>CM056053.1:443006383-443646383 GCA_029574335.1 Rana kukunoris | reverse complement strand
TATATATATATATATATATATATATATATATATATATATATATATATATATATATATATATATATGTGTGTATATATATATATATATATATATATATATATATAATATTAAATACATAATTTTTTTTTTAATAAAAAAAATATTTAATATAAAAAAAAATCTAAAGCCAAACCTTTAATACCAATTTAATAAAAGCTAAAGGTCGGGGAAGGCTTTAAACAGGCAGAATCAGTTGAAGCACAGAAGGTCAAGGCAGGCAGAAAAAGATCAGGAACCAGAGTCCAGGGTCATATCCAGAAAATAAGTTTGGGTTCACAAGGCAGGTTACCAGAAAGCTTAGAGATCAGACCTTTGTGCTAGAACTGACACTAGTGTCCTGAGATGAATTTTTATTTACCACTTGGTAATGTCATAGGTGTGCCAGAGTGCCTATGCTGCTCATTTTGCTTAAAGTGGAGTTCCACCCAAAAATGAAACTTCTGCATTTTGGAACCCTCCCCCACACCGTTGTCACATTTGGCACCTTTTCAGGTGGAAGGCGGGAAAGGTGCCATCCGCGGCTAACTACGCCATGTCCGGCGCCTCCCCCGTCCCCCCATCTGAAGACAGCAGAGACCAGTGGGATCGGGCAGCGCGAGTTGCGCATGAGCAGTATGGAACCAGAAAGTGAAGCCGCAAGGCTTCACTTTATGATTCCCTTACTGAAGATGGCGGCAGCACCCAAAAGCCAAGGGACAGATCAGATTTGGGTGTTCATATTTTAAAAGTATTTGTAGCTGCCAACTTTAAAAAATATAAAATAAATGGCGGAACTCCGCTTTAAGCAGATGGTGGGGATGTATGTTTAGCAACCATTACCTTAGCTGAGTAGAACTTTGCATGGGAGCTGACTATCTGGAAGGTGCACCAGATTCTTCTCATGGAAATTGTGGGCAGCTCCCGATTTATCGCCAAGCATATTAACTCAATAGTGGGCTAAGGCCCAATCATATTAAGGGGACCGAATATCTGCAATTTTTGTGACTGTCCCCTTCAAAAAATTATTTTATAAAGTTCCAGGTGATGGTGTTTATATTTGCCTGTTCTACCATCCTGTTCAAGTGCTATGGCCGGCTGAGGAATCCTCCCATAGATGCCGATCACTAACTGCACTCAATGGTTGCATTTCCGGCTCTAAACCCCTACAGGACCCAGCAGTGCTGTATGGGTGGCACATCGAAACGGAGCCTGTGGAAGAGATGCAGCTATTCAACACACCCATAAGTGTCAGATGATTCTAAACAAGGCCGTAGCTCTTGGACAGGAAGCTTGATGAGATGGGGGAAGAAAGTCTATCTTTTTTTTAATTCTTTAAAAAGAAAAAGCGTTTCTCTTAAAGCTGAAGGATTGGCTCTATATACAGTTATATTAGCAGACCTCCTATCTTCAGAAACAAACAAATTGCTTACTTCGAGATCTAAACAGCCCAGCTAGTGGAAACTATAGAAAAAATATTCTTTATACTGAAGAAGTTCTTAAATTGATTTATACCAAATTCCATCCCCAGAACGGACAGCATAAAAATCAAAGCGGCGTTAAAGCGGTTATCTCTGTGACATTCACACAGCATAAACCAGCAGCTGAATGAAGTGTAAATAGATTATAACACAGTATTATCAAATTACACTCATTCAACACCAGAACAGTCCCAAAAGGACATCAATAATTAAATTATTAAAAGATATGCACATTACTTTCCACCATAACTCATTGTGAAATACCTCAATTCCCTTGGCTTTTACAAAGGGAACAAAAGGGAAAGTTCATCTTTCATATTGTTTACACGCGTATTTAACACCATCCTCCATTGCTGGTGAGGGAAGACGCACAGCTCATTAAGTAAGCGTTCTCGATGGCCAGTAGAAGTGTATGTGGATGCGTTTTACATCAACCTTTGGTCTGTTGTCAAAGAGGAGCTCTAGTCAGAAGCTACAAATATTGTAGCTGCAGACTTTTAATATAAGGTCATTTGCCTGTCCAAGGATGCAGCGTTGCCGTCACCTGAGCTGTCCTCCAACAATGCAGCGTTGGCCTCACCTGAGCTGATTCTTCAATTGGTTTTCGATCAAGGCACCGGCAACAATCAGGTTTCCCACTGTGCATGAGCAAGCAGCGCTGCGCTTTTGTGAATGGCCCCTCAGTCTTCCAGGACTTGTAAAGTATCCCAGAAGGCTGTGGGGGAGGGGGGGGGGGATTTTCTGCTCAGATTGTTGGTGACCTAACCAAAAGTGGGAGCGGATACCTGGTTTTGAGAAAAGTGCCCAATGCGGCAGAGGAGGGGGAAGGATGTAAATAAGTAAGTTCCCTGTTTGGGTGAAGTTCACATTTTAAAGAGAAACTCCAGTTATATTTTTGGAACTTGTCTTCAGTAATGGATGACCTCCTGTCTCCACGTCTTACCTTGTTTTTTGGGGTGATCCCAAGTCTGTATTGCCTGAAAAGGATTCTATACACTTCTGATGTCCAACATTAATCACCCTATTCTTTGGCATGATGGCTGTTGTGAAAATTATTCATTGTAGTTCACATGCCTTTAAGGGTTACATAAAGACTTTGGCCCAGATTCAGAGAGAATTAGATTATCGTAGAGTATCGGAAATACACTACGCCGCCGTTTTTTACCTGGCTCTACGTGGAATCCAGGTAGATTTTGTCCAGTAAACGACAGCGGTGTAGTGTATTTCTCCCGTCGCAATCCATCTGCGCGAGTAGGGGGCGTGAAGCATTTAAAATAGGCGCGTTCCCGCGGCGATCGAACTGCGCATGCTCCGTTACCAAATTTCCCGCCGTGCATTGCGCGAAATCATGTCGTTACGTCGTAGTAGCGTCGTTTACGTACATTCCTATTCCCGAACGAGTTGCGTTAAAAAAAAATATAATAATTTCAATTCGACGCGGGAACGACGGCCATACTTGGGTTACATGGGTTACGCACTGTTAGACCAGCAAAAAGCTCCTCTAACATTACGTAGCCAAAAAATGACGTAGGCGATTGCGAGGGACACTCGTACCTTCGTGGATCGCCGTAAAAACTAATTTGCATACCCCGACGGTGAAAACGACGCGGACTCCACCCAGCGGCCGCAAAAATATCGCAACGTAAATCCGAAGGCTTACGAGGACGTAAGCCTCTCGAATCGAAGCCCGAAGCCGCCGTATCATGGTTTGAGGATTCAAACTAGTGATACGGCGCGCAAAATTTTAAATTACTCCTGTCTAACACCAGTTAGACAGGCGTAATCGCTCTATGAATCTGGGCCATTGAGTTCATCAGGGTTCCCAGTATCAGAGAAGCACAGGAAAGGGAAGGTGCACCAGTCTATCACTTTATCCCAGTAACCATTTATTGAAAAAAATACGCATTAATCTACTTGCAAACAAAACCGACAAGGTGTCCTCTAGGGAGGACCTCATCTAGCTCCTATCTAGTTAGGAACTTTGAGTAGCTTTGAGTTATATTTCAGACAGGAGGCTCATATCTTGCATTAATCTTTCTTTATTAATGCCCATAGCAGAAACTTAAACAACTTTTATTTGAAAAGAATAAACATAAGAACATCTGTGTGGGACTACATTTCCCAGCAGCCCTCAGTGTAACGGCCCCTCCTCCCTACGGACCCTATAAGAGGGCTGAGTACTTCCTTGCACTTCCTCTTTCTTTCTGCTCATAGTCAGATAAGTAACTAATTTAAGTCTCGTTTTTGTACTAGAATTTTCACTGTTATTATTATTATTATTATATTATATTATAGTATATATATATATATATATAGTATTATATTTTTCATTCCCTAAACGTTTCTCCGGTGTGCGTCCCTGTTTGGTGCCACACCGCATGTTATCTCTTGTACTGCGCCGTCTTCTGTGAGCGTCATCTCCTCACAAGTTCAGCGCGCTGTTCATAGGAGGGGCGCGCCTATGCATGGCGCGTCCCCGCCTTCGCTCTCCCCCTCGCTCTCACTCTCACTCTTCCTCTCTACCAATCGGATCGCCGTGACGTCACACGGCAGCGCCGCTTCTCCCTGCAAGCCCGCGCTGTGAATCATTCGGCGGCTGCAGCGGAGCGGAGCGGTAGGGCGGAACCTCACTTCAGGGTGCTGTACTGTCCCCTATCTACCCAGTTACAGTTACCCCAACATCTCGACCGTACTGGGGCACCCCCTAACTATAATCTACAGAATTACATAGGGTTGACTAACAATCTATCTTGTCAGCATGTCACATAATAAGGTGCAGGATGACATGGAACCTGAAACCAATGTGGAAACCCCACAAATGCTCACCGCAGCACAAATTCAAGTGTTAATAACACAATCCATACAGGCTGCTTTAGCTCCTGCTACCCCTCGAACCTATACCCAGCCCATGTTACCTGTAAAGGAAAAATCAGGCAAGGCCTCTTGTAAGCGCAAACATACTGCGACTTATATCGACTCCCCGGCAGGGGAAGTAGAATTGATGCGTGAGGCAGGACCTTCCTCGGCCTGCCGACCCAGCCATCCTACAGTTATGCGACCCTTGATAACCAAGGAGTACCCATCTAAGAAGCTAATGTCATCCCTCCGGGAAAAACCCGACTCATTTAATGAGGATTCGGATGACGACTCGGGCGAGTCACTAGATGCTTCAGCTAGAGATTCTGATTCAGACACAGAGGAGGCTGGGCAAATGGCTACTGACATGGAAGCCAATCCGGATGCCCCAACAGAGGCGATATTAGACTCTCTAGGAGAGCCCTTCTTTAATCCGGAGTTGATTATTCACCCCCGCTCTGGGGATTGGGCCCCTCTTCCCCAGGTATCCCAATACGTGGAGCACTGGGTAAGGCGGATTCTGGATAAATCCAATAGAAACAAATTGCGTGCAGAATGTCCCAGGCCGTCCATCCCCAACAAGGTGACGGCCACACCCGAGATCGATCCGGTCTTATTAAAGTACCTGACCAAGGCAGGAAAATTTTCAAAAAAGGGGATTGAACGTTCGTTCAAAACGATCCAGGACCACGTCTTAGACCTCTTAGGTCCATTAACAAAAATTCTCAACCTGTCTGAACAGGCAGCCACCTCAGAGGAACCAATTGACTTGGTCCAATTACGTGGCTGGGCACAACGGGCCATATGCTTGCTAGGATCAGCTAACACTACCTGCGCCATTGAACGGCGCAGGTCTATATTGATGAGGCTTGACCCCCAGTTATCGCACTTAGCGGAATCAGAACCGGGTCCCTCAGCCGAGGGTCTGCTATTCGGAGACGATTTGGTCAAAAATATAAACCGGTTCGTTGGACTTTTCAACAGCCTAGACAAGGCTCAATTTTCCCTCAAAAAGTCAAATTCTGGGGCTAGAGTTTTTAACAGGGCTGGCAGAGGTAGAGGCCGATCTGCCGGCCGAGGAAATTATTACAGGGCCTCCCCCAGAGCACCAGCTCAATTTTACGCTCCCGCGCAGCAACTGTACTCCGCCTCTATGGTTCAACCAGCTCCATTCTTCCCTCCCAGAGGACGTCCATGGAGAGGACGCGGTGGCAGAGGATTCCCACGATCTCGTCCATCCGGTGAGTTTAATGAAAAAATGCCATTCTGTCATACCGGTGGGGGGCAGGTTGAGGCATTTTACCCATGCCTGGTCCATGATTACGGCAGACCCATGGGTTCTGGCCGTAGTCAACGGTTATTGCATAGAACTAACATCACAACCAAACAGGTTGGTGCCCCTAAATCCCATACATTTTTCAGAAGACAATGTGTATCTCATAGACAGAGAACTCCAGGACCTCATCGCAAAACATGCGGTGATAGAGGTGGACCCCTGGTCCCCCGGGTTCGTGAACAATCTCTTTCTGGTACGAAAAAAGGATGGGGGATACAGACCTGTGATAAATCTCAGGGATTTGAACCAATTTGTGTCGTATCGTCACTTCAAAATGGAAGGGATTCACATGTTGAGGGACCTTCTAATTCAAGGGGACTGGCTAGTAAAAATAGACCTCAAAGACGCGTATCTGACGATACCTATGCACCGGTCATCTCAACAACTCCTGAGATTTCAATGGAAAGACCACATGTGGCAGTTTACTTGCCTGCCCTTCGGACTGTCTTCAGCCCCTTGGTGCTTCACCAAAGTGATGAAACCGGTGATAGCCACCCTCCGCCGCAGGGGCGTACGGCTTATCATCTATCTCGACGACATACTTATCATGGCTCGTTCAAAGACACAAGCCGAATTACACAAACACTGGACAGTGTCACTTTTGGAGAAATTGGGTTTCCTCATCAACCTCGACAAATCGGTTCTCCAACCGTCCCAGGTGGTGGAATTTTTAGGGTTCTCGGTGGACACCACACACGCAGTATTGCGTTTGCCCAGTCCCAAACTGGCCCTGATCCGGAAAGAAATCAATACGATTCTCCGGAAACGCCTCATTTCTCTGAGGACTCTTGCTCGCATGGTCGGCCTTTTGTCCGCTTCCATTCAAGCAATATTCCCGGCTCCTCTTCACTATCGGGCACTCCAACGGCTAAAAGCTCTTCACCTGAGACAAGGCCTCCGCTACTCGGACAAAATCTCCCTTTGTCCGGATTCGGAGGCGGAATTACGTTGGTGGCTCCGATACGCGGTAGAATGGAACGGCAAGGCTATTTTCACGCCCCGACCAGACATCATTCTGGAATCAGACGCGAGCCGTCTAGGCTGGGGAGCTCGCTGTGGCCCTGTCTCCACTGGAGGGACATGGTCAGCGGAGGAAGCTACCCTTCATATCAACGCGTTAGAACTCCTGGCGGCATTTTTCGCCGTCAAGAGTTTTCTGTCACAGAGATCCAGATGTTGCGTCCTTATACGCATGGACAATGTGGCGGCTGTCCAGTATGTCAATCGCCTGGGGGGATCGAGATCCAAAGTTCTGGCCAATTTGGCATCAGAATTATGGAATTTCTGCCTTTCACGCGACATCACCCCTCTAGCGGAATATATTCCGGGAACTTCCAACGACGTGGCAGACTGGAACTCCCGTTACCTGACCGATACGAGCGACTGGATGCTGGACAGATCGGTGTTTCTAGCAATCCACACCTTGTGGGGCCCCTTTCACACGGACCTGTTCGCATCGAGGCTCAATCGCCAACTGCCCCGCTTTTACAGCTGGAGGCCGGATCCAGAAGCGATTGCGGCGGACGCACTTCTTCAGACATGGCCCTCAGGGTTACACTATGCGTTCCCTCCTTTCACCATGATAACCAGAATGCTCCTTCATGTAGCCAATCAGGCGGCCACGGTAGCCCTTATCACTCCGTGGTGGCCAGCCCAACCATGGTTTCCCATGGTTCTGGGTATGTCGATCGATTATCCCAGACTCCTCCCTCACTCGATCCACCTGTTGACCAACCCTGTCGGGGAGGCTCACCCGCTAATTCTGGAGGGCAGATTGCCTCTGCTGGCATGGTTGGTCTCGGGACGTCAGACTCCAGTGATGGACTTTCATCTTCAGCTAGAGACCTTCTCGCCCTGGCCTGGGCCCCTGGGACTAGATCGGCATACCGATCTGCCTGGGGATTATGGGTTCGTTGGTGTGATCAACAACAAGTTGATCCCACTCGAGCTCCTGTGAACACGATTGTCAACTACCTGGCTGAAGCTTTTCACTCGGGAAAGGCATACAATTCACTTAATGTGTACAGGTCCGCTATTTCGGCATATCACCTTCCCGTAGAGTCCCTCCCTGTCGGGAGACACCCCTTGGTGTGTCGTCTCCTCCGCGGGGCTAGGCTTACCCGTCCTCCTAAACCTCGCTACCATTCCACTTGGGATGTGACCAAAGTACTCCAGCTACTTTCATCCTGGGAAGACAATCACCTGCTTTCCCTGCGAGATCTTTCCCTTAAGCTCACCATGTTGCTTTGCCTAGTATCTATAAAAAGAGTTTCGGACGTCAGAGCCCTAGACGTTTCGCGGCGTCAATTTTCGCCGCAAGGGGTTAGGTTCTCGGTAGTGCGTAGAACCAAGACTCAACTTCATTCGGTCTTTTACCCGTTCTTTCCTTCTCACCCGCAGCTTTGCGTTGTACGTTGCCTTCAAACCTACGAATCACGTACGGCGACTCTTCGCTCTCCTAACCTATCACAATTGTTGGTCTCTTATGTGCGACCTCACCTCCCGGTGACTTCAGCCACTCTGGCCAGGTGGGTTCGTCTAGTAATGGAATTAGCGGGCATAGATTTAGCCCTGTTTGGCGCTCACTCGACCAGAGGGGCGATGGCCACTAAGGTGGTTTCCACGGGGGGTTCCTTATCGGACCTCCTATTGGCGGCCGACTGGTCGTCGGAATCTACCTTTCGGGAATTTTACTTCAGACCTGAATCCCATGTATCCTTGTCAGTTCTTACGCCCTAGTGTGGGTATCTAGTTATCGTACAAGCTGTTGTAATTTATTTACAGTCGATATATGTATACATACTCTGATGTTTTGCCCTTGTGTATAGAATACGTATGCTTAGCTTTAAACATGCAAGATATGAGCCTCCTGTCTGAAATATAATTCGAGATTTTCCTAGCTTGTGACGGAAAATATTGGTTATATGAAGACAGGAGGCGAGTATCTTCCCACCCTACCCTCCCTGTTATGGTCGCCTTGCTCTCGTTTTAGGTTACTGAAACGATCCGAGGGTACACCATTCGGACTTCCCAGATTCGTGTTGACTCCCCGTTGGGATGCTGTTTTTGGTTGGAGCCTAGTTGAAGTTTCCCCTACAAGAGATGGCGACCCGTGCCTACGGATCCACTGAGGGAACTCATCGACCTACTGCGGGGATACCGACTTCTGATGTTGGACTGTTGTCTGGTTTTGTTCACACTGGCATCGCAGTCAGAAAGAGGAAGTGCAAGGAAGTACTCAGCCCTCTTATAGGGTCCGTAGGGAGGAGGGGCCGTTACACTGAGGGCTGCTGGGAAATGTAGTCCCACACAGATGTTCTTATGTTTATTCTTTTCAAATAAAAGTTGTTTAAGTTTCTGCTATGGGCATTAATAAAGAAAGATTAATGCAAGATACTCGCCTCCTGTCTTCATATAACCAATATTTTCCGTCACAAGCTAGGAAAATCTCGAATTGCTTTTGCTGTATCTTTGTTAGTGGGGATGGTCATGCGCTGGATGGATTAAGTCCTTCTCCATCATGGCCTGTGTTTGTCTAGCTAGGCCAAATTGTAGAAATGATTGATTTGGCCAAATGTGTCCCATAATCATTACAGCCTAGGCACAATGAGCATACATTTTTGGGTTCAGCCCACATGAAACAGCTGTCTGTAGACATAGCCTTTTCCCAATCCAATTGTTGGCTGGGTTGGAATGCGACTGGGGTGTGGGCTCCAGGTTAGTGTTGGGAGCCAAACTTGTATTTATTCCCCCTCCTTATGGAGTTTATTGTACCTCTGCTAAGGATTCATTAGGCACTAGGGGGCGTGCCACAGACTCTTATGCCGCGTACACATGATCGGAAATTCCAACAAGAAAACCGTGGAGTCTTTCTGACGGAATGTTGGCTCAAACTTGTGTTGCATACACACGGTCACACAAATCGATTCTGACTGGCAAGAACGTGGTGACGTACGATGAACCGAGAGCATTGAGGTTCAATAGGCAGTTCTGCTCTTCTGCTTGATTCTGAGCATGCGTGTTTTTTTGCACGTCGGAATTGCACACAACGAGCGGCTTTTCTGATCGGAACTTTTTCCATCGGAAAAATGGAGAACCTGCTCTTAATTTTTTTTGTTGGCGAAATTCCGACAGCAAAAGTCCGATGGAAGCACACACATGGTCGGAATTTCCTACCACATCTGACTTTTCTTGGCGGAATTTCCGATCGTGTGTACGCAGCATTCGATTTTTTCCATCACTTAAGTCACACCTGGCTTTGCACAGTATGCATCAAAAGACGAGACCCTTGAAATGGTTGCCACGTTTCTTATGTTTTTATGTAATGTCGTTTTTTTCTTCTCTCCAGTCATACATTGTAAGAAAACCATTTAACAAAGCACTTGCCATAACAGTGTGCGTCTCTGCTGCACTTCTGTAATAGATAGCCCACAATTTGTTGCTGTTTATCTTTACCTATGCAATGCTAAGTTGCTCTTGGCAGTCGAACAAATAGAATATATAATGCTATTACAGGTTTGCTGTTTCTAGCCTGAAACCAGCAGAAACTATTAAGCTGAGATATTTTATAGCTGTTGATAGCTTCCTTTGATTAGGAATTTATTCCCTTTTGCTGGATCGACGGTAAATAATGCACCTGCTTGGCAGAAACATATGGTGATAAATAAGAATTTGGTGATTTAAACTTCTTTGGTCTTTTGCAAATTTTTATTTCCTGCTTCACCGAGCAGTAGGGAGTCTTGGGAGTCAGGAGTAGGTGGGGCAAAGCCTAACTTTTACAGAAAAGGTCAAGATTTACATAGTGTTAGCTACTGCGTATTGCTTGATCTGCTAATTGTTTTAACATGCGTTTTTTTTATTAAAGACCATGTGTAGTCATGCGTTTTCTCATCATATGCTCAGTTCAATATGTTGACATTGTTTACTTTAAGAGCCTCTCTAAGCCAGTGTTCTTCCATATTGTTTGCCCTGTACATCTAGGCATCATAGGACTTGACTGGAGTTTAATGTCTTTTAAAACTGTGGTCTCCAAACTGCAGCCCGGGGGGAAAATGCTTTGCTTGCCCTTATCTGGCCCTTGGGGCACTATTCCTTCCACTGACACCAACAATAGGACCATAATTCCTTCACTGACATCAATTAACAGTTGGACTATTCCTCTCACAGACACCAGCGATGGTGCACTGATACCAATGATAGGGCACTATTATTCCCACTGACATGAATGATTGGGCACTAATAATACCCCTAGTATCAAAGGTTGGACGTTGTTTACTCCTACTGATTTTGGGACATTTTCTACTCTCATTGGTCTCGGTCTGACCCCCGCTAAAGTATGAAGCACAGTAAATTGAGGGGTTGGAGACCCCCTGTCTTAGATCATTGGTTTAAGTAATATAATTCTTCCACAGTCTAGACTCCTTACAGGTACCATGCAAAAATGGGGAATAGCCTTAAGTGGAATTTCACCCAACCTAGGTAAAATTAATTCTATCCCCCTAATAATTGTGCTTGTTGGGGAAAAAAGTGGAATACTTCCCTCATTCCTTACTGCAACAGGCTTTCTCCATCTGTGCGACTGGTCTTCAACCTTCTTACTAAGGCCAAAACCTATTTTTATTTCTTGGTCCTCATTCGCACGGTTGTACTGATCTATATGCCCGTGCAAAGGGCCGTCCTCGGCTGCCTAGGATGTACAGGTGTTCTGTGCAGGGGCAGGCAGGCAGCCTGTTAAAATCAATAACAGGTGGCCATTGTGCATCCCTGAGTGTACAGGTATGTGGGTCTGATGTACAGATCAGAATGCAATCTGTGTGTCCAGGTATGTGCAGCCAAAGCTGTCTGTCGTTGATTTCAACAGGCTGCCTTGCAGGCCTCTGCAGGAGAAGACCTAGCTAGCTAAAGATGGCCCTTCGGACAGGCATAGAGATCTGTACACACGTGTGAATGAGGCCTTGTGTCTCAGTTTTGAAATGATGATCATATAACTAGATCTTTACCGTGTAATACACATAATAGCTGAGATCACACTGTAACGATAGTTAGAATCTGACTGGTTGCAGTAGATAAACTTGGCCTGAAATATGGATGCTTTGGGCAACTGAGACTTTTGAATAACTCCTTTTTGGTATGTGCCTTAATAGAATGAAGGCCTTTATTCTTTACCGAGTGATGTCAGAGAGAGGAGGAGGTGGATTGTAATGTACTGTTTAAACAAAGGTGTCTCTTTGAACGGTCATACGTGGTTGGTTTTTGATAACGAAAGACACCTAGATTACAGATCCTGATACCAATTTGACATGTAGAAGTTGTAGATAAATAAATGGAAAAAGAGACTTTGCCCTCGAGGCAGCAATCCAGTTAAACACTGCCAGTCACGTCCGCCGTTCCAGCGTGCCCCCACCAAGCCCTGTATTTGGCAGTTCTTGGAATAGACCAGCCTCCACAAGGCCCCGGTAGCTTTGTGACGCACTGTCAGAGGTTGCTTCAACAAACTCCTTGTATTATTCCAGAGAAAGGTATTCAAATAAACATATATTCTATGGCAGATATGGAAGGCCAAAGGTAACTCTACCACTAACACTCCCACAGTTTGGAGTATGGTACAAGATGCTTTTAGTTTACCTGTCATCTGCATGGTAAACTGCCCTTTTGTAGGCTTTCAATACATTTAGTGTTTGAACCCAAGGTACAGAACTCCAATCGTCAAGAGTTGGGGAAGCTTGCATCGATTCAGGATTTACCTGAGCACACAGTATTTTTTAAGTCTAAAGAGAATCACATTTGGAAAGTGGTGGAAAAGCATCCAACATCTTACTCGAAGCTTGCTAGGCACCGATAGGTTTTACACATGTTGGATAAGGAACCTAAAGCCGAACAGCAAGAAGACTGCTAAATACAAAATGTAATTGAAAGCTATTTTAACTACTTGAAGTGGTGCAATTTTGTCCAGTCAGTCCTGGAATTTACATTCTAAATAGAATAGTCATATCAAAGACCTTGTTTTTCTTTATGGCAGGTAAGCAATGCAACTTTGTCTTCAATCCACCCCTAATCTGATGATTGACCAATGAGGAAGCATAAGCTGGACTGGTCACCACTTTGTTTTTCCCTTTCCCAGCCACCTTCTGGTGTTATCCTGACCACCGCACTTTGCAATGGCTCGAAGGTTGACTGTCTCACAGTGCTGCCCCTTCCTCTACCTTTCTTTGTATCATACTGTGTAGAACATTACAGAAAGTGAATATAAAGAAATATATTTTAATCATAAAATTCAGAATCAAATATTTTCTACATATTTTTCAGTTTCCTTTTAATGTGGGGACTTGCTGTAGCTGTGAAAAGCATATTAAACAGACTACAGTATGTATTGTGCAAGCTCTTGTAGACGGTTGGATTGAGCTCTGTAGATTAAATGATTAGTAAATTCCAGTTAAAAATGACTAGTTTCTAGAGCAGGGGTGGCAAACACAAGGCCCGCGGGCTGAATCCGGCCCGCCAAGCCTTGTCATGTGGCCCGCCAGCCTCCACCACTTGTTCCAGTGCTGCCAGAGGTAAGCGGCGACCCGCGGCCTGGATAGGGTTAACACAGGTCGCGTCCGCGCCTGTGTCATCTCCGTGCTCCGGCGCAGCTGATTGGTTGAGCTGTGTGTCTCTCTCACACAGAGCTCAGAATCCACTCTGACAGTTTGGCTGTACGGACGCTGCTCGGACACTGCCCCTCCTCTTCCCACCTTTCTACACTGTGTGGCACGCCCACACCCCCTGTGTCTTCCCCGCTCACACATCCCCGGGAAAATGTGAAGGAAGATGCAGGCAGCCCGCCCCTGACCCTCCATCCTGGGGTGAGTAAGCTCACCTTCTCCCACCTCCCAGTATATATATTAAATGAATTTAAGAGGTGCTCTGTGGACTCTGGTGCAAGAGGGGGGCTTTGGTGGGCAGAGCCCCCCCTTACATCAGAATTCCCCCTTTACATCCAAGTCCACAGCATTACAAGGGGGTCTGTGCGGACTCTGATGTAATGGGGGTCTGTGCGCACTCTGATGTAATGGTGCTCTGTGCGCACTCTCATGTAATAATGCGCTGTGCGGACTCTGATGTAATGGGGGTCTGTGCGCACTCTGATGTATTGGTGCTCTGTGCGGACTGTGATGTAATGGTGCTCTGTGCGGACTGTGATGTAATGGTGCTCTGTGCGGACTCTGATGTAATGGGGGTCTGTGCGGACTCTGATGTAATGGGGGTCTGTGCGGACTCTGATGTAATGGGGGTCTGTGCGGACTCTGATGTAATGGGGGTCTGTGCGGACTCTGATGTAATGGGGGTCTGTGCGGACTCTGATGTAATGGGGGTCTGTGCGGACTCTGATGTAATGGGGGTCTGTGCGGACTCTGATGTAATGGGGGTCTGTGCGGACTCTGATGTAATGGGGGTCTGTGCGGACCCCTGAATCCCTGCACTGTGTACGTAGCATAATCCTGACGAAATCCTAAACTCTGCATTCTGTATGTACTGCGACCCATATACAACTGGCCCTTTGAGGGCGACCACACTGCTGATGCGGCCCTCGATGAATTTGAGTTTGCCACCCCTGGTCTAGAGAAAAAGATTACGTTTTTTTTTTTTCTAAATTCCAGCTTCCCTATGTACAATTAAAGGGGTTGTAAAGGTAAACATTTTTTTTTACCTTAATGCATCCTATGCATTAAGGTAAAAAAAATCTGGCAGTACCGCCCCCCCGAGCCCATGTTTTACTTATTTGACCGTTCGAAATTCCCGGGCGCGTCCATGTCATCCTGTTCGGCGCTGCTGTCAATCACAGCGGATGACGCGGCGCGCCGGGGGGCTGTATCACGGGAGCGCGCTCGCAAAAGCTTTCCACTATGCTCGCTCGCATGAAGGTAGAAAGCTTTTGCGAGGAGGAGCCGAGACAGCCGCTGAGGGACCCCAGAAGACAGCGTTCGGGGACACTGTGTGCAAAACGAGCTGCACAGTGGAGGTAAGTATAACATGTTTGTTATTTAAAAATAAATAAAAAATCGTGACTTTAGTGTTCCTTTAATGTACTTGCAATAAAAAAAAAAGGTTTATTTGTATTTTGGGATGGGCCTTACCTTAGCCTCCAGTTTGTTCCATAGAAATCTTCATGACTTCCTGGTATATAGATTTAGGACATAAAAAATGTTAAGACACAGGAAGTAATTTACCAGCGGACCTTATTAGCGCGCACACCCTGCGCATGTCCTCCCCCACCAGGAGATTGCTTCCACCCACCTCGCATGCAGGCAAGAGTATTGACAACGGAAGTGTTGCTCTGGAAGTCTGTAAAGCTTAAAATGCATTGTACAAGCTCCTTTAGATCTACCATTACACCTGAATACCGAGTGATTGAATAGTGAAGCGTGTGGTCCCATTATATCGTTTTGGAAAATCTAAAGCAAATTGTATAGCAATTGTACTATCGGTGGGTTACAACTACCTAGATTTCTGATTTAAGCATCTGACTCTTGATGAAGTTGGCTGGGGAACTCTGGGCAAGCTGGGAATTTGCTGCCCTCCTGGGTAATGGGGGCATTAGAAGAGCGCACAGTACATCAATGTATACTCCACAGATTGCGATAATGTATAACGATGGATTCAGAGAGCAGATTCAGTAAACTATAGCAACCAATCAGCAATCATCGTTAATTGTTCTGACTACGGTTGACTGATGAAGACTGAAATCATGGCTCTTTGAACTGCCATTTCTTATGGTAGAAGTGTATGAAATAGGAATAACATGTTTTGAAATGCAAGGTGTATTAAGTCTGGGAATTTCTTAAGCCACGTTTCGTCCAGCATAGAAAATACCTTGGGTACTTTGTCAACCATTTCCATTTGCTTCAATAAGTGATTATCAGCCTTCTGCTATAGCATGTGCATAATCTTTTAAAGCTAAGGAGCGTTATAATTAACCATTTCTGTATAAAATAGTGTAGATCCAATTAGTTTAATGTGAAAAGATTAAAATGATGCTCTCTGTTTGTAATCCTTTTTGCGGTTTAAGATGGCACAAATCTCATTTAGAAATAAATAAGCTCTCCCAGTTCTGTCTAGTGACATAAACAGAATTAAAAGAATTTCGAAATGAGGCAGTTTGGCCGGAGAAAGTCATTACTTTAGTGCTTTGAGTTTTTATGGTGGATATTGTGATTTTTCCTATATGCATGACAAAAGGTTTAAAGAAGAAGTAAAGTTCCTTTTTTGTACCTACACATAAGCCTAAGGTTTACCTGTAGGTACTGTACATGTCTCCTAAACTTGCACGGTTTAGGAAATATTTACTGTATACGCTGCCACCATTGGCGCGTGTGCACTGAAGGAACGGCCTGCTTTCCTTCAGTGGGGCGTAACTGGCGGCTCCTGTGCGCATTCGTGGTAAGTGACGTAAACCTGGCTCTGGCCAATCATAGCGCCGGAGCCTGCGAACCTGGAAGTAACTCCAGGAAATATGTCGGCCCTGTCAGCGGTAATTTCCAGAGCCAGTCTATGGGCGTAAAGACATCCGGGTCAGTCCACTGCAAAAGGCCGGTGGATCATGGGGATAAAGGGGTCAGGAACGTAAGAGGGACCGGTCTTACTCTGGGAGGATCGGCTGAATATATCTGGCCTCTCTGAACCCCTTAACAAAAGGTAACCCATGCAGTGCATGTAGTAATTACATTTTTACACAGTTTTGAGTTGCTGTTGGTGAAATTTTTGCTCACTTCTCATCTTGGTAGCCACACAGGAAATGAAGAGAAATCTTTTAAAGGGGAAACGAATACACATAAAAATTTAATAGACTCGCTAACCTTTCCCTGTTCTATGCAAGAACTTAAAACGTGTATCGTAAACACATTTCAGAACGGTCTTTTTTTTCTCTACCGATGAAAACTTTTGTTCATGCGTGACTTGTTTTTCTATTCTGAATGCTAATCTAGTCTGTAAAACCAGTTAATGAATCTGCATTGAACATGTGATTACAGGAAGAATGATAAACATTTTATTTGGCATTTAAAAGGTCAATTAACTGGTCTTATCTGTCTTTTCCACCCTCCGCTTTAGCTGAGTGGGAATTACGTCTAGAAAGTGAACATTATAATCCCTGCTAATTGACTGGCAAATATTAAACTCAAGCGCAGGATGACCTGCCGCAGCCAGTTAGCTAGGAAAATTGCGACTAGACCTAGCTGCCTGCCACCGGAATAAATCAGCCACCTTGTCTCTTTATTTTCATATTGTGCTGTTTTGTTACCTGTAGTGACAGGTGCCGCTATCGGTTTAACAAAACGGTTGTGTCTCACTTCATTACGGAAGGAGTAAGCGTTATGGAGCGTCTGGACATCCACAGCTGTTGCACGCATATGTGCAATAATTTTTGTATGTAGAAGACCATAATGGAATTCAGTGCAGACCAGTGGTGGACTATCTTACAGTTTTTCCAGTCCAAGTACCCATTCAGGCCTCTGATTTAGGCACACTGTAACATATCTTAAACTGTTCTAGAGCCAATATGTTCAGTGGCACAATACAACAACCATGTACGGTGCTCCCGGTGTACAAGGAAGCCATGTTTGTACTATATAGTCAATCTTGTATGTACATAAGTTATGAAAGGTTTATGTAACAGACGACTTGTTTCTTTCTTTTTTTTTTCCCTTGTAAAGAAAAGTGGAATTATGCCACAACGAAGATCTAGAACAGGGGTCCTTAAACGTTCTAAACAAAGGGCCAGCTTACTGTCCTTCAGACTAAAGGGGGGCCAAACTGGCCATTAAAAGTAGAAAAGGTCCCAACGTTGGTGAGATTAAACCACACCTCCATTGGTGTTGGTGGAAGGAATTGTGCCCCATCAATTGTGTTATTGGGCCTTGTTGTTAGTGGGAGGAATTGTGTCCTATCTTTGGTGTCATCAGAAGGAATTGTGCCCCTTTGTTGGTGTCATTAGAAGGAATTGTGCCCCTTTGTTGGTGTCATTAATGGCAATTCATTCGTGTCCAATGTCCAATTTTGTGTATCATTCAAAAAAATAGTGCCCGAAGGGCAGAATAAAAGCAAGCAAAGGGCTACAGTTTGGAGACCACTAGTCTAGAATCTTCTTTAGGTTTTTGTCATTTCTGTAGGCCTTAGGAGGTTGTTTCCCTCCAATTGCTTCACGGTCATAGAAATAGGAAGTGGGAAAATGGAAAGAAAATGGACAGATTTTGAGGGAATTGTCTGGTTTTTGTTTATCTATATTGGTTAAATCTCCTGACTACTTCTTTGGCCATTAGGACAGAAAGTTTAATGAAACATCTCCAGCAGGAACACAAATGGCAGTTAAAACCTGGTTCCCCATTCTATTTAAAACCGAGATCTACGATTAAGACCAGATTTTTCGAAGTAGGAGTGTCCAGGAAGGGCCCGTGCTGTGACCATAAAGTTGTTTGAAGAAGCTGAAGCTTGGTGTGCCATGGCTGCCCTTTTCTCGTTCTGTAGCTTTGAGAGTTTGTCAAAAATTGGATTAAAGATTTCTTTTAAATCTATTTCTAACATTTGTATAATACTGTTACATGACATAAATCCTGAGCTGAAAAGGTGACAGGATAGCAGAGCATCCTCAATGACAGGAGGCCTCATGGGATTTGTAGTTCAGGGCTACATCTTGTAGTCCTAGTGGAGTACACAGCAGCCCTGCTTGTAGATGTCACGGTCACCGCACCAAACAAAACTGGTCTGAATACAATTCTAGCTTTATGGCTGCTATTAGGTGTAATGAAGCCATAATGTAAAAATGTTGTTCAAGAAGGAATTTGTTACTTGGGTCCATTAAATGATTATTACTGTAATGCAAAAGGAGCCAGGATTAAATCAAACATTTTCATTATGGAGAAGTGGATGATCTTTTTCCGGACCTGCACTTCTTCTATTGCTTTTCTTCCAGCTAATTTGATTAGCACAAATTGTTTTTGAGGAAACTTGGATGGCTCTGGCAGAAGCTGTATCACTTTGTTCAGTGGGCGTAAGGAGTCACCTGATTATCAATTTCCTGTGCGCTGTAACCCTTGTACGCGTTGTAGCAGCTTGTCTTCAGCTACTAAGAAGTTATCTACGCAAGGTGAAATATGCTTTTTATGATATAGGTCATAATTAAAGAATAACTTGACTCTTATTAAAAAGCAGGATGTTGTAAAATGAGTAGCTCTTGAAATAACAGTGAACCTTTCTTCTGGAAACCCTAACCAGCACTTTCCGGTTATATTGGCCCCAGAAAGTAGTTGTACATCTCTTCAGTTTGTATAGGTAGAGCTTCAGAACATTTCATAAGCACTCAAACATGGGGCACTTCTTGATTGCCCTGAATTGGAGACTAAGCAGCACCCTTCGTCCCACTGTTCATTGAGAAAGCATCAACAGCGAAGAGCATTCTCATTGGATAGGGTGTTGATAGATGGGAGAGTCTTGGTCCCAATGTAAAGGAAGTCGGAGGGATGAACAGCAACGGTTTTTCTGGCCATCAAAGACCATAGCAGTAGTGTATTTTAGTTTTTTAAACATTTGGTAGTTCACTCATGAACAGAAGAATATGGTGCACCAACCTACTGCATTATCATAAAACCTTTTTATTAGTATAAAATAACCCATTTTTCCCAAATAGTATATGAAAAGCGCATGTAACAAGACCCAGTCCCAACGCCATGAACGTGTCCATCTGCTGTGGTGTAGCTTACGTGATTCAAGGGCCAAGCTAAGCACTTTTTTATGTACCGGTATGAGTACATTGGATTATTTTATACTAATAAAAGTTTTTATGATGATGCATCGTGCCCGGTGCACCGTTTTCTGTTCACATTTCAGTTTTGGTTTTGTCTGCTCTGAAGTGGGCAGCAAGGCCAGTGCGATCTCGAGGCTCTCTGTGGTAGCAAGGCTACCCTCCTTTTGAGAACCATGCAGGTTACCAGAAGTAGCATTAATGGACGAAGTGTCGGAACAAATAACAGTCCAAACTAATTTATTTTTTACATAAAACAAAAATCCTATGCTTTTTGGAGGCCAGAAGAAACTCCCCCCTTTTTCAGGGCTTCAGTTACAATAAATGTACTCAAAATATGGCTTTTCTGAATCCTATGTAGGGAAGTCAATTGCTGGACTAGGAGTGTTACTTTCCAGCAGCATCTGTGCGACCAACCAAGAGAACTTACCGGTACCTTAACTTCAGTTCTAACGAGTGTCGGGAAAATACTCCAGCAATTCTCTGCACATAAACACCTTAATGCGGGGGGGTCTCCTAACTTCACAAAGGGCCAGATTACACTCCTTCAGACTTTAGGGGGACCAGAGTGTGACCAGCAGAAATGTAAAATGTCCTAGTGTCAATGGGATTAAGCCGTGCTTCAGGCTTTGTGGTCAGAGTGCGTAAAATTACATGGCACATGTGGTCAGTGGAAGAAGGAATAGTGCCTCATTATTGGAAAGCATAGTGCCTCTTCATTATGGTCAGTGTCGGGAATAGTGCCCCATCATTGGTGTCAGTGGGAAGAATAATGCCCTATCATTGGTATCCATGGGAGGAATAGTACCTCATTATTGGTGTCCGTGGGAAAGAATGGTGCCTTTATCATTGGTGTCTATTGAAGGAATAGTGCCCAGAGGGCCCATATAAAGGCAAGCAAAGGGCCACATCTGACCCATGGGTGGCAGTTTGGAAACCTCTCTTAATGCAGTTACCATGATGCTGAATATCCAAAAACAGGATGTTCTAGTTTGATGATCCAAGTTAAATTGGAACAATCATCTTTAAACAGGATGGTGGTCCTTCACATATAGTAGCATTTTAACATCTATACACTGCCATTTTGACCTTCCACCGTGTAAATCGAAGGATTAACCTCTTTGAAGGTTTTATGACACCAAGGATGGAATTATGCACCTAGAACAAGGTGGTTCCACAGTTTTTAGTCCTTACATTCTGATCTTGGACAGGAGCATCTACCTTTCCATGGTGATTTGTTTACGGTGTCTGTGCTACCTATGTGGGGATGTAAATAATGGGGTATTTTCCTAACGCTAGTTGGAATCAAAGTGGCTTTGATGAACTACGAAATGTCAAGATTATGTGTTATATATATATATAAATATGTGGATGTGTGTGTGTGTATGTTATATATATATATATATATATATATATATATATATATATATATATATATATATGTATGTGTATATATATATATATATAAAACTTTTTTCAGGGGGAACTTGGTTCCACCACCTCTGGCTCAGACCCTTTGGTGCCTTTTTGCCACAATCACTTGTAAACACAGAAGTCTGGTTTCTGTGTTTACAAGTGACAGCTTTGTAACCCCCTCAACTCTGCACTCTGTATGTAATGCAATTCTTGTATTTAATGTCCCTTTAAGACCCTTCTACTGTTTGTGAAATGTGAACGGGTCGTGTTTGAGTTCCTGCACCTATTTTCTGAGAAAAAAACCTCTGTGTGTGTGTGTATATATATAATCTCTGATATTAAATAGATATATTTTAATATTCTACTTTTTTTTTTTTTTTTATCGGTTGCCTATCCTCTTATGCCCCTTTTGACACGGGGCGGATCAGTAATGATCCGCCTCGTAAACCTCCGATTGCTCAGCGGGGATCTCTCCGTTGATCCCCACTGAGCCACTGGATGACAGGGGTGGTCCCTGCACACTGTGCAGGGACAGCCCTGTCTTTTCCCCACACACCCTCATGCAGGGATTGGATGAACACGGACCGTGTGTTCATCCGCTGACATCTGCGATCTCATAGGGACCAATGTATGTACCTTTTTCATCCGCAAACGCATGTCTAAAAAAGCGGACATACGGTCCGCAGGTGTGAAAGGGGCCTTACAATGAAACCAAATTAAAGTGTTACTTTATTGCTGATCTCACCTGCTCCTTACTTTGAAACATTATGCAGCTTTTTTTTTTTTTTTTTTTTTTTATTATGCAAGTGTTTTTCTCTATTCAGAAACTCTGCAGAGCTCCTAGGAAGAAGGTGGGAACACTAATCCTTGCTTTTAATTGTTGTTTGCTAATGGGCAAATAGTTTGACAAGATCCCGCTTTGTGCTCTGACGTTTGGCTCTTGGCCAGGGTGCGATTGGCGAGCCAGCTGGAGGGTGGGTGGAGCAGGGGGGCTCCTGGGGAACAAATTCAGTCAGATTTAATAAATGGGAGATCCAGGGAAGTTCCAGCAGAGCTGACTCCATGCCAGCAATCAGCTATACGTCATTTTATCCAGGCTCCGGCTGACATTTTAATAGTTTGATTAGTTTAAGAAGAATACTGTTATTGTATCTGCCCTCAATTAAGCCGGGCATTAGATGAATTTGTTTCCTGCCTCATAGATTTGCCGTGACTGGTTATTAACCCGTTTGGAATAGGTTGACGGTTTGCAGAGCAGTGTCACAAGTGATGCCTCTGCTCTGAAGCCGATGATAACCAGCCCGGCACATAGAATAGCGGTACCGCTCCTTTTGTGTAGCGCCATTCTTTTTGCTCACTTACAAGGGAGGTTTTTGGGACTCCGGGGGCTGCTGCATGTGTCTGCAATAAAAATGAGGCCTGTGCTTTATTATATGTACTGGTATTGATGAAAGGCGGACCGCATACAATGCATCTTATTTGTGGAAGCCGGAGAAAGCGCTGTTTACATAGCAACCAATCAAAGATTTACGTAGATTCCAGCCCCCTTTTCCATTGTGCGCAGCAGGCAGATTCGGCCTAGTAAAATATAAATTAAAATTTTTACCAGAATTGTTTTTTCCTATTCCTTAAAGGGCTTGACGTAGATAATTGCACAAGTACAACATGTTAAAATACTGCTAACTTTTACATGGAAATCGTATTTTTTTCCCTCATTAGCAGTATATAGCAGTCTTGTGACTTTTATCAGTGTGTCGTTAAAGCTTCTAGGCAGAGTTTTCATTCAAATGTCTGTCTTATGAGGCTGCATGACCCCTGACTTTCTATCTGGACAGTGCTGATTGGCCCTGTGCTGATCACATGCACCCTCCCCCCACACACCAAACTGAGCATGTGCAGAGTGCCTGTACTGTCAGCAGATGGATTGATGACAGTAAAATAAGGGCAGGATCACAGAAGACAGGATCAAACGGCCTTTTTACACAATGTGCAAGATTTACCCCCTTAGGTTCCAAAGGGAGCAGGGTGGATATAAATCTATGATTTAAAAAAATGTATTTTGATAAAATATTTTTGGCGTAAAGATGGTTTTCTATTTAACTGGCTCCCAACCGGCTCATGCAGATATACTGCAGCAGAATGGCTCTCCTGGGCGAAATCCTGTACATATACGGCTTTGCCCAGGATAGCCACCAGAGGGAGTGCCCTTCCGCAGCACGTGGTCAGCGGGCGTGATTGCGTGCCTGAACGGCAGCACAGGTGTGTGTGTGTGTGTGTGTACGTGTGTGTGTACGTGTGTGTGTGTGTGTGTGTGTGTGTGTGTGTGTGTACGTGTGTGTGTGTGTGTGTGTGTGTACACACAAATCCCTGTGCTGTCAGAGGAGAGAAAACAAAGTAGAAACGGAACAGTGATCTGTCATCTTTCCTAGTTCGTCCCATCCTCCCCAGTTAGAACACACAATAGGGAACCCTTTGATCGCCCCCTAGTGTTAAAGGAAGTAAACCCTTGTTTTTCAGTTTATTGTTATTTTTAAATACACCTGCAAGAGAAAGTCATAATGAGCTAGCATGCACAGTATACTAACTCATTATGTGTCACTTGCCTGAGAATGAAGCCCCCGAAGTCTGCCTCGGTCCCGTCCACCGCCGCCGCCACGTCCCCTGGAGCTTCTTACTTGTTTTCGCCGCTCTGGCACTGTGATTGGCCGGAGCGGCAATGACGTCACTCCCGCGCATGCGCACGGGACTGGTAGGTCCCTGCGCATGGGTGAAAACACGGCAATAACCAAGTTAATGCCTTTCACAAAAACGCCAACGCTCAGTGCACCTGCGCAGTTGTCTGCCAGATTCTGTGAAAATATCTCCTTAACCCTGTAGGTTAGGGAGATATTTCTTGCACCTACAAGTAGGCCTTAATCTAGGCTTAGCTGTAGGTGCAAGTTGCAAGAGTGAGTTTACAACCACTTTAACCCCTTCCCTGCCATTGACTTTTACATAGTAATCGCTGCATTTTTATAACACTGATCGCTCTGTAAATGTCAATGGTCCCAAAAATGTGTCAAAAAGTCTGCCGCAATGTCGCAATACCACTAAAAATCGCAGATCACCGCCATTACTATTATCAAAAAATACTCCATAAACGCCATAAATCTTTCCCATAGTTTGTAGACGCTATAAATTTTGTGCAAACCAATCAACATACGGTTATTGTGATTTGTTTATTTTTTACCAAAAATATGTAGAATACTAAACTGAGGAAAAAAATGTGTTTTTTTTTTTTTTATTGTCGCTCTTCTTTATAGAGCAATAAATAAAAAATGCAGAGGTGATCAAATACCACCAAAAGAAAGCTCTATCTTTGGATTTTTACTCCACAAGTATGTTATAAAAATTTGATGATAAAAATCTGTTTTAAATATAAAAAAAATGACTTAAATTAAAATATTAAAAAAAAAAAATTCCACCCTGGTAGCCGCTACTTCCATATGTAATGCCTGGTAATAATAGGCCTGCGGTGGTCTCTTGCCATTTTCCCAGAGCATTGTTCTTGCCAACCCCCACCAGATTCGTGAGGTAAAGTGAACCGTTTATTGTGTGAAGATTAAGTTTGATTAAGGATTCTAAAATCAATCATGTGACTTTCATGCCAGAACACAGCCTGAAGAGGATAGTCTCTTGGTGCCCAATAAGCTAATAAAATATTAGTAGAGGTTTTGGTAGGTAAGGCTGAGGAATAATTGGGAGCTTGGAGACTAGAACAAGGCCTTACTGTGGTTCAAGTCCTGTGACAGATCAATGCTAAATGACAACAATCACTAGACTTCACAAGATGGCCGCCGCTTGTTACAATGTGCAGTTTGAGGCCAACATCAAATTAAAGCAAATAAAACGCATTAAACCTTTTTTGTTTTTAAAGTGTCAGGAGAGTTTGCTGAGGGGTTGTGCATGTCATATTTGTACTTCTTCTACGGCTTCTTTTGTAGACAAAGTGTCTCTTTCATAATCCCTTTTTTATGATGGACAACGTGTCCCCAGTGACCTCTGACCAAGGGGGGAAAATCTTCCATCTTGTCTCTCTGAAGCGCTAATCACTCTTTGCATTGATGTATATCTCATGTCCGCATATTTCCCTGGCAGCGGGCAGATAGAGATTTAATCCACGTATTAATCAGTGTGACTGATGAGACCTCGGACAGTCTGTCAGCACAAAGTATGTAAGCTATGTCTGCTGGCATTCATAAACTATTTTAATAATATTTGATGTTTTTTGATTTTGTATGCAGTCATATTTTTTTGAAGTAATTGTTGTGGGAATTGTCATGAGAACTTTCAATATAATAAAAAAAAGTGTAATTCTATCTCTGCTAATAAAATGTATAAAAGAAACGTATAGACGTTCCTGTGGAAATATCTGCTTCAGCAAGTAGTAGGATTTTAAAGCTGAACTAAACGCCACCTAAACATGTTTCTATTGTCCTTTCCTCTTCTACAAATGCAGAAAAAGATTGTATTTTATTTATTAATAATATAGTATAATATAAAATTTTATATATATATATATAATATCCCTTGGGAAAGTATTCGGCCCCCTTGAACTTTGCGACCTTTTGCCACATTTCAGGCTTCAAACATAAAGATATAAAACTGTAATTTTTTTGTGAAGAATCAACAAGTGGGACACAATCATGAAGTGGAACGAAATTTAGTGGGTATTTCAAACTTTTTTAACAAATATAAAACTGAAAAATTCAGCCCCTTTTACTTTCAGTGCAGCAAACTCTCTCCAGAAGTTCAGTGAGGATCTCTGAATGATCCAATGTTGACCTAAATGACTAATGATGATTAATAGAATCCACATGTGTGTAATCAATAAATGTATGTGCACTGTGATAGTCTCAGAGGTCCGTTTAAAGCGCAGAGAGCATCATGAAGAACAAGGAACACACCAGGCAGGTCTGAGATACTGTTGTGGAGAAGTTTAAAGATTTCCCAAGCTTTAAACATCCCAAGCACTGTGCAATCGATAATATTGAAATGGAAGGAGTATCAGACCACTGCAAATCTATGAAGACCTGGCCGTCCCTCTAAACTTTCAGTTCATACAAGGAGAAGTCTGATCAGAGATGCAGCTAAGAGACCCATGATCACTCTGGATGAACTGCAGAGATCTACAGCTGAGGTGGGAGACTCTGTCCATAGGACAACAATCAGTCGTATACTGCACAAATCTTCTTTTTTTTTTTTTCTATAATTTACTTTCTCTTCTAGATTTCAGGCCTAGGTCAGGCCCTGCTGCCACCTGGGATTGCTATGTCTCGGCTATCTCAGCAGGCAGTGTGTTAGCCACAATTTGCATGAAGCCACAGCAGATGTCTTCCTAGTGCTCATTCACCAGAAGCTAGCCGTATTTGTGCGCACGTGCTGTCACGACACTGGTGCACACAATCTGCACATATGCCGTCTTTTTTTTTTTTTAATGGTGGTGCGGAACTAGGGTTGCCACCTCATCCCTTTAAACCCGAACACATATGACTTACACAGGTTCTGAGGCTAATTTAATGCAGGTAAAGCACCAAGTGAGTTTAATTACCACCTTAATTAGCCACAGAACCTGTGTAATTAATATGTGTTCGGTTTTAAAGGGATGAGGTGGCAACTCTATGCGGAACAGTGGCAGGGGAGTGGTTGAGCTCTGCTTTAACGGGAGGCGTGAATTACGTTTTTTGGGGATTTTTATTATTGGGAGCAAGATCATTTTCTTGTATCATGGAAGTGTTGTCCTTTTTTTGTAGTTCTTCTTCTTTTTGAAGGCTCCATTCACACCTGAGTGTATTGAATCAATTTTTATTTTTATTGAGAAAATTGCCCAGCTCTACCTTTAAAACGAAGGTCCCCATATCGCAGGTCGGTCCACGCCAAGGGAGCTGACATTTTGCCCTCGGTGTGTCTTCCGGGTTTGCGGCTCCGGCTATGTGAGTGGCCGGAGCCGCAATGACGTCACTCCCACACATCTTCCCAGCAAGGTCCGGCACTCCCGAATCACCCCAAAGATGCTGCTTTCAGGACTTTTGCTAAGTTCCAACAAGTGCCCCGACCCAGTGTGAAAGTGGTCTAACCCAGTTGTTGACCCTCCTGAAGACTCCTGGGATGTATGACTTCCCTTGCTTAGGCAAGAAACCAGGAAGTAACTGAAGAAATGTAAAAAGAAAATTAAATAAGTAAATATAATGCACCTTCCTATCTATTTTCTAATTTTTAAAACTAAAGCAATGCATCTGCCTTTTAAAGTAAAACTTAAACGCTCCCGATTAACATTGATTATGTTCTGTGTTTGGGTGCCTTTTTTATGTATTTAATGGAATTTCACATATGTTGTGTTCTTTTGTGATAGGCATGCATTATGAGCTTGCACATGCATACATAGGGGTGAATGGATCCTAAAACATAAAGCAATTTAGTTGACTGGCTGAGATCGATGTATAGAATTTGTGTGGGTATGGTAAAGGGAAGATATTGCCATCTTTATGGCCATTGGGGAGATTTTCCCGGTGACACCCTGATCTGAACATTTTTCTTACAACTAAAAGTCCACTGTAGATGTTAAAATGGCCACCGTTATCAGAGATAATTGTGGGCCGTTCTTTTTTCATTGACAGGTACCACAAATTATGCCCACGTTTGTATAATTATCACGCTTTTAGTCTAAACCCAGAGGCATGGCGTTTTTGATTCAGTAGACTGAAGACTGAAAAAATTCCTTTTTATTACATTTTATCCCTGTGCACTTGTTGCATTTCCTGGACTCCTAAACCCAATAGACCTGCTTTGAACAAAAATATAAGGCCATAAAGTGCGCCTAGCTATCCCCCCTCCCCCTGCCGGCTGAGTTATGGGTTTTAGGCTGGAACGATAAAAACGAGCAAGGGTGATATACTGTCCCCCGGCCAGCAAGAATATATGGAGTATGATTTTAGTACTTGAATTTAAATTTTACTGTGAAGACAATTTCTTGGAAGCGGTGATTCAAGGTCAGTTCAGGTGATTTTCAAACAGGGGAAGTGGTTGTGCGGCTGGCTTCCGCTTGATATACTGCGGCGGGCCTGCTGGAGAAGCTACGGCACGGCACTTGGGTTAAAATAACTTATGGAATAGGAAGTGTGCATTAAAAAGGCACGCTCCCGTCGTAATTAAACATTAAGCTCCATAATGGATGCCGGTAACACAGCCTAATGGCACTGGATTCTGTTTTTTCCTTTCTTTTAAACTGATCTGTAATGCACCAGAGCACGCTAATGCTGCTCAAACAAACACCTGTGTTACACGGAGATCACAGCATTCCCCCCTTACAATGTCTTCTTTTGTTTTCCTCCAGTAGGACAGAGCAGTCTTTATCCTGGCAAGGGTCAATATCTACTCCCTGAACTCAGATGTTGGTTCAGGGAGGACCGTCCTGTAAATCCTGGTGGCAGTGCAGTTCTTGGCATCAATATGAAACCTACATTCTGCCCAACTTGACCTCTTGATATTTATTTTTCAAGATGAGAACCATGGTTCCCTGTATTGACGTTAAAAAGTTTAGTGCCCCTTTGCGTCCATGTTTTATATTCCATATTACACCCATTTCTCCAAGCTTCAACCCTCAAATTGCCCCAACCCCAACCACCATAGGGTTGGTATCCCTGCAAGATTCTAGTTTGGTTTGTATTTGGTGTGACTGCATGGCTTCACCCGTACGGTCGCGTCTTTCATTGATGTGGTCTGTGAATACCATCCACCAATACCATCCACCAATACCATCCACCAATACCATCCACCAATACCATCACCACCATCCACCACCGCAGCAGAGAGACTCGTAGACCTCCGTGGACCATATCTTCACCATTGTAGTCCATTGTTGCTTCCTCCAGCCCCATAACAGTAGACCTGTCCCTGGAGATGGGCAAAGCTTCTACAGGAGCTCTGATGCACCGATTGTGATTGCAGTGCTTTTCGGGCCTCAAATCAAACCTTTAACTGCTTTCTGACCAGCGCACGACGATATACGTCGACATAATGACACGGCAGGCAAATGGGCGTACCTGTCCACCTTGTGAGTGTGCCCACGAAGGCAGAACAGGGGGATGCCTTTGTAAACGAGGCATTGTCCTGTTCTGCCCAGTGACACGTCGATGATCTTCTGTTCCCTGTGATCGGGAACCATGATCAGTGACTTGTCACTAGCAGCTCCTCCTATTAAGTTAGAATCACTCCCTAGGACACGCTTAACTCCTTCAGCGGCACCTAGTGGTTAACCCCTTCAATGCCGGTGTCCTTTTCACTTCTTTTTTTTTTTTTTTTTTTATAATGTGGGTGCATTTATTGCGTTTTTGCAAAAGGTGGCCTATGCCTTTTAATATTTGACACCTCCATTGGGTGTGACTGTTTTTGGTGTGGATTCCACAATCTGAAAATACGGTACTCTAATTCTCTTGTTAAAGACTTGGGAATTTTATTTGGCTGGAGTTTTATGTAGATCATTATCACCAGAAACAAAATACTGGCTGGGGTATGCTTCCCCCCTATTCTGGGTGATTTATACATTTCTTCTTCTGGGTTATTTTGCATGTAGATCTGCTAATGATGCATTCATAACTCCTGGTTAGTTTTTGTAATAACTAGTCAACTGTTAAACAGATAAAATATATATTCTCTACAGCAACAGATTCCTTAGTAGTATATTTATCTGTTTAACAGTTGACTAGTTATTACTAAATCACTATCTAGCAATGTCAAATAAAAAAAGGTTACAGAAGCAAAAAAATAAAAAAAACTGGACATGTAAAGAAGCTACATCATGAAAGTGTATGTGTGTGTGTGTGTGTGTGTGTGTGTGTGTGTGTGTATATATATATATATATATATATATATATAAATATAATACACACACACACACACACACACACACATACACTTTCATGATGTAGCTTCTTTACATGTCCAGTTTTTTTTATTTTTTGCTTCTGTAACCTTTTTTTATTTGACATTGCTAGATAGTGATTTTGCTTGTAGTAGGCTGAACACTATGGGTAGAATGGAACTCGGGCTGTCTCCAGGCGGAATATGTGAACATCTCCACTTACGTTGCGTTTCCAGGCCAGCGAGTTCATTTCACCAGACAGTGGTCTTAACATGCCTGTGGCTAGACGTGACTCACTGGGTAGGTGTTCGGCTGTGAGTGACCGTTGACTCTCACAAGCATGTGAAAATAAGCAACAAAGTGTAACTTTCCATCGGCAATGGAACTGCAGAAGATCTGAGAGACCCACGTTAACCTTCTAAGGGCTTTGTGGAGGAGTTGACAGCCCCTTGTGTAATGTGTTTCAGGCATTTCTTCTCTGTACGAGAATCAGTAGACAATAATAATACCTACTGTTCTTTGTTCTCGCTGTAGACTAGTGCCTTTGAAAGGATCTTTATTGGTCAATAAGAAACCTTGAATGTAGTTTGACTGGGTACCCTTTAAAAGTGTTCTGTCATTACCGAGTAATTTGCACTTAATAGTAATAGTTGTCCTGGAACCTTCAACGTTCTGAACTTTTTATTTTTTTGTAAGTTTCTACCAATGAATTATATAATTGACCAAAAGGGATTTTTAATAAGCAGGGATATCCAAATTGTGACCTTTCCCTTTCCTTTATTTGGCCCTTGTGGCACTATTCCTCCCACTAACACCAACAATGGAGAACTATTCCTCCCACTAACACCAACAATGGAGAACTATTCCTCCCACTAACACCAACAATGGAGAACTATTCCTCCCACTAACACCAACAATGGAGAACTATTCCTCCCACTAACACCAACAATGGAGAACTATTCCTCCCACTCGCACCAACAATGGAGAACTATTCCTCCCACTCGCACCAACAATGTAGAACTATTCCTCCCACTCGCACCAACAATGGAGAACTATTTCTCCCACTCGCACCAACAATGGAGAACTATTCCTCCCACTAACACCAACAATGGAGAACTATTCCTCCCACTAACACCAACAATGGAGAACTATTCCTCCCACTCGCACCAACAATGGAGAACTATTCCTCCCACTCGCACCAACAATGTAGAACTATTCCTCCCACTCGCACCAACAATGGAGAACTATTTCTCCCACTCGCACCAACAATGGAGAACTATTTCTCCCACTCGCACCAACAATGGAGAACTATTTCTCCCACTCGCACCAACAATGGAGAACTATTTCTCCCACTCGCACCAACAATGGAGAACTATTTCTCCCACTCGCACCAACAATGGAGAACTATTTCTCCCACTCGCACCAACAATGGAGAACTATTTCTCCCACTCGCACCAACAATGGAGAACTATTTCTCCCACTCGCACCAACAATGGAGAACTATTTCTCCCACTCGCACCAACAATGGAGAACTATTTCTCCCACTCGCACCAACAATGGAGAACTATTTCTCCCACTCGCACCAACAATGGAGAACTATTTCTCCCACTCGCACCAACAATGGAGAACTATTTCTCCCACTCGCACCAACAATGGAGAACTATTTCTCCCACTCGCACCAACAATGGAGAACTATTTCTCCCACTCGCACCAACAATGGAGAACTATTTCTCCCACTCGCACCAACAATGGAGAACTATTTCTCCCACTCGCACCAACAATGGAGAACTATTTCTCCCACTCGCACCAACAATGGAGAACTATTTCTCCCACTCGCACCAACAATGGAGAACTATTTCTCCCACTCGCACCAACAATGGAGAACTATTTCTCCCACTCGCACCAACAATGGAGAACTATTTCTCCCACTCGCACCAACAATGGAGAACTATTTCTCCCACTCGCACCAACAATGGAGAACTATTTCTCCCACTCGCACCAACAATGGAGAACTATTTCTCCCACTCGCACCAACAATGGAGAACTATTTCTCCCACTCGCACCAACAATGGAGAACTATTTCTCCCACTCGCACCAACAATGGAGAACTATTTCTCCCACTCGCACCAACAATGGAGAACTATTTCTCCCACTCGCACCAACAATGGAGAACTATTTCTCCCACTCGCACCAACAATGGAGAACTATTTCTCCCACTCGCACCAACAATGGAGAACTATTTCTCCCACTCGCACCAACAATGGAGAACTATTTCTCCCACTCGCACCAACAATGGAGAACTATTTCTCCCACTCGCACCAACAATGGAGAACTATTTCTCCCACTCGCACCAACAATGGAGAACTATTTCTCCCACTCGCACCAACAATGGAGAACTATTTCTCCCACTCGCACCAACAATGGAGAACTATTTCTCCCACTCGCACCAACAATGGAGAACTATTTCTCCCACTCGCACCAACAATGGAGAACTATTTCTCCCGCCGGCAACAATGGGGCACTATTTCTCCCACTCGCACCAACAATGGAGAACTATTTCTCCCACTCGCACCAACAATGGAGAACTATTTCTCCCACTCGCACCAACAATGGAGCACTATTTCTCCCACTCGCACCAACAATGGGGCACTATTTCTCCCACTCGCACCAACAATGGAGAACTATTTCTCCCACTCGCACCAACAATGGAGAACTATTTCTCCCACTCGCACCAACAATGGAGCACTATTTCTCCCGCCGGCAACAATGGGGCACTATTTCTCCCACTCGCACCAACAATGGAGAACTATTTCTCCCACTCGCACCAACAATGGAGAACTATTTCTCCCACTCGCACCAACAATGGAGCACTATTTCTCCCGCCGGCAACAATGGGGCACTATTTCTCCCACTCGCACCAACAATGGGGCACTATTTCTCCCACTCGCACCAACAATGGAGAACTATTTCTCCCACTCGCACCAACAATGGAGAACTATTTCTCCCACTCGCACCAACAATGGAGCACTATTTCTCCCGCCGGCAACAATGGGGCACTATTTCTCCCACTCGCACCAACAATGGAGAACTATTTCTCCCACTCGCACCAACAATGGAGCACTATTTCTCCCACTCGCACCAACAATGGAGAACTATTTCTCCCACTCGCACCAACAATGGAGAACTATTTCTCCCACTCGCACCAACAATGGAGCACTATTTCTCCCGCCGGCAACAATGGGGCACTATTTCTCCCACTCGCACCAACAATGGGGCACTATTTCTCCCACTCGCACCAACAATGGAGAACTATTTCTCCCACTCGCACCAACAATGGAGAACTATTTCTCCCACTCGCACCAACAATGGAGCACTATTTCTCCCGCCGGCAACAATGGGGCACTATTTCTCCCACTCGCACCAACAATGGAGAACTATTTCTCCCACTCGCACCAACAATGGAGAACTATTTCTCCCACTCGCACCAACAATGGAGCACTATTTCTCCCGCCGGCAACAATGGGGCACTATTTCTCCCACTCGCACCAACAATAGGGTAATATTCCTCCCCCTAAAACCAAAGATGAGGAACTATTCCTCCCACTGATGCCAAGACAGTTTCTACTCCCACTGTCCACAGTCCGGCCCCCCTGAAGTCTAAAGGACAGTAAATTGGCTCTTGGTTTAGAAAGTTTGGAGACCCCTGACCTAAACCCTCCTCCTTATTGGTGAGGGATACTTTCCAGAATAAAATGATTTTCACCATAAGTAGCAGAAACTGATTTAAATGGTGCCATGTATTCCATATCGCATATCTGGACTGTACATAGGACATTGAACCAATCATATTAGTCCCTGCTCTAAAGGAGCCTACAGTCTAATGTTCTTTGATATTGTCATATCAACCAGGGTTCTTCCAGTGGTTTCTAGGGGTTCCTTGAGCTATGGCTAATTGAACTCCCAGGTGATGGTGCCCACATAATCCTTAAAGGGGTTTTTCTAAATGGGTTATTTTTAAGCTAGTGCCGTTCAGAGTCTCCCTGCAGGGATGTAGTCCCAAGGAGTCTCCCGGCAGGGATGTAGTCCCAAGGGAGGGGCCGAGCACGCTGATTAACCCCCAGCCAGAACTTCTCGGATGATGGGGGAAAGCTTACTGTGGAAGAACAGGAAGTGAGAAATTCAGACTAAGAAAAAATACATTTAGAAGGGAAATGGAAGGAAAAGGTAAGTGAACCAACAATGCACCAGCTTAAAGGAATTGCTTGATTATTTAGAAAATGTATTTAGAAATTACAAAACAAACTATTACAACCCATTTAATCCACCACCACTTGGCAGAGGCAGCAGCATGACACAAAAAATCTTTTTAGCAGTTGTAAGGGTGGCATTCTGAACACTGTGGTACGGGGAGCATTCTTCCCACTGACCACCAGTGTAAGAGGCATTCTTCCCTATGATTTTACATTTTATTTTATTTCAGCTATGGTTCCTTGAGAGGCCAAGACTTAAAAATTATTTCAAGGGTTCCTCTGGTGTAAAAACATAAATTTATATTGGAGATTTAGGACTTAAACTATACAATGGAAATTGCTGTATCCACAAGATACGCTAAAATTTTATTTTATGTATATGTTGTCAAATTTTTTTTTTTTTTATATAAAATGTTATAAAAAAAAAAAAGCCTGTGATATGACGTTGAATATCCTGCTTGTATGTTTTGGCCTTATGGAAGGAAACTGGAGCACTTGCAGAATAGAAAATAGACTTCTCAGGAAATAAATAATGAAAAGAATGATATATATAGTTACATATATAGCGCTATGCACACATTGTATAATTTTTCAGCTCTGTCGGTATCCCGGAGCTGAGACTTGTTCTACTGTATATCATAATTTATTAGGAATTTAAATGCAAGAGAGAGCTCATTTACATTAGAAGCAGAACCGTGTTTATGTACTATTGTTCTTTCAGTAAGGGGATTACCGTACATCATACTAAATGAGATATGTTCCTGTCTCTGCTGCTTTGTGTTAAAAAATAAAATGGGAGGGGGGGAAAAGTGAAATATAACAGTGGGGTACTGAAGAATATGGATTCCAGCATAGTTATCTGAAAAATCATCTACACATACTACAGATGATATGTAAATATTCCCTTGGGAAACCATGCCATGAAAGATCAGTGAAAACAGAATAATAAAAAAAGATGAAAACCATTTAGCTTCGGTCCCATTTATTTCATAAAGCAATTTGGAGAATCATCGGGGTGTACAAAATGCAGTATGCTATAGTCTTCGGAGAACGTTTGAAAGGCGGTGAGAAGGCGGCGTATTGCCTCCTTGCTGTCAGCTTTAACCCCTGGAACCCCTCACTCAGTTGCAGGGTGCTCACAGAGCGACCCCATTCACTTAAAGCACCATTCAAAAGCAACAATTTCAGTGGAGCCTCGGATTGCGAGTAACGCGATTTACGAGCTTTTCGCAATACGAGCTATTTAAAAAAAAAAAAAAAAGCGTGAGCGTTGTCCCACAAGACCAGCAAGATTCAAGCTGCTGGAGTGTGCAATACCACATTTGGCCAGTCAGAATTTCTAGATCCTCCGCACACTACTGGGCGTGCTTGACAACACTGCTTGGGATCATTTTAGTGCAGCAGAGTTGTTGGCTTAAGCCTCGTACACACGATCAGATTTTCTGCAGACCAAGCCTCTGACTTTTGTCTGAAGGCTGTTGGCCAAGAATTTGTCTTGCATATAAATGGCACACAATTGTAGGCCAACAAACACAAACGTAGTTAAGTACTACGTGAAAATTTCAGCTCTTGAGCGCCACCCTCTGCTAATGTGCTGGTGAGCATCGTTTCCGAGCATGCTTGTTTGGACTTTGGACTTTTGTCCAACTTGTGTACACGTGCTCGAAAAATCCGACAACAGACCGCTGTCCGCCAACATTTTTAAAGCCTGCCATCCAACATTAGTCCACGGAAAATCAAACGTCAATTGTCCGATGAAGCGTACAATCCAAAAAAAAGCTAAACTGCGCCAATAATGTTAAGTCCACATCAGTCCTTAGGATGACACAAAAATTAGTGTATATGCAGATGTATAGCATCCCAAACATATACCAGTATTAAGCAGTTAAAAGAATAGCCAACTCAAGGAGGTCCATAAGCTGTACAGTGGTCTGTAATTCTGTATAATGACACCGCAGTGATCATCACAAATAAAGTGCCCACCCCCGTAATCAAATGGCTGCTTACAAGAAGGCAAGCACAAAAGCGCATTCGGCTATAACTCAGGCGTGGTCTTTGGCTTGCATGCAGAGAGGTTTTAACAAGGAAGCAGACTAACACCTGGGATGTTCCTCACCAAGTCATCGGTCCTTCATACTATACGGTTCGTGATATCGTTTAAGTATCATGGAAAGAAAGGAGAAGGACCATAGTGCAGTACTTTCTTAGATGGTTTAATAATAAAGGCAATGTACTTACAGAAAAGTAGAAAATAAAACGCATAAAAACTTGCAGGCCGGCAAAGTTTTCTCCTCAAAACGACGTGGTGATGTAACTACGTTTCATCACAATCTGACACTCTCAATGGGGAAGCGCAATACGATCGTTTGTATAATGCCGCGTACACAAGGTCGTTTTTTGCGATGAAAAAAAACGACGTTTTCTGTGAAGTAAAAAACGACGTTTTTAAAACGTCACTTTTCAAAGACAATTTTGCATACACACCATCGTTTTTTCACAAAAAGCAAGGTTACGTTCACCACTCTTTTCCATTGAAGCTCGCTTCATAACTAGCTTCTGGGCATGCGCGGGTTGAAAAACGTCGTTTTAAAAGACGTTTTTGCTACACACGTTGACTTTTTGTGAAACAAAAAACGACGTTTTGAAAAATGACACAAAAAATTCAAGCATGTTGGAATTTTTTTTTGGTCGTTTTTTTGAAGACAAAAAACGACGTTTTGCCCACACACGATCAATTTAAATGACGTTTTAAAAAAACGTCGTTTTTTTTCATCGCAAAAAACGACCGTGTGTACGCGGCATAAGGCTTTAGAGAGGAAGTTAGAAGCTCACTGAATTTCTGGCAGATCAGCATCTATCTTTTATTACTTAAAAAAAAGAAAGAAATAACATGAGGAAATGCACATGCACTTTCAGATCCATATTGTGTGTGTGTATGTGTGTGTGTATATATATATATATATATATATATATATATATATATATATATAGTGTCTGTGTGTGTGTGTGTGTGTGTATATATATATATATATATATATATATATATATATATAATATAAAAATTCTGAACACACTGGTAATTTTACGTATGTATTTTTTTTTTTATTCCAGACATTTCGCTAGAAACATTGGAAGGGAAAATAAGATTTTCATTGCGACGCCGCTGTGTATGGGTTTTTAGAGAAAGTAAATGTTAGGCCGAACTGCTTATAGCAAGCCTCTGATCATAAGATGCTTGATTCCGAAGTGAATTGCTCAGTGATTGCCTTCACTCAGATAAATGACTTTTCAGTCAGCTTGTTTGGACCTGTAATAATTATAATTTTTTTTTAGATTTTTTTTTTTTTTTTTACTTGTGCATTTAATCGAACGGGGCCAGTGGAAGGTCAAACTTCCCACTACACCACATTAATTACCACCAAGTGAGCAGAGAGCTCGAAAAGGCCATTTTCTTCTGCAAGTGGCAAAATTTCCTTTTCCTTTTAGCAGCTGTTGGTCGAATCAGAGGAGATTCACACTTGCTGAATATCTTCATGCAACATGTCACCTTGTTAAATATTAATGGTGGCATTTTTCTTTTCTGTTGGTTCCCGGTAATCTGAGCAAATGCAGATCTCTATCGGTATTTAAAGGAGTTATCATAAAACCATATTGTATTGACTTGCCTGTTCATAATTTTTATAAGCTTATGTACCACAAAAATAAAATGATGTATTTGCATTTCACCTTCAATGTCTGTGACTGGTATTCTCAACTAACAGTATTTATGTATGAGCCGAGCTTTGGGTCCTGAGGGAGAAAACAGTATTACGGACTGTTCACACTTTTTTATGATTTTCATTTGCAACTGTTGGATGTGGCAAATACAGTACATTTAGAGACATTGCTGGACCAGTACACACGTTGTGCTTTAGCTTTGGTCTGGCAGGTTGACATGTTGCCATTCTCAATCAGGTGTCTGTTGATTGGTTTCTCCAGAATTTGGTAGGTGCTCCTTGAGCAATGGACAATTTCCGAACCACTGAGCCGTATCAATGAGTTTTTTATTTTATTTATTTTTTAGCTTTCTTTAAAGGAGTCAATCTTCTTCACTGGTTGCCAATGTTAAAGCTTAGTACAAACGATCCGAAAATTGGACAGAAAAAATACCGCTTTGGAAGCCATCGTATGATCTGATGATTGGTACACAGCTTTCGAGAACTGATAATCCCTGTTCATCCAAATGTATCCGAAGGGACAAACGTGTCAGTGTTTTTCGTACGATACCAGATCGTACGATTTTTGTTTAATCGCCACAGTTTTCGTCTGCAATAAAAAACACCAGAAGAGCGAGACCATGAATGCTCAGAAACGAGAGAATACAATACATCACTTCTGTCGTACCACAATTTTTGGAGGTTGAGTAACCCCTCGATTTTCGATATGAAGATTAACTTGCAAGAAAAAAACGGATGGCCATTCGTCTGATATTCTCGTGTGTGTATGAGGCTTAAAGGGGTTGTAAAGGTAAATGTTTTTTCACCTTAATGCATCCTATGCATTAAGGTGAAAAAATATCTGATGGTACGGCCCCCCCCTGAACCCCCGCTTTACTTACCTGACCCCTCAAAGTCCTGCGAGCGTCCCTGTGATCCTCTTCAGTTCCCAGCCTGGCCGTTGATTGGCTAGGCTGGACGGATTGATAGCAACACAGCCATTGGCTGGCGCTGCTGTCAATCACAGCGGATGATGCGGCGCGCCGGGGGCGGGGCCGAGTGATAGTCGGTGGCTATGCCCGCCGCTGAATCACCGGAGCGCGCTTGCAAAAGCGAGCATGAAGGTGGAAAGCTCTTGCGAGGAGGCGCCAAAACAGCTGCCGAGGGACCCCAAAAGACCGGGTTCGAGGGACACTCTGTGCAAAACGAGCTGTAACATGTTTGTTATTTAAAAAAAAAAATAAGTGTTTTCTCTCCTTTAAGCGTGTCCTTCTCTCAATGATCATTAATGTAAGGGGACCTTCTATCATTAGCCACCAATATGAAATTGCATGGTCTTCCAATGTAAGAAAGCACTTTTCCATCGACCAGCATTGTAGGGGGCACAACAATTTAAACTGTGGGTGTGTTTCTTTTCTGGACATTTTTATTTTATGTTCCACTTTAGTATATGGGTTCCTTAAGACGTGACATTTATTTCTAAGGTTTCTCTGTTTTAAAACCATTAAAGGTTGGCCTAATGTGAAGGACCTCACTAAACCATTCAAAAAGTCATGCTTGGTACACATGGTGGTAATTTATTTTTTTCGTTCATCCTTGTGAGCTCAACGATAAGAAAAAAAACCTGAGGCGCTTGCGAGGACCTTGCTGTACTAACTATGCTGTTAGTGCAGCAATCTCCCTCTGTGCTATTGTGTTCTGACAGGGGGCTGCCCCTCTGCAAGAACAGACCAGTCAGCATTGGCAGCCACTGGCTGGCAGCACTGATCAGATGCCGATCTGCTGCTGGTTTTCCAGTATGCCTGTTTGACAGAAGCCAGTTGTGAGACCTGATGTGGACCATGTACAAATGTGCCGAATGTTGGCTGGTTTCTACTGTACCAGCTTATTTTGGCTGATATTCAGCCCGTATACAGTTTACACAGTTGGATTAGATTTTTTTCTTTAATAGGGATAATCTAAGGCAAAATCTGACTCTGTGTGATCCTTATAAGGCTTTATGGAGGAAAAAATTATCCAAATGAGATGAAAACCCAGAGAAGAAGCTTTTGTGCAGGACCACTTAATGTTCTTGTTGTGGATAGTTGTTTCCATCGTATGTGCAAAAGCCGACATTTCTTATCTGGTTTGCTAAATATCATTATGCACTTTTTCAGCAAGCCATTATGCACTTTTTCAGCAAGCCATGGTCACCAATCTGAAAAAGGAAATTACTCTTAAAAGGTAATAAATGGTTGGACTTTGCAGGCAACACGGACAGGAATAGTAAAAAAAATACTTTATTACAAAAATAAGATATACACAGAACAGCGCAATATACAGAAATAAGTAAAAACATGAAAAAATGTCCCCTGTGTGTCCACACATTTCATCGTGAGGCTTCTTCAGGACGGACAAGAGAAGATGATAGTGGAAAGTAAATTTCACTATCTTAAAGTAATCCGAACCATATAGGCATAATAATATCCATATGTCGGGAACTTCACAGGTAGGGAAAATCCATAAAAAAGTAAATGAGTGGCCAAAAAAGATCTCCACAGGCTCGAGAAAAGGTAAAAAACCCCTCTATGTGGCGTATTTATTAGGGGTGCCACCCACTTGGCATAGAAAAAAGATTTAGTTTGTAAGCGTGAAAACATTAATACAGGGGCAATCCACAGACAAAAGTATTGGAGACTCGTACACTCCACCTGTACCACAATAGATGTACTAAAGTCCTGGATCCAGAAGCTCACACAATATGGGTAGCCCTATGGATCAGTGAAGCCAAACAGTATGGTGGCTGGCATAGCACTAGTAAACCCCCGGGAGCCTGTGCTATTCACCAATCTGAAATCTCATCAGGTGAGAGTGAACTATGGGGTATTCCAGAACGCTGTACTTATGAAAGCATCTCTTGACACTTGATGCTCATAGTCCAACGAATCTAAATTGGGTCCATGTTGCCTAGTTGGCATCTATCTTTATATGAAAAGAAGGAAGTGCCAGCTTTGTAATACTTTACATATCTCCCAACAGTCCCGACTTTTGGAGGAATAATCCAAACTTTCCTGAAACTTTGAGGGCTCTCAGATTGCAACCACACAGATTATTATTGTTTTAAGACCTATGCCTCGTTTCCACTGAGCGGATCGGTACGGTTCGCTATTTTGGGTGTTTCCATTATGAAAGCGTGCCAAAAAAGCGAACCGTACCGCACCAGCAAGGGTCCTGCTTCAGATGAGGGTCCAGAGAGAGTGGAACGGTTCCATTAGGGCGGATCTACAAATACATCTCACTGATTGGTGGACGCGCTAGGAATTTTTTCTAAAACCTGAATGGTCCCTGACGGTCCGATTTGCAGTGGAAACGCTCACGCGAATAGACCGGTCCCATCCTAACCACTCCGAGTTTACTGACCCGAACCGTTCCATGCAGTGGAAACAAGGCAATAGACTACAGAATTGCAGTTGCTGATGATGGTCATTATATTTGCAGTTGCTGATGATGGTCATTATATTTGCTGTGGGTACCACTTTTCACGGTATAGGTTTTAACTTGTGTAAAATTCGCAACTTTTTCTGTCTATAAACCGAGGTTTTTTTAAGCGCCTATTTTATTTTCCATTTTAAAGCTGAATATTGAAATACTGACTTTGCTACTCCCCTTCACAGCAGCGCACAGACAGCAGTTTGGATGGTAATAAAGTGCTACTCCCCTCCACAAGTCTGTGGGCATGACACCAGAGGAATGAACTCATGTGGTGGCACCTTTATTGTGCAGTTACAAACCATGCTGGGCCCCTGACCAGTCTGTTGCATAACTGAAGGGGAGATCCAAGAACTGGGTGTACTGTCTGGCAGGGGTGTTTTAATCACAAGACTGAAGAATATTACAAATCCCTAGGCAGGTAAAACTTTTGCATACATTTTAAATTTAAATGTGAATTTAGTTGTTTGCTTGACATTCAGATTTAATGAAAAGCTTAGTGAATTGGTCTCCAGAGAGACCGACAACACAACTGACCCTCCTAAGGTAGTGGAATCCAAGCTTAATTAGTAAAGAAGAAAAAAAAGACTGGACTTTTTATTCCCCATAGGATAGAGACCATCCATCAATTCAAAGGCACATTCTCCCAGCTAAGCTCCCTCTGGAGAGCAGACATTGCTAATTGTGGGCTAATTATGCTTTTGTAATCAGAACAATAACTCTATTTTTAGTCGGCCAAACTTCCTCCTGTTGTGCTTGATGTGATTGTATGTCTTCTTGCTGGCTGCTATGAAGATGGTCTATGAAGGAATTTATTTCATTAGTAAATGGAAGTTTAGTTTGTTTGCATGGTCTAATTTCTTAATTATGTTGGCAAAAATTGCAGTGTACATCTCAAACCATGTGTTGTGTACAAAGTAGAGAAGAATCCTGGTGTATTAGGGGAGTCTTATTTTTAACCTTGGATTACGAGCATAATCAAAGCACTCGCATATCCGAAGCGCGTTTCCCCATAGAAGTCAATGGAAACAAAGATAATTTGTTCTGCATTGACTTCAATTGCATACAATACCGCATGTGGCCAGAGGTGGGGGGCACCAAAGAGACTCGGACTGCTCAGCTGAATTCGGAAACCCTCGGACAGGGTTTGTGACTGGAGGATTTCCAAGTATTTCCGAACCGCTGCGAGTGTCACCGGTGCACCCGCACCTCCGGCCAAATGCAGTACTGCACTCCAGACGCTTGAATCCTGTTCGTGTTGCGAGACAACACTCGCAAATCGAGTCAGGTTTTTTTTTTTTGCTCGCCTTTCAAAACACTTGTTAACCTTGTTGCTCTTAAACCAAGGTTCCACTGTATATTAAAGTGTTGCTAAACCCAAGACCCTGCATTCACGATATCTAGTCTCCCACAGAACATAGAAATGCAATTATTTTACTCTTGTGAATACTAATGATCAGGGGCCTCTGATTCCTCCCATATTGAATGATATTGTAACTGCACAGTGCTTTACAACCATGTGGGCAGCCAGTACAAACTGTTGGCACTATATAAATCCTGCATAATAATTTAAACTGCAGCAGCAGTATAGAGCAGTCTTGTTTTTACCAGCTCCTGGTTAAGCTTGTAGGAGCAGTTTTCATACTGCACTGAGCTGTCCTATCAGGATCCAGGGTCTCTGACCCTCTGTCTAAACAGTGCTGATTGGCCCTGTGTTGATCACATGCATTCTTCCAAGGAAAAAAAAACGCTCTAGGAATACACACCAAACTGATAAAGTGCAGCTCCTCCCCTTGCCTCTGTTCTATCAGGAGATTGATTGGGGACAGTGAAAGAAGGGGAGGAACAGAAAAGACAGTCCTTTTACACAATGCAGAGGATTAACACCCTAAATTCCACGGTGGGCATATACCCTGTTTAGTGTGGATGGACGAATCAATAAAATTGGCCATTTTCGTTTGAATATTCTCAGAAAACCCATTCGGCACAACACCTTTTCCTGCCATCCTTCAAATAATTTAGTTTAAAAGCCCTTAATGCCCGTACACGTGCAGGATTTCCGATAGCAAAAGTCCCCATCGGAAATCCCGAGGGGAAAGCAGAGAACCTGCTTGGTCCGTTTTTCCCCCTACACACGGCCAGTTTTCCCGACAGGAAACTGCCAAAAATCGCCAGGCTAAAGTCTGCCGGTTTTCCCGGTGGGAAAAAGGAGAGCTGGTTCATTTTTTTTTTTTCATCCGGTGGCTTTTGGGCTGTATTTCCGTCGGAATACACACGGCCGGGATTCCAGGCCAAAAGTTCTCCTCGCAGTTTTCCAGTCGGGAAAACTGGCCGTGTATATGAGGCATCAGACCTTCTCTTTGAATGGAGTTCCAGACATTTTAGACATTTCATTACAATTTTCTCGGAAAAAAAGTCACTGTTGAAATTTCATTCTAAGGGCACTTTCACATGGGACAGATCCATGATGATCCGCCCCGTGAACCTCCGCTTGCTCAGTGGGGATCGCGTCGCTGATCCCCGCTGAGACGGTGGATGATAGGGCGGTCCCCGGACACTGTGCAGGGACCGCCCTGTCAGATCTCCGCTCTCCCCTGTGGGGGGATCGGATGAACACGGACCATCTGTCAGTGTTCACCCGATCTGCAGACGGATTGGAAACATAGGATTTTCCTCAGTCTGCAGAATCGGAGCATTGCGGAACCGGATGAGATCAGGTGTCGGCGGATCCCTATCGCATAGGGATCAACGCATGTCCCTTTTTCATCCGTAAACAGCGAAAAGCGAACATACGGTCCGCAGGTGTGAAAGGGGCCTTACGAGAGAAATTTTCCATCCTGCCCCTTTCAATCTTAATACTATGGTCCAAATCCAACATCGATTTGACCCTGTTAACTATTAAAAAACTGAACGTACTGAAACGTTCCTCAAAACATTTGATTTTCCTTTCCTGCATTGCACGGTGTTAATTTTCCTTCATTTGCATAAAAAAATCCCTGTCGAATAAATAAACCATTAATTGACTCCCTTGCCCTTGTCACTCTCTTCTGTTCACTCTTGTTATTGTCTTGTCACTTGTCACTTCCCATTTGTCTGGCCAGTTTACCACAAGCGGCATTTAATTCCAAATTAGATCTTTGTCATTTCTATAATTCCATCAATCAGACAGTGTTTTCTGCTAGGAGACGTGTGTTTTCCCGGTGACGTCAGCCTGTTTCTGCTTTGCCAGGGACAAGTATTTTTGAAGTCTTTAATGTCATTGTTAATTTTTAGATGACAAGGCAAGTCCCTCATGAGGGTGACAGTGTTGCAGACACAGAGCAGTTTGTGCTATGGGAGCTGAAATATGGTTTGTCTACCAGCGGTTTCTGTATACCGGAGGGTGTTTGTGTTATTTGCAGGGGGTAGATCTGTCTGTTGGTGTAAAATAATATCATGTCTTATTTGTACATTATAGGACACAGGCTTGATATTTATAGACTCTGGGTTATAGGGCGCTACCTTCAAGTGATTAAAGTTTAGAATTAAATATGGCTGATGGGTTGTCCTCAAAAGCTTTGCCAATGTCCAGACAAATGAATAAACATCGAAGACTTTGAATTACAGCCCAGGTTTATTGCAGTGACTGCTCACTCCACCCTAAAGCCATGAACTCAACATGTTTCAGCCACAGCAGAGCTTAATCATGATCTCCATTGCAATAAACCTTGGCTGGACTTAACGTCTTTGGTGTGCAGCCAGTCATTCGTATGGTGGACTCCAGAGCCTTGGCATCTGGTTGATTGCATGGAGTCGAAAAGGATAGTTGGTCTGTATGCAATGAAAGGGGTTGGGTTTGTCTACCAGGTTCTGCCGCACAATAAAGATGTTAAGGCGAACATGTTTTTTCTTTTTCCGCGTACAACTGGAAGAAGGAAGGGGCAGTACATCGCAAATCAAGACTTGTGCTTTGCACAGTGTTGTCAGTCTAATACTGTGAATGTGCTTACAGAAAAGGGTGGGCTGAGGAATGACCTCGTAGGCCATTTTTGGCTCTGGACTACGGTGGTTTGCTTAAACCCCAACTGAACCTTCTGTTAAATTCTCTAAATATATTTCATGCCCATCCTTGCAAAAGGATTGCAAAGCCTTAGTTTGTTTTCTTTGTACAGCAGCCACAACCTGAGTAGAAAATCCTCATTTGCCAGCATGCTGCAGAGAAGGATGTTTGCTCTGTGTGGAAGCAGTGGTCTCTCTGTGGATGTGAGTGAGTGACTTGTATAGCGCTACAAATGTGAACTGAATCGCCTCAAGGCGCTTTTGTCCAATTTCATCCAGGTCCTTCAGAAGAGGTGGGTCTTAATGGCTGCGGATCTTCGTTCTCCTTTAGATTTGTAGCGGGACTTGAAGATGTAAAGGAGATTTTGATTTGTTGATCGGAGGGCCGATTTGGGGTGTAGGGTTTTATTTTCTCACACAAATATTGAGGCGCGTTTCCTTGTTTGCATTTGTGGGTGAGGCAGAGGGTCTTGAATGTAACCCAGTCCTTTACGGATAGCCAATAGCCAATGGAGAGTCCTCAAGGCCGGGGTGATTGATTCCCAGTTTTTTTTTTCCTGTTTTCAGTCTTGCTGCTGTGTTCTGGATGACTTGTAGACAAGAAATCTGGTATTTGGGGGACCTAGATAAAGGGAGTTTGCGTAGTCGAGTCAGGAATTGACGAGTGTCCCAACTACTGCTGCTGTGTCCTTTTCCGGGATGACTACTGATTGATCCTATTTGTGTGTCCATAGTCATGTCTGAGTCAAAGATGACTCTTAGGCTTTTGACTTTGGTGCTTGGGGTGATGATTTGTCCAAGAATGGTGGGTGGTGTCAAAGTTGTCCTAGAGTTTGTCTTTCGGTTTGTGTGTAGAAAGAAGTTCTGTATTGGATCCATTGAGTTTGAGAGAGCTCTCTGTCATCCAATTGTCGGCAGAGCTGTATCCTGGCCTAGGCCAACAAGGCCCAGGCCTAGGGCAGCACCTTGCAGGGGGGCAGCACGAAAAGAGTCCCCGCCGGCTTGCGCTACACTGTTAGGAAAATTAGTCTAGCGCCCCCATAAAGTGGCCGCGTTGTTTCTAGTATGCGGGCGGCCGGCATTCCGCAACTGTGGGGGGGCACTTCCAATTTTGACTGTTTTGTCATCCTGGAACACAAACCTTCCTCACTGTGCTATATGTTTGTGCTGCATCATCTACTTAAAGTAGAACTATAGGCAACACTTTTACCATCCTTGTCCCATTGCGAAGATTTCCCTTCACTTCCTGCTCTATGGGCAACCAGGAAGTAAGAGGAAATCTTAGTAAATTAAGGGAATCCATCCCCCCCCCCCCATTGCCCTCAGAACCAGTGTCCTCACTCGAAAATTTCAGGGCGGGTCTTAAACACAGGGTGTGGCCGTGACAGGAAGGGGTGGGTCATATTTAAATTAGGGGGTGCACGAGTTTAGTCAGGCTTAGGGCAGCACAAAACCTAAACACACCTCTGATTGTCGGGCATTTTTCCAGTCCGTAATATTGGTCTTTTTGTTGGTGTCTAACATGCCCCCTGTGAGTCATAACCACAGCTATCCCATCAGCAGGGAGCAGTAGCTATGATGATTGCAAAGCTAGAAACCTGACTCAGCAGAGGGTGTATCTGACTTTTGATATGAGACCTGCTTCTACACAAAGAAGTGATCAAGTAGCTTTAAAGTGATACCAAAGTGTCTCTCGTCATTTTTAAACGAAAAAAAACAAAACATGGTATGCTTACCAGTTCTGCGCAATGGGCTTGCACCTTCTGACTTTACAACCATTTTCAAATTGGAGAGTGTAGCTTTGCATGGTAGCCAATCCGCTTCAGCTTATTCAATTAAAGCTGATTGGTTTCTTTGCTGAGCTGCTTCAGATTTTGCACTCTCCAGTTTTAGTAAATCGACCCCTTTAAAGTGATATTATAGTCTCCGTTTTTTTTTTTTCTTTAACCACTTAAGACCTGGACCTTTAGGCAGCTAAAGGACGTGGCCAGTTTTTGCGATTCGGCACTGCGTCGCTTTAACTGACAATTGCGCGGTCGAACGACGTGGCTCCCAAACAAAATTGGCGTCTTTTTTTACCACCAATAGAGCTTTCTTTTGGTGTTATTTGATCATCTCTGCGGTTTTCATTTTTTGCACTATAAACAAAAATAAAGCGACAATTTTGCAAAAAAAAAATCAATACTTTTTTACTTTTTGCTATAATATCCCCCAAAAATATATAAAACATTTTTTTTTCTCTCGGTTTAGGCCGAAACGTATTCTACCTATTTTTGGTAAAAAAAATCGCAATAAGCAATTTATCGATTGGTTTGCGCAAAATTTATAGCGTTTACAAAATAGGGGATAGTTGTATTGCATTTTTATTATTTATTTATTTTACTACTAATGGCGGCGATCAACAAATTTTTCGTGACTGCGACAAAATGGCGGACACTTCAAACAATTTTGACACATTTTTGGGACCATTGTCATTTTCACAGCAAAAAATGCATTAAAAATGCATTGTTTACTGTGAAAATGACAATTGCAGTTTGGGAGTTAACCACAAGGGGGCACTGAAGGGGTTAAGTGTGACCTCATTTGTGTTTCTAACTGTAGGGGGGGTGTGACATCATTGATTGATCGTGTGTTCCCTTTTATAGGGAAACACAATCACGGCGCCACAGTGAAGAACAGGGAAGCTGTGTTTTCCCTCCTCCCTCTTGCCAGCTGCCCCCACAACAAGAAGCTGTTTCCGTTCAGAAATGAAGCTGTGACTCAGCTCGGGTTCCCCCATAGCAAGCTGCTTGCTTTGGGGGCACTGAACAGGAGGAAGCAGCCAGGAGCACAGAAGAGGCCGCCGGGCACGCGCGCTCGTTTGTTACAGAGCGGGGAACGAGAGCTGTGAGTGTAAACACACAGCGCTCGTTCCTGTCAGCGGGGGGAACGCTGATCTTCCGTTCATACAATGTATGAACGGAAGATCAGTGATTCCCCCTAGTGAGTCCACCCCCCCATACAGTTAGAACACAAATAGGAACACACTTAACCCCTTCCCTGCCCCCTAGTGTTAACCCCTTCACTGCCAATGGCATTTTTATAGTAATCCAATGCATTTTTATAGCATTGATCGCTATAAAAAATGCCAATGGTCCCAAAAATGTGTCAAAAGTGTCCGATGTGTCCGCCATAATATCGCAGTACCGAAAAAAAACGCTGATCGCCGCCATTACCAGTAAAAAAAAAAATATTAATAAAAATGCCATAAAACTACCCCCTTTTTTGTAAACACTATAAATTTTGCGCAAACCAATCAATAAACGCTAATTGCGATTTTTTTTTAACGAAAAATATGTAGAAGAATACGTATCGGCCTAAACTGAGGGAAAAAAAAAAATGTTTATATCTTTTTTGGGGATATTTATTATAGCAAAATAGTCGCTCTATTTTTGTTTATAGCGCAAAAAATAAAAACCGCAGAGAGGATCAAATACCACCAAAAGAAAGCTCTATTTGTGGGAAAAAAAGGACGCCAATTTTGTTTGGCAGCCACGTTGCACGACCGCGCAATTGTCAGTTAAAGCGACGCAGTGCCGAATCACAAAAAGTGCTCTGGTCTTTGGACAGCAATATGGTCCGGGGCTAAAGTGGTTAATGTAGTAAGATAATTTTGCACATGCCTTAATAAAAGTGGCCTGGCTTTATAAGGCACAAGCAAGCGAGTTAAGAGTTTGACAGTGCTTATTTCTGTGCATCCGTAAAAATGCAGAACAGAAAGCAGACAAAATGTAAAAAAAAAACAAAAAAACTTTTTTTTTTTTTTTATATTGATAATATAAATATGTAGATATTGGGAATATTTCCACCATGTTATATGTCGGTGTTTTGTGACTCGGTAAATAGATTTTTCTTTTTTCCCCCTAAACAAGATTGTGTAAATGAAAGGAGTGAATACAATTTGCGTGAGCGTGCATGTCTCAACACTCCGGGGCCGGGCCCCAGAGACCACTTTCCAAATGACTGTGAACTGTGAATGCCCTTGTGTTTTTAAAATACCTTTTTTAAAAGGCGAGAAAAGGAAATATTTGCAATGATGGAATTATCGGATCTTTTAATGCTTAGGTGTCGAGGAAAATAAAGCTTTTCCATTAACGGGGCTCAGTAAATCACTCGTTCAGGTGACAGTCTTGTTAGCATGACAAAAGTACTGTAATTTATGTGTGACTCGTTTCCATGTGTCAAGACATGTAGTTTTCAGCCAATCAAAACTGGCAAGGTACCCGTGACTCTGAATACTGGAGGGGTATTTAATAAGAATTACTCTGATGGTGCATTTTTTTTATATATTGTTTTTGCAGAGCCATTCCCGGCATCAAGCAAAAGCATTCGGTGATTTAATAATAGTTGATAGAAAATTAACCTTTACAACCCCTTTTTCTAAATGGGTTCCTTTAAGCTAGTGCATTGTTGATTCACTTACCTTTTCCTTCGATTTCCCTTCTAAATGTTTTTTTTCTTTGAATTTCTCACTTCCTGTTCCTCCTCAGTAAACTTGCCCCCATCATCTGAGCCATTCTGGCTGGGGGTTCGATTTTCAAATCGCCCTCAGACAAAGTTGTAATGACGAAACACGTTTACGGCTACCAGAAGTGACGTGTCACCGCTAGAGAGACACAACCAGGACTGATCAGCGAGTGCTGGTCTAACAGATTTTGGTTGATCCTCATTCCAACTGACTGGTGATCTCTTACCTAATAAATAAATTATATATATATGCTATTGATGCTTATGGTTTTGTAAGTGTATTTTTAAGGAGGTTGGGGGCTGCGATAAAAGTCCAACAAGATTACACCATGTGGAGTTTTTTCTTTTTACGTCTGACCACCTATTGAGTGCCATGCAGCTCTAACCATGCCTCATATTTGGATGATGGCTCTTTGAGTATATCAGACATTGTGACCTGGCGCCCACCGGTAATTGAGGCCGCAGCTTTGCGGCCTACAAGGCCGCAAAGCCGCGGCCTCAATTACCGGCCGTGACAAAATCCTGTGTCTCTGTGCGCCCCCACCTCCCCGCGATCGCCAGTAATTGAGGCCGCGGCCTTGTGAAGTCCCAAGCTTCCTTCTGTGACCTGGCGCCATCTGGTGGTGGCCATTGGCATTACAAGCAAAACCAGTTCTAATGTCGAAATTTTCACGGTTTTCACTGCAATCTCCTTCCCTCTAATTAGAGCCCCCAAACATTTATATATATTTTTTATTCTAACACCCTAGAGAATAAAATGGCGATCGTTGCAATACTTTGTGTCACACTGTATTTGCGCAGTTTTTTACAAGTGCACTTTTTTGGGGGAAAAAATACTTTTTTTAATTAAAAAATAAGACAACAGTAAAGTTATCCCAATTGTTTTTTATATTGTGAAAGATAATGTTACGCCGAGTAAATTGAAACCCAACATGTCACGCTTAAAAATTGTGTCCGCTCGTGGAATGGCGACAAACTTTTACCCTTAAAAATCTCCATAGGCGACGTTTAAAAAATTCTACAGGTTGCATGTTTTGAGTTAGAGGAGGTCTAGAGGTAGAATTATTGCTCTCACTCCGACCACGGCCATATCTCACATGTGTGGTTTTTAATACCGTTTACATATGCGGGTGCTACTCACGTATGAGTTCGCTTCTGCGTGCGAGCTCGTCGGGACGGGGCGTGTTTTCTGGCTCCTTACTTTTTTAGCTGGATCCTAGATTCCAAGCAAATTTGTCAAGTCCTGAGATATATACTGCCGGTGAGTTTAAACCCAGAGTGTGGCGCACGTGGTGTGGATCTTGGTGCATGCTTATTTATTAACCACTAGGACCGCCATCTGCTTTCTGGACTTTTTACTCACCGACTGTCCCCCATTTGTTCCTCTCATGATTAAATATATGAATGCCGGTCATAAAGACTGGCAGGAGCACTGCTATAGTATTGGATGGTGCATTGATTTGTTGGATACTATGAGTTTATAAACTGTTATTTGGTGTCTGCTCTAGTGCGGCATATATATATTTTTTTACCATTTTAATAACTCTGGCAGTTTCATGTTTCTACATTTCTTTCCTAATATTAATGAACAGATTATGAAAGATTCAAAACACCTAATCTAGGGAGAAATTAATATCAAATGCTATTTGCACCAGTTAATTTAATAAATAGTGATGAGTAACAAGCGTATAATGAGTAAAATTCAGTTTCGTAGACTGATTTTCAAAATCGCTTCAATTTACCCAAAAGGTTCCCTGTTGCATTTTCCCATAACTTAATTCAGGTGATCTAAAAACATTGTATCCTTGCATGTTGTCTACTCCGAGACCCTGAAAACAGTCCCAGTTTGATGGTGTGATTTCCATTTGGATGTAGAAATTGATCTACTTTTTATTTGTATTCTAGAAGACCAGAACCAAGCATTTTGATATTGGGTTAGCCAAAACATTTTTGACTTTTAAAAATAAACTGACTATTTTACGGCCTGTTCTAATGGGCTTTTGTTTACATCCAAACGTCTTCTCTACCTATACAAGTCTATGGGAATGCAATGGCATCTTGAAGCAGGTCATCTTCTGGTGAAATGCCCATCAATGAATTCTGTATGGTTTCAGAAATGCCTCAAAAGCGCAATGTATTTGCCCATTGACACAGGCCCTTAGTCACGTCTGTTTTTGACAGTTTCTCTGTTTAAAAAGATGGATTATCTTGGTTTATATGTATAAATTCAACATTCTAGTTAAAGGACCTTGGGTGTTTTTCAGATTTGGTGTTTACAAGAAAAACATTTTTTTTTGCTAGAAAATTACTGAAAACCCCCAAACATTAATATATATTTTTTTCTAACACCCTAGAGAATAAAATGGCAGTCATTGCAATACTTTTTGTTACACCGTATTTGCGCAGCGGTCTTACAAGCGCACTTTTTTGGGAAAAAATTCACTTTTTTAAATAAGACAACAATAAATTTGACCCAATTTTTTTTTTATATATTGTGAAAGATTATGTTACGTCGAGTAAAATGATGCCCAACATGTCACGCTTAAAAATTGCGCCCGCTCGTGGCATGGTGTCAAAATGTTACTCTTAATCTCGATAGGTGACGTTTAAGAAATTCTAAAGGTTGCATCTTTTAAGCTACAGAGGAGGTTTAGAGATATATAATTATTGCTCTCGCTCTAATGATCGTGGTGATACCTCACTTGTGTGGTTTGAACACCGTTTTCATATGTTGGCGCTACTCACGTATGCGTTCGCTTCTGCGCGCGAGCTCGTCGGGACCGGGCACTTTAAAAAAAAAAATGTTTTTGTTATTTATTTTTATTTTATCATTTTTTACACTGAAAAAAAAAATTATCACTTTTATTCCTATTACAAGGAATGTAAACATCCCTTGTAAAAAAAAAAAAGCATGACAGGTCCTCTTAAATATGAGATCTGGGGTCAAAAAGACCTTAAATCTCATATTTGGACTTAAATGCAAAAAAAAAATGAAAATGTTGTCATTTGAAAAAATTACAACAAAAAATGTGCCTTTAAGACGCATGGGCGGAACTGATTCTGACGTCACTTCCGCCCTGCTATGCTATGGGGACGGGTGGGGGCCATCTTGCCCTCACTCACATCCCCACACAGCAGGCTGAAGGACCCGATCGTCTCTGCCGCTACCGACGGCTCCGGTAAGCGGCGGAGGGCGCGGGAATCTGCCGCAGAGACCACTGATATATATATCTATCTCTATATCTTTTCATGTTCAGATTTGTAGAGAGCGCCCCTATGTACACAACTTTACACCTAGGTGTAAGATTTTTATATTCTTATTACATATACCTAAAACTCTTTTCATCTAACATCTTAAACACGTTCATCTAAAATCTACAGAAAAGACTGTACATTCCCTACCTGCAATGTTCCTTCTGCTAAAAATATAAGGTTTTGTTTTTTTTGCAGTGCATATCGATCCCTGTGGTGGATTCAGGCGATCTCATGTATAGTGCTCCTTATTGTTTTATGTAGAAACTTGTTAAAGTATTTCAGACAAGGCCTTTGTTAGCCATGAGAAGTATTGCTTACCAATAATTCCTAAGAGTCTTATCAATAATTCTTCATTAGTTCAGCTCCTAAAGATTAAAAACAGTACAACTGTATTGGATAATCATGTGCACCATTTTTCGCAGGGGAAATTAGTAGCATGATCATTGAAAAATCAATATTCAAATTGATTAGAGGCTCGACAGAAGGAAATTGAATGCGTTTGTGAGAGGCGAGAAGTTTGTAAAATGTGCTTGTTCTGTACCCAGATATACCAATTTTACGGATGTGCAAAAAATACAAATGTGGAGAAATTCTTTTGTTGGAATTATGACAAATGAAAAATGAGGGGTGGAAGGAAACCGAGGGATGAAATGATAGAGGGAAAGGGCTGAAAGGGATGATAAAAGGTAAAACATTTAAGGATGGAAAGAGCTGGAAGGAATGATGCACTATATTGTCAAAAGTATTGGGACACCTGCCTTTAGGCCGCGTACACACGATCGGTCCAACCCGATGAGAATGGTCTGACGGACAGTTTTCATTGGTTCACAGACTGATGGTCTGATGTGCGTATGCACCATCAGTTCAAAAACCGATCGTGTCAGTACGCGGTGATGTAAAACACGACGACGTGCTGAAAAAAAGGAAGTTAAATGCTTCCAAGCATGCGTCGACTTGATTCTGAGCATGCACAGGTTTTTGGACCGATGCTTTTGTGTACTAACCATCGGTCTGGACTGATGGTCAGGCGGCCATCGGTCCGATTTTAAAGCAAGTTTTAAAACTTTGGTCCGACGGAGCGATGGGCCGTACACACGGTCGGTTTGGACCGATGAAACTGGACTTAAGTCCATTTTCATCGGTTTAGACAGATCGTATGTACGCGGCCTTACACGCACATGAACTTTAATGGCATCCCAGTCTTATGCTGACCATACACTATACGAAAAATTGGCCGAACCCATTTTTTGAAAAACGAACGTTCGGCTGTGAGAGCAAACAATATTGCCATCATGTAATAACCGCTAAATCGTTCAGCGGACATCATTTTTTTTTTCTACATATACCAGGTGCAGACAGTTGAGATGGGAAACGCATTAACCTTTCAATGTATCGTTCATTTCCAAACTTGTCCTTTGTTTTTTGGCTTAGAAACGTCCCAACGATTATCGATTTTGTGCCCGTGTAAACGTCCGAATTTTTTGTATAGTGTATGGCCAGCATGAGTCCGTAGGGTTCAATATTGAGTTGGCCCACCCTTTACAGCTATAACCGCTTCAACTCTTCTGTTTTGATTAATCGACTAATCGGATAATCTTAAAAGAAAGTTGGTGTACAATTTAGTTAATATGTAAATAATAAAAAAAGGCAATTTATTCTTAAGTATCCATATACTGTGGTAAATATAAATAAGCAACTACAGTAATTGTAATGCCTCCACTTTTCTCTGGGTTCAGATGCTGATCTTCCCTGTACAGAGTCTTTATAGTGATTTTTTTTTTTTTTAAACAAACTTGTTATACTTACCTGCTCTGTGTAATGGTTTTGCACAGAGCAGCCCAGATCCTCCACTTCTGGGGTCCCTCACCGATGCTTCTGGCTCCTTCTGCCTTCAGGGTGCCTTAATGGCAAGCTGCAAAGTATAGTATAGAGCGCCCGCTATAGCAAGGTAAAAAAAACTTCTGCCTTTTTAGAACCACTCACTTCCTGCCCAGGACTACATGTCCCATGATGTATTGCTCCTCACACTTTCACATTCACAAATTCTCAGGCACTTAGTGACATGTATGGATGGTGTACTGAGCTGTATGTGTGCTGCACTGTATTTCCTGATATTTATTTCCCGATATGTAAACAAATAATGCATACTATATGCAGGACAACTAATCAACTGGCCGATTTAATCGATTATGAAAATAGTTGACAACTATTTTCATAATCGATTAGTTGCCTACTTTTGACAATATTGTGTAGAAGTGGTGAGATGGAAGGAAAGAGCTAAATGAACTGATAGGCCGGGGATGAAAGAAAGAAATTATAAAGGCAGAGGGATGGAAGGAGAGCTTGGGATGAAATGGTAGGAGAGAAATGGAAGGAAAGAGCTGGAAGGAATTATGGAAGGAGAATGTGAGATGGGAGGAATGATAAAGGGAGAGTGATGGAGGGAGAGAGCGGGATGAAATGATAGAAGGCAAGAGATTGAAGGAAAGAGTGGGGTGAAAAAATGGAGGCTCAAGCTGGAATGATGGAAATGATTGGATGGAATAATAGCAGAGAGATGAATAGGTATATCATCATATGAGATTTCACTGTAGCGGGTGTCTTTTTTTCTTCTTCTTTTTGCACGGTTCAGATAAAATGTATTCTGCTGATGCTGTGACTACATTTGGGATAATGACACACGTCTTCACCAAAGAATGTATGTGAAATTTGTGTTGTCACTTTTCTCCTTTCGATTTCCGCCTACACATGTGTTTCTGACATTGTCACTTACCTCCTGTATGGTGTTGCACCCCCTCCGGCACTGCCATGTGTTTATCTGGCTCAGTAACAAACCTTTTAATGAGACTGAGGCATTGCAAAGAGTCGGAGGAACCTGACGATGAGGTATGAACTCGCTGAGCAAGCTGTGTCTCGGTGAGAGAGTCTTTCTTCATGGGGAGTGTTTGTTTAATGCTCCCGCAGTCACACCAAACATGTTTCACAGACTCCCTGCGGCATGTTTAAACGGCTTCACATGACAAATGGGTTAAAGAATAACAAACATGCACAACACGGTTAATTTTTGTATTGATTTTATGCGGAGGCATTATTTTGCATGACATGTATAATTTATAGCTCATCTCTGGATTAAAGAAAACATCCTCTAACTTATCTCTGTATTAAAAATACTTTGAAAAAATCTGTAATGTATACCGGCCTGATATGGAATATTATGTGGTAGTCATTATAGTGTTGTCTGGTCCACACACTATGTTCTATGTAGGAGTATATTCTGGATCCATATTCGATTAGCCACATTAAAGAGGAGCTCCAGGCTCCCCCCCCCCCCCCAAAAAAAAAAAATACAAATACTGTAGCTGCTGACTTTTTAATATTAGGACACTTACCTGTCCAGGGATCCAGCGATGTTCTCACCGGAGCCGATTCTTCAATTGGCAATTAGGTGCTGGCCCCACCATCCTGACTAAGGAAAACGGCAGTGAAGCCCTGCAGCTTCACAAGCAGTTTCCTGCTGCGAATGCGTGAATCGCGCTGTGCTTTGTAAATGGGTTGGCTGCGGGGGAGGGAGGGTGGGGACTATCGGTTCAGTTTGCCACGGCGAACTGAGCCAGCAGTGGGAAAAGGGGCCAAATGTGGCAGCAGAGAGGAGAAGGAGGCAGATTAGCCCTTTTGGGCAGAGAACTGCTTTAAAGCGGAGTTCCACCCTTAAAACCACTTGGTTTCATCCCATCCAGCATACTGGCGTCAGCGCCAGTATGCTGTTTTTTTACTTACTTTATAATAAATCATTTAATTTCGTGCGCACCGCGGTATGTCGCCGCTATAAGGCGTCACGCCTTCCGGAAACAGCCGATAAGCGTTCGGCTCTTCTCGGCGCCTGCGCACAGACCCAGGAGCTGACTGCGCAGGCGCCGTATATAGCCGCGTCACGCCCTCCGAAAAAACCCGAACTAGGACCGGCTATTTACGGCGCCTGCGCAGTCAGCTCCTGGGTCTGTGCGCAGGCGCCGAGAAGAGCTGAACGCTAATCGGCTGTTTCCAGGAGGCGTGACGCCTTATAGCGGCGTACTGGCTGACGCCAGTATGCTGGATGGGATGAAACCAAGGGTGGAACTCCGCTTTAACTACTTGCCGACCTGCCGCCGTATAACTGTTATACGGTGGCAGGTTGGCTCCCCTGCGCGAGAGCCCATAGCTCTACGTCGGCTCTCGCAGCAGGTTCTAGGGGCACGTGATCGCCGCCGGGCACACGCGATCGCTCGTTACAGAGCGGGGACCGGGAGCTGTGTGTGTACAATGTATGAACAGAAGATCAGTGATTTCCCCTAGTGAGGCCACCCCCCCCATACAGTTGTAACACACCCAGGTTACACATTTAACCCTTTCCCCACCCCCTAGTGTTAACCCCTTCACTGCCAGTGGCATTTTTATAGTAATCCAATGCATTTTTATAGGACTGATCGCTATAAAAATGCCAATGGTCCCAAAAATGTGTCAGAAGTGTCTGCCATAATGTCGCAGTACCGAAAAAAAAAAACTCTGATCGCCGCTTTTACTAGTAAAAAAGAAAATACTAATAAAAATGCCTTAAAACGACCCCCTATTTTGTAAACGCTATAACTTTTGCGCAGACCAATCAATAAATGCTTATTGCGATTTTTATTAATGAAAAATATGTAGAAGAGTACGTATCGGCCTAAATTGAGGGGAAACATTTGTTTTTATATATTTTTGGGGGCTATTTATTATGGTAAAAATATAAATTTTTTTTTTTTAAATTGTCGCTCTATTTTTGTTTATAGTGCAAAAACTAAAAACCGCAGAGGTGATCAAATACCACCAAAAGAAAGCTCTATTTGTGGGAAAAAAAGTGCGCCAATTTTGTTTGGAAGCCACGTCGCACGACCGCGCAATTGTTAAAGCGACGCAGTGCCGAATCGCAAAAAGTGCTCTGGTCTTTAACCAGCAATATGGTCCGGGGGTTAAGTGGTTAAAGTGTAAATGAACCCCCTTATCGTTTTCAGCAAAGGAAGCAGCCATCTTTGCCTCTGTTTAATCTACAACTGCCATGATGCTGCACATCTGATCAGTTATGACGCCAGCCATTGGATGGTTTGACAGTTATGTCGAGGGCACAACCAAAGGGAGTGTTACATTTCTGGTACGTGCCGGAAATTACCCTGTTTTATGGATGGTTTTACTTCCGCTTTAAGTTTATAGAGGGAACTAAAGAGGAACTTCCTGTTTTTTTCATTTTTATTTTATTTTTGCTGGGGTAGACTCTCTAATCCTACTCCACAGGGCCATCAAATCCAGCTTTGATCTGCTGTGGTTATCTGCTTTGTAACAGCAGGTAGTCTTGCTTTTTTTCCTATGTCACCCGGAACCGGCAGTCCTGGTTTAGGCAAATTACCCCCCCAGATGACATGCCACCAGATCTGCCCTCCTCAACTCCTGGATGCACGCCATTGAGTCACAGGACATCCGATTTGAAGATTCCAGCAGGAGTGGAGTGCGCATATTTTTCTCATAGGCAAGAATGGAGGTGGGGATGGGTTGAAGTATGCAAAAGGTAAATCTGCAAAAAAGAGTGGGCTTTTTAGATTGTAACAAAACAGATTTTTTGGGGCTTGAAGGCCCACTTTAATTTTGTTAACTGCGTACAGATGTTAATCTGTAATAAAAATTGAATGTCAAGTATTGATGTGGATTCTTAAAAAGTCAAAGGGGTCAATTTACTAAAACTGGAGAGTGCAAAATCTGGTGCAACTCTGACAATAAAACCTGGAATCTGATTGGTTTCTATGTAAAGCTTAGTTGAACAAGCTTAAGTTAAAGGCTGCTTGGCTACCATGCACGGCTGCACCAGATTTTGCGCACTCCAGTTTTAGTAAGTCAACCTCCTAAGACCCCCTTCACACTGGAGGCGTTTTTTATAGGCGCTTTAGCGCTAAAAATAGTGCCTGAAAAAAGCATCGGCTGCAATCCCAGTGTAAAAATGGCAGCGCTTTACCGCCGACGCCCAGGCGCTGGCAGTGGGAAAGTGCACTTAATGTCTGAAAGTAAGGTTCATGTTTTATATCATAACCAGATATTTGCTTTCAGACAGCCATGGCACATGATGCCTAACATATCCAAGGGTAGTCGTCCTAATTAGCATTTTATCTCACTCGCCTACCGCAAGCACATTTCTCCTCCTTATGCCCTCGGTACGCCATGAGAGTATTAAAAGTAATCATTCTAGTTGCTAAGGGTTGTATAGCTACTGTAGTGCTATACATTTTTAAATGTAGGGCTTTTTATGTACTATCAAGGGTTAGCAGGCCTTGTGAATGGGCGCCATAAGGGAGGATTAAAGGGAAACTGATTGGTTACTATAAGAAAGAGTAATGGTTGCTTTCAAAACTGTTCAGCCACAGGGGCATGTTGAGTGGCTGGCATAGCCGTGCTCTTTTATTTTTTATTTTTTTTACTCTTGTCTCCTGCAAGAGAGGCCAGAAGCTTGGCACCCGACCTCTCTCGTTGTTTAGCATCTGTCACCGCACAATATTTTAACAGGTAGATGAATACGTCTTCACTTATCGAATTTAAGTGCTAGCTGGCAGGAGACGTGTGTTGGAAGCAGGCAAAGCTCTTTTTTCTTTCTTTCTTTTTTTCTTTTCTTCCTCCCTCTGTCGTCCCCCTTGGTCTGAAGAGTGCCAAGTTCAACAGCATGCCATTTTATTACAGTATTTATGAGTGAGAAGGCTACCACAGTTTATCACTTGCAGAAAGGAAGCCGCGGGAAGGGGAAAAAAATGAAATAAATAAAATTGTATGCAAATTGCTTCATTACACAGCAGAGAATCTGCAGGGAGATGGGAAGTAATGACAAGTCTTTGCCAGGCTGGCAGTCTAATTGCACGGACAATGCGCTCCATCCTGATTTGCAGCATAATGCACTTTGATGGCTCCATCTTATTAATCAGACCAATATCTGCTTGTTAAAGGTAGATGTAGCGACAGGGCATTCAGGGGGAGAACACTAAGGCACTTTTTGGGTATTTTTACAAGGCTAAAAATAAAGTAGTTTCTTCTTGTTGAAATGATTAAATTGTATGATATTACCTCCTAGAACTGATGGGACGCCCATTGGTGCCTTTTAATACAAATACCTCCCAATTGTGTCGTCAATGTCTGCCACCTTTGAAGGGGATAGTAAGCATTTTTTTTTTTTTTTGTTTATAGTTGCACCTTTGTTTTTAAGGGGTACTTTGTGAATGGGTGCCGTGATTTTGGTGAAAATATATTTTGCAACAGATGTTCAGGTTTCAACAAGATATGGCCTTTAATTTTCGCTGTGGTAGTGCTGCTTAGACCGGCCATACGCACTTCTCATCTCGGCTGGTTCAGCAGGAAACGGCCAAGGTTTTGAACCATTAATGGGCTGAATGTACCAAGTTGATCGGTCCATCAACTTGGGTACAACCCCAGTTTGTTTGTAGATGTTTAATGACCTTATTTCTCCTGAAGAAGCAGTCATTACTGCGAAACATGTACATGGTTGGCCACATTTATGTTCCCTTACATTTTATTTCAACATCATGAAATGCATGTTACCAAGTATGGAAACTTTGTTGAGGTCAAAGGGGAGCATTGTATACTAATTTCTAGTCTTAAATTTGTGTCTTCTAATATATTTGTATAATACATTTTTTGATACATTTTTATAAAAATGTTCATTCTATGTCTGAGGTACCAAGAACTTTTAATAATTTTTGATGTTGTCATATATAGGATGTGATGCCCATTTTATTATCCCTAGATGGAACATTGCTCTATTTTATACTCGACTAAGGCCAACAATCAGGTTTTCTTCCACTTTCAATATTGCCTTCCTGTGTTACTTTGCAATTTCTGTGATGCCCCCCAAGCCACTGTTGACCACCATTCAGTGAAAGCCATCCTTTATAAGGCAGGAATCCGACAGTTACTTTTGTGGGTTATATATTTAGTGGTTTACATAAGTTTGTTATGCTAAATGTACGTATCTCAAATTTGACCGAAATTTGGGCCATGTATGGATCCCCAGGCTTGATGAACTTCTGTCTGAAAATCAACTTGGTGGGCGGAAAACTCTCAACTGAACAGTGACTGCAGCCAATCAAATGCAATCACTGCTTGGGTATTCTGACATCTGCGGGAGCAGTACAATAACCGGTACGGAAGATTGATTTCTCTTGTTCAGCCTGTGGGGCTGGTTGATGGAAATTGTCACATGTTTGTCCAACCCAAGAGAGAGCAGGAAAATGACTGAGTATCGAGCGAGATTTAGTCGTGTTCTGTCCTTCGCTAGTCAGAGGTGGTTAGCTTGCGGAGTAGGTAGTTCATCTTTTGTAAAGTACCGGTAATTGTCACCTTGGCTTTGCCAGTGGCAAAATTAGAAGCAAATGTCAATGGAATTGGTCTTTTAGAAGTAAAATCTATTTTTCGGAAATCTCTCATCTCTATTTATGAATCTGTTTATACATCATTGCCAGTTTGATAAAGAAGGTAACGTCACATGTCAGCAGTTGGCGTGTGGTAACGTATCTTGACATGTCTGACATTTTCCTATGTAAATTAATGACATGCAGACCCGCAATACTTGGGGGGGGGGGGGGGGGAGCTGGTATTTCAGTTAGATTCTTTAAATCACAGTTGATTTCTGTACTTGGCAGATGTCTCTGACCTCTAACAGATGCCCCCACCGGCCAGGTGTGACCGTACCTAGTACCCGCTTCACTTAAAGTGGAGCTCCATCCAAAAAGAGAAGCTCTGCTTCGACAGGTGCCCACTTCTGGGTAAGATTGTCTCTGCAATCTTTGGGTATGTCCCCCCCCCCCCCCATGCCTTTTCGGACACACACATGGATCCCAGAAGTTGGCCGGACTATCCAGAAAGCGCAGTGCGACTCGCGTATTGCGCAGTAGGAACCTGGCTGTGAAGCCAGGAGGTGCTTCACTGCTGGTTTCCCTTTTCTGGAGATGCCGACGCCTGCACCTGAAGCCAATTGAAGAATCAGTTCGGGTGCCAGCATTGCTGTATCCCTGGACAGGTGAGTGTCGTCCTATTAAAAGGCAGCAGGTACAGTATTTGTAGTTGCTGACTTTCATTTTTTTGTGGGGAGACTGGAGCTCCTCTTTTAATGGGCTTATTACATTTTGTGCATTTGGAGAACATTCTGTTTCTTTCTTTACGCCACTCCTTTGGCTTACAGGTCCTACAGTAGAGTGGGCAGATTGTGGTCTGAACCTGGGAAGTAGAACCTTCTAGTTTTTTTCTGCCTTAAAACTGAAGTCTAGGAAAACCGCTACATAAACGGATAAAAAAAACGAGAGCTGTTTTACCTGCCAAAAGGGCTGTGTTTTTAGGTCTGCCACGCATCTTTGCCTGGTTTGGCAGGGGATGCGACGCGATCTTTCTCTGCTGCAATTTCACTTTCGGGTCTCCACCCAAAAACTTTGTGAATGGCCAGTGAAAGGAGAAGCAACACACTGGTGAGCTTGTGTCCTCATCACTCTATCTCCTATCATAGCAGACTGGTTGTCTCCTTGTGCTGCTTCTGCCTGAGCTCTGCTATGAAGGGAATTTAATTTGGCTGATGCCATATAAAAATAAAATCAAAAATGTTATTCTGTTACTACACGCTTCAGTTATCATGGATGTAATCCTCTGATCCTCCTTAAAGAGGTGGTTCACCCTAAATAAAGTCTCTCTCATGTGATCCAGCATACTGGCGTCAGCGCCAGTATGCTGTTTTTTTTTTTTTTAAATACCCCACTTACTGTATTATGTTCAATTTTAATTGATTTCCCCCGTGGTGGACGGCGCCAGTATAGCGCGTCACATCTTACGAAAATATCCGATAAGGACTCGGGTAATCTCGGCGAAATGCGGCGCCTGCGCACAGACCTAGGAGCTGCCTGCGCAGGCGCCATATTTCTCCGAGTCCTGCGGCTATGGCGCGTCACTCCCTCCGAAAAAAGACGGAATAGGACTCGGAGAAATACGGCGCCTGCGCAGTCAGCTCCCAGGTCTGTGCGCAGGCGCTGCATTGCGCCGAGAATATCCGAGTCCTTATCGGGTATTTTCGTAAGATGTGACGCGCTATACTAGAGCCGTCCACCGCGGGGGAAAGAAATTAAAATTGAACATAATACAGTAAGTGGGGGATTTAAAAAAAAAAAAAAAAAACAGCATACTTGCGCTGACGCCAGTATGCTGGATCACATGAGAGAGACTTTATTTAGGGTGAACCTCCGCTTTAAAGTGCAAAAAACAATAAAAATATCGAACAAGAAACAAAAAATTACAAATTTTTATATTTTTTTATTTTAAGATTTTTTTTATTTATTTTGCTACTTGAGGTTTAACCTCCGAGAGAAAAATGGGGGCTGTTATTGATGTCCTTCTGAGACAATTATGCCAACTCTGTGAAAAAATGCTCTTTATGATCTCTATTATAGTAATAAAATTGGTAACGCATTCCCATTTTTACCGGATTGGCAAATAATATATTGGCAACACTAAAGCTGATGTAATTTTTAAAACAAATCTGCAGAGGTCTTGGTTGCATGACTTGCAGCTATTGAACAATGTACAGTATGCGCTGATTTTTTATTTCCTTTTTTTGGGGGGGTTGCCTGACAAGCTGATGACATTTTAAATGTTGTACTGATGCTTAAATGCAAGTACGGCATAGACAGGAGAGTGCTGCTGTCCTGGGGGGGGGTTGGTGTGTGATGGCTGCTTTAGTAAAATATATTTAAATGTCTGGGAATGAACTTGACCTTGTACATGAAGCATATTGTTTGAACTGTGACGATGGATCTCTCGCACATCTCGGTGTAGACTAAATTGAAACTTATAGCGATGCAGCAGATGGTGAACTGATTGAAGGGACTCCTGTTTAGATGAAACAATCTTATGGGGAATTGTAGGGAAAGACTTGCCTTTCACATTAGTCTTCCTCCCTTTTTTCCTGTGGTTAAAGAGAATTTTAAATGTTAAGAGAATTTTATTAGGTCTCTTTTTTTTTTTCTTATTTTTTTTTTTTTTTTATATCCAATTTAAAAATTCGTTTTTTAAGGCCCCAATCTTACCTGTGCAGTTAGCGCACATTGCCCAAGTGTGTTCGCAAGATCACTGGGTGAAAATAAATGAAAAAAGACACAAGAAAGGCTTGTAAGCTGCAATATATTTTTTTTTTGGGCCTTAGATGCACTTTATGCCTAATGCTATGAAATACAGTAGCCAAAAAAAATTGGAAACGCGGTCATGAGAGCAAATGATATGCCATTGTGTAATGACTACATTTCACATGATAAATCATTCAGTGGACAAAAATGAATCAGTTTTGAGTTAGTATTTTGCTTCTGGGTCACATGTGCACAGTACCAACGGCTACATTTTTAATGGGCGAGAAACATATTAAAGTAGAACTATAGGAAAACCTTATTTTTTTTTTTTCATTTTAGATGGCGTAAGGAAGGGTTATAACCCCCGTAAGGTTTACTTCTGCCATCTGTGTGCCATTGGAGATTTATCTTCACTTCCTGTCTCATAGCCAAAACAGGAAGTGAGAAAATCCATGCAATTTAGGAGAATCTCTTGGGGACCCCAGAGCTGGTGTGTCCATTGGAAGTAGGGTTGCCACCTGTCCGGAATTCACCTGCACAGTCCGGATTTTGAATCATGTGTCTGTTTCAGTCCACCTGAAACCTGGACACATTAGGAATGTGGCTCAGAACGAGGCTTGACAGGAGGGTGAGGAGCACGAAGGTGCAGATGTAAGGACCAGACAGCCCCACGGCTGACAGGTCCATGAGCTACAAACATGTAGGGCACTATGTGCCCAGAGATTAATACCCTGGATGCAAGCAGTCTGTGTTTCGGGCATGCACACCTGGGCAAATACTTTGCACTCCGCAGTTTTAGTAAATCATTCGGCTCCATTCACATCTGAGCGACAAAACGCCGGTCGCCCGTCGCTCTTGTCGCTCCAGATGTGAAATAACATTGCGGTCTATGGAGATGGTTCACATCTCAACGCCTGTCACCTGAAAAAAAGTCCCGGACCCTTTTTTTCAGGCGACATTGGCGTTCCCTCATAGACCGCAATGTTAAAGAAAGATTAAACTTTTTTTTTTTTTCTACAGGCGGCAAGATAAGCCGCGTACGCGGCGTATCGTGTCGCCTAGGTGTGAATGCAGCCCTGCATGGTAGCCAATCTGCTTCTAACTTCAGTGTGTTCAACTAAGCTTTAATAATGAAACCAGGAAGCGGATTGGTTTCTGTGCAGAGCTGCACCAGATTTTTCATACTCCAGTTCTTGTAAATCAACCCCCATACTGACCTAAACATAAGGTCTGCTCATAGTACCATCCAGCTCTGTCCAGCCACAACAGCTGTCATCCTCTCCTAGACTTTTTAACTGCTTAAAGCGGAGGTTCACCCTAAATATAAGCCCTCCCATGTGATCCAGCATACTGGCGTCAGCGCCAGTATGCTGTTTTTTTTTTTTTTTTAAATCCATCACTTACTGTATTACGGCAAATTTTAATCTTTCCCCCGCGGTGGACGGCTCTAGTATAGCGCGTCGCATCTTACGAAAATACCCGATAAGGACTCGGGTAATCTCGGCGAAAATGCGGCGCCTGCGCACAGACCTAGGAGCTGACTGTGCAGGCGCCGTATTTCTCCGAGTCTTATTTCGGCGTTTTTCGGAGGGCGTGACGCGCCATAGCCGTAGGACTCGGAGAAATACGGCGCCTGCGCAGTCAGCTCCTAGGTCTGTGCGCAGGCGCCGCATTTTCGCCGATATTACCCGAGTCCTTATCGGGTATTTCCGTAAGATGTGACGCGCTATACTGGCGCCGTGTACCACGGAGGGAAAGAGATTAAAATTCGCCGTAATACAGTAATTGATGGATTAAAAAAAAAAAAACAGCATACTGACGCCAGTATGCTGGATCACATGGGAGGGCTTATATTTAGGGTGAACCACCTCTTTAAGGACCACCCCACGTACATATACTGCGGCAGGACTCCCCTTTAGGCACACCTCCCAACTCATTGCATTAAATTTTTTTTAGCTGTGCAAAATTATTTACATTATTCACAAAAAAGTATAGTAAGTACATATTTCTAAAACTAGAGAGATTTGTAGCATTTAAAGCACGTTTGAGCAAATTATAGTGATTAAGTGGGGAGAGCTAGCTAAAAACAATGAAAGTCAAACCAAAAAAAAAAAAACGCTAATATTTGTGACATTCTAGTCTGGTTATTCCGCTATACATGAGCAATTTCTTTAAGGTGGAATCACACTTCAGGTTTTAATTAAGCTGTACTATTATAGCTTTGCGACGAGTTTTTAAAGGTTGTTCATTGCATAATTAGTAAAGTATTCTGTAAACTTTCCAAAGTTTAATTGCCTTTAATCTTCTACTCTATATTAAAGTTTATGTGAACCCTCACCCTGTAAAAGAACCCAGTCAATTTCAAATAGAAATGAAAGGCAAAAACATTTGTGTATAAATAAAAAATAAAATAAAACTATCACCCCAATTTTTAGCTTTAAAGGGCAAGTCCACTTTGTGAGGAAAAATAGAACATTTTTTTTTATATAGAGATTATATATATATATATATATATATATATATATATATATATATATATATATATATACAGGGAGTGCAGAATTATTAGGCAAGTTGTATTTTTGAGGATTAATTTTATTATTGAACAACAACCATGTTCTCAATGAACCCAAAAAATTCATTAATATCAAATCTGAATATTTTTGGAAGTAGTTTTTAGTTTGTTTTTAGTTTTAGCTATTTTAGGGGGATATCTGTGTGTGCAGGTGACTATTACTGTGCATAATTATTAGGCAACTTAACAAAAAACAAATATATACCCATTTCAATTATTTATTTTTACCAGTGAAACCAATATAACATCTCAACATTCACAAATATACATTTCTGACATTCAAAAACAAAACAAAAACAAATCAGTGACCAATATAGCCACCTTTCTTTGCAAGGACACTCATGCAGCCTGCCATCCATGGATTCTGTCAGTGTTTTGATCTGTTCACCATCAACATTGTGTGCAGCAGCAACCACAGCCTCCCAGACACTGTTCAGAGAGGTGTACTGTTTTCCCTCCTTGTAAATCTCACATTTGTTGATGGACCACAGGTTCTCAATGGGGTTCAGATCAGGTGAACAAGGAGGCCATGTCATTAGTTTTTCTTCTTTTATACCCTTTCTTGCCAGCCACGCTGTGGAGTACTTGGACGCGTGTGCTGGAGCATTGTCCTGCATGAAAATCATGTTTTTCTTGAAGGATGCAGACTTCTTCCTGTACCACTGCTTGAAGAAGGGGTCTTCCAGAAACTGGCAGGAGGACTGGGAGTTCAGCTTGACTTCATCCTCAACCCGAAAAGGCCCCACAAGCTCATCTTTGATGATACCAGCCCAAACCAGTACTCCACCTTGCTGGCGTCTGAGTTGGACTGGAGCTCTCTGCCCTTTACCAATCCAGCCACTGGCCCATCCATCTGGCCCATCAAGACTCACTCATTTCATCAGTCCATAAAACCTTAGAAAAATCAGTCTTGAGATATTTCTTGGCCCAGTCTTGACATTTCAGCTTGTGTGTCTTGTTCAGTGGTGGTCGTCTTTCAGCCTTTCTTACCTTGGCCATGTCTCTGAGTATTGCACACCTTGTGCTTTTGGGCACTCCAGTGATGTTGAAGCTCTGAAATATGGCCAAACTGGTGGCAAGTGGCATCTTGACAGTTGCACGCTTGACTTTTCTCAGTTCATGGGCAGTTATTTTGCGCCTTGGTTTTTCCACATGCTTCTTCCGACCCTGTTGACTATTTTGAATGAAACGCTTGATTGTTCGATGATCACGCTTCAGAAGCTTTGCAATTTTAAGAGTGCTGCATCCCTCTGCAAGATATCTCACTATTTTTGACGTTTCTGAGCCTGTCAAGTCCTTCTTTTGACCCATTTTGCCAAAGGAAAGGAAGTTGCCTAATAATTATGCACACCCGATATAGGGTGTTGATGTCATTAGACCACACCCCTTCTCATTACAGAGATGCACATCACCTAATATGCTTAATTGGTAGTAGGCTTTCGAGCCTATACAGCTTGGAGTAAGACAACATGCATAAAGAGGATGATGTGGTCAAAATACTCATTTGCCTAATAATTCTGCACTCCCTGTGTATGTGTATGTATATATATATATATATATATATATATATATATATATATATATATATATATATTATTATATATATAATATTATCGCTCTCTTGCTCTTGTGCTCGCTATCTCAATATAGATTCTCTCTCTCTCTCACGATATAAAATAGATAGATATAATAATTTTATATCTATCTATAGAGTGAGATCTCTCTTTCTCTCTCCCTTGATAGAGATACATTACAGACCAAATGGTTGGACACACCTTCTTTTTTTACAAAATTATTTTGTTTTTCAACAATACAATAAATACAAAATACAGTACCCATACAAACATACAACATAAATGGTCTCAATATGTACCCCTTATTAAGAAGAAAAGAAAGAGGAGAAAAGTTCTACCATTACTAATACTAGATTTCACCTCCGCACATTTCGGGCCCAGGCCTGTACTTCCTCCATATTCTCATCGGAGATATAACCACCCAAGGAGGGGGGGGGGGGAGCACAGGGAGAGGGCAGAGAAGGAGGAAAAAAATAAATAAAGAACATTTTATTTTTGAAAAAAATATAAATTTGTTAATATATAAAGGGGGAATTAATGTCCCCAATATTGTGAAAGTTATCGATCTACTATTAAGAGGAAAATTTTCACAATTTGTGCATATTTAGTGTAAAAAATAAATAAATACTAAATTAATGGAAGGGGAATCAAATTCCCATAAGTTGTGGAAGTAATCAACGTGCTGTTAAAAGGAAAATGTTCCCAATTGTGTACATACTTAATGTATGAAGAGAAAAAAAATTCCAAATGATGGAAGGGGACTCAAATTCATTATATCGTGAGAAAAATCAATCTATTATAAGGGGGGAAAAAATTCCATTATTATGTGCATACTTAAAGTGCACCAAAAAGAGAAAAGACAAAGAAAGAGGAAAAAAAAAATGTAACACCCCAACCCTATAGAGCATGGGTCTTCAAACTACGGCCCTCCAGTTGTTCAGGAACTACAATTCCCATAATGCCTAGTCATGTCTGTGAATGTCAGTGTGTTACAATGCCTCATGGGATGTGTAGTTCTACAACATCTGGAGGGCCGTAGTTTGAGGATCCCTGCTATAGAGCCTAGCTATACCGTTACGTTATCCCTAGGGTGCAATTGCACACCCCACCAAAAAAAAAAAGAAGGGATCCCTTTTCTATTGTTAACCCCTGTGCATATAAAGTGAGGGAAGAAAAATAAAAGGGGGGGGGGAGAGGGGGGATAGGCCATATAATCTACCTCTCCCACTCCCCACCGCTCCCTCTCGTCACTCCTCTCCCTTGGCCCCTTAAGTCCCTGAATTCCCTCCATCCCCTCCAAATCTCATCATATCTTGGCTTTGAACCGTATGGAGGGACGCACCTTCTCATTCCAAGAGTTTTCTTTATTTTCATGACTATGAAAATTGTAGATTCACCCTGAAGGCATCAAAACTATGAATTAACACATGTAGAATTATATACATAACAATAAAGTGTGAAACTGAAAATATGTCATATTCTAGGTTCTTCAAAGTAGCCATTCCTTGTGTTCTTTAGCCCAAACAAGTCTCTTCTGCTTGTTGCCTTTCTTTAGCAGTGGTTTCCTAGCAGATATTCTACCATGAAGGTCTGATTTCCACAGTCTCCTCTTATCAGTTGTTCTAGAGATGTGTCTGCTGCAAAAGGTGGCTACTTTGAAGAACCTAGAATATGACAATATATTTTCAGTTGTTTCACACTTTTTTGTTATGTATATAATTCTACATGTGTTAATTCATAGTTTTGATGCCTTGTGTGACTCTACAATTTTCATAGTCATGAAAATAAAAAAAACTCTTGGAATGAGAAGGTGTGTCCAAACTTTTGGTCTGTACTGTGTGTGTGTGTATATATATATATATATATATATATATATATATATATATATATATATATATATATATATATATATATAGATAGATTTTTTTTCATCTCTCTCTCTCTCTCTCTCTCTCTCTCTCTCTCTCCAGTTAAAGGGGAGAGAGAGAGAGAATATATATATATATATATATATATATATATATATATATATATATATATATATATATAGATCTCTCTCTCTCTCTCTCTCCCTCTCTCCCTCTCTCCCTCTCCCTCTCCCTCTCCCTCTCTCTCTCTCTCTCTCTCTCTCTCTCTCTCTCTCTCTCTCTCTCTCTCCTCTCCCCTTTAACTTTCTGTAAAGTTCAATGCAATATGGCCTCTTCGAGGCACTATGTACACAGTTGGTGTACAGAACTCCCCCAAGAAATAGTATTTCCTATTTGTGTGATTCAAGTCCAATTTTTAGGCATCCCCCTGCAAAAGGTGAGAGACTCCCCCATGGTTAAATATTATTCTAAAGGGATGCAGATATTGCAACTTTTCTTTTTTGGGTACTGAGCATGCAGCAGATGTTTATAATGAACCAGACCTCCCGTTCAGAATCAGTCTTAGAGCAGAAAAGGAAGGTATCTGCAAAAATGTTTGTTATATTCCCTGCAGTTTACATTGATCACCCAAAGAGGGATCATCGTTTTTCTCAACACAAGTGGAGTTACTCTTTAAATAGTGCTTCACACAGCTCTTTAATTCATCATAGATTTTTTTTTTTAAACCAGTGAAAACTCACCTGAGATGAGTTCTGCGTTTCTCTTTATTACCCAGGCTTCATCTTTTGTATCATTTGGTCCTGAAATGTTGCTGAAGTTCGCATCTTCCGATAAAGCGGCCTGTTAAGTGGTCCTTGCCACGCTGTTTTATTATGGTGGCGCATTCATCTGTGTTTGTTCTGCCGAGCTGGCTGTACATCTTGTCACATGCTTGACGCATTAATATCTGACTCAACAAAGTAGAAAATTTGCAGATTTCCCTGTTGAATTTTACTGTTCCTAAATTGTGTCTGTGTTGCGGCCCCAGCCTCTTGTAAACCAGCACTTTAATCTGCCGGATGGCTTATTGCCGTATGCGGCAAGGTCTGTGCCGGAATACAAAAACCATCTGCAAGATTAGTGTGCCGCAGCTGAATTAACCAGCAGATACTCCTCCAAAATACACAAATTGAAAGGCTTTGTATATAGTGGCTCGGCTCTTTTTCTGTAGATGTAGAGTTATTTTTTTCCCCTTTTCCTAGCAAATACTTAATTTTCAATAAATTGATTTCGGCATCCTGAAAATAAGACCTTGTTCAACAAGGACTTTTCCCCCAATTACTAAGTTATTCAGATCTCCTAAGACGCTCATATATTTTCATTGGTGCTTTTTAAAATTTCGGTGATAGAGAGAGAAAGATACTTTTAATTTGATAATGATCTGGAATTTAACTCTGGACTACTGCCTTGTGGTCAGCTTTTTATCAGTTGTTGAAAATGTTTTACAGCTGGTGTATCCCACATAGGGATGGAATATTCAGAGAATGTTTTTTTTCTTTCTTCGCATTAGTGCTTATCCACGCTTGAGTGCAAGCTTTTGGTCTTTTATGGGTTTTTTTTTACACTTTTTTTGGTTGTTCTCAGGCTTGTGTTCGTGTGTGAAATGTGCGAAGAACGCACAGTATAATTTTCAATTATGAAAGGGCCAAAAATGGACGACTGTCTCAAAGAAGATTTTTATATAGATGGATGGATATTTTATTTAATACAGGGGTCGACAATATCCGGGCGCTAGGTCGCAATTGCGACAAATTGTGACCTGGCGCCCGCCGGTAATTGAGGCCGCGTCTCCGCGGCCTCAATTACCGGCCGCCGCGGGCCCACTGCGATCGCGCGGTGGGGGAGGTGGGGTGCACGGAGGCACAGGATCCTGTGTCTCCGCGCACCCCCCATCTCCCGCGGCGGGCCCGTGATGGCCGGTAATTGAGGCCGCGGCTTTGCGGCCTTGTGAAGTCCCAAGCTCTTCCTTCTGTGAGCTGGCGCCATCTGGTGGTCGGCCATTGGCATTACAAGTTAAACCGCAACCTGGGAATTTGCCTGCCCTTCCTCCTTCAGAATTTTGCCTCTTACTGCATTTTCCATAATGTAAAATAAATGATATGGGGGCAGTTTAATGTTGGCTACTGTAGATTGGTGGATATGGGTACTTCAGTGCAGAGAACTTCACATCAATTGACGTGAGACATCAAAAGCTAGCTTGTGATTCAACACTAAAGCCGGTCATAGATTGTTCAAATTTTGGGTGGTTCAGCAGGGACCAGCCAAGATTTGAACCATGTATGGGCAGGCTGATTGAAGTGGATTGATTCGGGTACAACCAGCATTTTGGATATTTAGAATGTGATTATTACCAGCGGCTATGTCAGGAACACAATAGCTCTGTGGGAAGTATTCCCCCATCAATACAGTAGGTAATTGCAAGAAAGAAACCCATATCATCTGGCCGGCTTAACTCTTGAGACCATGCACCTAAATGTGAAATTCAGCTTCTTTAGAAGACGTAGTCACTCTTTCTCCTAAGCCGGTATGAACCAGAACAAAAATGCTGGATCTGTTGTTAAAGCGGGGGTTCCGCGGGAATTCTTTTTTTTTTAAGATGCTTCTTGCGCTTTTACCTTGGTGAATCTGGTACTCATGAAGCCCACAAGCATTTCCTTATGGTGAATGCTCATGTCTCAGCATTCACCGCTCTATCCCGTGCATGTGCACTGTTGACGGGTTGCCATCAGTAAGTATTTCCCTTACTTAAAATGGTGAATTAGTATCCGCCCTCGTCACATGACGTGCTTTGAGTAATTTGACCTGCTTTCCGCGTCGCGTGACACTCGAGCTAGCGTGAGAATACATGCCTGGCTATTTCACATGGTCTCCTGTGAGTGTTGAAACGTCACCCCCAGGAGACATTGCACACAGCCTTAAAGGGGCCGGGGAAAAGTAGCGACACGCCCACTCCTGTGGGGAACAAGACCCGGAAAGGAGGCTGAATTGATCTGAATAAAGGTAACCTTGGAGACCTGGAAAAAAAACACAGCGGTTTAGGCACCTATTATGGCTGCTGTAATGATAAATACAAAGTTGAATTTGAGGGTGAACCTCTGCTTTAATTTTATCTGATCACTGTTCTAATGTGTGAATTTACTACATGGCTCTGCCTCCAGGTAGATGGTCAATAATCCATCTTTCTCTTTCCGTGTTTCTCCCTCCGTGTGGCGTTGTGAGATGACCTCATGCCTGCAGATGGAATTGGACTTATTGTGTACACTCATTGCTCGGCAGATGTGCTTCGCTTCGGTTCTCCTGTCTAAACGTGTCAACCAGCTCGGCCGCTTGTTAGCGTCGGAAATGGAGTGCCACATCTGATTTATTTGTAGACAGAATGAGTGAAAATCAATAGCAATTAGTATAGTCCACTCTCCCGCCATTGTTTCTTTCAAGTAACACCTCAGATGATGAAATGGGGCTTAAAATAATGGAATGTTCTACTTGCCACTGATGGTTAAGATTAGGTTTCCAAAATAATGAGTTCCTTTTATTTATTAGTACGACTTTAATCACAGTCATTGACCTAGTACAACTGTAGATTGGGGGACTGTACAGTTACAATACAGTTCAATACAGAAAGGGCAGGAGGGCCCAGTTCATGGAGCTTTCAATCTAAAGGGAGAGTGAAGGGGTACAAAAAGTATGAACTGTTGGGATCTTTAACTCTTGGTGAGAATGGTAAACAAAATGGAGTGCGTGAATCCCCGTAACAAAGACAGACAGCAATTAAAACCTGACAGGGGCTCTAATTCCTCTTCACTCATCTAAAACAAAAGTTGTGCCTTTTGGTTATACCTTTAACTTTATAGCAAGCCACAAGATTGTGTTGCAGTCTGATCTCTAGAGTAGAGGAAACCAAGGAAATGCTCCCACGTGCCTGCAGCAGACTGATGACATCACTTCTGAAATTGTATTTTACTGCTTCATATTTAAACAGACCTATAACGTTTCTAAGAGGTCCACTTTAAAAAAAAAAAGGAGGGGGGGGGTAGATGGAATCTGGGATTCAGATCCGTGACGTAGGGGCCTAGATAATTGGCAGCGGAGGGGAGAGTGGATATGCTTCTTGAAGGTGCTTTCAGTGTACGCTGTGAACTTGCTGTTACATGCACTATATCCATTGACTGGGAATTTCCCAGTGACTTAGCCCAATGCAAGCCTCCATCTAAATCCATCTTAAGAGGCGAGTATTCCGAAACCGGTATTTTCTAAAGTTGTGCCGACTCTTCCGCAGGGGGAAGGGGAACACCATTCGGGCTCTTGGCCAGCTTATGTTTTTGACCTTCTGTGTTTGTCAGCCCAGCAGGGCACCAGAGGGGACAGAGGTGCCAAATCTTTTTTTTCATGGCTAAAAGCAGTATGCGTGCTTGTTCATTTCTCACTGTAATAATGCCATGTTCACTTAGCCATTCTCCTGGGACCATGAAAACCTCAGTCTTGTGCAGCCGTGATCTCTCTCTGCCATATGGCTCTATCTGTTTATCTAACCCTGCGGTTTAGAAAGCGAGGATTTGACTGCAAATGGAGGCCCATTTCTCCTATCTAAATTTGCCTTTCTCCCTGTCGGAAGGATTTAACCTTAGCAGCAGTGAAGTCATTTTGCAGATTATGATCCTGAAGCAGAAAATGACAGAAAACCGTTCCCCGAACGCCTGGGACTCGTGCATCCAATATGGCTGCCATTAGGCTCTACATGGTAGATTATTTTTCCACCAATGGGATAAAGATCATCCAGTTAAAGTTAAAAGGTTAAAAAATTTTTTTTACAGAAGATGTTTAGAGAACACAAAGCAAGTTTGAGGTGTTCTTTGCATTTTTCTAATTAAGTGGGCCATGCATGAAGATTTATATTACTATTATTGAGCAATTTTTATTTGTATTACAATTTTTTTTTATTATATTTTGAATACTTCTATTTAAAAAAAACGATTATTTACAAATATTGTGTGTGTGTGTATATATATATATATATGTGTATGTGTATATGTATATATTATATATAATTTTTTATTAATATTACTGGGCCCCCCCCCCCACCAAATGAAAAAAATATATCGATATATATGAATCGGGTGACAATTCCTCATTCACCAAATGTGGTTATAGGCTCTATTTATATATTACATTTATCTTTTATTAATAAAAAAAGAAAATAGATTATATATATATATTCTTCAATCTATCGATCTTCTCCATCCTTTTGTTTTGTTTGCTAGCTCTGAAGAAGGGCGTCTGTTCCCCTGAAACACGTTGGCTTGATGTACATTTTTTTTTTAATTAAAGGTCCATGAACCATATTTTAAAAGTCTGATTTCTCTAGACCAGTGGTCTTCAAACTTCGGCTCAAGGGCCTGATGCAGCCTTTTGCTTGCCTTTATCCGGCCCTTGACAAAAAGGAAGTATCGGTGTTCTCTACCTGTAGATGCAAAAAATTGCAAAAGAACCCGACAACTCAACACATCCCTGAATAAGCCAATTGCTATACCCCCGAAGGGGGTGCGTTTCCTCGGTGGGACTTTAAGTGTGTAAGGCGGGTTCGAGTATAGGACTAAATTAGTCAACAAGTAGGTATCAAAAGTATTCAAAATTTATTGGTTTAAATAATGTTGCTCATTCGAACAACGTATCAAAAGAAGGTTTGTTAACAGCATAGATTACAAAGCAATTTTCCCAAATGACCAGTAAAGAACAAGAGAGAGTATATACATGTACATGCGACAAAGGAGCAACAGGAAAAGCCCTCAAGACTGTCTCATGGGTATAGACAGGGATGCCAACGTTTTTTCAGAATGAGTATCGCCTCTTCATCAGGGCGAGGGCGGTGTGCAAAGTGTCGCTGTACCGTCTAAAATAAGATAAAATAAAATAAATACAAAGTTCATGACAGACACATGTGTAGTTGAAACTTATATACCTACCTTCGAACTTACCGGTTAGTAGTTACTTATATACTTGGCAATTAGTGTTTAAGCATATATATGCGCATAATATTTTTGAGTCCAGACCCATACACACAGGGCTAGTCCGGGTACCACCCCAGACACGGCGGGAGTCATGATGAGGATTAAAATCGTGGTTACTTATATGTACTTTTCTCTGTATGTAAAAAATCGTGTAAATGAATGTTTCAACTACACATGTGTCTGTCATGAACTTTGTATTTATTTTATTTTAGACGGTACAGCGACACTTTGCGCACCGCCCTCGCCCTGATGAAGAGGCGATACTCGGTCTAGAAAAAAAAAAAAAAGCCTCGAAACGTTGGCATCCCTGTCTATACCCATGAGACAGTCTTGAGGGCTTTTCCTGTTGCTCCTTTGTCGCATGTACATGTATATACAATTTTGATTGTCTTGTCTCACCGTGTATAATGTGAGGTACCGTTGTTAATTGTCCCCCCCAGGTCGCGCTCTCTTGTTCTTTACTGGTCATTTGGGAAATTGCTTTGTAATCTATGCTGTTAACAAACCTTCTTTTGATACGTTGTTCGAATGAGCAACATTATTTAAACCAATAAATTTTGAATACTTTTGATACCTACTTGTTGACTAATTTAGTCCTATACTCGAACCCGCCTTACACACTTAAAGTCCCACCGAGGAAACGCACCCCCTTCGGGGGTATAGCAGTTGGCTTATCCGGCCCTTGGGGCACTATCCCTCCCACTGATACAAGACACTATTCTGCCATCTGACACCAACAATGGAGCACCATTTCTCCCACTGACACAATTAATAGAGCACTATTCCTTCCTGTGATACAGCAATGGGGCACTATTCCTCCCCTAATACCAGATGTTTAATAACAATGATGCCAGGAAAATTTCCACTCCCGCTGGCCAAAGTCCGGCCCTCCAAGAGTCTGAAGGACAATAAACCGGGCCTTTGTTTAGAATGTTTGGAGACCCCTGCTCTAGACAGTGGGTGCTCCTTTCTTTTTATTGAAGTGGGCATGGAAACAAATATTGGATCATGCTTTGTCTGCTGTTGGTGAGATTGATCTTGAAAAAAAAATTCCACTCTTATGCAAAAACAAGGACTTCTCTTGGGCATGTTATGTTGTAGTCATCGTAATGTAGTGTTGGAAGGGGTGGTGGAGATGGCCAACATTTTCAAGGATGTCATGTGTTGAACTGCAAATGATCTTCTTTGTATATGAAATGGAAATGAATAAAATATTTGTTATTTGTAATCCTTATGACAGCTGCAATATTCTACTTTTTTTTTATCTGGAGGTCCTCCGTAAGGAACATGGCCTTAATAATTAAACTATAAAGGGGAATATTCATGTGGCTTGGGAGTTGATGCCTTCAGCTAACATTCTCAGGGTGTCTGCACGGTGTAATTCACCAGAACATGCAGACTAGCACAATTTAAATACTTTCAATCAAGAGAGATGATTGTAATCAAGCGCACTTTGTGTGTGCTTCTCCGAGTGTTTCCTTCTCAAGGGCATTTAAAACAAAGGAGCGCAGGCTTTTTAGTTTGGTGAGCAGCATTCTTATTATCCTATTAGTCAATTATGGCTGTTGAGATGCTGAAATAAGTGACAGTGCAGCAGATTACTGCAATTTCTGTGCCCCCCCTCCCCCAGATTGTATGAGCGCACTATATTGTAACTAATGCACAAGGACGGTCATTACATTCCAACTTGTAATCAGGATGTTTAGGTCCCCCCTCCCCCCCCCCACCACCTTACCCGGCACTCCTCTACATCTGTGCCATATCCCCTTACCACAGATGTGCCGATCCCAACACTATTACAACTGCACTGGTCTGGTAAATATGTCCCGCCCTTCTACTGGTCACCTATTCATAGTCTCTTCATATTTTCTTACTTTTATTTTTTGTTGTATTCCTTTCTTCTTCTTTTTTTTTTTTTCCTGTTTTTTTTTTTTTTCTCTTCTTGGTTCTCGCTTTACTTTCTCTCTTGCCTTACTCTTTCTCCTCCCCCCTCTCTTTTTCTCTTCATTAAACAGTTTTCCTTTCTCTTTTCCTCTCTCTCTCTCTCTCTCTCTCTCTCGACACCCTCTCGCCACCCTCTCTCTCTCTCTCTCTCGACACCCTCTCGCCACCCTCTCTCTCTCGACACCCTCTCGCCACCCTCTCTCTCTCGACACCCTCTCGCCACCCTCTCTCTCTCTCGACACCCTCTCGCCACCCTCTCTCTCTCTCGACACCCTCTCGCCACCCTCTCTCTCTCTCGACACCCTCTCGCCACCCTCTCTCTCTCTCGACACCCTCTCGCCACCCTCTCTCTCTCTCGACACCCTCTCGCCACCCTCTCTCTCTCTCGACACCCTCTCGCCACCCTCTCTCTCTCTCTCGACACCCTCTCGCCACCCTCTCTCTCTCTCGACACCCTCTCGCCACCCTCTCTCTCTCTCGACACCCTCTCGCCACCCTCTCTCTCTCTCTCGACACCCTCTCGCCACCCTCTCTCTCTCTCTCGACACCCTCTCGCCACCCTCTCTCTCTCTCTCTCGACACCCTCTCGCCACCCTCTCTCTCTCTCTCGACACCCTCTCGCCACCCTCTCTCTCTCTCTCTCGACACCCTCTCGCCACCCTCTCTCTCTCTCGACACCCTCTCTCTCTCTCTCTCTTGCCTCTCTCTCTCTCTCTCTCGACACCCTCACTCTCTCTCTTGCCTCTCTCTCTCGCCACCCTCTCTCTCTCTCGCCACCCTCTCTCTCTCTCGCCACTCTCTCTCTCTCTCGCCACCCTCTCTCTCTCTCTCGCCACCCTCTCTCTCTCGCCACCCTCTCTCTCTCTCTCGCCACCCTCTCTCTCTCTCTCTCTCGCCACCCTCTCTCTCTCTCTGTCTCGCCACCCTCTCTCTCGCCACTCTCTCTCTCTCGCCACTCTCTCTCTCTCTCTCTCGCCACCCTCTCTCTCTCTCTCTCTCGCCACCCTCTCTCTCTCTCTCTCTCTCGCCACCCTCTCTCTCTCTCTCTCTCTCGCCACCCTCTCTCTCTCTCTCTCGCCACCCTCTCTCTCTCTCTCTCGCCACCCTCTCTCTCTCTCTCTCTCTCTCGCCACCCTCTCTCTCTCTCGCCACCCTCTCTCTCTCTCGCCACCCTCTCTCTCTCTCGCCACCCTCTCTCTCTCTCGCCACCCTCTCTCTCTCGCGCCACCCTCTCTCTCTCGCGCCACCCTCTCTCTCTCGCGCCACCCTCTCTCTCTCGCGCCACCTTCTCTCTCTCGCCACCTTCTCTCTCTCGCCACCTTCTCTCTCTCGCCACCTTCTCTCTCTCGCCACCCTCTCTCTCTCTCTCTCTCTCTCTCCTTTTATTTTTTTCTTCTTACTATTGCTTTCTCTTTTTTTCCCCTGTTTCTTTTTTACTTTTTATCTCTCAACTTCCTCTCTCCTTTTTACCCCCTCTTTCTTTTTCTCTCTCTTCTCTCCTCCTCTCCTTCTCTCTCTCTCGCCACCCTCTCTCTCTCTCGCCACCCTCTCTCTCTCTCGCCACCCCCCCCTCTCTCTCGCCACCCCCTCTCTCTCTCGCCACCCCCTCTCTTGCCACCCTCTCTCTTGCCACCCTCTCTCTCTCGCTACCCTCTCTCTCGCTACCCTCTCTCGCCACCCTCTCCCTCTCTCGCCACCCTCTCTCGCCACCCTCTCTCTCGCCACCCCCTCTCGCCACCCCCTCTCGCCACCCTCTCGCCACCCCCTCTCGCCACCCCCTCTCGCCACCCCCTCTCGCCACCCCCTCTCGCCACCCCCTCTCGCCACCCCCTCTCGCCACCCCCTCTCGCCACCCCTCTCGCCACCCTCTCGCCACCCTCTCTCGCCACCCTCTCTCTCTCTCCTCCTCTCTCCTCCTCCTCCTCCTCTCTCTTCCTCCCCCTCTCTCTCCCTCCCTCCCCCTCTCTTGCCCCCCCCTTTCTCTTGCCCCCCCTTTCTCTTGCCCCCCCTTTCTCTTGCCCCCCTTTCTCTTGCCCCCCTTTCTCTTGCCCCCCCTTTCTCTTGCCCCCCCTTTCTCTTGCCCCCCTTTCTCTTGCCCCCCCTTTCTCTTGCCCCCCCTTTCTCTTGCCCCCCCTTTCTCTCGCCCCCCCCCTCTCTTGCCCTCTTTCTCTCGCGCCACCCTCTCTCTCTCGCGCCACCTTCTCTCTCTCGCCACCCTCTCTCTCGCCACCTTCTCTCTCTCGCCACCTTCTCTCTCTCGCCACCCTCTCTCTCTCTCTCTCTCTCTATTTTTTTCTTCTTACTATTGCTTTCTCTTTTTTTCCCCTGTTTCTTTTTTACTTTTTATCTCTCAACTTCCTCTCTCCTTTTTACCCCCTCTTTCTTTTTCTCTCTCTTCTCTCCTCCTCTCCTTCTCTCTCTCTCGCCACCCTCTCTCTCTCTCGCCACCCTCTCTCTCTCTCGCCACCCCCCCTCTCTCTCGCCACCCCCTCTCTCTCTCGCCACCCCCTCTCTTGCCACCCTCTCTCTTGCCACCCTCTCTCTCTCGCTACCCTCTCTCTCGCTACCCTCTCTCGCCACCCTCTCCCTCTCTCGCCACCCTCTCTCGCCACCCCCTCTCGCCACCCCCTCTCGCCACCCCCTCTCGCCACCCCCTCTCGCCACCCCTCTCGCCACCCCTCTCGCCACCCCCTCTCGCCACCCCCTCTCGCCACCCCCTCTCGCCACCCCCTCTCGCCACCCCCTCTCGCCACCCCCTCTCGCCACCCCCTCTCGCCACCCCCTCTCGCCACCCCCTCTCGCCACCCTCTCTCGCCACCCTCTCTCTCTCTCCTCCTCCCTCTCTCTCCTCCTCCCTCTCCCTCCTCCTCTCTCTTCCTCCCCCTCTCTCTCCCTCCCTCCCCCCTCTCTTGCCCCCCCTTTCTCTTGCCCCCCCTTTCTCTTGCCCCCCCTTTCTCTTGCCCCCCTTTCTCTTGCCCCCCTTTCTCTTGCCCCCCCTTTCTCTTGCCCCCCCTTTCTCTTGCCCCCCCTTTCTCTTGCCCCCCTTTCTCTTGCCCCCCCTTTCTCTTGCCCCCCCTTTCTCTTGCCCCCCCTTTCTCTTGCCCCCCCTTTCTCTCGCCCCCCCCTCTCTTGCCCTCTTTCTCTCTCGACACCCTCTCGCCACCCTCTCTCTCTCTCGACACCCTCTCGCCACCCTCTCTCTCTCTCGACACCCTCTCGCCACCCTCTCTCTCTCTCGACACCCTCTCGCCACCCTCTCTCTCTCTCGACACCCTCTCGCCACCCTCTCTCTCTCTCGACACCCTCTCGCCACCCTCTCTCTCTCTCGACACCCTCTCGCCACCCTCTCTCTCTCTCGACACCCTCTCGCCACCCTCTCTCTCTCTCGACACCCTCTCGCCACCCTCTCTCTCTCTCGACACCCTCTCGCCACCCTCTCTCTCTCTCGACACCCTCTCGCCACCCTCTCTCTCTCTCGACACCCTCTCGCCACCCTCTCTCTCTCTCGACACCCTCTCGCCACCCTCTCTCTCTCTCGACACCCTCTCGCCACCCTCTCTCTCTCTCGACACCCTCTCTCTCTCGACACCCTCTCTCTCTCTCTCGACACCCTCTCTCTCTCTCTCGACACCCTCTCTCTCTCTCTCGACACCCTCTCTCTCTCTCTCGACACCCTCTCTCTCTCTCTCGACACCCTCTCTCTCTCTCTCGCCACCCTCTCTCTCTCTCTCTCGCCACCCTCTCTCTCTCTCTCTCGCCACCCTCTCTCTCTCTCTCTCGCCACCCTCTCTCTCTCTCTCTCGCCACCCTCTCTCTCTCTCTCTCGCCACCCTCTCTCTCTCTCTCTCGACACCCTCTCTCTCGCCTCTCTCTCGACACCCTCTCTCTCTCTCGACACCCTCTCTCTCGCCTCTCTCTCTCGCCTCTCTCTCTCTCGACACCCTCTCTCTCGCCTCTCTCTCTCTCGACACCCTCTCTCTCGCCTCTCTCTCTCGCCTCTCTCTCTCGCCTCTCTCTCTCGCCGCCTCTCTCTCTCGCCGCCTCTCTCTCTCGCCGCCTCTCTCTCTCGCCACCTTCTCTCTCTCGCCACCTTCTCTCTCTCGCCACCTTCTCTCTCTCGCCACCTTCTCTCTCCCGCCACCCTCTCTCTCTCTCTCCTTTTATTTTTTTCTTCTTACTATTGCTTTCTCTTTTTTTCCCCTGTTTCTTTTTTACTTTTTATCTCTCAACTTCCTCTCTCCTTTTTACCCCCTCTTCCTTTTTCTCTCTCTTCTCCCCTCCTCTCCTCCTCTCTCTCTCTCGCCACCCTCTCTCTCTCTCGCCACCCTCTCTCTCTCTCGCCACCCTCTCTCTCTCTCGCCACCCTCTCTCTCTCTCGCCACCCTCTCTCTCTCTCTCGCCACCCTCTCTCTCTCTCTCGCCACCCTCTCTCTCTCTCTCGCTACCCTCTCTCTCTCTCTCGCTACCCTCTCTCTCTCTCTCGCTACCCTCTCTCTCTCTCTCGCTACCCTCTCTCTCTCTCTCGCTACCCTCTCTCGCCACCCTCTCCCTCTCTCTCGCTACTCTCTCTCGCCACCCTCTCCTCTCTCGCCACCCCCTCTCTCGCCACCCTCTCTCTCTCTCTCCCCTCTCTATCCCTCCTCCTCCTCTCTCCCTCCTCCTCCTCTCTCTCCCTCCCTCCCCCCCTCTCTTGCCCCCCCTTTCTCTTGCCCCCCCTTTCTCTTGCCCCCCCCTTTCTCTTGCCCCCCCCCTTTCTCTTGCCCCCCCCTTTCTCTTGCCCCCCCTTTCTCTTGCCCCCCCTTTCTCTTGCCCCCCCTTTCTCTTGCCCAACCCCTTTCTCTTGCCCCCCCCTTTCTCTTGCCCCCCCCTTTCTCTTGCCCCCCCCCCTTTCTCTTGCCCCCCCCTTTCTCTTGCCCCCCCCCCCTTTCTCTTGCCCCCCCCCCCTTTCTCTTGCCCCCCCCTTTCTCTTGCCCCCCCTTTCTCTTGCCCCCCTTTCTCTTGCCCCCCCCCCCTTCTCTTGCCCCCCCCCTTTCTCTTGCCCCCCCTTTCTCTCGCCCCCCCCTCTCTTGCCCTCTTTCTCTCGCCCTCCTTCTCTTTCCCTAAATCTTTCTCATATATAATAATCTCTATCTATTTTTTTTTTCTTACTTTTACTCCTTCACCTCACTCTCCCTCTCCCTCTCTCTGCTCTCCTCTTTACTCTCTCCTACCTTCTCTTGACCTTTTTTATCCTGTCTTTTTTTTTTTCTTCTTCCTTTCTCATTTGTTTTAGCTTTTTTCTTTTTCCCTTTTTCTTTTCAAGGGCAATATTGAGGAGGGGGGGGGGGGGGTATAAAGGGAAAAGAAGTTCAGTTTTCATGTCTCTGATTCTGTGACATGCATACTGTGCACTGTGCAGCTATGTTCACTGTTGGCTTCTCTTCTCCCAGCAGATTGTGGAATGTCTCGTTTTTTTTTTTTGTTTTTTTTTATTCCCGTCACTGGTCTCCCTATTACCCATTTATGTAATTTTGACTCTTCTCTATTTTCCTCCCTCTTCTATTCCCTCACCATCTCTCAATCTCTCACACATTTGAGCTCTTAGTTAATATTCTGGCAGTATTTAATTGTACTGGATCAGCACATGACAAAAATGCAAGAACGGTTTTCGGTGATTGTCTCCAGACGCCGGTCTTGCTGACGGGTAGCTTGTTCTCCTTCAGCGAGGTTTTACCCATTCCCAGACTTTGTTTTATGTCTGGCTTAAGTCAGCTCCGAGATGTTTGTATACTTATCAGTTGTTTACATCTGAGTGGAAGAGATATACACAGGCTTATTTATTAACGTTGGAGCAAAAGTAGAGTTGTTGCCCATAGTAACCAACCCACTTTACTATAAGAAAAGGTTTATTTTTTAGCTTTGAAACACTCAGAGCCTCCATCAGGTTTTTATTGCAGTGACCATTGTAGGAAATGTCGAGTTTGTTGAGTTATCAACTACTTAAGTGATGTGTAGTCATCAATAATTCTTTGATGGTAGTGGGTGGAGAAGGTACGTAGACCGCACAGAGCAATTGGGCAGCGTTCACATGTTTCTTCATAAAATATCTATGGTCTTAAATAATACTTTTATATGTAATGCAGACCATAATTGTTCTCCAGCATAGTTCTGTTCCATCATTTCAATGGTCTAGAGACTGTAGGCATACTTTGGATGCATACCACAGGTTAAAGTGATTCTAACCCATAATGGTAAAATCAGTCTGTATATGCAGTTAAGCATGCTTGTTATACTTACTGTGGAACCTAAGTGGTTAACCCTCTGCATTGTGTAAAAAGGAAGTTTGATCATGTCTCCTCTGATCCTCCCCTTCTTCCACAGTCCTCAATATATTTCCCGATAGTACAGAACTAGGGGACTAGCTGCACATGCTCAGTTTGGTGTGTATTGGTAGAGCGTTTTTTTTTCTTGGGAGGGTGCATGTATTGAGCACAGGGTCAATCGGCACTGTCCGGACAGAGGGTCAGGGTTGCTGCATCCTCATGGGACAGTCGGTGCAGAATGAAGCCTCCTCCAAGCTTTAACCGCTTGCCGACCAGCGGCCGCAGTTTTACGGTGGCAGGTCAGCTTGGCTGCGCGAGATCATGTAATATTACGTCATCTCGCGAATCGGCCAATAGGGGCCAAAGCTCAAAAAGTACATGAGCTTCTTTTTATGCAGAATACAGAGTTTTTTTTGCTTCTTTTTTACATTGGTGGTTTTTGGACCTCAGAAAAGCCTGTGCAAAAACACCATAAAAAGTCTGAAAAGGATGCGCTCAGGTGTGAATGCAGCCTTTAAAGTGACGGTCGGGATGCTTACCAGGAACTATGGCAGCTATTCTCAGCTGTGTAATGATTGGCATTGCGGTCATTCTCTCTCTCATCAAAATGAAGTGGAATACAGTCGCGCAAGGCTCTGTAAGTACCACAGGATAAGACTCCATTTATATAATGCATCCTCCGTTATATAAAACTTCATCTGTGCAGCCACTCTGCACCCTAGGAGGTGTAGTTCTCCAAAGGCATACGTGATTCACATCAGCTGGCAGACGGGACCCTGTAAATGCATGGAAGGGTCTCTGGATTTGTGACCAACCCTACACTTTTCCTTTTTTTATTTATTTTTTATCATTCAGCTTGCAGACTGAACAAAAAGGGTCTAACTGATTTTTCCATGCATGATGCTTTGATGGACAAATCTTCTACTGTGCCTCTGATTGGTTGGCCATCTGGCTCCTTTTTCAGTTGAAGAATGTGGTGTGAGATAGTCAGAGCTGTATCCTGGCCTAGGCCAACAAGGCCCAGGCCTAGGGCAGCACTTTGCAGGGGGGCAGCTCAAAAAGAGTCCCCGCTGGCTTGCGCTACAATGTTAGGAAAAGTAGTCTAGCGCCCCCAAAAAGCGCCCGCGCTGCTTTTGGTATACGAGCGGCCGGCATTCCGCAACTGTGGGGGGCGCTTCCAATTTTGACTGTTTTATCTTCCTGGACCACAAACCTTCCTCACTGTGCTATGTTTCTGCTGCACCATCTACTTAAAGTAGAACTATAGGCACCACTTTTTTTTTTTCCAGGTAAGTGTAAGGGAGGGTTATAGCACCTGTCAGTTTATTTTTTACCATCCCTGTCCCATTGCGAAGATTTTCCTTCACTTCCTGCTCTATGGGCAACCAAGAAGTAAGAGGAAATCTAAGTATATTAAGGGAATCCATTGCCCCCCCAGGCCCTCAGAACTAGTGTCCTCACTCGAAAATTTCAGGGCGGGTCTTCAACACAGGGTGTGGCCGTAACAGGAAGGGGTGGGTCATATTTAAATTAGGGGGTGCACAAGTTTAGTCAGGCCTAGGGCAGCACAAAACCTAAATACACCTCTGGAGGTAGTAGAGGCAAACACATTTGGAGTTTATATCGGGAGAACCGTTTAGGGCAGTGATGGTGAACCTTGGCACCCCAATGATGCTCAACTGCACTGCATGAGATCATAGGAAATGTAGTTCCAAGACATCAGGGGTGCCAAGGTTTGCCATCACTGGTGTAGGGTGACAACCATGGCTCCCTCTAGAGATGCAGTGGGGAAGTGAGCATAGCCACCCAGGGACATAAAATGTGTTATTTGCAGGATTACTATCTAAAAATAAAGCAAAGTGAAGCTTAGAAAATGAATGCAGTCACAACACCAAGCACTAGGAAGATGCAACGTATGACATTTTGTGTTTTTTCAGTTTAGGTACATTTTAGGAAAGTAACGGGCAGATATGCGTCAATCACTACATGAATAGGTATTTATTCAACTACAGATGCAAGTTTAGGTTCGGATTACCAAGCATTTTTATTTATTACATTGGGCTGTTCTAATAATTGAGCTACTATTACGACTTTACATCTCCTTTAAGTTATCGCCAAAGCGGGTAATTTTTCATTGTAAACCATACAATAGGTTTATTTTTTATAAATGTTTACTGTCAAAACCGTCTTCTAGCAAATTGTGTTTCACAAAGATACTTTTTATTTGTTGAGGAAAGATGTTTTACAGGCATTTTAAACTGATTATCGTCCCTGAACTCCGCGCAGAAGAAGCTTTTAGCTCTGACCCAAATTGATTGGGATAAAAAAAAAAAGCCGCAATGCTTGCTGAATGCCGTATTCTAGAAGTGCTACTTTCTATGTGTATGGTGAAAATCCTCCAGGACCGCTTCCTTTGCTTTGTGCGATCATTGTACTTTGTGTCCATTTATTTGTGTGTAATCTCTTTAGCGCAGGCATTGTCACTTCAGACCGTTTACTAAAGCAGAATTTGGCAGGCGCATTATATAGTCTGTTTTACCCGCAGATGTTTGACATCGCTGTTGGGGTGATCTTGCTTTGGTTTGGGGCTTTTGTGTTCGACTTCCAAGGCCTCTAGAGTTCTCAGATAAGTCTGTGTAAGTGTAACGAGCTGCAAATGGTCCACTTTGCTGCTTTTTTTTTATCTTAACTTGGATTTAGGCCTTTACCAGATATATTAGAGAAATTTCATGAGAATTCGTTTTTTGGTGATTATTTTGCAAAACAGCCTGACGCAAATCTTCACACTTGTTAAAAAAAAGTATGAGTATGTATAGGTTTAATATATGAAATGTGTGCGTGTGTGTGTGTATATATATATATATACACACATACACACAGTGCAGAAAATAAGTATTTGAACACCCTGCTATTTTGCAAGTTCTCCCACTTGGAAATCATGGAGGGGTCTGAAATTGTCATCGTAGGTGCATGTCCACTGTGAGAGACATAATCCAAAAAAAAAATTCCAGAAATCACAATTTATGATTATTTAACTATTTATTTGTATGATACAGCTGCAAAGAAGTATTTGAACACCTGTCTATCAGCTAGAATTCTGACCCTCAAAGACCTGTTAGTCTGCCTTTAAAATGTCCACCTCCACTCCATTTATTATCCTAAATTAGATGCACCTGTTTGAGGTCATTAGCTGCATAAAGACATCTGTCCACCCCATAAAATCAGTAAGAATCCAACTACTAACATGGCCAAGACCAAAGAGCTGTCCAAAGACACTAGAGACAAAATTGTACACCTCCACAAGGCTGGAAAGGGCTACGGGGAAATTGCCAAGCAGCTTGGTGAAAAAAGGTCCACTGTTGGAGCAATCATTAGAAAATGGAAGAAGCTAAACATGACTGTCAATCTCCCTCAGACTGGGGCTCCATGCAAAATCTCACCTCGTGGGGTCTCAATGATCCTAAGAAAGGTGAGAAATCAGCCCAGGACTACACGGGAGGAGCTGGTCAATGACCTGAAAAGAGCTGGGACCACCGTTTCCAAGGTTACTGTTGGTAATACACTAAGACGTCATGGTTTGAAATCATGCATGGCACGGAAGGTTCCCCTGCTTAAACCAGCACATGTCAAGGCCCGTCTTAAGTTTGCCAATGACCATTTGGATGATCCAGAGGAGTCATGGGAGAAAGTCATGTGGTCAGATGAGACCAAAATAGAACTTTTTGGTCATAATTCCACTAACCGTGTTTGGAGGAAGAAGAATGATGAGTACCATCCCAAGAACACCATCCCTACTGTGAAGCATGGGGGTGGTAGCATCATGCTTTGGGGGTGTTTTTCTGCACATGGGACAGGGCGACTGCACTGTATTAAGGAGAGGATGACAGGGGCCATGTATTGCGAGATTTTGGGCAACAACCTCCTTCCCTCAGTTAGAGCTTTGAAGATGGGTCGAGGCTGGGTCTTCCAACATGACAATGACCCGAAGCACACAGCCAGGATAACCAAGGAGTGGCTCTGTAAGAAGCATATCAAGGTCCTGGCGTGGCCTAGCCAGTCTCCAGACCTAAACCCAATAGAGAATCTTTGGAGGGAGCTCAAACTCCGTGTTTCTCAGCGACAGCCCAGAAACCTGACTGATCTAGAGAAGATCTGTGTGGAGGAGTGGGCCAAAATCCCTCCTCCAGTGTGTGCAAACCTGGTGAAAAACTACAAGAAACGTTTGACCTCTGTAATTGCAAACAAAGGCTACTGTACCAAATATTTAACATTGATTTTTCTCAGGTGTTCAAATACTTATTTGCAGCTGTATCATACAAATAAATAGTTAAAAAAAATCATACATTGTGATTTCTGGATTTTTTTTTTTGATTATGTCTCACAGTGGACATGCACCTACGATAACAATTTCAGACACCTCCATGATTTCCAAGTGGGAGAACTTGCAAAATAGCAGGGTGTTCAAATACGTATTTTCTGCACTGTGTGTATATATATATATATATATATATATATATATATATATACATATAATATATATATATATATATACACACACACACTATATTACTAAAAATATTGGGTCCCCTTTTCTTTACACGCACAGGAACGTTAATGGCATCCCAGTCTTAGTCCGTATAGTTCAATGTTGAGTTTGCCCACCCTTTCCAGCTAGAACAGCTTCAACTCTTCTGGGAAGACTGTCCACAAGGTTTAGGAGTGTGTCCATGGGGATGTTTTGGCCATTCTTCCAGAAGTGCATTTGTGAGGTCAGGCACTGATGTTGGGATAGCAGGCCTGGTTTGCAGTGTCCGCTCTAATTCATACTAAAGGTGTATCATTAGGTTGAGGTGCAGGCCAGTCGAGTTCCTCCACCCCAAACTCGCTCATCTATGTCTTTATGGACCTTGCTTTGTGCACTGGTGCACAGTCATTTTGGAACAGGAAGGGGCCACCCCCAAACTGTTCCCACAAAATTGTCCAAAATGTCTTGGTATGCTGACACCTTAAGAGTTCTCTTCACTGGAACTAAGGGGCCAAGCCCAACCCCTGAAAAACATCCCCCCACCATAATCCCCCCTCCACCAAATTATCCTTAACCCGATAGAACACTTTGCGGGATGAATTTGAGCGGAGACTGTGAGCCAGGCCTTCTCGTCCAACGTCTGTGCCTAACTTCACAAATACGGTTCTGGATGAATGGTCACACCTTCCAATAGACACACTCCTAAACCTTGTGGACAGCCTTCCCAGAAGAGATGATATTGTTATAGCTGCAAAGGGTGGGCCAACCTAATATTGAACCCTTCGGACTAAGGCTAGCATGCCTTTAAAGTCCATGTGCGTGTAAAGGCAGATGGCTCAATACTTTTGACAATATAGTGTATCATTTGGTTTTTCAAATTCTAGAATGGGGTGCTCCAAGATTGTGCAGAATTTTAAAGGGTGCTTTGACTGGAAAAAGGTTTAGAAACCCTGCACTAGAGGATGAAATCCACAAAACTAAACCCTTCTATCCTTTTCAGCCAAGGAAGCTGTCTTCTTGGCCTCCGTTTGCTCTCCAACTCTCGTGGGGGTGCACATGGGATCAGTTATGACACCAGACATTTGATGGTTTGGTTCAGGGGTCTCCAAACTTTTAAAACAAAGGTCCAATTTATTGTCCTTCAGACTTCAGGAGGGCCGGATTGTGGCCAGTGTGGGCAGAAAATGTCCCAGGTCCGGCATTAGTGACAATAAATATGGCCCCAGGGTTGGTGGTCAATAGCAAGAGGAGGAGTAATGCTCCCATTAGTAGGAGAACTAGTATCCCATGATTGGTAGTGGTGGAAGAAAGTGCCCTAGTGTTGGTGTCAGTGAGAGGGCCAGATAAAGGCTAGCAAAGGGCCACATCTGGAGACCCCTGGTTTGGTTGAAACCACAAGCAAATGTGACGGCATGCCAGGAATTTTTATTTCATTTTTTTAAACCATTAGATAGATGGGTTTAGTTCTACTTTAATCAACTTTTTTTTTTATTATAGAACATCTCCCTGTGCTTGTCTTAGTAAATTCCCCCGACGTGACTATGACCCTATTGAGAAAGAAGAATTGGGTTGGTTGGAGGAATGCTCTGAAATCCAAACCAATGAAAATCTTTGACATCCCCAAAGGGCAATTGTGCGTTGTGCAGTCATTAATCCACCTCCTTGTTTTTTAGCCTGAAGACTGAATAAACGCACCTTTTCATTTTCCTATTTTTCCTGTGGATTAACTTGTTTACGTCTAGAGAGATTTATTGCTGGGAAGAGCTAAATAATTTGGTTGTAATAAAGCGTGTAAAAATTATCAAGGAGTTGAGAAGAACAGAAGTTTTCTGCTTGCAACATATGGCATTTTCACACATCGGCCTTTCTGAAGTTTATATATCAAAACAGCTGTGCTACTAAAATACTAACCTGCCTTTCCAGACTCCCTCAGAAAACATCGCTCTTGTAGATTTGTCTTTTTACAGGCCTGCGTGCTGTTCTAAAAAACATTCTCATCAACATTACTTAGAATGCAACAGCCTGGCTCCCTCCAAGTGCTTCTTTGCATACGGCAAGGCGGCCATGTTGTATACTGATAAAACTTTGGCTGATTCGCCTTTACAGAAAGAGGGTTAAAAGTGAGCACCAGCATTCTAAGGGAAAGGACATCCATGTCCTCCCCTCATCCTAGTTTATATATTAACCACTTAAGGACCCCCGCACGCACATATACGGCCACAGAATGGCACGTACAGGCACAAGGGCGTAAATTTACGTCCCCGCCTAAGTGCGGTTCGGGGGTCCCATCGGGACCCCCTCCGGCGTGCGGGGGTCCCCCTGGCTCCGGGAGCGATCCGGGATCTGCGGGCGGATGTCGGCGAATATCCCCGCCCCCCCGCAATCGCTCCCAGCCAATGGGAGCGCGCTCCCAACCTGTCACTTCCTCCTCCTGTGTTTACACAGGAAGGAGGAAATGATGTATTCTCTCATCGCAGCGCTGTTTCCCAGCGCTGCTGATGAGAGAAGACACCACAAGTAAGTGTGCACCAACACAACACTGACACACACTCACATAGGCATATTAACCCCTTGTGATCGCCCCCCCCCCCACCCCCCTGTCACAGTATCACTGAATGCAGTGATCTAATCACTGCATTTAGTGTCAGTGTAAAAAACAGTTAGTGTTAGGTTCAGGATAGCCCCCCCACCCCCCCTAATAAAGTTTTAACCCCCTGATCACCGCCCTAGTTAACCCTTTCACTCCCTATTGCCAGCGTCACTAAGCGATCATTTTTCTGATCGCTGTATTAGTGTCGCTGTTCCCGCTAGGTAGCTATTTTTTTTATTGAGATTTTTTTTTTTACTAAAGACATGTGGCTAAATAAATTTTGGCCTAAATGTTTGACTAAAATTTAGTTTATTTGATTTTTTTTTTAACAAAAAGTAAAAAATAGTGTTTTTTTTTCAAAAATGTCGCTCTATTTTTGTATATAGCGCAAAAAATAAAAATCGCAGAGGTGATCAAATACCACCAAAAGAAAGCTCTATTTGTGGGAAGAAAAGGACGCAAATTTTGTTTGGGAGCCACGTCGCACGACCGCGCAATTGTCTGTTAAAGCGACGCAGTGCCGAATCGCAAAAACACCTTGGGTCATTTACCAGCGTATTGGTCCGGGTCTTAAGTGGTTAAATATAAAAGAATCTATAAATATTAATAAACTTGATATCAGCCAGGAAGCAGGGGTGGGCACGCGGGCATCCATGAAGCAAAGCATCAAGGCCATGATGTGTGAACCCCCCCCCCCCCCAAAGCACTGCCTCTGTAGCTAAAAGGGTTAACGGTTGGAGGGGATAAAACTTTACAGGTAAGCCATGCCACAGGCTGAATTCACGTGCATTTGTTTAGAAGATACTTATCAAGAGCCCCCTTTTTTTTTGGAATATACGTGTCTTGAATACTTTGATTGCCATGCTGTCTTGGTGACTTACTCACATTAGGTCTGGATGGTTCCCTATTGGGAGGTTGGTCCTTTTATTTTAATATGTTTCCAAGACCATTGGCTGTTTACTGAATGTACCCTAATTTTCCATCCGAGAGGCCACGGCTTCACTGTGGCTTACTTAATTTGCACCTCTATGGAGAACATACTGTACGTATGCCATGATTTAGTCTAACCTACTGGCCGATATTACTTCAGGATTAGGAGTTTGTTTCAGTGTAAGGATTCTGTCACAGGATTCTGTTACATGTGCTCCTCAAGGTGTCAAATCCACATGTGAACTGCAATTGGAATCTTTGCATTTTGTGAGCCCATATGTGGAGAGTAATTTTTAATGTTGCGTAATAGATTTTTAATGGTACCTAATAAAGGTTGTTTTTATGGTACTCTTTTATATGTCCACACAAAGTCCATGACTACATATTCTGTTCTAGGGATGGACCAATATTGTTTGTTTTTCTGTGCCGATACGATACCGATATTTCGGCCAACTCTGTCAGGCCAATAGCCTCTGCCGATATTCTGTACATTAAAATTTTTTATTTTTGCACTGTCCATTAACCCCGAGTCACGCTCGTGGTGGATGTGCAGAGTGTGCAGCACGTGCTGGCTTACCTTTTTCCAGGCAGGGTACTGTACTTACCTTGTCCCTGGATCCAGCGATGCATCCGTGCTGTGTGAGCGAGTGGCGTCCTCCATTCGATTCACACAGTGCCCGCACGCCGCCGATCTCCATTCCCTGCGACGTTACGACGCACAGGGGCGGAGACCGGCGGCAAATTCAAAAATGTAAACAAACACATTCCATACAGTATATTGTAATCTTATAGATTACAGTACTGTATGTAAAAAATACACACCCCTCTTGTCCCTAGTGGTCTGCCCAGTGCACTAAATGTGTTTTTATATAATAAAAACATTATTTTTTGTGCCTGCAAACTGTAGATTGTCCATAGCATCCAAAAGTGTCCCTTTATGTCAAGTGATTTTAGAGCAGCTAGAAAACAGCGATAATAAATTATAATCACTTGCAGAATTGAGCGATAGCGATTTGTGGGGAAATCCCTCATAAAAAAATAAAAGTAATGACAGCGACAATTCTGCAACTGAGCAAATTTCAGTGATTTTTGATTTGATTACATTATTGAATAATTTTTATTATAATTACATTATCATTTGTTATAATTATTTATAGTTATTTATTATATTATAATTTTATAATTTTGTGTTTTAAACTTTATCATACCCGGGATGTCTACTAGACATTTACAAGCCTACAGTATAAAATGCCAAATTTTCATGCAAAATAATTGTACCGCTTTTGGTACGTAATTCCAGACAATCATACCGCCAGGGAGGTAAAAATCCCTTGTGACAGTAATAGGCAGTGACAGGTACTCTTTATGGAGGGTTTGGGGATATATAAGACCCCAAAACCCTCTTTTGCACTTGAAAGCATTCAAAACAAGATCTGCATTTTTGGATACTTTCTATTTTTTTTTTTTTAAATAACAAACGTGTCACACTTAACTCCGCTGTACAGTTAATTTTTCACAATGTCCCCCCAATCCCCCTCTTCTGGGTTCTCTCTGTGGTGCTCCTCCCTTTTCTTGAGTGCCCTGTCTGAGAAGCGCTCTCCTTTGGCTCTCCCTTGTCCTGCTGCTGCATCTATAGACACAGACAGCAGTTCTCTGCAGCACCCCCAGGTCATTGCATGTGATTGACAGCAGCAGCCAATGTCTGCGCTGCTAGCAATCTATCCAGAGCCGAGACACTGTCCAGAGAGGATGTGCGTGTCTCCAGCGTTTGAACGAACGGGTTCAGGTGAGTAAAACGGGGAGGTCTGGTGCACTACAATAGGTTTTTTACCTCAGTGCATAGTATGCATTGAGGTGAAAAACTGAGAGGGTTTACAACCCCTTTAAGATGCCAGTAATCCGGGAAGTGATGGCTTTGCATCGCTTCCGGGTTACTAGCTCTGAGACCCGACCGAAGCATCCGCTTCGTTTTAGGTCTTCAGCAAGTTGCTCAGGCCTCCCGGTGGGATGGAAGAGCAGTCTAACAAAATACTTTTTATATAGCAAATTTTAACAGACAAAAGGTGAGCTAACCAGAAACCTTTATTGTTGGGGTCTACATGCACGTCAAGTAAGCTTGCTTTAAAATTTGTTTTAAACCATGTTTAGGCCTTGTATAATGCCAGAATATATATTTACATTGCAGCTTCCCAGCTAGTTTTTAGAAATGCTTCACCTAGTTATTTGTTGGCCGCCTTCTCACACTGTTGGTTGCGCATACATAATGTCTGTCTCGTCCATCTCCAAGTGACAAGTCTTAAGTAAAGATGGAGAATCATTTCTTCCCTTCTCTTCCCGCTGGCACGAATAGGATTTTTCCCTCCTTCTGACCTGTGTGCGTCTATATAATTGTTGCTAAGTAACCTGGAAGTACGACAATACCCCTATAGATTGCCCAGAGCTTATACTCAGATATTTTTTAATTGGTTCATGACACCTCAAGAAACAGCTGATAAGCCATCTTGTTACGTTATCGATCCATCTTGATGCCACAAAGCATCCGTTTTAATGGGTTAGCCAGCTGGTATCGGCTGTGGCCCCCAGAGATTTACCCAATAAGAGGACGCCTATGTGTCAAATTTTTTTAACAGCTGCTAACCCGGAGCCTGGACAGAGAAGAAGACCCGTTACCTCTGAAGTATGCTTAACAACACTGGTTACAGGTTACTGGTTTTATATATATAATGTGTGTGTGTGTGCGTGTATATGAAAAAGTCCAGAGGATCGCAGCACCTTATTGAACCAAAGTTCAAACAATGCATGATGTGTAAGTTTGTTACGTTTCGGGCTCACAAGCTTACGCCCTTGTGTGTTTGATCTGAAGAAGGGCGTAAGCTTGTGAGCCTGAAACGTAATGAACTTACACATCATGTAATGTTTGTTTGAACTTTGGTTCAATAAAGACATTTTAAGTGCAGTGATCCTCTGGACTTTTTCTTATATTTTGGTCCGTGGGATGACCAGATCACATTGCACTAATTGAAGACTGGGTGTGGCTTTTCTCTACTTTGAAAAGTTTTTATTACACATTTTTTATTATATATATATATATATATATATATAATATATATATATATATATATATATAATAAAAAATGTGTATGTGTGATTTTATTTTTTAATACAGTGCATTACTGCTTGGACACTAGAAGACCGCTCTATGGTGCCATGCAGCCAGCATGTACTTGCAACAGCTGATCTGAAAATCTCAGATACAGACGGGTCTTCTCCCGCTCTCCGGGGGTCTTCTCCCGCTCTCCGCTGTTGACTCGGCGCTCTCTGGTGCCTTCTTCTTCAGGACTGGCCGCCGCTATCTTCGTGTAAACTCAATTACTAGCGGCGGCCAGTCCGCTCTTCTGTGACGCCTTCTTTTGTGCCAACCCTTCAGCCGAGGATCCCCCCTGCGCATGCGCCGCTGCAATCAGCGGCGCATTGCCAGGGGAATATCTCCTAAACCGTACAGGTTTAGCAGATATTCTTTATACCTACAGGTAAGCCTTATTATAGGCTTACCTGTAGGTACAAGTCAAAAAGTGGGGTTTACATCCACTTTAATGCATCTCACCTATAAAAATCATTTGTTTTCAATATGAAAAATTTCAACTGGAAGAATAGCAACAACAATAGTTGAAACAAAAAATGTTTCCCCTTGATCAATAGTGTCTTCCCATCTAAATATATTATATTAACTTCTAGGTTCATATAGTCTCACACTACTTGATAACTGATATTAGTTATTCAAACATTGTATGATAGTAACCAATTTAACATTCACATTCATGTGACCCAGATTAAATGGAGAAATTATATTCTCAGAGAGAAGGCTGGAGTTAAACAAATTCTGTGTGCGACCTTTTTTTTTGGTTAAAAAAAAACATACCCCAAAACGGTAGACTGTATGCATTAAGCCCTTTTTACATGGGTGCTTCCATTATGTCTCAGCAGGGGATCTATAGACTGATTCATCATTCAGCCGTGTCTCTCCTGATTCTATTTTTTTTTTTTCATACATCTTGCGATAGAAGAAAAATTTACCCATGAAATTTGCTATGGGTGGCCAGATGTAAATGTATGTACATCCATTTGAATCTGTTAAGGGCTGCAAAAATTCCCTAAACTGTTTAGTTGCACCTGAAGTGTAACGGCCCTTTAAGGTAGCTCGTCTTGTTCCTTAATGTAGTAAGAAGCTGCAATGTCATAGGCATTAATAATGGTTAAGTTCAATTATGGTTGTAAAACCAGTGGCCCGTGCAGACCTCGGCCTATCAGTATCTCTGTAGTACCACACAATTATTTTTAATAGGAGCTGGCCATCTTTGATCTGCTTTAATGATTGTCTATCTCTACCTCTGTTTTAACCACCCTCTCAATCTAGAATTATCCGCATTACAGAAGCAGGTTTGGGGGGGAAAAAAAATTAAATTTTACATATGTTCGTAGAACTATAACCTGGACAAAAAAAATTCAGTACACTCTCATGATGGCAGGTTTTGTCCAAAAGGACAGATAGATATATCTCAACCAGTGTGTGTGTGTGTGTGTGTGTATATATATATATATATATATTACACACACATAAAAAAAAAATTTTGTTTTTCTTCTTCGTCGTAAGCTGTTGCAGTTCTTGTACTTTGTTGAGAACAGATACGTTTTATCAGGTTTGTGCATTTTCTATGTGGTGGTTGAAACTGTCTTGTACAGCTTATAGAGGTAGAATGCAGTCTTGGCCAATATGTCCTGAACCTGGAAATGTCTGAGTTTCGATGACACTATCCCAATTCATCCTTTGTCAATAGACTGCTTATAAACTGCTGCACTCAACTGGGGACTCTTGCTAACCTTTATTTCTCTTTCCAGTCCCTGAAGGAGTGTCATTCCCCCCGAAATGTGTTGGCCTGTTCCATGATATTTTCGTAAAATACAAAAATCTAATTTGGAATACTCCATCTCCAGGTATTCCTTCTTTGGTGCATACAGGTTCAAGTTTAAAAAGGACCTCTATTTTGGAGGTCTTCCTTCCATGGAAGCAGCCTTGGCATACAAAAAAGATCAACATTTCACAAAAATACTTTGAACCTTGGAATATCTAAGTCCAGAGGCATCACAATCTTCATTTAAAAAAAAAAAAAAGTATTGCATAGTTCTGGGATCCTCAAACTACAGCCCTCCAGCTGTTGTAGAACTGCACATCCCATGAGGCATTGTAACACACTGACATTCACAGACATGACTAGGCATGATGGGAATTGTGGTTCCTGAACAACTGGAGGGCCGTAGTTTGAAGACCCATGGCCTAGTTCAAAGCCTTGTAAGAATGACTTTGATAATGGTGATCCCACTTGAAATGTTTCTTCTTATATGGGGGCAGCCATGTTTGCTTACTTTATATGCAGTATAGTACAGCTCCGTAAAGATAAACAATATTCAAGGCTCAACTGTAACTTCTGTTTCTAATGGTTGAAGACTGTTGCTCTGGCTATACTGTTCCCATGCTCCTACGGTCAAATCTGAAGTAAACTCAAGCCGGCAACTTAGTGTAGTCTGTAAAATCCAGATCTTTATTGGCTACACACTGAAACACACTGGTAACAAGCAAACACGTTTCGACTGTAAGTCTTCCTCATAGCACAGGAATGCCGTTTCAGCCAAAATGTGTTTGATACCAGTAATGATTCGGATATTACATACTATACAGAGTTGCCTGCTTGATTTTACTACAGTACAGCTCAATGATGAGGCTTTGCATTTTATTATAATGCAGGTCATTAAAATTCAATTAAATATAGGGATGTCGCAATGGAAAGCTTTTTCAACTCACTTTACATATTGTGAAGCGAATTTCCTTATATCTCTGTTTTCATCAGTCTTTCAGGAGAGAGGGGCCACACCTACAAAATGTATGTTCGTAAAAAAATATATTATTAAACCCAAATTGAGCCCTTGCTGTTTATTACTCTAATTCAGTCAGGCAGCATATACATTGATGAATTGGGGGCTCCAAATTTTTTCAACTTTCTGCAGCAAGTTTTAAAATACCTTGTACTTGTCAGCACATAGGAGAGTCAGACCGCTGCTCTCATAGACAAACCAGTGGCCTGACTCTCCAAGGTCCAGATTCATCTTCCTGAACACATCTCAAATCAACAGCACACCCCGAGCAGCATTGTTGGTTGCTGATCCAGAACAGGGATTGTGTTGGACCACTGTTGTAGAAATTGGTAGTTTACAAATGGTAAAATTATTCCATATTATTGTTAATGCTTCCTGTCTGCATAACCGTAATAAACCGTAATAAACTAGAATTATTGAGTGAGTTATATAAACATATCCCCCGAAGATGTGTGATACTTTCCCTTTAAAACCTAAAGGGGGTTCCTTTTTAATAAGCAATCTGTGTGCTGGCCTTCCGACTTTAAGCAAGACTTATTTCATCTCTGTTTGGAAGCTGCGCAATTACCCGATGACGCCTAATATACATTTCTTTCGTTACGACCAAGTTGTGCTACACGGTTGCTTCAGCTCCTCGGTGCCACAGAGTTCAGATAAGACATATACATTTAGAAATTGGAATTGATGGCTGCGTTTTGCTTCCCTTCCAGTAACAATGTTAGCGTTGATTGTGTCTGCTTTACCCGCTCCTTGGCTTCCATCTTCATTACTGAAAAGTGCTGTGATCCCTCCTCGCTGGGAGAAAACTCCTAATGCCCGTGTTCCAAAATTAGTTTTGCAAACAGAGTTTTATATCTACCTGCAGCTGAGAAGCAGGAGCGGGCAGACTTCCATTTTCTCTAAAGGTACCACGGAGATTGTGAGGCGGCAGTCACCTTCTGATAACGCGTGTTGCGCTCTGTGTTTTTACGGTTTCTCGAACAGAAACTTTCTTTAAAACTCCCACTGTTTGGGTTCAACCGAATAGTAGTATTTTTGGTCAGTGTATGTGTGCATTATTTTTATTTGCATTTTTTATTTTTTTTTATACTATGCTTGGCACATATTAACATCATACCAGTCCCTGCTCTCAAAGAGCTTACCATTTTTAAGGTTCCTATCTCAGAAACATACATACGAGGACCAATTTAGACAGCAGCCACTTGGAGGTTGTAAACCTCCATGTGGAAGTTTTACCTATAGGTAAGCCTAGAATAAAGGCTTAAGGCTTTACCTAAGTCTTACAGGTACTGTAAATATCTCCTTAACGTGCAACGTTTAGAAGATTTTAGAAGATTTTAACGGTTTACTGTGCTAATGATCCGCGCATTCACTCTGAAGGAATGGCCACTTGTGTCATTTCTTCAGGCAAGAGTACCGTGACTGGTGGCTCCTGCACAGGAGTGACGCAACGCGGCTTTCAGCCAGTCACAGAGCCAAAGTCTCTGGCCCTGTAAAGAAGTCAGGCGCAGATGGAAGTCAGGCGTATGCTTCATTTGCACGTACGTTTCACTTATGCCTTTACTCTGTAGGCACAATGAAAAAACCTGCAAGACAAAGGCATAATAAGGCTTACTTCGAATAACTTGCCTTAGATCGAAGCTGGCCTTGAATTACTTACCTTAGATCAAAGCCCGCTCCAGGTGGCAACATCGCGCCCGGAGTTGGAAAATTAAAAACCTCGCGCCATGTTTAAATAATAATGTGCAATCATGAGATTGCTACTTAGTGGATAAGCTGCTCCCTATAGAAACAGTAAACTGAATTAAATGATAAACTAAAGCCAATACAGGGGTGCTAGAAATAATATATCATACATAAAAATACATATAAATGTATTATGCCAACATTAGGCGAAACAAATAAAATACAACTATATAAATAAGTGAGCAAGTGATCCAAAATAGTGTCAGACATCATTAATGGACTAACATATAAAGTCCATTTGCATAATATCCATGAAGCTTGAAATAAAGTGTTTTCAATGTGACGGTTTCCACCTCCACCAGGTTTGAGATTCACCCCAAACGTGCACAAATAGATGGCTCCTTACCACAAGGTGTTGACCTTTTTAATTAAAAAGAGGCCAAATACAGCTTAGTCACAGAGATCAAAATTCTGTGCGCCGCTCTACGTTCCCTTATTCCCAGTCCAGCTCCAGATCTCACAATACCGAACAGAGAAAGAGGGAGACCACCATAGTATAATACCGTTTATTAAAAGGAAAATAAAATTTATAACATCGCTAAGTGGCCTCTTACTTTTGTTGGTGCCTTAGTCCCGGCACTGCAATGTTAATGAACTTAAATGCAAACAAAGAAAATGGGGCGGCTGAAAAAGACGCAACACCTTTGGTAATTGGAAAATATTTCGATGCAAACTTTTGTGTCAGTTTCTAAAGTTGGAAGCTGGTTATTTCTGAAGCTGGTAATATGAAAATTAGCTAATAATGAGACACTAAGAATTAGGGTTGTCCCAATACCACTTTTTTAGGACCGAGTACAAGTACCGATACTTTTTTTCCATGTACTTGCCGATACCGAATACCGATACTTTTTTTAAATGTCATGTGACCGTTTTCAAACCACAATACAGACTAAGGATATTTTCTTTAGAATTATGATGAACTCTAACTCAAGACATTATAAAAGAATAAAAATGAGTAAAAATGAATAAAAATGTTTTATTTTCTTGTCACGCAGTAGTAAAAAACTCAAAGAATTTTCACAGAACATGTTGATAAATACAAAAAAAGTATTCTATTTAGGTATCGGGAGCATTTGCGCGAGTACAAGTACTCCCGCAAATACTCGGTATCGGTCCCGATACCGATACTAGTATCGGTATCTGGACAACCCTACTAACAATAGGATGAACCATGGGAAGGCAAACTATGTAAACCAGAAGGATTACATTTTTATATATATATATATATATATAAGGATTATATTTTTTTACCTAAAAAATTTTATTATATATATATATATAATTATATTTTTTAGGTAAAAAAATTATAAATAAATAAAAGCATTATCGTATGTTTCGCCGTATAAGACGCACGTTTTCTTCCCCAAAACCGGGGGGGGGGGGGAGTTGGTGCGTCTTATACGACAAATACACATTTTGCCTGCATTAAAACTGCCCCTAACTTTGTGTGGAGCTTGCTCGCAGTCCTCTTTTTTTATTTTTTATGCTGTGTGTGCTGCAGGCTAGGTTTGTGGCGTGTACTGCGGGCTGTGGAGACTTCTCTGACCCTCCCTGCACGGTGTGTGTTCGGGCTTCCCTCTCCCTCCTATAGCGCACCTTGTCCCCCCCCTCCCGACAGTCTAACCACGTGCTGCCCGGGCACCATGTCAACGCTCTGCTAAGCTTACTGGTACCTTTCCCTCCATCAGTGCGGGCTGTGCCTCCTCCTGTGGCAGTCTCCTTGCTGGGCAGTGTGGGCACAATTGCGCCACTTCTGTGCATATCTCCCGGGCACTGTATCAATCTATGCTGCCCTGAAATGTCCGCACGTATGCCCCTCCTGCTCCATACTTTCCGCCTCCTCAGGCCAATGTTTACTGTGTGCTGTCCGTGCTCTTCCCCGCTCCTACTTGATTTGATGCCCGTGACAATGACTGCGTGGATCTGTCCTTCCTCATTTCTGATAGCAGCGAAGAAGAGGTATTATTGGGGTTCGAATAAAAACATTACAGCCTTATTTTTGTTACTTTCACGGTTTACTGACTGTTAATGAGGGTAAAGATAGTTCTTAATATGTTACATGGTTGACATAAAATTGTTCTTAAATTGCTGTCAACTTTATACAGTTGATATAAAATATTTTACTACAGTATTCGGTTTAGAATCTTTTGTTTTTTCTAGATTTTTCTCCTTTTAAAATTGGGTGCATCTTATATTCCAGAGCGTCTTATACGGCGAAAAATACGGTAATTACGAAAGGTGCCCAGGATCATAACAAAGGTAATGTGCTGGCACCTCTTGGTGAATTGTTTGGATTATGACAGGTGTACTTGAATGCAAAGTAAAATGACAATGGTTTCCCTTAAATTAATACAATTTCCCAGTGAAGGTTTTCATTTTTATGCAAATTGAAAATGGCAGGAAATTCTTAGCTGCTGCATAGTTTAGCTTGGAGGTGATATCATGCAGACTTGGCAGTGTTTGTTGGGAAAATTAGCTAATTTAAAGCGCTTTTTTTTTTTTTCTATGCATATTGCTTCAGCCTGTCACCATGAGTCCTGCCACTCCTGCTGTTGAGCAGACTCAATACAATAAGCTACACGTTTCCCGAGGTTCTGGGAATATACAGTAACCAGAGACCCCGGTTTTAAATTTCACTTACAAGTTTGTAGCAATCCGTCATTTCCTGCCCTGTCATCACCTCTCGCTAACTTCCCAACAAATATGTCGAAAGTCGACTCGGAAAGTCTGAATCTGCCTCCTTCCCAGGCAGAAATATTTTCAGTTTTTTTTTTGTTTCAACAAATAAAACCAGTGGGCCTGTTAGGTCATTTATTTTTGATGGACTTTTCCATAGTAACAAACAGTACGTTGAAGTATTTTTATGAAATCATCTCACTTTTGGTTAACGGACTGAAAATGATTTCTATAAAGAAAAAAGCAACCTACAAAATTAGGAACTGTAAAAGCATTCAGAGCCATTTTAAAGATGGTCTCCCAAGACTGTGTATTTCAGTTGTGGGCGGACATTGGTGCTTAGAAGCACCCCCTGGCTGTTTCCATTCTCCGACACCAGAGGCAATTTTCCTCTGTGGGATTTAAAGTTTCCTGTGGCATTCTTGCATGGTGCCAAATCGCAGCACAGGTAGGCAGGGCTTTAGAGCTCAGGTAAAAAAATTGCGGCTGTGTTTTACATTCCGGTACCCGGGCGTAACGTAATAACATTGCGCCTGGTCCTCCGACGATCATAGAGATGACTGGTGACCATCTGGTCACCAGTCTACTCTATGCTTTCCATCTGATGCCGGCGGATGGTTTCTCCGGGTCTCCGATGGCAAGGGAGAGCCCGGAGAAGCACCGGATGGCGGCGGGAGGGGGGACGTCCCTCCTGCCGCCTATAAGAATGATTAAGTGGCAGAACCGCCGCTATGATTGTTCTTATGGTGCACAGATTTGCCGGAAGAAGAGATAAATATCTGAATGATGCCTGTAGCTGCAGGCATCTTTCAGATATCCCCACTGAAAATCCAGGACAACATATGACGTTCATAGATGGGAAGTGATTAATAACTTTTTAGCTAGCTTATCTCCATCTTTATTATTGCACCCCCCCCCCCCCCCAGCAGCTGTGAAAAAAAAAGTAGCCTGCGATATTGACATCCTCGTTGGTGCAGACTCCTTGCTCTGGTATGCAGTACCAGTCCTCTTAAAGGGTCATAGGCAGGGCTGGAGCAAGGATTTGTGATACCTTAGGCGAAACCACATTTTGTAGCCCCCATTGGCTCCATCCCTGACTCCACCCCCTTTGCCCTGCCCATGTGACAGAAGGTGCCGCTATACAGGAAGCATTGGCTCTGCTTCCTCTAGCACTACCGGTTGGGCTGAGTTAGTTGCATGCTGCAGCCTGCAGACACGGAGGAAAACAAGTGACCAGGCTCCCCTAGGCATCAGTGCGCCCTAGGCGGTTGCCTAGTGATAGCACCGGCCCTGTTAATGGGACACTCGGTCATATTTAACTTGTAAGTGCAGGGCAATAATGACCCACCTCCTGGAGGTGGGGGCGACATCCAATGGTCCTGTATTTGCCTAAATTGATTGATGGAATGGTACTGATGTCAATTTAGCGATGTTCTTTGCATTATTGAGGACTGCCCAGCAATCGGAGAAGAGGGGGAAATCAGCTTGTGCATCCAGTGACCTGCCAGAAGACTTACAATATATGCATTCAGGGGAGGATGGATTTCTTTTCCTTTCAAAATTTTATTTTGGATATCATACTTGTCTAAATCTCGGTGGGATTAGCAACATTTTCTGTTATAGGCAGCCTGCAGCCAGAGACAGGTGTTGAAATCTCGCAGTTTGTCAGGGATCTATTGGTGAAAATCTGCACTTGATGTCCCCCGTCACGGGTAGCTCAGTTCGTATTTACTGCCCCCATATGCTGGATGTTGCTGGCAGATTTGCAAACAGGTCACCCTCCGTCACCTCCATCTTCTCGTCCGTGTTAGGTGTGGAAACCTAATCCACTGTGTTATATCACTGACTGGCCGCCAGCCTGTCGAAGGATTATGATGATGTTTTCCTGTGTGCCACAGACCTCATCACAATCTTCTACAGTCAACTAGCAGTCAAGAACTTATTGAATGTTTAAAAGCAGGTGCTTTGCTTGCCTTCAGGGCATGAGAGAAATACAGAGCAGGGAAGATCAGCTTCTGTCTGGTTTGTATGTATGAAATGAAAGAAACATCTTACTCATACCATTGAAGGTTTGCACCGAAATGTTGTGATTGCATTTTTTATAGGAGCAATCAGATCCTTACTTGTAAAAGAGACTATACAGTTGTTTTAGATGCACGTTAAAAAGCAGTCTTGCTGCAATGTCAACAATATGCTATTACCACTTAAAAAAAAAAAACTCTCATTGATATCAGTGGAAGGAATAGTGCCCCATCATAGAATCGGTGGATAGAATTGCACCCCATCTTTGGTGTCAGTGGAAGGAATAGTGCCCCATTGGTGTAATTGCAGGAATAATGCCTCAAGAGTCAGTTAAAGGCAAGCAAAGGGTCATATCCGGCCTTGGGGTGGCAGTTTGGAAATCGCTACTCTAGAGAACCCCCTACTTTTTCTAAGTTACCTTGCTCTTGTCGTTTTGACCAGGCAACATAATTACCCAGTTAGGCCTGATTTCAAGATTTTGGGAGAACTCTTTGACAAAGACCTAAAGACGTCTCTTCTCAAAAACCTGAAATCGGGCCAAACTGGTTGGTGAGGTAGGGGTGATGTGGAGTTGCTGAGACTTTTGCCTTGTTTCCACTGAGCCGATCCGCTCGGTACAGTACGCTATTTTGGGTGTTTCCATTATGAAAGTGTGCCATAAAACCGAACCGTACCGGACCATTCTGGGTCCTGCTTCAGATGTGAGGCCATAGAAAATGGAAAAGTTCGGTTAGGGTGGACCTACAATACATTCCACTGATTAGTGGCCACCCTAGGCATTATTTCTAAACCCTGAATGGCCCGGGATGGTCCGACTTGCAGTGGAAACGCTCACAAGAATAGACCGGACCATTTTAAGCGCTCCAAACTGTACTGACCCGAACCGTTCCGTTCAGTGGAAACGAGGCATATTTGTCCTTTGCCCAGCTAGTCAACTGGGGTGACCGGTGTCCTCAAAAACAAATGCTTTTAGAACTATTAATTGACAGCATTTTTTGATTCATCAAAGAAGACTCTACTACAACACTACTCCACTTGGTACAACTTATATATTGAATAAAGAAAAGCCCAGGTTTGAATGAAATGGTTCCCATGTTCCTTTGGAAATGTTACTCAGCCAGCTTTAGTGTTTTTACTGGTGTTCAAAAAAATTAGGAACTAGGGATGAGCTCAGGTATATTCCTAATGTCATCCTATTCCGAACCCACCGAAGCTTATCCCGCCAGGTAGGTGTCACTGCACACCACCAATTGTAAGCATCGAAAGCATTTCCCGCCCTGAAGCCTCATGTATATAAAAGGAAACCTTGGCTACTCATAATTGGTGGTGCCTAATGGCAGCTTGATCTCTCATCTGAGTTCAAACTAGGATTTGAACACACCTACGCTCATCCCTGGTTGGAACTTCAGTGTAGGTCAGCGACCCAAAGGATCCTAAACAAAGGCATGCCAGGAAAGCAGGTAGTAATTTCAAGAGGCTATCGCATATACCTGTCATGACAGGTTCCCTTTAGGACACAAATTGACTGCTGTGTATTGCATCGTGTTCAGCTTCTCCAGTTTAGTTGGACCCTAAGTGCCAGGGTGACATAGACTGCCAAACTCCTGCTGCAAATCTCATAAAAGGATTCATTTCCTTCAGCCTTTATCTCATTAGTATTTTAATAAACTCATTTATACCCTAAGCGCATAGTGTGGTCAAAACTTATTTTTTTCCTCCAATTTCGAAAACATATTTGCAGAAAGTGGAGGCAGCACAAATATTTTCACATCATTTGCTGAGATTAGACCATTTTACAAAAGATCGCGTTACCCTCAAGCGTTTAAGTATTATGTCTTGGGCGAGTAATTGGATAATTAGTAATAAGTGACTGAGTTCGTAACTTATTGTGGTATTGTGAGGCTGTAGCCTAGCTTGCTGCTCTGTATTTCCCCCGCATTGCTTTTACCTTTTTTTTTTTTCCTCGAACGGAAATTTCTCCAGCAGCGGCGGATTTCCCAGGCCTGCGTTCCTCCGTACATTGAGCTGCATGCAATGTTTATAATTCAGCATTTAAGCGCAACCTAGCAATTTGCCTTGCATGCTAAATTATATAGGAGCTTTTTTTTCCCCCTCCAACTCGAGTCTGTCGGCTGGCCCAGTAGGGCATGTTTTGTAACCTCCTATCTGGTGCGGAAAAACTCATCTAGCTCATAATCAGAACACACTAACCGTCGCCTTGTATTTTGCAGCAACAGGAAAACCAAAGCACTCGACCTTATAACATGTTCTTTTTTTACGCTCTGTAATGGATGTTTTACATTCTGCAAATCCGTTCCGAAAAAAGAAATCTCTGCATTCTAATTTTCCCGATGAATGGAATGGATAATCTGCTGTATGAGTGGATGTCAGAAGCTGTTGCTTTGAGTTAAGGGGTTTCCCAGAACAACCTGTAGCATTTTAGGATTCAATATATTTGGCTTTATTTAAACTTAAGCTATATATATTTTTCTTAGGTAGGCAATTGGGAATCCTCCGTCAAAACCCCTGTCTTTTTTTCACAGTATTATTACATTTATAGACCATGTAGTGCAGGGGTCTCAAACTGGACTCCCACAGACAGAGGCATGATGGGACATGTAGTTTTGCAACAGCTGGAGGGCCACCCGTTTGAGACTCCTGATGTAGTGGGTACTACTGGGTGGGTGGCTCATGCTTGAACACCCTTAAAGGGGTTGTAAAGATTTGTGCATTTTCACCTTAATGCATCCTATGCATTAAGGTGAAAAAACACCTTGCCCACTCTGGCCCCCCCAATCCCCCGTTTTACTTACCTGAGCCCTGAATCTCCCTGGGCACGATCCCAAGTTGCTTTCCCCTAGCTCCTGTGGGCTATTCATTGGATGATTGATAGCAGCGCAACCATCGGCTCCCGCTGCTGTCAATCAAATCGGTTTAGCGGCACACCGATGGGCCGGGTCGAGTGATGCACTTGGCGGCTATGCACGGGAGCGCGCCCACAAGCTAACCCCCCTTGGGCGAGCACTTCCCAGAGGGGGGGTTGGCTCTTGCCGGAGGAGCCGAGACAACCACCAAGGGACCCCAAAAGACATGGATCAGCACCACTCTGTGCAAAACAAACTGCACAGTGAAGCCAAGTATGGTATGTTATTTAAAAAAAAAAAAGGGGGGGGGAACCAATAGTGTCACTTTAAGTGTGTGTGACTCTGCACCATAGTGCTACACCACGGCCATTCCAGGAATTTAATTGTCACACCTTGTACAATACTTACTTGGTATCCTCCTCTTATCCTTTACACGGCAGCATTCTGATTGGGAGAGGGGGGGTGAACTTCTCGGAGCCAAGCACAGGTGAAGGGGCGCAGATTAATGATCCCATAGGTGTGTTGCTGTTGATCTGTCCACAGGTTGAGGTGGCTCCTGGACCAGGCCGCCTGCATCAAAATGGATTTATTAGACCCATTATCCCCATGTGAAAAAAGTTGAAAGAAAACACATGCGCACATTAGGAGGAAACTTTAAAAAGATGTACTTCATTCCAGCTTCAGTCTGCAGTCTAGGAAGGGTTGACATCTTCCCTCAGGATCCTGAGGACCTCAAAAAGACCAACAATGTGAATCAGTGTCTTCTTGCAAGGTTTTATCCCAGGATCTCTCCAGATGGCCTGGTGATGTCACCCTCACCTAGGAGCCGTGGATTGAAACCAAGTATATTTGTTTCCTAATGCATGTTTCTGCTAAACATACAGTTGGCTTGCTTTGGATGTGTCTCATATAAGATCTGTTTAGGAAAGCATGCTTAGGGAATTGATGTTATTTATCTGTTTTACCCAAAACACGGAAAAACTAATTAAAGTGATGGAAGTGCGAACACATTTTCTCATTAGCCGCAATGGCTGCTGGGTGAACGTACAGCAAACACCATTTTTATCCCATGTTGGAAGAACGTTTCTCCGTTAATGAAGTCCTCTTCTTTTACGTTGCATATGGTTTCCCTGTCAGTTCATTTACCGGCACTAGAACCTGCCTGGAATATATTAGAATATATTTGCAAATTAGCTGGTTAATTAGATTTTTATACATCTCCTGAGGAAAAGGTAGATTCAGCAATGTAGCCAAGAGTTACTGAACTGGGTGTACCTACCTTCCCCCTCCACAGTAAAGGGCCCATTATATATACTAGAAAAGAGTTTATATTACGTATAAATGCTGTAGAAATATTTCCTGTAACTTTCACTAGTTAATATTTCATTTGGATTCTGCCTAAGACACCTTTCACACTTGTACGACTTCAAAGTCGTGCGATGCGGACCCAATTTTGCCGCGATTCGCGGCCGCGATTTCAATGAATGCCTGTGTAAGTGGCATCAAAATCAGACCAAAGTAGTGCAAGGACTACTTTGAAGTAGGCACGACTTAAAGTAGTGCCAGTATGAATGGTAGTCATTGAAAATAATGGAGAATGACTTGTCATACGATTTTGCAGTACAAAATGAGTGTGAAAGGGGACTAAAGGCTTCCATTGCATTGGTCGTAGAAGTCATGCTAGCTTTGGAGCAGAGCACATCTGTGCGGCAGGTTGTACAGTAATAAGGCTGCCTTCCAGATTTGGTAATTGGTAGTCTGTTTAGGAAAGTCTGGAGACTCCTGATGTAAAGGGTCCTTTTACACTCTTTTCCCACTGGCCACAGTGTGGCCCTTCTCAATTCTGAAGGAAAGTGCCCCAGCATCAGTGGGAAAAGACAATGTCTCAGGCCTGGTGCTGCAGCTGAATGAGGTTGGGTGGTACTTCTGTTTAGGGCAGCAAAAGGATGAATGCCCAAGACTTCTTGCATTCCGGATATGTGTCCCTTGATGCATACTGGCTTTAAAGGTTTATTTCAAAATACTAAATGTTTTCCTTTCCTGCTCTCTGCAGTGGTTTTGCACAGAGCAGCTCCGGTCCTCCATTTTTCAGGTCCCCTGCCAGTGCTCCTGGCTCCTCCTTTAAAGCCTTTGCACTCCAATAGCAAGTCGCTTGCTCTAGGGACACCGGTCCGTGCTCACTTTATAAGACCCACAGAGCCGTGGCTCTGCCCCACCGCCTGTTCTCTCCTTGTTGGCTTTGACAGTAGCCAATGGCTCCCGCTGATGTCTCCACCAATGAGGAATGAGCCATAGGAAGCTTGGCTCCCGTGCACATCGGAGGTAGCTCAGAGTATTGGGGGAGGGGAGCTCTTCACACAAGGTTTCTTTTTTCATAGGATGCATGAAGGTAAAACACATTCATTGAGCCTTTTAAAACCACTCTAAGCACTAGGCGTACCACCCAGCTCTATCTGGCCTCAGTAACTATCAGACTGTCACTGAGTTTGATGGGCTACAGGCAGCAGGGCTGGGTGGTACACCTGTGCTTTGTCCACAACTAAACGTGGGATCCACCATACACCAGGGTTAAACACCCAGTGTGCTTGGAGACATGTAAAGGAGGCATAAAAGAGCTTCTATACCCTGCACTAAGGGAAGAGACTTGCAGAGAAGCTAAAAGGGACTTCCATTGGCGCACCAGCCAATAAAGTAGCCCAAGCTCGACTTCAGGGGTATAGGCGCATGCATGCAAATTCTCACTTTATAGGGTAACTCCACTTTTGTGGGGGAAAATAGCAAACAAGTCATATTGTAATTAAATGTTACTAACAATTACTTTTTCTTTTTTAATTTGCAGCACTGTAGTTTTCTGTAAAATGCCATATGGCAACCTGGAGGTACATGGATGGTGTACAGAACGCCACCCCCCAGCAATGCAATTTTCTGCTTGTGTGATTGGCTCACTGGTTTCCTGGAAGTCTGGACAAAGTCAGATTTTGGGGATCCCATGCAACAAAAATTTCATTTTTGCAATGTACATAGATCACTCGGAGGGGAATGTTTCTTGACAAAAGTGGAGTTATTCTTTAAAACACATAGCATTATTTATTTTCGTGCTGTAGTTTGGGGTTTGGAAACCTTTTTATTCACAGGTAAATCTAAAGGGGTGAAAAGCTGCATTGGCCTAGCTGTAGCACAGGACCACTCAAGAAAATGACAACCTGCAGTTCACACTGCTCAGTGCGGTGTTCTGATTAATGCCATTGCTGGGCCTAGGTCGCTTTCCACAAATCGCAGCATGCTTGTGAACAAAAGATTTTTTCTATGTGACGTGAAAGCATAAAATAAAGGTGAGATAATACATACTGGGACTTGTAGAAACGGCCATATTAATCCAGAACTGGAATTGGTGAGCATTGTATGACCTTCGTTGGGTGGACTTGGAACGCACCCCCTTCATATGTTTCTATAGGAGGTGCGTTTTGCCAAATTTTCTATTTTCAAGGATGCTTTTCTCTGAAATGTGTGCTTTTATTTTGTCATCTCAGCAAACATTTAAATTTTGCTTTCGGAGCAGAAAAAAAGACATTCCCCTGCAAAACACAAAGCGCATTATATGCAGTCATCGTAATTGTAACACCCGGAAACTCAATGCAGCAGATCTTGCTCTACAAGCATATACCAGGATTTAATGAAAGCCCCACACACATATATATGTGTCAAAATGTTTTCCTTTTTTTTCTTCCTTCTCCCACATTACACCGTTAACACAAATTGTATTCTGTATTCCCTTGTTAGCTGAGAAATGCATTTCTACCATTACAGGGTCACAGGCGGAAAGTTTGTCATATAATTTGTGTGCAGTGGCCGTACTGCAATCCGAAAAACACTGCTGACAGAACGGATCTGTCAGGCTGATGTAAGGAAAATGAACTATGAGGAGGTAGTTATGGAGGATATGTTATTAGCAACAAAAAAAAAAAAAACCCGGGTGACACAGGCCCTGTGTTTACTTGTCTCTCAGCGTGTTAAGCAAAAAACAAGTTTATGGAACCATAAAGCTGCACCTGCGGAATAGGTAAACCGCAGTGTATCAGTTTGAAAACGGCATTATAGGGGGCTTAGGACAGTCAGGGGGTTAATTGCTGTTGGGGGGGCGGAACGCCATAGTTAAGTGTTTTAAATCCCCCACCGCCAGCCACTGGTGTAGCATCAGACGTGACCCTGCCCTATGCTCCAGGGGGCCTGTGTGGCCTCTCTATCATAATCTGTTTTACACTTTGACAAGAGGGTGGCGGAGGTGGCATATACAGGAACCAATCCTCTCCCTTTTCTTCCTGCAACTGCTGCAAGCCAGCTTCTCCTCCTCTCCCTCCCACCAGAATTCAGCAGCTGCAGGAAGAAAATGTCCATTATGCTATTCAAATGCTGAATAATTTAATTTCATTGTGGCCTGCGACCGGTTACCATATCACTTAAAGCGGAGGCCTAAAAAAAATATATATATTAAAAGCCAGCAGCTACAAACACTGCGGCTGCTGACTTTTAATAAATGGACACTTACCTGTCCAGGGTGCCCATGATGTCGGCAGCCGAAGCCAAGCAATCACTTGGCTCTCGGCTTCCCCCGCCTCCATCCTCAGTGTGCGTCCTCACTGGTCCCCGTTCTCTTCTGGGACCTATGTGTTTCCCAGAAGACAGCTGGCTGGGGGAGTGACGTAGACCCCTGCAGATTCTGAAGTGGTCTATGCCCATAAGTGGGTGCACATACCTATATTATACAGGTATCTGCACCCCCCTCCCCCTTAAAAAGGTGCCAAATGTAACACCGGAGGGACCTCCGCTTTAGGTAGCCCTTGTTCTTCAAAAGGTTGCTTATCCCTGGTTTAAGCTAATGGGATGGTGCCCTTTAGGTGGATCCTACCACTCTTAATATTTTGGTAAAAAAGAAGGAAAAACTTTCCTGATCCTCCACTCCTACCCACAGCTAGACAGGTCCTGCAGCTTCTGCATCCTCCTGCTCCACTGGTTTAGAGTCCTGACATTAAGACCAGAGCAGGAACCATGGCCCCTCATTGGATATGAGGTTGCAAAGGGACATTTCACTGCTGGATTGTGGGGGAGCAGCATCTGATAGAGCAGTGGTTCTCAACCTGTGTAGTGCCGTGACCCCTTGATAAAATTTCCCAAGTTGTGGGGACCCCCAACCGTAAAATTGTTTTCCTATCGTGGCTTGTCGGCACCCAAGGTAAGACCAGTAATTTGCGCCCCTAACCCACGGACATTTAGCTCTCCCTGAGTCCCTTCAACTCGTAAAGTATTAAAACCCCTTATAGTACATTTTAGGATGTACCATTCTTTCTCTTTGTTCTCATTTCTTTCCCTTCTATCTCTCTATCCTAATTTCTTGTTTGTTATCCCCATCACTCTCTAGCCATTTTCCTTTTTCTTTCTCTTATTCTTTCTCTCCCTTTTTCTTTGTTCCTCCCCCTCTTTTCCTCTCCCTTCCATGTAGTCTCTCTTTTTATTCCTTCTCTTACTCCCTGGTGGGGAGTTGGGATCAGTAGCAATGTTGGGGGTAGTTCTGATCAGCCGACTTAGGTGCTCTTGATGAAGGTCCTCTGCTGATCCGAGAACTGTAGTGAGGACTTTTAAAGGCAAATCTAATCACAGGGAATGTTACTCACTGTCTCCGACTTTCTGGTGTCTCATAGCAGTGACACCTATGCTGAAATCAGCAGATAGGGTCTCCTCCAGCCCCTCCCACTTCACATTCCTCACCAGTCAGCTGACCTCTAGTCCCTGCCTCCCAGCTATGCCGTGAACTGAATGGGCGGCTGTGAAGAGGCTGAGTGGGTGGCCGCAGGCTTCAGGAACAGCCCAGGTTTTGGGGACCCCTGGCAAATCCTCATTTGACCCCAAGTTGAGAACCACTGTGATAAAGAAACAAGTAGGTAGAACGGCATTCCCTCTCCCCTGGATATTAACCCTTGCAATGTGGGCAGAGCCCCACAGCAAGGAATCATTTTGTATCTTTCCGGAGTTGAGCTTTAATTCATTAAGGAATGCATAGCCGGGTTAAGTGGTGGTCTTGGATGCCTGGAGTTTGCAGCTCCTTGGCTGAAGGGACCTTTTGCAGCTTATTGTCTGAGATCTCATATTGTTTCTCTGTCCTTCAGCCACACCTCTGCCAATTGGAGGACCACTTTATATTACCCAAGCTTGCCTTTCTAAAGGGTCTCGGTGCTGGTATTAAATCTGTACTGGAGAGGCTCAGCCACGCTCCGCCGGTGACTGGTGGGTAGTCGTAGAATAGCTGATGAGAACAACCATTTATTTAGAATATTTTACCGGGCAAGGTACATTGAGATGTACATCTCATTTAAAGTATGTCCTGGGGTGCCGTACGGAGTGGCAGCGAGCGCTATAAGAATAATCAACAGCTACAAGCTCATGGAAATGCAGGTCTCACCTGACACGGGGAAGCAGGCGAGGGCAGATTTACGGGTCTTGGCTGGGGCTCAGAAGACCACTTCATTATTCTGATCACTGCTGATTCCAATCCGCCAGCCTGGGCCACCTGTGCATGCACTGATTACTTACTGTGACGTTAAAGGAGCGATCTGAATATTGTATTTTTATATTCGTATCTACCAGATGATGATGAGATGATTCATGATCACCGATATGTATTCAGTCAATGATTAAAGGGGGACCAATCAGCAGTAAACTTCTTCTCCTCCGCAGGTCAGCCCAGTGAATGTAAAAGCATATTTACTGATTTTCTGGATGTCTCAACTCAAGATTTTTTTTTTTGGGGGGGGGGGGGGGACAGTGTAATGCACATAACTGGGTAGCTCAGCCTTTTTGATCTCTTAATGTCTAGAATTCTCCTTTTAGACCTGGTTCGCACTGCTACAACTTGCCATGCAACTTGCGACACAAAGTCACATGATAAGTGAAGACACATTTTTTTCACTGGCGACTATTCCAATTAATGCGATATAAGACGCAGCAGCTTTTTAAAAGGTTCCTGCACAACTTCGACGAGACTTCTGGGGGTGGCGGACATAATCAATGGACTACAAGAGTTGAGATCCACAATAGTGGATGGAACTTGTAGTCTTCCATTCAGTTCCTTGTGCATGGCCAATAAAATGCTGCAGGGAGAAAATCACCCTGTGATTCAAGTCCGGGGTTGTGGTTGGGGGATGGGACCATGTTCCATGTTTCATCCCGTATATGTTATATTGTCACAAGGGTGAACTAAACTTTTAAATTGTAAAAATAAAATACAAATATGTCATATAGTCACTAGGGGTGGACTAAACATTTTAAATCGCAAAAATTACATTAAAAAAAATGTAATCAAAAATAGTAATAATGTCACTAGGGTGGACTGAACTTTTAAATTGAAAAAAATGTAATTAAAAAACATAAATAATAAAATAAAAATGTAATATTGTCACTAGGGTGGACTGAACTTTTAAATTGTAATAATTAAATAAAATATGTCATATGGTTACTAGGGTGTACTAAATTTTTAAACTGTGAATGCTAAATAAATAATAAACTAAAAGTATGTCCTATTGTCACTAGGGTGGACTAAACCTTTAAATTGCTATAATTTGAAATAAAATAAAAAATCCATGATCAAAAAAAGGAAGAAAAATTATAGTTTTACATTGATAAATAGCACTGAGATGCTTTTGTCACGAATCCGATCATTTTTTCGAACAATCAGATTATGAGATTGTATAGTGGAGGCAGAGATGCGATCCAACTAGTGATCAGAATCCACATCCTTGTGTGTCGGTCCATTGGGTTGTTGACTTTATAGTCTGATTATTCCTATCGGGAGAGAGCGATCAGAAAATAAATTGTGTGTGGACACCATTAGCCCAGCGGATAGTTTTCTCTTTTGGGTTAAGACACTTTTTTTTTTTTTCTACTTATTGTCTTTCCATTTCATTGGTTCTTTATAAGGTTAAATCTATTTACTTACCGGTGCAATGATTTCTCCATTAGTGATGGAAAGCTGTCCAGTGGCATTATTGATTAGTGTAAGATGACTGCAGCTTTTTAATTGGGCCCCCTCCTGGTGCGATAGATTGCAGAGTGCCATACTGGTCATTGCCTCTCAGGGTTATTCATCGGCAGAGCTTGCATTAACATTCTACAGAAAGCTAACGGAAAATGGACTACCTGGGATGAACAGGCTATTATAATGTTAACAAAATATTTTTTATTTTTTTTGTTTGTTTTATAGTTAAAACACTTCCTGTTACAGGTTATTAGCCATTTCAGGGCGAGAAAAGGCTGACAGCTGGGTCCTTCATTTCAATGGCACCCTGAAGCAAAACTCAAAATACATGAGCGTCTTTTTGGGCAGATTACAGGTGTTTTTCTGCTTTTTACATTGATGACTTTTTGACCTGTGCAAAATCGCAGTCAAAAAGCATAACTTTCTGCCTGAAGACGAAACGCTCGGGTGTGAATGCAGCCTAAAAGACACAAACTAATGCAGCACTGTAATCCTTAATAGATTCTTATTTATTTTTTCTGCAAACTGTGTAAGCACCCGATTCTGACCTGGTGTCGGCCTCTTGCAGTCCTTATACAGCAGAGCTGAAGCGTGATGGAAAAAAGCAGCACAAAGAGCCAATCAGTTTATCTGCTAATGAGGCATGTGTCACCTTATATACTGTCCATTCGTAGGCTGGGGAAGGTCCAGGGTGACATGAGCTCATAGAAAGTTGATTATATGATGCTGTCCATTAGATTGAGGACACCTAGCGCCAGAAAAAAGTACTGCAGGGGAATTCTCTGGATTGAAGGTGAATATTGAGAAACTGCTGCTATTGCTATTTTATCTGTTAATGAGGTATTCAGTTTAAGGCTCCATGCACACTGAAGCTGATAAAAGCTATAGAAAAAGGCCAGTAGTTTTGCAGGGAGCCTTGCAACGTTTTTTTAAGCATTTTTGCAATAGCTTTAATCAGCGTTTTTCAGTGTAGCTTTTATCAGCCTTTTTTTTTTTTTTTGAGTTTGCGTTTTTTTTTCATTCCCCACCAAAAAACGTCACTTTGAACGTAAATTTCGGGCGTTCAGAAAAAAGCCAATAAACTCCAAAGCTCATTAACACTGAAAAACGCCCAGGTGTGCATGGGCACATAGGCTAACATAGAGTTCAGTTTATGGGCTTTAAAAAAAAACAAAAGCCAAAATGCCAATAAACTGCAGTTTATCAGCTTCAGTGTGCATTGAGCCTTAGTGTATTTTTTTTACTAGTTCTGCGTCAAGCGTGGCTAGATCTTAAAATTTTATTTTTTATAATTTTAATGTGAGATGCACAGGCCGGCACACATACAGTCAATGTGGCGTCTGGCAGGGCATGCTGGAAGTTGTAGTTCAGTGCCACCTGTGCGTTCCCGGATTGTCTGAGCGTGTCGTCGGAAAGCTTTGACTCGGCAGAACTATCTGTGGAGATGTGAAGGGGGGAACGAAGCCATCTGTATTGTGGGAGAGGAAGATGAGGAGAACATCTGTTTGGAAATGTAGCTTGCCTATCTGGCTCTTGGAAGTTAGGGCCCCAGTGGGGCCACTGTTTATGCAATTCCGAGGCTGCTGGGAGTTGAGCGGGGCTTGTTTGTGCGCTCATGAGGAAACCCAGTGACTGTGCCACAATTATAGTACTGCATGAATAAGAAAATGCTATTTTCCTCATTATTCTCAATGTGCTTCTGGGATTGGATAAATTATTTTGTTTGTGTGCTTTTTTGCTTTTTTTTTTTTATAGCTCAACAGTTCAGTTAAAGCTGAAGCTCCAGGCAGGTTATAGCTGAAGTTTAGGTATGGATTTTATTGCATAGTTACATTGGTCCTGTTTGGTCCAGTGTAACTATATATACCATACCTATGGGGTCCCCATGGCAGCTGGAAATCACTGTAGTAGGCACTACTACAGTGATTGCCGTGAACTTCCGCCCCCCCGGCTTCCCTGTTGTATGGTGAACATAGGAGGGTGCCCGCTCATCACAGATGGCATTCAAGCAACACTTAAAGCATTCTCTGATTGGACTAGGTGGAGAGGTGTGGTGATGTCACAATCTCCAACTCGTCCAATTAGCATTGACAATACGCAAAGTGTTCTCTGAATGGTACCTGTGCCTTCCCGACTTCCTCCTATGTTCATCAAGCAGCAAGGCACCCACTAGGGAACAAAAACACAGAAGCTAGTGGCAGTCGAATACTGAGGTGGTTCTACAGAGATCTGGGCTCCGAGGACGTGGGTTTTTATTATGCCAGACATCAGACTAAGGACATCTAGGGGTTGAAAAGTAATGTGGGGCAAATATCTGGATTTAGTTGAATATTGCAGCAAAACATTAGCTAAAAATAGGTAACGTAAAAAAAAAAAACTAATAAACAGATAAATATAACCTAAAGGTTTTGAAGAGTAAAGCCTTGTACATACGATCGGACTTCCAACCAACGTTTCTGTGGATTTTGCTCGAAGGGCGTTGACCGTGAACTTGTTCTGCATACACACGGCACAACATTTTCAGCCAACATTCACCAAATCACGTGTTTTTTTCAGCTCTTTACCGCTACCCTTTGGGCAACTTCTGCTATTTGTTTGATGTTTAGCATTGGTTCTGAGCATGCGTGTTTGTACATTGGATTTTAGTTGGACCAACTTGCGTACACACGATCAGATAAACCGACCTAACAGATTTATTGCCCAACAGTTGAGCATGAACAGCCAACTTTCGTTGACATTAATTCAGCCAATAATTGTCTGGAGCATACACACGGTCAGATTATCCAACACAACACGTCCATAAGACAATTAGTGCCATAAAGTTGTATTGTGTGTATGAGGCTTAAGGAAATTTGGAATGCCCTCTTCCTCTCCATTGACTTTAACCCACCCTGGCTATCCTCAGCTGTCATACCAAACTAGATGCATCTTGCTGAAATTACTTCCAGCCAACCATGCCTCTTCTCCCTGCTGCATGTTCGTGGCCGTAGAACCCTACAACTTCTATAAGAATTCCCTATGTCAATATAGAGATGGGTAAGGCAGCAGGAAGCTGGATGGTGGACAAAAATAGGTAAGTATATGGCGTGTAGGTTACATGAGCTCAGTGGGGGTCAAGCAAAAATGTTGGGTGACTTTTGAAAGCTTCCTTTACTCTTTTATTTTAACATGTTGCTTGCATATTGTAACGAGGCCCCTTTAATTCTTGCACAGAGGTGCAGTACCTAATTTTTAGGTTCTGCGGGGGTGGGGTTAAATTAATAAATAGGTGTATTTGTGTTTATACCAAATGTGATCACAAGTCATGCGCTTTGGTGTGTTCAGTCTAGGCCAGGAAGTTCTCAATTGTACAGACCAATCCTCTGTGGCTGAGGCTTGCCCCTCCCCTCAGTGGCATGTATACATGCCCCTTATATACATGCGGCTATGCTGGGGTGGCGGAGGGGTGCCCTGGCTGTAGATGATTGGCTCATACAAGTGACTGCATCCTGTTGAGCTTGCAGACATAGATTCCAACTGTAATCTGAACACGCCCAAGCCCATCACTGGTGACCACATTCCGTATAAACACGCCCGTCTTATAAATGACTTTTTTCAGCCCGCCCCTGCAGGGCCTGAAATGTAAGCAATTCACCATAAGAACAGCCACTGCTTTAGATTTCCCCTACGCTGTGAAATTTAATGTCGCTTCAAACGATTTGCATTCTTGCCGCTTGATTTAGTTGACTATTTGGCCCAGACTGCGCTCAGAGCCTGAAATGAATCAGCTTGCTTCTCGCTATGTGCATCATTTTATTACCAACATTGACTTTTGTTGTGTGTGCGCTTCTCCGAAAACAGACTCTGTCTTTTTTTTTTTTCTATAATCCCCGTCCCGGGGGAGAGATTGTGAGAGGAAGACAATGTAGATAATAGAGATCTCTGGGAATACCCAGGTACCACACAGGCTATTTTTGTGTGATGAGCTGTCACAGTGTTTTACCTTCCTTGCCAGCGTCGTACCCCCAGCTCCAGGCCTCGGCCTGTCAGTCATTGTGCCCTGAAGGCCTATTTCACGCCCTCTTTTCCAGCCAACATGAAATTGCATTAGAAAACTATGTGAATTCCAAGTCCCAGCGCAGAAATAATGCATCAGTCAAACAGCGGCGAGCTTTAACCTCCGGATTCTGGACACGGCGGCAGCTCTCTTACCTCGGGACTCGTGCCCACATGCTGCGACGGTGCTGAGAACCACATTTTCTGGTCCTGGGTTTAAATATCCCTTTGATATTTGTCTGCGGTAACGGTAGACAATGGCCAGAAAAAGTCAGCACTACACGAGGGGCTTCCAGCCAAGATCCTCATTCCAGTTGTAGATTCTCTTTAGTATTTGAAGTAGTTTAGTGAATAATAAATATAAATGTATGTTTTAAATCTGGGGCCTCCAAACTTTACTGTATGAGGGCCACATCATATACCTTACAAATGTTCACAGGCCGACAAAAATCTGTTGTATTAATTAAAAAACTTGAGCCCATCAAAGTCCCCCCTTATATCAATGTCCCCATTACATTGGAACCCCTCTCGCATCAGTGTCCCCATCACATCGGTACCCCTGTTACATCAATGTCTCCATCACATCGGAACCCCTGTCACATCAATGTCCCCATCACATCGGAACCCCTGTCACATCAATGTCCCCATCACATCGGAACCCCTGTCACATCAATGTCCCCATCACATCGGAACCCCTGTCACATCAATGTCTCCATCACATCGGAACCCCTCTTACGACAATGTCTCCATCACATCTGAACCCCTCTTGCATCAATGTCCCCATCGCATCGGAACCCCTCTTACAACAATGTCTCCATCACATCCGAACCCCTCTCGCATCAGTGTCCCCATCGCATCGGAACCCCTGTCACATCAATGTCTCCATCACATCGGAATACCTCTTGCATCAATGTCCCCATGGCATCGGAACCCCTCTTGCATCAATGTCCCCATGGCATCGGAACCCCTCTTGCATCAATGTCCCCATGGCATCGGAACCCCTCTTGCATCAATGTCCCCATGGCATCGGAACCCCTCTTGCATCAATGTCCCCATGGCATCGGAACCCCTCTTGCATCAATGTCCCCATGGCATCGGAACCCCTCTTGCATCAATGTCCCCATGGCATCGGAACCCCTCTTGCATCAATGTCCCATCGCATCGAAACCCCTCTCGCAACAATGTCTCCATCACATCTGAACCCCTGTCACATCAATGTCCCCGTCACATCAATGTCCCCATCACATCTGAACCCCTCTTGCATCAGTGTCCCCATCGCATCGGAACCTCTCTTACCAAAGAGTTCCCATTGGGTGCCCCTTAATTTGGAGTCCCCCCTTACAGAACAGTCCCTATCGGCGTCCTTGTATAAATTAGTAATCTACCTATGATATAAGGGGGGATTCTGAATAGGACGACACTGATGGGAACTCTTTTATGAAAGGTGGGACTCCAATGCAAGTGCAACCTGATGGGAACTCTGTAAGAGGGTTTTGGATATGATGGGGACATTGATGTTAGAGGGATTCCAGTGTGATGGAACCTTTAATGTAAGAAGGATTCCGATGTGATGGGGACTTGGATGTATCCCTCCCACATCAAAGTCCCCATAACATGGGAATCCCTCTTATATCAGAGTCCCCATCAGTGTGGTCCTTTTACAGGAGAGTCCCCCATAAGGCTCCCACTTACAAAGGAGTACCCATCAGTGTTCCCCTTTACATAGGGGTCCCCTCTTACATGAGAGGGCCGTATAAATTCTTACAGTGGGACGGATTCAGCCCATGAGCCGTAGTTTTAAGACCTCTGCTTTAAAATCAATAAACATTGGGGTCCATTTTACATCTGTGCATTAATTCAACACACATTTTGTGTGTTAACACATTGCAGTGTCATTTATTTTAAATAACACCCAATGCACTGAGGCAATGCACCATTTTTTTTCCAGCAAAACATTTGTGACACACCTGATAATTGGAGTCGGCTGCTCTATTGCTCATTAACACTTGGGGGGGGGGGGGGGGGAGTGTTATGGGGCAGTCCAAACATAAAGGTGGTTCCACCTTTTTACTGTTCTCCATCTTGAGCTGCAAAAGTATATGGGGGTTAAGCGTAGGCAGCAGAGACTGATCTGTGTCAGACATTTGTGAACACAGCCAAAGCATGAGCACCCAGATTTACATGATTGTCTCATGAAGCAGAGGCTGACTGTAGATGATGCTTGATCAAACTTGGTGCTGTCCTTTTGAAAACAGGGTCTGCATCAAACCTAAATGTCTTGTCTAACAGTTCATGTTAAAAACACGGGTTTAGTTTGCACACATTTGCAAATACATGGGTAAGCTGCAGAGGCAGTGACAAGGCACCCCAGTATTTATCTGCAGTCCTAACTCTACATTTGGAGAGCCTCCATAGTAGAAGTACATGCATTATAATGGATAGGCAGAGGGCAGGTGAGCCTGGAGGTAGCCCACCCCTCCTGAACTGCTTGCTGCCCAGCAGGTCGGCTCTGCTGGGCGAGATCACGTAGATCTACGTGATCTCGCCGTTCAGCCAATAAAGCCGCGCGTCCCCCCCCCCCGATTGCCCCGGACGACAACGCGCGTGCCCGATCACCTGCGATCGCTCGTTACAGAGAGAGAACTGGGAGTTGTGTGTGTAAACACACAGCTACCGGTCCTGTCAGGGGGAGAAATGCCTGATTGTCTGTTCATACAATGTATGAACAGCAATCTGTCATTTCCCCATGTCAGTCCACCCCCCATACAGTTAGAACACACCCAGGGAACATAATTAACCTCTAGGATTAACCCCTTCCCTGCCAGTGGCATTTTTATAGTACTGATCGCTATAAAAATGCCAATGGTCCCAAAAATGTGTCAAGTGTCCGATGTGTCCACCACATTATTTATAAAAATATGTAGAAGAATACGTATCGGCCTAAACTGAGGAAAAAATATTTTTTTTAGGTATTTTTGAAGATATTTATTACAGCAAAAAGTAAAAAATATTGCATAATTTTTTTTTTCTCAAAATTGTCGCTCTATTTTTGTTAATAGTGCATAAACGAAAAACCGCAGAGGTGATCAAATGCCACCAAAAGAAATCTGTATTTGTGGGAGAAAAAAGGACGCCAATTTTGTTTGTTTGGGAGCCACGTCGCACGACCGCGCAGTTGTCCGTTAAAGCGACGCAGTGCCGAATCGCAAAAAGGGGGCAAGGTCATTAGGCAGCAATATGGTCCGGGCTAAAGTGGTTAAAGGCACAGGCACACAGGATACCCAGCGCAATGGCAGCAAAGGTGTCCAGTGCGTCCGCTCACCACAATTCCAACAGTACAGACGGCAACAGCATTGATATGAATGCATGACTTGGAGGAATGAGATTTACGTTCGCAGTTCTGGTCGGTAACATTGCAGGCTATTTTTTTTTTTTTTATATATATATGTAAATGCATTTTGTAGAATTGTGAGCCATTACTGCAGATAAATCCCACAGTCTCCTTTCTGATTGCAAAGTCTTCCTAACCCCAGCGATCAATTATCACCCGCTTTCTGAGTGCGCAATCAACGCATTTTTTTTTAGAAACGCTCCTGTGGTCAGGGAACCCTCCCGTTGTCAGAGAGAGCCCAGGCCCTGCGGTAGTTTAGTATGAAGTGGCAGCGTTGCTTGATCTGAATGGTAAGAAGTGAATGATTCCTGGTATAATCACGCTCTCGGGGCCAGGCTGGTGGAGGCGGTGTTCTCCTTTAATGACGTCTGCCACATGCTGCATGCTAACTTTATCTGGGCACGTTGGACATCTACTGGTCAGGCATGGAACTGCAGTACAGCAAGCATGTGGATTTTCATTCAATGTTCCCTTAGACATTCGTATCTGTGATCCGTTTCATACATCATTTAACAGGTTGCATTCTATTCATATTTCCTTTATAATTTTGTTGTATTTGAATCCTAGTATTTTAAAGGTAGTTGTAACTTGCAATCTAGTTTTGGTTTACGTCTTTTTTTTTTTTTTTTACATTCTAGCAGTGGCGGCTGGTCCGCCAAATTTTTTGGGGGGCGCAAACAAACTGAAAACATTTTTGAAAAAAAAAAAATTGCTGCCACGGTGCCCATCAATTGCTGCCACGGTGCCCATCAATTGCTGCCACGGTGCCCATCAATTTCTGCCACGGTGCCCATCAATTGCTGCCACGGTGCCCATCAATTGCTGCCACGGTGCCCATCAATTGCTGCCACGGTGCCCATCAATTGCTGCCACGGTGCCCATCAATTGCTGCCACGGTGCCCATCAATTGCTGCCACAGTGCCCATCAAATACTGCCAGTGTGACCCCTGCTCGCCGTCTGCCCGGCACTTACCCTGTCTTGGTGGGGCAGAGGGTGACATTGACTAGCGGGTCTTCATGTCTCCTGCGGGGCCAGGCACTTCTCCGCACCGTCCTCATGTCCCGTCAGGTGTCCAATAGCGGCGTCTGTTATTTTAACTAATCGGGTGACAGGTGCACCTGATTGGCTGAGTGAGTGAAAAACGTATAAAGCGCAGCACTTGCGAACTGAATCGCCTTTGGGCGCTGTTTCCATTCCTTCGGTAAGGAAACCCTTCACCTCAGAAGAGATGAGTTTTAATAATTCTCCTGAAGGCCAAGTGGTCCGACTCCAGTCGGATGGTGGTTGGTAGTGCATTCCACAGTCGAGGTCCTTGGCTGAGGGGTGGTGGGTCAGTGTTAGGGAAGCAATGTATTCGGTTCCCCAACACAACACTGAGTAATCGTCGAACGCACAGCCACGCGCCCGCTGTTTACCCTTTTGGAAGCCTATTAGAACCCACAGGCTCTAATCAGGGAGCCTATGGCTCTAATCAGGCGCTTCCAAAACACACCCGCCGCTGTAATTTTTATGCCCGATGCCCAACAAGGAGCCAGCACATGAATAGTGGTCGGCAGCAGTGACCATAGATGGATTCATGCAATGCATGAATCTATGTGAGAGAGCAGGAGAGGGGGGGGGGCAGCACTCCTGCGCCCTTTATGGACGCACCGCCACTGCATTCTAGGTTAGGGTTACGTCTCTTCTTTTTGCATTCCAGGTTAGGTTTGCGTCTTTTCTAGAGACTTCACCGCCCATCACCAAACACCATCCATGTTTTCTGTATGAAATCTGTGGTGGAGGTGTAATGGCTAGATGGACTTTACAAAGTTGTCCTCGTGGATTTTTTAAATGTATGCTGAGTGTGACCAAGCAAAGTCGCCGCCATGAGCACATAGTAGGATCCATGTCTGTGAGGCTACTTCGATATTCTTTTTGGCAAAGTTACTAATGAGAAGACTAGTTGGGTTTGTATAGGAATGCCACATAGGCTTCCCGTCACTGATGAACCACATGGATAACTTTCCTGCCCATAGCTTCAAACCACGAAATGTACCGTAGATATCCTGGCATGGAATCACATCCTCCTGACACAAGGTGTAATGATCACCGACCGTCCTACTCGAATCCACTCTGCAATGTTCGTTATATTCCCCCTTCTATAGCACAGCAGTTAACTGTCTTTTAGTCACGTCGTCGGATATTATAAATTGTACCCCAGGCACTTCCATGACATCAAACAGGTTGCTTTTGTTTCTGCTCCGTCTGTCAAACGATGGGATTTGTCAAAGAGATCTGGTTTGAGGATGACAAATCTGACCCTCTGCTTAATAAATGATTGAAATCTCCGCTGTTCCGCCTGGATAAACCACAATAAATAATGGATTTTCTGGCAGGAAGACTTAGCACATATAAGTGTATAGTACAGAAGTATGAAGAACACTGCGTTTGCTAAGAATCCCTTATAAGGCTTTGTGGATGAAAATGGAGAGGAACGTGTTTTTTTGTTTTTTTCTTTTATTATAGCAAGTGAGATTTTAGGTCTTGGGTTGGTAATAAATGGGGTGACCCCACCATGATTTGATGACACAATGTGACACATGGAGAGGACATTAGTGGTGCCTCTTATGCCGCGTACACACCATCACTTTTTGTGATGAAAAAAAATGACATTTTTAAAAATGTCATTTAAAATGATCGTGTGTGGCCAAAATGTCATTTTATGTCTTCTGAAAAATGACCAAAAAAAAATTCCAACATGCTCGAATTTTTTATGTCATTTTTCAAAATGTCATTTTTTGTGTCATAAAAAATGATCGTGTGTGGGCAAAACTACGTAAAAAATGACGTTTTAAACCCGCACATGCCCAGAAGCAAGTTAGGAGACGGGAGGTAAAACTACTATTCATAATGGAGTAAGCACATTCATCACGCTGTAACAGACAAAAAAGCAGGAATCGTCTTTTACTAACAAGTAACCAGCTAAAAGCAGCCTCAAGGCAAATAGAACTTCCCCTTTAGAGTGCCATCACTTTGTTCATCATTTTCCAAAAATGATGGTGTGTACGCAACGTCATTTTTAAAAATGAAGTTTGAAAAATGTCATTTTTTTTCATGAAGAAAAATGACATTTTTTTTCATCACAAAAAGTGATCGTGTGTACGGGGCATTATGCCGCGTACACACGGGTTCTAAAAAAAGTTCCAGAACTTGTTAGAGCTTTAGTCATTTGGCTTCAGGCATTTGGAGTGGAGATGAGAACCATCTCCATTGAGAATAATGGATTTTTTCCTCTCTAGCGTTTTATAGCTTCAGGCTACAAAATGCTCAGGTGTGAATGGGCCCAAAAGCCTGGTACACACGATCGGCTTTTCCGCGGACAAAATGTAGGACTTTTGTCCAAAGGGCGTTGGCCATGAACTTGTCTTGCATAAAACATGCACACAATTGTCGACCAACAAATCTGATGAGCACCTTGAGAATTCATTCAGATTTGCTACTCCATCCATCTATCCAACCAGATATTGATGTGTTGGCTTATCAAAAATGGTGTCAAATATTGCACTATTTTTATGTTTCCCTCTTATACTTTTATAATAAATATAACAAAAAATTTAATTTTTATTACTTGGATACTATTCTCTATATTGGTGATTGCTGACTTGTGATCTGGCCTACTTTTTCTGCTCATCGGCTATTTTTATTGTTGGCATATTTTATGTGGGGTCCTAAACCATTCCTCTTCTTCCAATGCTGCCCAAGAATGTCAACAATTTTCATACCCTAAAGTGTTCCCCTTAACTTTCTGTATGGAGACAGAGAGGGTGAGTTTGGAAACCTGGCAGTAAAACTTTCTCACACCATCCGAAATGAAAAAGTAAAAAAAAATATATATATATACACACGCGCGCACGCACACACATTTTTTTTAACATTTTGGTAAAATAATGCTACTCATTAAGCCGACTAGGTGTCAATATTTCCAATTTTGCTTGAGATTTTTAAAATCTCCCAATGTATTTTTTGGAGATGCTAATCCTTCTTAAAAGTCACTAAAGGAATTTTATTTTTTTTTGCTAAATAGCGTCCTTTACCCTAATGCAGTCCTGGTTTCATGTCCTCATTGTTCGTTTTTGCTGTAATCCTTCTCTGTTCTGCACACTTCCTGGTTGTCTGTTTCCTTATGAAAAAAGTACTGGGACCTTCTCTCCGTGGTCACTAATCAAGAAGGTGTGATTACGGTGTGTCTAAAACCAATCAGTTTTTAAAAAAAAAAAAACACTGCCCTGTATTGGCTTTGTGTCTCTGTCCTTCACAGAAGCATGAAACTAGATGAAAAACGAAACTGAAACTGCAGGCACATTATAGGATTGATTTTTATCTATTTTTAATCATTTTTAAAAGGAATCAGTTAACTATTATGTCTCTATACCCTGTAAACAGTAATTTCAGCAAAAAAAAAATTCCTTTACTACTCTTTTAATATTCGAAGTCTGAAAATATTTAATATTCAATTTTTGAATATATTTCATCAAATTGCTGAGTGATTTTTTTTTTTTTAAGTTTGCAGAAGTTCAATTTGCATTTTAAGCATGAAAACCTTCTTTTTTTTTTTTTCGGAAACGTGGCTGCTTGCACACTAGTCTTTTCAGGTGTCCTTAGTCGTGTCCTCTTCCTAGTAGCCAGTATCTGAGCTTAGACTCAATTTTCTTCATCAGAATCTTCCACAACCTTTAATGCTTTCGTTTTTTTTTTTTTGTTCCCCAAGGTCGGCAAATACCATTATAGAGCGGCATTAAAATTTCCTCAGAAAAGGAGGCAGTATGTTTGATTTATGGAATAATTATCTAGCTTTACCTCGGTCTTTGCCAGAAAATTACATCCATTTTTTTATGGGGCCGCAAGGTATTATCTCCGGGAAAATGATAATTAAACACCTGTGAAATCAATTAGCCCTTTGCATGGAGGGAAAAAAAATTGGATTCAAAATGATATTTTGTCATTTGCAAACTTTTGAGCGTTTTGATGTTCTTAGAATGACAGGGAGAGGGATGCGCTCGGCAATGATAACGCTCGCTGTACACTTTGATTTGCATAAAACCACCGTCATGATATCTATCAGGGTGCCTGGCTGGCAGCTGGAGATAGTTTGAAGGGAGAGAACTAGATGATGTCTACAGAATTTATTTTTTGACCAGTTGCACAAAAACGTGTACAAATTTGTCTGTTAATTGTCATTTTTAAAGTGGACTTGTATTAAAATGATGAAGTTTTAATTGTCTTGGTTGGTTGGGGAAAAAAGCGTAATGGAAGGATTAAAACTGAACTCCAGACAGATTTAAAATACCAACATTTAATACGGCTATAGTCATTAATACTTGACTACATTTTTTTTTTTTTTAAATGCAAGAACCGTAAAATCCTGAATTTAGCTTGAGATTGGCCTCTGGCAACCCACTGTACAGCCAGGCTCAGATTGGCAGAGAGAAGTGGTACAAGGGACATGCTGATGAGAGAAGAGAGCAGAGAGATGAGCTCCCTCCCCCAGCATGTAACTGGACAGGAAAAGAGAAGCAGCAGACCGGTGAGCTCTTCTCTCTACTCTCTTATCGGCAGGTCTCTTGTTAGCATATGAGCACTGCAGCAACTGATTGGCTCCTCCTTTTCCAATCTGAGCTTTAGGGATTGCATTAGACCAATTTTAGCCCTTCTTATTTTTAATAAAAGTGACCAGTTGTCAACGGAGTTCAGTAACCTTTGAAAATTGCAGTCACGTGGCTTAAATAGTAATACCTCGATTTGTGAGTAAAGCGGTATAGGAGCATTTCGCAGGGCGAGCTATATATATATTTTTAAATCCTGACTTAATTTGCAAGCGCTGTCTCGCAAGACTAGCAGGACTCGAGCCACTGGTTTATGCATTACCATATGTGGCCAGAGGTCGTGGGACAGGTGTAAAGTGCGTTGGAGTGCCCAAATGTATCAACAGTTCCCGAGTGTCGCCGAGCATCACCAGTGCCCCCCCGCACATCTTGCCACATACAGTACTGCATACACCAGTGCCCCCGCACATCTGGCCACATACAGTACTGCATACACCAGCGCTCCCGCACCTCTGGCCACATACAGTACTGCATACACCAGCGCTCCCGCACCTCTGGCCACATACAGTACTGCATACACCAGTGCCCCCGCACATCTGGCCACATACAGTACTGCATACACCAGCGCTCCCGCACCTCTGGCCACATACAGTACTGCATACACCAGTGCCCCCGCACATCTGGCCACATACAGTACTGCATACACCAGTGCCCCCGCACATCTGGCCACATACAGTACTGCATACACCAGCGCCCCCGCACCTCTGGACTTTGACACCTTCAGCTTAGTCTGATTCTGCTTTTCATTGACTGCACATGTGTGGGAACTGCGTCATCTTGGCCCAGAGTTCATTCATTCCTGTAATTGCCAAAATTATACACTGAGACGTTTGTCTCTTTTGCATTAAATATCCTGCCTGTTCGCCATTTTTTTCCACTAAAGTTTCACTTTAAGCTGGTTAAAAATGTGTGAATTATGCCTATTGTAAACCACGTTACTCGCAATCCAAGGTTTTACTGTACTTTTATAGTGCCGTCAATTTACACATCGCTTTACTTGTACGTCCACATCATTCCCTGCCCTCGAGGAGCTTACAATCTAAGGTCACTAATTCACATTCTTTCATACAATGGCCAACTTAGACGTGATCCATCCAATTAACCTACCAGCATGTCTTTGAAGAGTGGGAGGAAACCGGAGTATAAACTCGCATAGGCACAGGGAGAACATGCAAACTGTACAGGTAGTCCCTCCAATTAGCTCTGAGCTTTCCTCACTGAGATTAGCAGAGTGTAGTTTCAGCTCCTCCCCACTTTCTTTGATGGCTCAGACAAGCTTTATAATTCTGTACTGTAATGGGGGGACAACTGTCTTCCAGTCCTGTTTTTTGGGCTGTCTCTCTGAGCCCCCGATGGGGGCCACCAGCGGCTGTGCTAATGCATATTGTGCCAGCATGTTCCAAATTTCCAAGAAGCAGGTCCAGATCAATAATGTGCATTAAGAGAGGAAGTGGCTGAAAGGAGCTGTAGGCAGTTGGCAATGCTGAAATGCAAATTAACGTAGAAAAGAAAAGTGATTAGTGTGTGTTTTTATTTTTTAACAGGCATTTGTTTGATACAGATTGCTTTAGTAAACTGTCATCCAGTTATGGGGGTGGTATGTAAAACTGCGCTGCTAGAAATAAATAAATGTGGCTGCTAAACACGGCTACTGAAAAACAAGAAGCAAAAAACAGAATGGAAACGTGGTAGTGTAGCGCTCAGAATAACAAAATATAACTGTAAGGCTATACATATAATAAAGTGTGAAACACAAAAGGTGATCTGTGCATCAACATGAGAATAATAACATGACTAATAAAATTGAAATAAAGTTCATGAAATAAAGTTCGTAAATTCCAGTGACACAAATGATGCTTGATGTATCAGAAGTGAAAAAGAAAAAATCCCACCACCGGTGAAGATGCAGGCTTACCAGATGAAAAGGACTCTGAGAAACTTATATTTCTAGAGTCAGTCAGGCTTGGTATATGCTCAGATCTTGATATAAGGTGTTCCTCAGGAAAGGGATCAGCAGATATCAGTGGTGTAGATTCCAATGGCCCCGAGACTTGATAAGAGGTCTCTCGTTCACGGAAAAAATAATGGTCATCCGTCTCAGAGATGGCATATATAAATGGAAAGGAGAAGAGGGGACGCCATAGTGTAACACCGTAAGGTCAATAAAAAAATTTATTAAAATTGCACTTACATATACAGATGAAAGTAAGGCGCATATCAATAAGATGGTGGCAATAATGGAGTCGTCCCTGACGCGTTTCGTGTCATTACACGTTCTCAAAGGGTATGATTTGGTTTATGTCTACTTTATAATTCCATCAAGCCATGTATCATGGTACGGCTCTTGTTTTCATGTTCCATGGCAATGTGGTCTCTTTAGTAAAGGGACTCCATAGTGTCACAGGCTGAAGGAGGCTAGGATACCAAGGTGGGTCACTGTACTAGACGCATGCTCCAAGTATCAGGTGATCGAATAGTCCTAGGGCCACAAAGTACAGAACAAAAATGTCCTACATAATACTTCTCCTACACATGTCCAGTTTTGTTTTTGCTCTTACATCTGGTAATGAGTCTAGAAATGCAGCGTATGAGATCACTTCAGGAAATAATAAGAAGAGTACATGAATTATTATCAGCCCGTTTTTTCCTTTAGCGATTGCTCGTTCCGTAATCGCACAATTAGATGCCTACGTCATGATTTGTCATGTGAAGGAAAAGATATTTGGCACGCACATTAGATCTGCACCTGGACGCACTCAGTCGTGTCAGATGCAGAATTCTGCATATGGAGGAGATAATATCCAGAGGGCTCTTTGTCCAAATGTAATCTCGCCCACAAGTGCCTTAAATTTTACCCCCCGCAGTGCTACGCCGGAAGCCCACGCCAGCGTTCCAATCAGACAGATTATTTCTCATGTTCTTATTCCATCCTGATTGCTGTTCATTAGCTCTGCAAGGTCATTTCTAAATCCGACACATCTCTTTATAGGAAAACCATCGTAGGTTTTCTCTGTTTAGTGTAGATTTACCCTTAAAAGGCTATTTAAAAGAATGGTATGATTTTATTTTTTTATATGTGTGATATATATGTGTGTGTGTATATATGTGTGTGTATATATATATATATATATATATATATATATATATATATATATATATATATATACACATTTTTAAATAAAACACTCAGGCAGTTTACTCTCTATTTTCAGGGTAAAACAGTGAGTGCTATACACCAATAAATACAGTACAATACCCCCCCCCCCCCCCAAGAAAACCTGTGAGACAAAGGCATAATGAGCTAGTATTGCATTGTATACTATCTCATTATGAAATACCTTAGAACGAAGCCCTCCAGTGGTGCCTGCACACTGCTGACCTCTTCCCTGGTGTTTCTTACAGGTTCGCAGGCTCCGGTGCTGTGAGTCCGGAGCCGCGATGACGTCACTCCCAAGCATGGAATGCTGGAACCACCGCTCACTGCACGCAGCTCTAAAAAAAAAGGCACGGACAGCCATTCCTTCAGAGAACATGCACCAATGACTTAATCAGCTGGTTATACTGTAAATATCTCCTAAACAGTGCAAGTTTAAGAGATATTTACATTACCTATAGGTAAACCTTATTGGCTTACCTATAGGTACAAACAAACCAGGGGAGTTTACTTCCTCTTTCATGCCATCCCAGTCTTAGTCCGTAGGGTCCAATATTGAGTTGCCTGCCCTTTGTAGCTATAACAGCTTCAACTCTTCTGGGAAAGCTGTCCACAAGGTTTAGGAGTGTTTCTATGGGAATGTTTGACCATTTATCCAAAAGAGCATTTGTGAGGTCAGGTACCGATGTGGACAAAAAGGCCTGGCTCTCAGTCTCCACTCTAATTCATTCCAAAGGTTTTCTGTCGGGTTGAGGTCAGGACTCCAGGCCAGTCACATTCCTTTACCCCAAACTCGCTCATCCATGTGTCCATGAACATTGCTTTGTGCACTGGTCCAAATCATTTGGTGGAGGTGGGATTATGGTATGGGGTGGTTTTTCTGGGGTTGGGCTTGGCCCCTTAGTTCCAGTGAAGGGAACCTATAAGGCGTGAGCATACCAAGACATTTTGGACAATTTCATGCTCCCAAATTTGTGGGAACATTTTGGGGACGACCCCTTCCTGTTCCAACATGACTGCGCACCAGTGCAAAAAGGTCCATAGAGACATAGATGAGCGGGTTTGGGATGGAGGAACTTGACTGGCCTGTACAGTTGTGAACTCAACCTGATAGAACACCTTTGGTATGAATTAGAGCAGAAACTGCGAGCACACCAAGATTTAAGGAAGAATACACATACTTGAGTAATGTAGACCAAGAGCTGTGGGAGCATATTTAACAAGAAATCGAATGAGAATTAAACTTGTGATGATCCCAGTACAAGAAGGGGAGAAGACATAATGTAATTTCTTGGAATATCAAGTGTTTTTTTTAATGGTCCACCTATCTTCTTCTTTTTTTTTTTTTATTATTATTCTTTTCTTCCTCTTGTAGAACAATGGGCCCTTATGACATTTCTCCTAAACTGGAGGAGATTCAGAAAAGACATTAAATTGTTATCTGTGACCAGGCTGTGTTTTCTAGAGACGGCCGGTTTGGGTCTTGCAGGATTAGTTAAGCCCATTATGTGTTGAGCATAAATTGCAGTTTATATCATTCATAGATTATTATTTTTTGGGGGGAAATTGCCATTTTTTAATGCAGCCGGATGAAAGCAGAGACCAGAATCGATGGATACATAAGGCTTGACTCGATGAAGTGATGTAACTGTGTTTAATAGTTAATTGCCTGTCATCTGCCGAACTGGCACCAGCAGTTCATGGAGCTTTGCCTTTACTGAATCCACAGTGTTCTGTGGCGAGTTGACTTATTAATGAATTTATTGCTGGTTGTAATGAAAAGATGTGTGTAATATTCAGCGAAGCCTTTAAAAAATGGATGCAAAAAAAAAAGCGCGTCTGGAAATAACATTGAAGCACCTGTGGGCCCATAATGACGAGGTTAAAACGAGGTTCCTGGATGTTCATTCAGGGTGCACTCACACTTGGAGTCATTAAAAGGGTTATAAAATAATTTATCTTTTTCATAATAAGCTGTCTGCAGGTAAATGATGCTTAATTTGAAAAAAAAGTATGGCTCCCAAAGGCATGATGGGACAGCTGGAGGGGCCGCAGGTTGGACAATAATTGCAATATAGAAAAATAGAAAAAAATATTGAGTTTTGGAAGAATGGATAAATTTACTTTTATTTTATGTTTTTCCATAGTTCTTTTTTTTTCTTTCTTGCTTTTGTTTTTGTTGGCTCTAAATGTTTTTCTTTAACTGATCAATCAAGATGGCCGAGACCGTAACCTGCTGTCCCAGTAGACCAATGTTGACATCACATCATAATTCTCCTGCTGTAGACTTGATGTATGTTATCTAGTTGATATCGGACTCTTAAGTCCCTCATAAAAACTTGGTTAAGGAAAGGCATGAGAGATGACTGGGGCTGGAGAAATCTAGATGATGTATTGTGAATTAAGCCTGGTGTAGGACAAGTAATGGCTCCCATGGTGGATTGGTTACTTTCCCATTACCTGCGTGCGATGGCTTGGGAGAAGACGGCTAGAGGGAACATTGAGATAGGCTGATTAGTCACTGCTGGTCCTTCTGTCGCTCAGGATAACGGTGATCCAAGGCTTCTCCAGCATCCTCCTAATCTTCCAATTTGATTGACGGGAAGCACGTCGGTTTAGAAAATCCAGATGCAATTTTGTGCTTATTGCTTTTTTGGAGAAGGCAGAAACGCAGTCGATAGGAAAGAGTTAATCGCTAAACCTTGTGCTTCTCACAAGAATTCTAGGTTTGGATGTATTGGAGATGATCAGGTAGCACAAGCTTCTATCCTAGCCTATGGTAGCGAGTTGATGCGTTTTGTTGAAAGCATTTCTGACTAATCCTAGGTCTCCTGTATACTGGTAATTCAGTATTGTGGGCACTTCATCGCCTGTACTTCTCACCTTGGCGAGAGTCTTGAGAAAGCAAGTAACATGGAAACAGCAGCTTTGTAGGTGATGATCAGACGTAATTTTCAATAGCTTTTCTTTTTCTTTTTTTTTGTCCATGTAGTGCTGTAATGGCATTTTTTTTTTTTTTAGGATTGGACTTGGTGATTGGAAACGATCACCTGGTAGAACAACCTATTCAATTTAAAACAAAATTTTTTTTATTTTTATATTTGTATTTTTATTGAATTATGAGTAATCCCATTACCTCTGCTCTCATCTGCATAAGGGGAGGTGGGGGGGTCAGCAGCACACTGATCTTGCCAATGAATGGCTGTGACGCGGGGGGGGGGGGGGGGTCGGGGTGTCGGGACACGTCTGATCATTGGTGGAGAGCACCAAGCCTAGCTAGTAGAGAACTAACCACGATGTGCTCCCCTTAATGTGGTCAGTTGTTAATAGGAAAGCAAGGGGTCTGGCAAAAACACCAGGGATTTCACATAATAATATAAAGGGAACAGGATAATGGGGGTTATTTACAAAAGAGAAATCCACTTTTCACTACAAGTGCGAAGTGCAATTGCTTTAGATCCAAGGGGGACATGCAAGAAAAATAGCATTTTAGCTTGCACATGATTGGCTGATGAAATCAGCAGAGCTTCCCCTCATTTCAGAGCTACCACTCAGATTTACAGCGACTGCATTTCAAGTGCACTTTGCACTTGTAGTGGATCGTAGATAACCCCCAAAGTCTCATACATGGTATAGCAGGCACATATCAGGAATATGAGGTGTTGGGGTAATAAACGCTTTAACTGACACATTTTATGGCTGTCTGTGTACCCTGTTAGGGAATGTCACCCTCTTGCCCTGGTGAGAACATTTGGTGTATCCAAGATTTTCGAGTCATCACCAAAGCCAGTCCTCTGCTGCTGGTCACATGTTCAAAATAAAATGAAAACAGCCTTTGGACTACAGAGCAAAAATAAATGATTAATATCAATAAATTGTTTTAAATTGGCATACAAATATATATCTGAAGAAAATTCTTTATTTTTGGGCAATAACATGGTGTGGGCAGATTTCTGCAAGTCACAGACTGGGTCATGCCCCTCCAGCCTGTGTCTTAGAATAAGAGAGAGGTGAAGCCTCCATCAGTCTACATGCAATACCTAGCCCCCATTGTGTTTAGCTGGTTAGTGTGCATGGAGGAGGGAGGGAGGGAGTGGGCTGTCATTTACCACTGTGTATACTCCCACATGTGTGATTCTATAGTTGCATGGGATGCTCCGATGTGATAGGGGAGAAAATGCCCTGCATAGAAACTCACTGAAAACTGTGTGTGTGCAGAGCTGCTAAAACTGCTCTGCAAAATCCCCAGCTGCAGTGGGGACATGGACAGAAGGGGGAGATGGAGAACAGCAGGATCAACCAGTTTTTTTTTTTTTTGCAGAATACAGAAATTGAATCTCATAGTGAATATGAACAGCATGTACTATACCGTGTATTGATTCATTTTTTTATGAGGTGGATTAAGTGTCACTTTAAAGTGGTTGTAAATCTTTTTTTTCTTTTTTTTAAATAACAAACTTGTCATACTTACCTCCACTGTGCAGCTCGTTTTGCACAGAGTGGCCCCGATCCTCGTCTTCTGGGGTCCTTTGGCGGCTGTCTTGGCTCCTCCCCGCATCAGCTAACCCCCTCTGGGAAGCACTCTCCCAAGGGGGTTAGCTTGCGGGCACGCTCCCAACACCTGTAGCTGGCTACCATAAGCCGCTGACTACAGGACTCGGCCCCGCCCCCTTTCCCTCACATCATTGGAGTTGATTGACAGCAGCACGAGCCAATGGCTCCGCTGCTGTCAATCTATCTAATGAAGAGCCGAGAAGACTGGGCCAACGTCAAGCGTGTTATCGAGGGCTGGGGGGGGGGGGCCTGCAATCGCCGACTGTTTTTTCACCCTAATGCATAGGATGCATTAAGGTGAAAAAACATGAACCTTTACGATCCCTTTAACTGCAATAGAGAAAAGTCAGGTCACCAGCCTGGGTCTGCTTACTGGAGGGCTGTGTGAATCTCAGGACTGGATGCAAAGAAATAGAAATCCTTGGGAAGGTAAAACAGCTGCCATACTTGTATTTCAACTCTTTATCTCTTCCAGTTGAGTGCCACTTTAATGTTGTGTTGTAGTGCATGCTTTTTATCTATTTTTTGGTGTTTAAACATGCATTTTTTTTTACATAATGTCATGTGCACATTGAAAAAAAAATAAACAAAAATCACATTAAATGCAGAATTTTTATAACGGCAGCCTGAATCCAAAATCTGGCTTGTGTCAAGACTCAGCCGCTTATTAGCTTATTATCATCTCTCCCAGAGCCAGAGAGCAAACAATAATTTATACACAATTATATTTGCCGATCATAACAGCTGCTTCTTTGTAGCTTTTTATGCAGATTATCATTTAGGCCGAAATTCTTTAATTCACACCAAGACCAAAAGCTCCTAACTTGAGATATTATTAAACCCAACACATTCTGCCCAGGTTAAGCCTTTTAGTTTCTGGATGCCTCAAGAATAGGCATTATCGCTTCCTGACAATTAGAACTCCTCTGCATTGTTAATTGCGTCTTTCAGCCGTCACACATCTCATTATCTTTCTGCCGATTGTCGACAAGCGTGGATTTGGCAGTAAATTGAAGGCTGAAACGCTTATTAGCATGGGAGATGTGCTGAGTGCAGACAAATACGCAGAGATTCGAACATGACAAGTTCAATAAGATGGGACATCCGCTTCCAGACGTGCTCTTCATGAGAAGGCTGGACCCTTCCTTCGGCTTAGACGTGCATTTCCTGAGAGTTCCTTGTTTGCGTAGTCCTCGGAGTTGCTGCTCGTAATCCCAGAGTCGTGATCTTTTTCCCGTGCAAATTAACTGTACATGCTTGTTTAAGCAAATGATCCTCTTGCTAATTGTGACGTTTTTTCAGCCATGAGGTCGGGGATTGTCTGACACCTGCGTCTATAAAAAATAGGCCTTGTCTGGTCAAGAACTGAATCGGGCCGAGGACATACACAATGTGGTGCCTGCAGGAGATGATTAAATGAGTTGGTTGGAATTATGAAATTTTAGCCTGGCCTTTAATGACTGGATCTGGGGTTGGTGTAGAGAAAGGCGGTGACTGGGTTGGGAATGGTATAGCAAAGCCTCTAAATGTTTATTTTCCACCACAATTGTCCCTTGCTTTGAATGCCTAGATCTGAATCCATTCTTTAAAGCAAGACTACAGTGCATTTTTATAGTGTGTAATGCAATGTTTAGGTATTATAGTAACTTTCTTTTATTGTTCAGTATTTCACATTTCATATACAGGGTGGTACAGCTTCCTCTTGTGGTCATTTGTATATCAGGAGCACGATTTGCATTGCAGCTTTACAAGAGGCAGATATGGCTGAGCTTATTGTGGAAATTGAGTATTCTATCCTAACAACTGCACACTTTATTTTTATTTTTTTAAAGCTTTATTTGAGCCTTGCACTTCACATTGGATTAGAGGTCACCTTAAACAAGAAAGTTGCTGGCTTGGCAGTTCTCTGACCTCCCAAGTCTTTCAGCTCATAATAGTTTTAAATAGGAGAGCTCCATATGGCTGTTTTATTTGCCGATCTTATACACTATCAGGACTTGGGAAGCCATGTCTGGGGTCAACCAATTGTTAGGGGAGGCAGTGTATGAGGTCAACCAGTCATCGGGGAGGCAGTGTATGAGGTCAACCATCTCTTTTGATACCAAAGGAGACAGGAACAACAAGCGCCCAGAGGCGATTCAGTTCGCATGTGCCGCGCTATATAAGTTTTCATTCATTCATTCATTCATTCATTCAACCAGTAGTTGGGGGAGGCAGTGTATGAGGTCAACCAGTCGTTGGGGGAGGCAGTGTATGAGGTCAACCCGTGTTGGGGGAGGCAGTGTATGAGGTCAACCAGTCGCTGGGGGAGGCAGTGTATGAGGTCAACCAGTCGATGGGGGAGGCAGTGTATGAGGTCAACCAGTCGTTGGGGGAGGCAGTGTATGAGGTCAACCCGTGTTGGGGGAGGCAGTGTATGAGGTCAACCAGTCGCTGGGGGAGGCAGTGTATGAGGTCAACCAGTCGATGGGGGAGGCAGTGTATGAGGTCAACCAGTCGATGGGGGAGGCAGTGTATGAGGTCAACCAGTCGATGGGGGAGGCAGTGTATGAGGTCAACCAGTCGATGGGGGAGGCAGTGTATGAGGTCAACCAGTCGATGGGGGAGGCGGTGTATGAGGTCAACCAGTCGATGGGGGAGGCGGTGTATGAGGTCAACCAGTCGATGGGGGAGGCGGTGTATGAGGTCAACCAGTCGATGGGGAAGGCGGTGTATGAGGTCAACCAGTTGTTGGGGGAGGCGGTGTATGAGGTCAACCAGTTGTTGGGGGAGGCGGTGTATGAGGTCAACCAGTTGATGGGGAAGGCTGTGTATGAGGTCATCCAGTTGGTAGGGCAGTAACAGAGACTTCAGGAGACCCTTGAGACGATCTAAAGTGTCAAGCTCAGAATAAAAGCACAGCTAAGTGAGAGGGTTAATATAATTAAGAGTACATATTCAGATCATTATACAAATCCAGGAGTGACTGGTTTTCTTTGAAGATTGTTGACATGAGCTCAGCATTAGCCTTCCTGTAGACATGAATTGGCAGTCAGTTGATCCATACTCTTAGTGGGCTGGTCAGTTGAACAGGTTGGAACATCTTGTTCTTTTGTGTTCTTCCCCTTGTGACCAGCATTTCTGGGAATGTCCGGGCTCTCTTACTCTAATTAGCCCCTCTTTATAGTTTCCGTTTAGTCAAGCTGAGTAGTATATGTTTATGAAGCACTCTTCATTGCTCAGATAAGAGTTTAGCCTGTGTACAGTCTGACCATGCCTGCCCATCTGGCCACTCTATCAGTGGGCGCCTGAGGTTGGATCGGACCCATTGACTTGCAGCAAGAGGGATGGGCAATGTAGGGCGCACATGTTTGTATTGCTTTATTTATGTAAGAAATCATGTACTGGTATATTGATGTGTAGACACTAACAGAACCTTCTCTTTATCCTCAGGTATGATTATCGTGAAATGCTGCACAATGCCACTTTCTGTCTGGTCCCCCGTGGCCGCAGGCTTGGATCCTTCAGATTTCTGGAGGCTCTGCAGGTAAGACTAAATTTAAACTTTTTTCTTTTATATTTTACATTCCTTCATAACATTTAAGTACCCCCATATATCTGTCTCTGAGACACTCATCTTGTAAGCACCTGTACATAGTATATACAGCTGCAGACACTGTTTAAGGTGAACCTATTGCTTCCCCCTCTTTGAGCATGGTACAGGTTCACTTTAACCTCCGTTACCCCTATAGTGGAAAAAAAGCAAACAGTCCGGATACGGTTTTCTCAGCAGGGGATCGGTCCGCTAAACCCCTACTAAGCTGAGCGGAGTTTATGGATCTGATTATGCAGAGCGGGCTGTATCCATGCCCGCTCTACTGTGGGCAACTGGATGTAAACTGACCAGCTGTCTATTAACATCCGTTCCAGTGAGACGCAGGGGAAACGGGTCCCCTTCTGTTTATTTTTGCCGGATCGGAGGTAATCAGTGTAAACACACAAGTCTTTTTACATCCGACTGCCCATAAAGGAGAATAGAGGGTCCCATCGTGACCAATGGGACCTCATGTGAAAAGGGCCTGAAGCTTACTATTAATGGAAAGCGCCATCAATTTTTTTTTTGTCAATGCAGTTGTAATTGAACCTTGATTTGGCCTAATGATTAGAAAAAAAAAAAACTTGCAATATCAAAAAAAAACTTTTACCGGTAGTTCATTTTTAATATAGAGGGGGAAAAAAAACTTGCCCATCCATGCATGTGACCATGCATTATTTTGCTGAGAGATCAAAGCTCTGCAATGAAAAAGGCAGAGAGAATGTACACATGTGCCTTTGATTGGAAGGCCTGGGTACCTGCTTGGGGGTCTGTAGGAGGAGCGAAGCAGAGGTAAGAGTAGATATCTTGTAGTGATTGCTATTTTATCAATGGGCTTTGGTTTTCCCCCATATAGGTTTATTTTAAAAGGCTATTAAACAAAATTAGAACAGTTGTGTGCGCACATACTTATGTAGTATGATGCCTCTGGCCCATTGTGTTCAGAGCAGCAGAACAGCTGTTATTGCCATTCTCACTTGTTTCAGCATTGTGATGCGGTCTAATCATTGTCCAAGTACTAATGTAATTTTCTTGGCCTTTTCACTTGTTGTTAATGAAGATGTGCTGCAATGCCTTAATGGTATGAATAACTTCATCTGCAGGCTGCATGTGTTCCAGTGATGCTAAGTAATGGATGGGAGTTACCATTCTCTGAAGTGATTGATTGGAACCAGGCGGCAGTCATCGGGGATGAGAGGTTATTATTACAGGTGAGAATTACTTCCATTAAAAGAACATGTCCACTTTTATATTCATTTTGGAATCATTATTGTGCGATTATACAGGATTTATTAAGCACCAACAGTTTGCACAGCACTCAATGTAAGTACATTTAAAATGCGAGATGAGTGGGCGATAAGGGCCTTGTTCATGAGAGCTTACAATCTAAAAGGGAGGGGCACTTGATACAGAAGGTAATAACTGTGAGGATGAGCTCATGAAGAAAGTAAAAGTTCAGTAGTTGGTTAAAGGTGGAAAGTATTCCCTGAAGAGATGAGTTTTCATGAATTACCTAAAAGCTGAATGGAGTTGGAGATAGCTGGATAGGCTCTGGAAAAGTCCTGGAGGCAAGTATGGGAAGATGTAGCGTGTAGGACAGTGGTTCTCAACCTGGGGGTCAAATGATGATTTGCCAGGGGTCACCAAATCCTGGGCTGTTTCTGAAGCCCGCACTGTTCTCTCAGGAAGGGGGATAAGAGGGGGAGGAACAAAAAAAAAACAGGAGAGAAAGGAAAAGAGAGAGCAAGAAAGACAGATGGAAAGATGGGGGGAAAAAAAACAAGAAATTCGGATAGTGAGAGATGAAAGGGAAAGAAAGTAGAACAAAAAGAGGTACATCCTAAAAGTGGAGTGGAAGACACTCAGGGAGCGCTACATGTCCGTGGGTTAGGGGCGCAAATTACTTGTCTTGCCTTGGGTGCTTTCAACCCATGCTATGAAAATAATTTTACGGTTAGGGGTCCGCACAACTTGGGAAATTTTATCAAGGGGTCGCAGCACTAGAAGGTTGAGAACCACTGGTGTAGGAGGTCTTGGGAGGAACAAAGTGGGAGGTTTGGGTGATATTTTGAGATGAGGTTGGTGATGTAGCTGGGGCCAAGTTTTTGAATGGTTTTATGTGTTAGTATTTTCAATTTTATTTGTTAGGCAATTGGGAGCCAGTGATGGGGTTAGCAGAGAGAGGCAGTGCAGGGTGTGGGGGTGGTTGTTGGGTGGAAGTGGGATAAACTTCCCAGAAGAGATGAGTTGTCATGGATTACCGAAAGGTGGACAGAGTTGGAGATGGCTGGACAGGGCGAGGCTCTGGAAAAGTCCTGGAGGCAAGTATGCGAAGATGTAGAGAGCAGGAGATCATGGGAGGAACAAAGTGGGGGGTTTGGGTGATATTATGGAGAGGTGGGGATGGTGATTAGGTGGAATTTAGATAAACTTCCCAGAAGAGATGAGTTGTCGTGGATTACCGAAAGGTGGACAGAGTTGGAGATGGCAGGATAAGGAGATGACAAACATCAGAAAATATGCATAAAAGTATAACCATCAAAAGCACATACAATAAACATACAATTTGCCTTGTCCACTGAACCCAGAGCTTACCCCAAAAGACCCCAGGGGGATTGCCAACACCCCTGCAGAGAGGTAGCACCATGCAGTCACACAGAGAACACATAATGACCAAGCCAGAGTGAAAAGGTGATTTCAGTATGAATATTTAAGCAGAGTTTATCAACGCCATGTTACACAGAACATTGGCGCATATGTCTAGCCTAGAGATTTTAGATTTTCCATAATCATCACTTACTTGAAGTTAAATTGAACACAGGAGGGCGCCTGCAGTTAGTGGCTTATTTCCTGAAAAATTGATAGATATTGCTGAGACAAAAAAATAAAAAGTGCAATTTAACTTCAAGTGATTATGGAAAATCTAAAATCTCTAGGCTAGACATACGTGACAATGTTCTGTGTAACATGGCGGTGTTGAGTCTTCTTAAATATTTATACTGAAACTCTGTTCCTGCAAATCACCTTTTCACTCTGGCTTGGTTGTTGTGTCCTCTGTGGTCGCATGGTGCTACCTCTCCGCAGTGGGGTTGACTTCAGTTGGTGATCCCCCTGTGGTCTTTTGGGGTAAGCTGGGTTCAGTGGACAAGGCAAATTATATTATGTTTATTGTATGTGCTTTTGATGGTTACACTTACTTTTATGCATATTTTCTGCATATATTTGTATACCCTCTGTGACGTTCCATGTACTAATTTGGTGGTTTGTATTCCCCTGAGGAAGCCAGTGTTGGCGAAACAACATGTTGGGAAAACACACCATCTTGTCACCGTGTGGTTGCATGAAATATACCATTTTGTAATTAATAATTGCAATCCTTCCAGTGAGATCCCCATAAATGGAGATGTACAAGGACACAAGTGCCGGTTCACACAGGGGCAACCCGACTTACAGCACGGCTTTACAAGGCGACTTCAGCGCGTCTTGGAGCATTTTACAACGCGACTTGAAGTTGCCTCCAGGACAGGCGACTTTGGCTGTGGCTAATCACAGAATAATTTGCTCTGTGGGAGGGAGGGGTTTGCCTGGGTAAACTATATTTTCTTTTCCTGTAAAGTTGCTTCAGTTAAGATGGAGATCTGACTTTGGAGGCAACTTCCATTGAAATCAGTGGCTACAAGTCGCCTAAAAGTTGCCTTGAAGTAGTACAGGAACCTTTTCTGAAGTCGGAGCAACTTCAGTAGTGTACACTCTCATTCACTTCAATGGAATTTATCATATTGGCGACTTGGGGCGACACAAGACTAATCCCAAGTCGCGGTAGTGTGAACCGGCACTAATGGTTTTATTTTTGATTAAAAAAAAAGTTGACACCGTTATAATCCCACTTCAAACTTTCTTCCTATTTTCACATATAATGAACAGTTTTTCATGTATTTCTCTCCATTCCTGGGATTTACACAGCTCTGACCACCACATAGTCCTGTCTGGCAGCAGAGGAGACCCTATTTTTTTCTGCTGCAGTTTATTAGCTCTTGCTCACAATGACTGGACAGTGAAAGGAAAAGCAGCTCTGCTCTCTCCTCCTACCAGTATGTTTCTGCACTACAGCATAATCGGCTGTCTCATTGGACTACATCTGATTGGCTCTTTGTGCTGTTTCTTCTTCTATCAGTCTGAGTTCTGCTGTATAGGGCACAAGGTCTATACCAAGTCAGTCAGGTACTTGCACTGCTTATTTAAAAACAAAAACAAAATGTATTTAGTAATTAAAAGATGCATAGATTTTTTTATATCTGCTATAGTTCAGCTTTAAACTTGACACTAGAATATACTGGAATAACTAATGACAACTGCCTTCTTTATATTATTAGAAATATACAACAGGTGCACATTGTATGCTACTAATATATAATGCACAGAGTTTAATGTATAGATCATGTCTGATGAGAGGTTCCATCATTTTAATGGCCTTTAAGTGCAAAATAATGGCATGCTTGTATGTCGGCATCATCATCGCCACGCCTGCCATTCCTACACACATCTTCCTTACTGTCGTACATTCCCCTTTAACTGCCCTCCTGCTCTCGGGCAGAATAGCTTTAATTTGTAGTACCTGAATTCTGCAGAGTATTGACCTTTAGCGCTAATCCCTGCCGGCTTCTGCTTTCTCGGGAACATGACAGACCTGGGAATTAAAGCATACTGGAGCCAATGCATTAACACCTTCTCTTTAATGAGAAAAGTAGATGTGTTAATTCTCTGGCTGCCCCTACGCCTCCTCTCTCCTGGCTGCTTCAGCAGCTGCAGGAATGGTTTTCTAGGCTTCGTACGGCAAGTGAAGTTCTTGATGATGGCGTTGAGGTGCAAAAAAAAGTGCACAGCTAGCTTAAAGGAGTTGTAAATAAAAAAAAATGTATGCTGAAATGACTTTACAGCAGGGGTGCCCAACCTTTTGAAGAGCGAGGGCCACTTAAGCAACTTGGTAACCAGTTGCGGGCCACAATGAACGGAGCGGGCGGATTACAGGTCACGGGTACTCTATTGGCCCAGATGGAAGGGGACAAATTGCCTTCTGTTTTTCGGATTGGAGGTAGGCGGGCATAAACGGTCATCTGTCACTCTATAGAGGTAAATTGAGGGTCCGGTTTGGGTGGGCTAATCGTGTGAAAAGGGCCTAAGGCTGCTTTCACACTGATGTGCTGCGGTTTATCCACACTGCGGGTGCAACGTAGTGAACCTGTGTCTATCCTGCGGGTTAGCTGCCATGGACTCTGCCTGTGGCAAAAGCCGGCGCTGTAGAGGAAGCATCGGCTTATGGGGCTCTGGCTCTGCAGTCGTTTTCTTCCTCTACCACCAGCTTCATTCACAACACTGGTGCTGCGGTATGGCGGGTCGGCAACCTGCGATCTGGGCTTGCCAACCCGTCATTCCAGAGCAGGAGATCGCGGGCCACATCAGAGTGCTCCGCGGGCCACTGGTTGGCCACCCCTGGTTTACAGGGTATAGATACATAATAGTTAACTGATTCCTTTTAAAAAAACGATTAAAAATAGATAAAAATCAATCATATATTGTACCTGTAGTTTCTAGTTTCGTTTTTGCATGTTGTTTCCTGCTTCTCTGCTGTACAGAGCCATACAGGGCTGTGATGGTTTGGATAACAAAACTGAGGTTTTAGACACACAGTAATCACACCTTCCTTGAAGTTAGTGACCACAGAGAGAAAGCTCCCAGTACTGTGGTTTTTAGGAAACCGACAACCAGGAAGTGTGGAGATCAGAGAAGAATTACAGCAACTTGAGAGCAAAAACGAACAATGAGGACATGAAAACAGCACTGCATTAAAGTAAAGGAAGCTATTAAGATAAAAAGTTTCCTTTACAAACCCTTTAAAGTAAACCCGTCATGAGAGAAACATAGGCACCACTGTTGCTGAAATTTTCAGTTTAAAATTGCTATTGGTCTGGCTGCTGTTCTGACCCCTTTTCTTCCAATACTTATTTTGACCCAGGACATGTATATAAATAATGGGTTTTTACCTTTATAACAACTTCCCTTCATACTTCTTCCATCTCAGAGACTTAGGGATTGATATAGAATGTAAAGCAGATATCGCTATCCTCTCTCCTTTATTTGCCATACTATTAAAGTGGATTTCCACCCAAAAATGGAACTTCCGCTTTTTGAAAAACCTCCCCTCTCCGGTGTCGCATTTGGCACCTTTCAGGGAGGAGGGGGGAGTAGATACATGTGCAATACCGGTATTTTGCTCCTACTTCCAGGCATAGATACCTGAAGCCACTCGCGGGCAACTTCTTGCTCCTCCACCCCCCCCCCCCCGCTGTCTAAATGATAGATTGGCTTCGGGTGCCGACATTGCGGGCGTCCTGGACAGGTAAGTGTCCTTATTTTAAAAGTCAGCAGCTGCAGTATTTGTCTTTAAAAAAACAAACAATTGGCGCACCTCCACTTTAATACTGCAGCCCATTCAGAAAATGCATGCCGTGGTTTTGTGCTTGCAGTATTTTTTTTTTATATCTTTTGTGTATGAAACAAAGTTGCATTTACTGTCGGGTAATTTTAATCAGAAAGATGGAGAAACCCAGGAGTGGAGTATTCTATACCTTATGAAGTGGGTCTTGTTGCAGGGGCCTGCTGTAACCATAGCAACTGCTGCAAGACCTAGTCCTTCTGCCTGCATGAGGATTATTTCTGGCAATGATAACATTTGGCAGATAAATTTAGATAAAAATGTTGTGTATATACAGTGCGATCCTTAAAAAAAAAAAAAAACACTGCACGTGAACATGAAAAATAACTGCTGAAATCACACAAATTCAGCTCCTGTAGATCATGTCCCAGTAACAAGCCCCTCCCGTAGATGTGAAAATCCAGCTAAAAACCTTTTAATTTTTGGATAGAGCCAGGGAGGATCGGAACCTTTCTCCAGTCATTGCTTTCTGTGGCACTGTCATTGAGATTTCCCCTCACCTTCTGTCCTGACATGGCCACACAGGAAGGGGATATCTCTCCAGTGCAGGATCCAAGCATTATAATATGTGCAGAAAAGGCCACTTGTAGTCTCCATCTGAAGTCCATGTGACTAGGTGACAATCCAGTAGCAGACTGGGACAAAGCATTGTCGGCCTGTAATGGTGCGTGCCTGAACAAGGATCTTCATGGCAGATTAAAGCGGAACTAAACCCTCCTATTGTTTTCAGTCAAGGAAATCTTGTTGCCATCTTGTTCTCTGTTTGATCTTCAACTGCCATGATGCTCTACATGTGATCAGACATTTTGATGGTTTGACAGTTTGGTAGCACTAGCCAGAAATGTAGCTGTTTATTAAACTGTTAAATCAATGGGTTTAGTTCCATTTTAAGGGCACATACACTAAATTGTCAGAAGTATTAGACGCCTGCCTTTACACGCACATGAACTTTAATGGCCTCCCAGTCTTAGTCTGTAGGGTTCAATATTGAGTTGGCCCACCCTTTGCAGCTATAACAGATTCAACTCTTCTGGGAAGGCTGTCCACAAGGTTTAGGAGTGTGTCTATGGGAATGTTTGACTGGTCTTCCAGAAGTCCATTTGTGAGGTCAGGCACTGATGTTGGACGAGAAGCCTGGCTCACAGTCTTCACTCTAATTCATCCCAAAGGTGTTCTATGAGGTTGAGGTCTGGATTCTGTATGGGCCAGTCAAGTTCCTCCACCCCAAACTCACTCATCCATGTCTTTATGGACCTTGCTTTGTGCACTAGTCCAAATCATTTGGTGGAGGGGGGATTATGGTTCGGGGTTGTTTTTCAGGGGTTGGACTTGGCGCCCTTGTCAGCTTACCAAGACATTTTGGACAATTTCATGCTCCCAACTTTGTGGGAACAGATTGGGGATGGCCCCTTCCTGTTCCACCATGACTGCACACCAGTGCACAAAGCAAGGTCCATAAAGACATGAATGAGCGAGTTTGGGGTGGGGGAACTTGACTGTCCTGCACCTCAACCTTTTTGACCCAGAACACTTTTGGGATGAATTAAAACAGACTGCGAGCCAGGCCAGTCCAACATCAGTGCCTGGCCTCACAAATGCACTTCTGGAAGAATGGTCATACATTCCCATAGACCGGTGATGGTAATCCTTGGCATCCCAGATGTTTTGGAACTACATTTCCCATGATGCTCAAATACACTGCAGAGTGCATGAGCATCGTGGAAAATGAATTTCCAAAACATCTGGGGTGCCAAGGTTCACCATTACTGCCACGAATAAATCTTGGGGACAGCCTTCCCAGAAGAATTGAAGCTGTTATAGCTGCAAAGGGTGGACCAACTCAATATTGAACCCTACGGACTAAGGAGCCATCATGTGCGTGTAAAGGCAGGTGTCCCAATACTATTGGTAATATAGTGTACATCAGCCTGTGTTTGGGCTGGTGTCCTTGTAAAAAACAGAGTTCTGCTTTAAACGTTGCAGCGTAGTCATCCTCTTATCTAGCAGCATTGAGTTGAGGGAAACGCCAAAGAAGGAATCAACGCAATTGCAATACATTTTTAATAATTACATGTCCAACATAACTGCTCCTGAGAGAGTCTGACTGGATATTGGGGAGCTGTTGTTTCCTGACCCCTGCGCTCCTGTATTGTAGCACTTCATTTCTGTACAGCTGCTTCCATATTGAAGAGCTACTGTTCCGTAATTAACGCTGGTTTTTAAGGAGCTGGCAGCCAGCCCGAATATCTGCCCTGGGAAATGACTTTTTTTTTTTTCTCCCTTAGTCACACGTTTTCATTTCCCATTCTAGAGGAGATGAGGAAGTTTTCAGTTTTTCCTCTGCAGCTTCGAGACCCTGCGTCTTTACAAGTGCCTAATTCCTTCCCTCTCCTTCTGTTTATTATTTTTCTTATGCCTAATGTTCTTATACGATTATTGCTTTTCCTAATTACTTTTGCGGGCAATTACCAATTTCTAATTATTTCTGCAGAATTTTTAGTAATGCAAATATTTTTGGGGGCGTCTTGAGACTAAGTATGCAATTTACAGCAGTTGTTTGCACACATCCTTTTAACGATTTTACAATTAAGATGTATGCAGTGCCTCGTTAGAGCGATGAGTCATGATAAAAGATGCCCTGTCACCAGCAAGGCTTGAAAAATCAAGTATTTAAAAAAAAAGCTCAGTTGAAGCATTTTTCCTTTTCATAAACAATGCTATGAAAGGTGACTTAGTGCTTGGTAGCAAAGTTGACTTCTTCAGGAACGTCCGTTCTTCAGCACAGTACTCTTCCTCCTTGTCCGTCATAGCCGTCTCCTCTTCTGGAAGTGTCTTATTACTCTCTGTGCTGGTCCAGCTCCTTTGCCTCCCCTCTTCCTCCTACTTGATCTTTTATGTAGAAGCCGAAGCAGGAAAGAAGGAGCCTACTATAGAGTAGGGGTCTCCAAACTTTCTAAACAAAGGGGCAGTTTATCGTCCCTCAGACTTTAGGGAGGCTGGACTGTGGCCATTGGGAATACAAAATGCCAGAGCATTAGTGTTAGTGGAAAATCCTCCATTTGTGTCATTGGGAGGAATTGTGCCCCATCACTTGTGTCATTGGGAGGAATTGTGCCCCATCACTTGTGTCATTGGGAGGAATTGTGCCCCATCACTTGTGTCATTGGGAGGAATTGTGCCCCATCATTGATGTCATTGATGTCATTGGGAGGAATTGTGTCCTTCATTGGTGTCAGTGAATAAAATAGTGCCCCAATGGCCAGATAAAAGCAAGCAAATGGCTGCATCTGGCCCCCGGGCTGCAGTTTGAAGACCACTGCTATAGAGTGTCACTGGATAACAACTGTGAGTCTACTGGGGCCATTGATATCACATGCAAGATGGTGGCACCTTGCAGCAGACTTGGACTTCTTGAATGTCTACCCAAGGGAGGAGGCTTTTATTATTAAATTGCATGCCCTAAATACATTGAATGCACATACATTGTCAAGAAAAAAGTATGTGAACCCCTTGGTATTGACTGTTTTTCTGCAGTAATTTGCCATAAAATGTGATCTGATCCTTATCCAAGTCACAACAATAGACAAACACAAGGTGCTTAAGCTGATAACACACATACAATTATAATTTCTCATATCTTTATTGAACTCACCCATTAAACATTCACAATATTAGAGGAAAAGGGGAGTGAGCCCATAGACCAATTACTTCAGGGAACACTAATTGGAGTCCGTAGTTTGCTCACCTGGAGTTCAATTAATGAAATTAGTTTGGAGGTGTGGTTTAGAGCTACTTTGATAAGACACTCAAACATTTTAGGATTGCTGTTCATAAGAAGAATCTGCTGATGTGAACCATGCCTCGCAAAAAGGTGCTCTCTGAAGACATACGCTCAAGAGTAGTTGATCTGCATAAGGCTGAAAAGGGATACAAAGAAAATCTCAAAGTGCCTTGGTATCAGTCAGTCGACAGACATAATGTCTATTAATGTAGACAATTTAATACTGTGGCTACTCTTACTAGAAGTGTGCCCCCTGCCAAGATGACTTTCACGACACAATGCAAAATTTTCAATGAGGTAAAGAACAACCAAAGAGTAACAGCTAAAGGCTTCAAGACATCACTGGAACTACTGGAATTGCATGTCTACCATACGTAGGTCTTTGAAAAGGCAGTGTCCATGGCAGAACACCACTGAGATGGCCGCTGCTCTCCAAAAACACATTGTTGCGCGCTTGAAATTTGCCAAAGAGCACCTTGAAAAACCACAGTGCTACTAGAAAATGGTTTTGTGGACCGATGGAGCAAAAGTTGACTTGCTCAGAAATAATACACAGCAATATATATGGCACAAAAAGGACACAGCTTACCAACATGAAAGCATCATCCCAATGATGAAATATGGTGGAGGGAACGTCGTGATTTGGATTTGCTTCACTGCCTCAGGACCTGGACCACTTGCCATCATAGAGGTGTTTATTTCCCAAGTTTACCAAACTATCCTACTGGAAAAGGTCATCTGAGCCTTTTTATTTCACCCGCCCAAAGGGTTTTTAAAAGCATATTGTCTCAATAATATGTAGGCTGCTATTGCTGACCGCTTTAAAAAGTTTGTTACATGGCTATGTCAACCAGATATTTAAAAAAGAAAAATTTCTCTTATGGGAATAGTTTTCTTTATAGGCCTATCTATTAAAGAAGGCTTTTTTTCTGTTGGCCAACTTGTTACATACATTTTTTTGTAGAGCATTGCCCCGAATCTTCCTCACTGTTGTAATGTTGTACTTTATTATATGCGGACTGTGTACTCAGATGGTGGGGTCTCGGATACTAAGCTGCAGATGGGATGCTGTCCCAACACAAGAAAAGCGGGTAAAGTGATAATTGGCATGTGTTGATATTGCATTTTTTTAGTTAAACTGGAATCTCGTTTTCTTTTGTGATCATGGGTTTATGTTCTAATCTAGATGATGGTGCCAAATGTAGCTATATCCGCTAATGTGACTGTATCTCTATGGCTAATTTGCATACCCAAGTAAGATAGGGCTGCTATTTGGCATGATGTTTTAATAAAACAAAACCTTGCTATGCTTTATTATTGTAATAATAAAAGCATGCAATAATAAAAAAAGAAATTAAATTTTTTTAATAATGGAACTGTATCCGACAGTTACATTATTAAATGGCACCACAGATGAACACTGCAGCCTGATGGTGGCATTGCACATCTACAGGCTGGAGCTTCTGTTCCCCCCCCAGTGAATCCTCCAATCTGCATCTAAGTCTATATGTCATAGCTGACATTGTGATCACATGATTGGTTCCCGATTGTTTTTGGGCACCCAATCTGTTGGTTTTAACGGATACTGAGAGACAGGAGCTGCACTAAGTGTAATCTGGTAGCTCTAGAAAGAGAGGAGGTTTATTAATATATCCAACAGGGCATCCTGTTAAGGAATATTGATATACAGATTGCCGTCAGGAAGGGGTTCAAATTTAATCTATTTCAAAATCCGGTGCGAAACGCCATATCTCTTTGATGTTCTCATCGTTTGTAAAGCGGAGCTGCAGAGAACAATTTGACAATTTTTAAGCCATTTATTTTTACAATATTTTGTTGGCAGCATGTTGCGAACAGACTCTGCCTGAGGTGGGTTTTGGTTGCTAAGCATTAAATTGGGTTTAAGTAGCCTTTAACTGTATGCTACATTAGGATGGCTGCCCAGTATTTGGTTAATTAACAGCTGTTTCAAGCGATCTATTTAATATTTGTGGAATGTATTTATCCGCTTGTTTTGTTACGGATGGCTTATTTACATATTCACTAGTTAGACAACTCTTTTGTTGCAAGTTTTGTCATGTAATGTGCATTAAATTGAAACATGGATCATTTTTATATCCATGAGATTTGTCTAGCAACAAGCCTCATAATAAAGACGTCCAATTTAATGAAGGCGTTTCATCTGTGTATGCCAAAATACCGTATTTTTCAGGGGATTTTACAAGGTATTTGAAAATGTTGCCTCTGCCTCTTGCAGTAGCTAAGCAGTTACATGTTTTAGTGTTCTTCCATGAGCCATTGTTCTAATATAATGCAATAGGTTTAAAATGAGGGAAGGCAGCTTGGTACTACATTTCTTGGAGCCTTAATACAGGGATTTGTAGAGGACCTCAATAGGACAAGCTGTGTCCAAAGTAACACTGCGCAATGCAGAGCAGGTTAAGCACAGCCTGTGAGCTGCCTTGGGTATTTCTTAAATAAAGTCAATGAGAGTTTGCTAACCTGCATTTAATGTTTCAAATTCATGTAAAATGCTGGAAAACACCTATTGATGTGAGTCCTAAAGGTGGATTAACACTATTTCCTTCTTGGGATGTGTTGAGTGGCCTTTCTCAACCTTTTCACCACAGAGGAACCCTTGAAATAAATCAATTCACAGGGAACCCCAGCTAAAATAAAATTATATCTTATATCTGCAGCTCATAATACATTAGTGTGGTGATAGTGGGACAAATGCTCCTTACATTTGTGGTCATTGGGAAGAATCGCCCCCTTACAGATAGCCAAAAAGATCAATGGTATCAGTGGGAACTTATCTGAGAGGCAGAAATTGCTCATTGCTCAAGGATCCCCAGCAACCTTTCAGGGAGCCCTGGTTGAGAAACCCTGGTGTACACCAAAGCTCCCAACTGTCTCTGATTTCAAAGGACTGTCCCCCTTTCCTCATTTGGGCCCTCATGTTCGTCTTATTTACGGTATATAGTTGTATATAAAATGCACTACTTGTGCATCAAAAAGTGTTTTACAATGCTTTTCATCCGATATCTAAATTGTTGCATTTGTAAATACCAAAAGCCAATATAAAGTAATAGTAGTGGTAAAAAAAACACTTGTGGGTTTAACCAATCATTTGTTTTATATTTCCATTGGAAAAGAAACAAAGTTTGGTATGAACAGACACAATAATGAAGCAAAATTGACTCTCAGGTCATCAACATAGCAGCACAGAGATATATGAAATATATCCTTGCATCAATAAACAAAAGGCCGAACAAACAAGTAATTGCTAGTGGGACTGAACAGGTACTTCCCATCAATGAACAAGAATGCCATCACGTATAGTGAGTGATGGAGAACCCAAATATGGTTTGAGTTGGAGAAAAGGGTGAAGAAAATGATAGATGGGAAGCCACCGAATAGTCTTGGTGAATTTCCCTGAGACTATCTTAGGGCTCACTATACTGTGAGGCCCCATAAGCTATCAAAAGTATCGTACCTGTAAATACCAGAAACAGAAATAATAAGGAAGTGGAGAGAAAGGGAGAAAAAGAAAGAAGAGAGGGTCATCCTGGAGTTCCTTACGGAGTCAAGTTATAACTGATCCATGGATCCCATATCGTATCCAAATTTTTGGAGCTATTACAGAGTATATGGGTTTGCTTGTCATTAATCATGATCCAATTGAGTTTACTTTTAACATGATCAAGAGGAATGATCGACCGTCTCCAATAATTTTGTACAATTCTCCTTTAAGGGGGGCGTGGCAGGGTGTGTGTCTTATGCCTACATACTTTTACTTATAGGTGTCCCTCATTCCCATCTCAGAAAGTTGGGAGGTATGGTGTAGACCAGGGGTCTCCAAACTTTCTAAGCAAAGGGCTGGTTTACTGTCCTTCAGACTTTAGAGGGGCCAGATTGTGGCCTGCAGGACTAGAACATTTTTCTGGCTTCAGTGGGAGTAAACTGTGTCCAATCTTTGGTATTAGGGGAGGAATAGCGTCCCATTATTGTTGTCGGTGACAAGTATTATGCCCCATTTTTTGTGTCAGAGGGCAGAATAGTGTATCGTATCAATTGGATGAATAGTGCCCCATGGGCCGGGTAAAGTCATCCAAAGGACTGTATCCTGGCAAAGTACATTCAGCCTTGCCCATATGTGGTTTGAATCTCTGCCGGTTCCTGCTGAGATTCAAACAGTTAATGGCTGGTTTTAGGCCTAGTTTTTTTTGTTTTGTTTTTTATGGCTGGCTTTAGGCCTAGTTCCTTATTTATTAATACCCATAACAAGTCATAGTTCTTTAGAGACATGATGGAGCCTAAAAAGTATCTAAAGGGTTAGTGAAGGCAAAAGCACTTCTTTCTTCAGATGTGTTTGGTTTAGAAGACAAGTATTCCATTTCATTAGCAAAGTCTTCATAAATTAATCCAATAACAAGTGAGTCATTGTGTGACCTAAACCATTGTTTAGCCTTTGTATTGTCACTTTTTATGGATAGAATTACCAGCCTAATATTTTTCGTTTTGCGCCCCTGCCATCCAGGTGGAATCTCTCTCTGTGCTGAGATCTAAACCTAAAATGCCTCATTTGTGTGCAACAATTAGTAAGCCGATCAATATGGCTGCCACCACCGTGTAGGGAAGTAGAACGTCGCCTGAAGGCCTTGTAATAGATGAATCTCTCCTCTGTATTATCAGTGTTTCTTTCATGACCCCAGTGACCTTTATTTCATCCATCTAAGGGAGAAAGTTCTCTTCAATTTTCATTGTGGCAAGAAGAATTATTCAACAGCAAGACCCGCCGAGGTGACCCTTGCTGTCAAATTGCTTTGGTTCAATAAAGTTTTCTACTCAAGTGCAATTTACTTGTAACTCACACTTTTATTTATTTCATTTTCTCCCACCCACCTCTCCCTTGCTTTTAGGAGCATAAACAAAAGGCAGAAAAACAATATTCTTCGGGAAGGCACTTGAGAGGCCTAGCTCCGTACTCCCAGCAGTGTATTAATTTGATCAAGTTACAGTGTTGTGTGCTGCAGTTGATTGTTCTGTCCTTGTTTTACAGATTCCTTCTACAATCAGGTCTATCCATCACGATAGGATCCTTGCACTTAGACAGCAGACACAGTTTTTGTGGGAAGCTTATTTTTCCTCTGTTGAGAAGATTGTATTGACAACACTAGAGGTAAGTAACCAAATGCTCGACCTGTTCACTGTAATTTTCTTCAGTCTCCTAATTAACCTGTAATATTAACTGCTTGCTAACCAGTTGCCATCATTATACCGCAGCAGGTTGGCATGGCGGAGCAAATTGTCGTAGGTTTTCGTCGTTTAAGAGCTATAGGGGGCACACTGCGTCGATGTACACATGGCCGGCGACCGCAATGTCTGCCGGCGACCCACGGTCGCTCCTCAGAAGGCCAGAAGGGGGATCTGTTCATGTAAACAGACAGATGCTCATTTTATCAGGGAAGTAGAGAGAGCTCTGCTGTTCCTAGTGATCAGGAACAGCGATCTCTCTCTACTCCGTCAGTACACTCCCCCACAGAAACACCTGAAGCAAAACTAACAAAAGGAACACTTAACCCCTTGATCGCCCCTAGTGTTAACTCCCTTCCCTGCCAGGGACATTTATACGGTAATCTGTGGCTATTTTAAGCCCTGATCGCTGTATAAATGTCAATGGCCCCGAAAAAGTGTCTGATCTGTCCACCGCAATGTCGCAGTCCCGCTAAAAATCGCTGATCACCTACATTACTAGTAAAAAAAAAATTGAATAAAAATGTCACAAATCTATCCCCTATTTTGTAGACGTTATAACTTTTACACAAACCAATCAATTTTTTAATTTACCCCCACTGCATTACATATGCCTCACACTAGCACTAAATTGTAATGTTGGATGTGTAGAAAATGGTTAAAGCTTTCTGAAAAGTCTGCATTTTCTTAAAATCTGCAACAAAAAAAAGGAAGAGAAACTGGGGAACCATGTATCATGGTAGTATTTAAACAAAATCACAACATTTTAAAATAAAGACAGCCTAGAGGTGAATTAATCACATCTGTCAGTTTACTTGTCAATTGTGTAGGCAACCTGAAATAGTGCTTATGTGGGTTATATCTGTCCCCAGGTAGACCTAGAGGATGTTGGTCACACATGAAGGAGAAATACAACAGCCTAGTAGACACAATACATTCACTAGGGAGGAATTCTTATTGTGTATTATATAATTAGAGGTGTTCTCTTACAAATCAGATTCTTTGCATCAAAAGTTTAATGGCACTGGGAGGGTGTGTGTGTGTGTGTGTGTGTGTGTGTGTGTGTGTGTGTGTGTGTGTGTGTGTGTATATATATATATATATATATATATATATATATATATATATCTATATATCTATATATATATATAATGTACCGCTCACCCCCGAAGGAGCCGCTGGTTGATTTTGTGGTCGTAGTATTAAGTTACCAATTACACTTGTCTAGGGGTGAATACTTGTAGAAAGTGAATAAAGCGAGTGTCCAGACATCAGAGTGTGTTTTCAAAGTTTTATTCCAAGGCCCAACATGGCCAACATCAACATGGCACACTATAGAGAAAGGTTGATGAGCGGAAGAAAACTGCGGTATCAGGCCTTGGATATTAGAGAGCAGCTTGCTCTCAGTATAGTCGCACTTAAACGTCGCCACTCCCGTCAGAGTGGGTAAAGCGCCCCGGACAGGCATCTTACTTGGGCCTGGCAGCCAAAAGGTCATCTGCAACAGTCACTGGGAGGAATTGGGGCCTCTGCCACAGGCTAATGGATCCTCCCAGTAAATCACTTCTCTAGGGTCATCAAAGGACAGTTGAAGTGTACCTGTCATGTAGTGATGACCGGATCTCCAGTGGTTCGCCTAGGCCAAGAGGACAACCTCTGCCTTTGGGTCTCCCGAGCCAATCCCCCACCGTACAGCTCCCAGCTTAGGATCTGGGACCCAGCAAGCGGCTGGGGCCCCTCTCAATGTCAGGGTGAAGCTCCGCTTGGTGCACAGCTTCGGGCAGGCAGGCCTCGATGGCGGGTCCCATGAATGCGCGCACCCTGAAGGTGGATGCCGCACCTGGAACGCGGGCCCCGCATAGAACGTCTCACTCTTGGGTGTCTGCCACAGATATACCCTCCCGCCAGCATGTCCAGAGGGAAAATCCTCCTGATTGGCTGCTGGGAGAAAGTGGGTCTGTCAGAACCCCTTCTAGCGCCAACTGTCACCCAGGGGTAAAAACACCTCCCCTAGCATGCAGACTGGCCTAGAAAGCAGTTCTAAACTGACAGCTGCCTAAACTTAACCAATTTGTGAGTGGGAGCAACTTAACTCTCCCATTCCCCACTAACTTTAGCGTAACGCCCCACCAAATAGGGGGGGGGGGGCGCTACATATATTATATATATATATAGTGTGTGTGTGTCTAATATATATATATATATATATATATATATATATAATCACAGTATCTCACATTTTTGTAAATATTTTATTCTATCTTTTCATGTTACAACACTGAATAAATGACACGTTGCTACAATGTAAAGTAGTAGGTGTAGGGCTGAAACGATTAATCGATGACAACAATTTCCATTATCGATTATTATCAACGTTAAAGATTTTCATTATCGATTAGTTGGTCTAACGGCACGCACCTTCCTCCCTGCCTGTCGGTCCCACCTCCATCCGAGTGTTACAATCCCCTGTATACAACCCGGCGCCGCTGTATACTTTTCTCATAGCGGCACTCATGTGACCAGGCATGTCTGCCTCTTCTCCTCTCTGCTGATGTCAGCGGGGTATTAAAAGCCCCACCCACTTTGCTGCCTCGAGGAAAGAGAGAGAGGGGAGAAAATCAGCCCGGCACATGAGTTCCGAGCTGCAATATAATAAGGTAGCGGCTTACTTTTTAAAATACAGTGAGTGAATTTGGCAAAACATTAATTTTGACATTTCTGGGAGGACAAGTGCCCCATCATAAGTATTTCTGGGGGAGATGGTGCCCCATAATTGGTGTTTCTGGGAGGTAGTGTCCCATCATTGTGTTCCTGGGGGGGATAGTGCCCCATTGTTGGTGTTCTGGGGGGGTGGTGCCCCAACATTAGTGTTACCGGAAAGAATATTGCCCCACCATTGGTGGTCCTGGGAGGAATAGTGCCCTGTCATTGGTTTTTCTGGAAGTGGTAAAAGTAGTGCCCCGTCATTGGTATTCCTGGGGGGGGGGGCGAATAGTGCCCCGTCATTGGTGTTCCTGGGGGCAAATAGTGCCCCGTCATTGGTGTTCCTGGGGGACGAATAGAGCCCCATCATTTGTCAGTTTGAGGAATACACAGACCTCTCCCTCCCACACTCCGGTCCAGTTCCTCCAGCCTGCTGTGGCCTGGTCCCTTGCCCCAGCCCACTCCCCCTCCCTTTCGGGTCTGGTCCCTTGTCCAAGTGAACTTCCTTTTTTTTGCAACCCCCTCTGGTGCAGTTCCTATCACACATGCCTCTCTTCCGAACCCTCTATCTCCCAAGTGTGTCTTGCCTAAAGTCAAGCATGGTGGTGGGTGTGTCATGGTCTGGGGCTGCATGACTGCTACCAGCATTAGGGAGCTACAATTCATTGAGGGAACCATGAATGCCAACATGTACTGTGACATACTGTGGCATGATCCCTTCAGAGACTGGTATGCCAACATAACCCTAAACACACCTCCAAGACGACCACTGCCTTGTTAAAGAAGCTGAAGGTAAAGGCGATGGACTGGCCAAGCATGTCTCCAGACCTAAACCCTATTCAGCATCTGTAGGACATCCTCAAATGGCAGGTGGAGGAGAGCAAGGTCTCTAACATCCTCCAGCTCTGTGATGTCGTCATGGAGGAGTGGAAGAGGAGTCCAGTGGCAACCTGTGAAGCTCTGGTGAACTGGTGAACTCCATGCCTAAGAGGGTTAAGACAGTGCTGGAAAATAATGATGGCCACACAAAATATTGACACTTTGGAAATTTTCACTTAGGGGTGTACTCACTTTTGTGAGCGGTTTAGACATTAATAGATGTATGTTGTTATTTTGAGGGTACAGCAAATTTACACTGTTACACAAGCTGTACACTTACTACACAACATTGTAGCAAAGTGTCATTTCTTCAGTGTTGTCACATGAAAAGATAGAAGAAAAGATTTACACAAATGTGAGGGGTATACTTACTTTTGGAAGATACTGTATATACCATGTGTGTATGGAGATAGAGATAGATAGATAGATAGATAGATAGATATATATATATATATATATATCTCAGATTTCCAGTAGTGATATTTTTCTGCATCTGTAGAAGTGGTTAGAATGAATCCTGTCCAAGATTTCCCAAATCCCTCATTGCCTGGACAGAAAACTTTATTTGGGTAGTGGAGTTAAAACTATTTCATAAGAGAATGTGAAAGACGGATGGGGCTCTCTCTTATTGTGTATAAACAAGATTTTCAGCATGATGTGACCTCTGGGGCTTCTGAAAGAATGTGAAAGTATCGGATCTGGGCAGTTCAGGTACAAAGCAGGCCTGAGAATTCTCGGAATACAAATGTGTCCTGCTGATGTGCGCCTTGTATTCACACCGGCCTGCTTCTGAACTTTCCATAGAAGAATTTCTACAAGCAAACGCTGCAGCTATTCACGGAGATTCAATGTCAGTGTTGCATGACTTTTTGCAGGATTTAAAATGATAAGTGTATTTTTAAAGTACATTTGGCTTGAAAGCAATATGGGCTGCTATAGCTGGTTGCCGGGCTTTGCCTAAACTTAAAGTGGAAGTTCAGCCAAAAACTAACTTTAAATCCATTGGCAGCCACATTCTAAAACTAATCTAACCCTATAAAGCAAAAATCGCAATACATACCTTTTCTGAAACCGGTCCGGTCTCCAACAGCGGATGCTGTGTGCAAGAGACAGATGACAACGGCTGGGAAATGCCTTGAAAGTGATGTCACCCATTGAGTTACTATGGGGCTTCCGTTGTTGGCTGCCACTCCTGCACCCGCCTACACAGAAATGCCACTGCTGACCGCTCAACGTGGGACTGCACCAGCTGCAAAAAAGGTATGTATAACAATTTTTGCTTTACAGGGTTAGAAAGATTAGGCTTAGAATGTGGCTGCCAGTAGATTTAGAGTTAGTTTGTTTTTGGCTGAACTTCTACTTTAAGTTCGAGACTTAGAACTAGCATGTAGCTGTTAAAAATCAGATATTGTTCATCTTTCAGTTCATTGACTTGGAAGATGTTGAAGCCAGATCATTAGCTTGACAACCAGACAACCTAGCATTCTCAGGAGGGCAACAGTGACCACCTTCACATTTCTCTCTTCTCTTTAAAACACCTTTCCCCAAGTCCTGGCAGGTCAAGCAAGTTTACAAATACAACTTTTTTCCTTATTCTTGCTGCCATTTGAGAACTGTACTAAGACCACCGGGTCCTTAAGTTTTAAGTTTACATCTATTTTCTGATAGTTGCATGCAGACAAAGAGCTCTCTGCTTAGCGAGTTAAAAGAAAGAAGCCCATCCCTTCAGATTTGCCTGCACACCTAGGTATTTAGAGGCAGAAAAAAAAACTCTGCCCGCGCATCCAGGGGCAGCAGCATTTTGGCAGAAATACCGATTGACGCGCTTAACACATCTAAACATGCAGTAACGCTAGACGTGTCTAGCGCTTGAGCATTAACTAATTTCAGTGGTCAGAATAAATGATTCCAGCCAACTAAACGGATTTAGAGTGGTTCTAAGGCAGAAGATTTTTACCTTAATGCATTCTAAGGATAAAGCCCCCCCCCCCCCCCCAGTGCTGCTTATACTTACCTGAGCCCCATCTCAATCCAGAGATGTGCATGAGGGCAGTGGCTTTCCCAGTTCTCTCTCTCCTCATTGGTTGTCAATCACAACCAGTGAACCAATGAGTAGAGAGTAGGGCCAAGCTTCATGTGGGAATGGACATACAGAGCATGGCTCCGTAGGCTCGCTTGCTTGAGTGCCCCCCATAGTAAGCTGCTTGTTGTTGTGGACACTCGGCAGGGTGGGGCAGGAGCACCAGCAGGAGCCCCCCCCCCCCCAAAAAAAAAAAGGCTTGGGGCTGCTCTATGCAAAACTATTGCACTGAGAAGGTAAGTATACGATGTTTGTTTTTTGGTTTGTATTTTAAAGTTCCAGCCTTTAGAACCACTTGACATTCAAGTGCTTTCTGCGCCTAAAAGCATCTAGACACATTTACACGCGCCAAGCATTTTTTTGCCAAAACACTACTGCCAGGTGGAAAGCCTTTTAGGAGAGCTGCCTGGCTGTCCCTAACTGGAACTCGATGCTTCCACTGTCAGCATGCCTCTCACTGAGGAATCTGACAGGTTCAGAGAGGCATAAGGAAAGATGTCCATATGAGGAGTTGCAAGAACTAGGAGAGAGCCTGAGGGGCTGACTGGTACAACGGGATGCGCCGTTTTGGTGGGAAAACATTGCCTAGGAAACAGCCCGATGCTCTCCCGCAACTCTACTACCTGCAAAGTTCTTCCTGTGTTAGCGTCTGCACACTGCAAACCCCTGGAGCGGTGCCCCCGTACTTCACTCTTAATCATCTGCAGAAATCCCCGCTTTATTGATCTCGGGCGGTCTCCTTCCAGATGCAGTGCTTCTCAGAGGGCATTTGACTGGCGTTAAAGAGGTGTTATGTCACCACCTCATTTTACTGTATAATGCTGCACTACAATTGCAGTTGCGGTATGGCTCCATTGAACACAGTGGGCAAGTTGACATGCGGTGCCGCTAGTCAACTTGCCTCCCTAACCATGCATCTGAAAGAGACCAATTTAATGAGCAGTTGTACCTATTTTTTTTTCTTTTTACTTGGTACTAGGTGTTTGTTTTTTAAATGTGTGAAAGATGTGTGAAAGGGGCTCCTGCGCTGTCGGAATACAGCTAGGAGGCACTGCGTGCAGATGCCTGGTAGTCTGTCCTAGACCAGAAAATATGTGAAAAGTGAAAAAATAATGGTGTCTGCGCTGTGCTGGGGGTGTGTGCCACAATCGTGCACGAACCAGGGGGAGGGTCCTAGGAGCTAGGTAAATAATGAACAAGTGTAAACAACATGTGAAACGTGGATACTGAAACACACAAATAAGGATATGTTTGTTTTTTAAATGTTTACGTACCGTACTTAACGGACTTTCCTAGGTCCAAAATTAATAGTGAGCAGAAGTTTGGCACCCCACAACAGTCCCAGTTTCTTATGTGGTCTTTTTTATTATTGTACAGGATTTATATGGCGCCATTGGTTGGCAAAGTGCTTTACAACATGGGGGCAGACAGTACAGTTAGAATATAATTCAATACAAGAGGAATCGGCGGACCCTACTTGTTAGAGCTTACTATCTAGAAGGGAGGGTTAATAACTGTGGGGGATGAGCTGATGAAGAACATGAAAGTACAGTTGTTATGCAGAGGCAGGATAGGCTTCTCTGAAGAGAAGCGATCACCTAAAAGTGGATAGAATTGGAGAGTTGAGCTGATTGGGGTAGAGAATTTCAAAGCATAGGAGTGACTCATGAGAAGTCTTGGAGGCGAATATGGGAGGAGGCGGCGAGGAAACTATAGAGCAGGAACTCTTGTGAGGCACAAAGAGGGTGATTTTTTTTTGAGACCAGGTTAGTGATGTAGCTGGGGGCAGAGTTGTGGATGGCTTTGTAAATCATTAGTATTTTGAATTTAATTTGTTGGGTGAGTGGAATTAAAGGAAAGGATTGGCAGAGAGGGGTAGCGGGCACTGAGCGGTTTGTAAGGTGGATCAGTCTGGCAGCAGCATTCATGATAAACTGATGAGGAGGGAGTTGCAGTAGTCAAGGCGAGAGATGACCAGGGAGTTATTCAGGAGCTTTTGTAGTGTCATTAATTAGGAAGGGACCTAGTTTGAAGATGTTGCGGAGGTTGAGGCGGCAAGCTTTGGAAAGTGGATGTGGGGCGAAAGAGTTCAAAGTCCAGGATAACACCTAGCACCCTTCTCTGTCAAGAGCAATAGCACATCAATCAAACCCCACCCCCGCGGATGGGTTTAATAGTTGTGCCATTGCTCTTGACAGAGAAGTCAAGAAAATTGCCCACCTCCTGTAGTATAATAGTAATATGAAATTCCAGGTGCTTTTATTATAAACTGTTGTATTTTTTCAAATCTCAGTGTGGTTTTTTTTTTTGGACTAAAACAGCATTAATAAATTCACACTCCATTACAGACAATGAACTCGGAGGTCATTCTGCAAGCTGTGTGCATAGGTCACCCTCTGGGCTTGAACTGTTTTGCGGAATGTTCTGTGCTGTGCAGGACCCAGAATCCGCCAACCCCCCCCCTCCCCCCCCCCAATCCTTCTCGTTGGCTCATAGACTCTCGCCATTTACCTTTTCACCCAGCCAATCAATGAAAATTGAATTTTACAGCATGAGCTTTTGCCCTCTTGATGTGTTAGTCAGTGATCGAGTCCGATACAAGAGCCGAGGACAGCCAACCATAGAAGTCGTACCATGTTAATGCCGCCACAAAGTCGTGAACTCTGCACCCGAATACCAGGCAAACTAATTATTTGTACAAATTGGTTTTCCGTGCAGTATTTATACATGGCCCTGCTTGTTACGAACGCCCCAGCCATGCAGGTTAAAATGTTACTGCTATAATTAATGCGCTGGGAGAGAAATGAGGGCTAGTCTGATAAAAGAGAGACAATTCAACTTTGGAATGTTGTTACTTAAAGGAATAAATCAGGAAAACTTCTGTATTAATGCCGCTTATCTGAATGTGTACTGCATGCAGACCCGCTGCTCGCTAAGGCTCTCTATCAACTTAATGATGTATTAATGTACTGTAAATGATTTAAAACCGTACACTCCGCGTAGTAGAAGCGTGTCTTTTTGCATATCATACCGATATTTCAAAAGCCGCTTTAAATACTTTGCAATAGATTTCATACCCCCCCATTGATTTCCGAGATGGAGAAACCAGCTCTATCAGGCTAGTGACTCGAGAGAATGAGCGCACACATTATAATTATTTAATTCCTTTTCAAGAACAGTGATTTTTCTTCATGTCAATAAAATTGTCTTATAAAATGAAGAATACATTCACACTGCATTAGTTTTTTCAAACACTGAGCTTTTATTAAGTTTTTATACTCAAGATGAAATGTTGAGAGAGATGCTCAAGTTAAGTTTTGATACCAAGTGAAGAAAATGATTAAAAATGGATATTAAAGGCAAAGCAATAACCTTACTCAATGTCAGCAGCTATTCTCAACCAGGGTTTCGTAAAACTCTAGGGCAGTGATGGCAAACCTTGGCCCCCCAGATGTTTTGGAACTAGATTACACATGATGCTCTTGCACTCTGCAGTGTAGCTGAGCATCATGGGAAATGTAGTTCCAAGACATCTGGTGGGGGGGAGGGGGTACCAAGGTTCGCCATCACTGTTCTAGAGCTTGCTAGGTGTTTCTTGACCTGTGGCTAATTGCCTTCCCATTTGATGATGCTTGTATAGTTCCAGGGCCAACGCCACTTGGCAGAGTGACTCTAATCACTTTATGTGTCTATAGGGGGGCATTCTGACTGCGATATCATGGTGGACATATCGAACACTTTTGACACATTTTTGGGACCATTGGCATTTATACAGCAATTGGTGCTATAAAAATGCACTGATTACTGTGTAAATGTAACTGGCAGTGAAGGGGTTAACACTAGGGGCTGATCAAGGGGTTAATTGTGTTCCCTCATGTGTTCTAACCATGGGGAGGATGGGACTCGCTATAGGAGATGACAGATCGTGGTTCCCAGCTTCTGCCTCTCGTGCCCACGATCGCTCGTGAACGGCGGTCATTGCGACCGCCGGTCACGAGCATCGGCACCCCCACTGTGCAGCGCTTGCTATCTCGCTTAAAGGGACCAATGTACAGCTGCGACAGTCCGCGGAAACAAGCCGACCTGCCGCAGTATAATGACAGCGTCTGGTCGGCAAGCGGTTAAACCATTTCTGAATAACAAATCTTATCACATATTAGAGTATGTAAACCCAAAATGTATGAAAAGTTATCCTGTACTCTCTGTATTGCTTCCTTTTGTATGAAATTCCTGATATTCCTGCCAGTCCTTCTGCTTCCCTATTAAAAACTGACCATAATAAGCAGGGGAGCACACTGTGTTCAGTTCTCTAGCTGTGCTAGAACTCGGCCTGGTCTCCTCCCAATGGTCAGACTTGTCCCGACAAGCTGACTCCCCCCCCCCCCCCCACAAGCCTTTCACTTGGAAGATCACTGTGCTTCTGTTTCTCCTCCCCCAGCTCTTATGCAGCTAAGAACAAAGATTATATGATCATTTGAAAAAAGGAAAAAAAAAACTATTTAGAATGTTTTATTTTTATTTTATTTTTTTATTTATACACAAATGTTTTGCCTTTCATTTCTATTTTAAACTGAATGGGTTGTTTTACAAGGCAATCGTTTACAATCACTTTAAAGGGGTAATTCCCCCAAAAAACTTTTTTTAACATTGATTGAGGCTCGTTATGTCAAGGGGAATCGGGTGGTTTTTTTATTAGAAACGAAGCAATACTTACCGTTTTACAGATGCATTGTCTCCGTCGCTTCCGGGTATGATCGTCTGGTCTGGGCGTGCCTATTTGATTGACAGGCTTCCGACAGTCGCATACATCGCGTCACGAGTAGCCGAAAGAAGCCGTCGTTCGGCTACTTTCGGAAAATCGTGACGCGATGTATACGACCTCGAAAGCCTGTCAATCAAATAGGCACGCCTATAGTCGGAGCCCATACCCGGAAGCGTCGGAGACGATGCATCTCTAAAACGGTAAGTACTGCTTCATTTCTAAAAAAAAAAACCTGATTCCCCTTGACATAACGAGCCTGAATAAATGTTAAAAAAAAAGTTTTTGGGGGAACTACCCCTTTAAGACTCTTGCTGTATAGTAATTGGTGATGGTCTGTCTGACCGAAATAAACAGTACATTGCATAAGTTCAAACATCATAATGCTTTTCCTCTTAACTCAATGCTTTGCCAGAGATCCACTTCTGTTGACAAACTCGATGGGTAAAAACAAGGTCTATGTACCGCTCTGCCCAACGAGACACCTTGATTGTAATCTTTAGCTAGCGGCTGATTGAAGAGGAGGATGGAGTGGGAATAGTGCGGACTAAGTGCCTCGTCCATTCTTTTATGTCTTTCTCATTCTCGCCTTTCAGATCATTCAGGACAGAATCTTCAAGCACATATCGCGCAACAGTCTAATATGGAACAAGCATCCTGGAGGGCTGTTTGTGCTGCCCCAGTACTCATCATATCTGGGAGATTTCCCCTATTATTACGCTAATCTAGGTGAGTACCTTTTCCTCTATGACCTGATGATGACTGGGTGGCTAAGTGAAGCTCTCCATCTTCAAAGAAGCAAGTTAAGACATAAGTGGCGGTACGAGTGTAAGCTCGCGGAAACTAAGAAGTCTATGTGTAGATACATGGAGATAATGTGTGCGCAGAACAAAATGGCTGCTGCCTTAACCTGACTGCAACTGCCAGTGGTGGCACTGTATTGCTCATAGCTACTTAGTTATGCATGCCGAGAAGTGTCTCTGCATGAGAACTGGATAAAGCAACATGAAAGAAACTATGAATACAAGCAGTGTAATCCCCCATTCACACTATAAATCGCACATGCGATGCGGTGCGATTTAAGCCCCTTCATTTTGAATGGACTTAAATTGCTACTCATAGCACCAAATGCTCTGTGTGACCTGCATTTGGAGTGTCATTAATATTGCATTGACACCGGCTGCAGATAGTAAGGGGAGTGCGTTTTGAACGTGGTGCTGGAAACGCACATAGATCATGGGTTTCCGTGTTCGAATGTGAACCAGAGCTAAAAGCATGAACCGGTTCGATATATTGAAATTAGAGAGTGCGCTTCCTTATAATGGTGGTAATAGGTTTTCATTGAAAAATTATATTCACTTCACCGCTGCAGTCCGGTGACCAGGCTGTAGTTCATTTTCACACATTAGATTTTCATTGCGTAGGTCTTTGTCAGAAATATTTTTAGGGGCTCTCATATGTAGAACACTATAATGCAGACTTTAAAGTGGATGTAAACCCCCCCAAAAAAAAATTTTTTTTTTGATGTCACAATGTAGAGTATAATATTTCCTATCATTTGTGCCCAGTCTTGCCACACAGAGTTAATCCAGCACTGAGTAATCCTCTTTTATGTTCAGTGAAAACGAACAGCCTTCCAGATAAAACCCTGCCTAAATCAAAAAGTCCGGAATCTCTCTTCTTGCTTTGAGTGAGAGGTTATTTACATATCTAGCTAGGACATGTTTATCATATGTTATGTTTTGTGTATCATAACATGAGGTGATATAACATCATAACACATCCTAGTAATATACAATGAACTTTGGATCACCTCTTGTTATGATAAACATGTCCAAGCTATATTTGTAAATAACCTGTTACTGAAAGCAAAAACAGAGAAACGGACTTAACCTAATTTGGCAGGTTTTTATCTGAAGTCCAGTTAATTTGCACTGGACTTTAAAAGAGGATTACTCAGCGCTGGATTAACTCTGTGTGGCAAGACTGGGCACAGATGATAGGAAATCTTATACTCTACATTGTGACATCAAAAAAAAATTTTTTTGGGGGGGTTTACATCCACTTTAAGGGTTTAAGAGGCTGTAAAAAACAAAACAAAAAAAAACATGGAAGACAAAGGCACAGTGATCTTGTATGGATGCATCGCATACTAGCTCATTATGAAATATTTATCTTAGAAAGATGCCCTGCAGTGCCGCCCGCACTCTGCTTCCACGGCCAATATCTTTCCCGGAGTTACTTCTGGGTTCTCAGGCTCCAGCACTGTAAATTTGCTGGAGCCGTAATGTCGTCACTCCAGCGCATGCGTGCATGTGCTGCTGGTCACAGCACGGGTACTGAAGAAGCGGCACCGAGCAGGCCATTCCTTCAGTGCGCATGCACCAATGACGTCGGCGGCAGTGTATTTAGTAAATATTCCCTAAACGGTACAAGTTTAAGAGATATTTACAGTACCTACAGGTAAGCCTTACTATAGGCTTACCTATAGGTAGAATTAAAGAGGAAGACTTTACTTCCTCTTTAATCGCTTTAGCTAGCCCATTCCCTCCCTTTTGGCTTTGGCTGCTAAATTTGATAAATGGCTTTACTAACACGTAACAAGTTTAGATGGGCAGCCTAAAGTACTGACTTTTAAAAAGTCCACGTTTGCATAATCGTGTGCCTTAGATTATGAGGCTCTTAAAAGCATTTTTGGTCTTTCTTCTCTTGTGGGTCACAGGAGTGCACTTTTGCTCTCCTGTGAACCCATGTGGGAGAGCTCCAAGCTAGAAGGATCCCAACAATATTGTCTGGATCCACACAACTGCTTTATTGACAGTTAGCTCTGCCTCTCGGTGCACGGCTAAGAAACTGAGCCAGCTACACCCACCCCCGCCTCAGCTTGGAGTTTCAGTGAGTGCTGGAGAATCGGAGCAGAGAGCAGTGACTGACAGTCACCACTCTTCGCTCTGAACATATTTAGAATTGAGCGATCAAATGTCATGTGATCGCTCAGTTGTCAGGCTCAGAGCCTATAGATCTTTTCTAACTGAAACTTAAAGGGGTTGTAAAGGTAGAAAAAAAAAAAAAAAAAAAAATGGCTTTCTTTACCTTAATGCAGTCCTCCTTCACTTACCTCATCCTTCAATTTTTCTTTTACTGTCCTTATTTCTTCTGAGAAATCATCACTTCCTGTTCTTCTGTCTGTAACTCCATACAGTAATGCGAGGCTTTCTCACTGGTGTGGAGAAAGCCTCTTGAGGGAGGAGGGGGCAAGCAGGAGGGTCAGGACACACTCTATTTTGCAGATAGAGAAACGAGCTGTGTGTTAGTGGGCATAAGCTTCAATTACTGACATGGAGCTTGCACAAAGCTTAGGACTTTTTCTCCCCTTCATATGAATGCACTCAGTAGCTGAGTGGCCAATTGGCATATTCCAGTGCTGCCACTTGGGAGGAAGGTGAATGAGCCATATGAGAAACGTATATTGGCTGCTGGTAGCATAGAACATCATTAAAAAAGGCCCATGACTGGTCGTCTGATGAGCATGGAAGCCACCAAACATGACTAATTATGCCGCTTTGTTTTACTATAACTTGCCGGTTAGTCAGGGCTGGGCTTTAAGATTCAGCCTCGAAATTTGTGTTTGTTTTTAGGCTGATATAAGATAAAATGTTTAGAAGCTTTCAGTTACTCAGGAAATGGAATCAAATGAAGAAACTGACAAATTAGCATAGATCAGCAATGTTCCCAATTGTTATTACTTACACAACTGATTCATATCTTTTTTTTTTTTTTTTTTTATTTATTTTTTTCACGCTCTAAGATAAATTTAAATAGATTTTGTAGACTCGCGCAAAGTTTTTTTTAAATTGCTTGTGGCTTGTTGACATTTTACCAACATTTGTGGCAAGTACATGGAGGGAACAAGAACAGGGACTTCAGGGTCCAGCAAGTCTTGGTGTAGGAGGGCAGTAGGCTTCTTTCAAGGAGCTTGGCCTTCCATTGCCAGAAGAGAATCAAAATGTTCTTCTGTTTAAAAAGTCTACTATACATACGTTTTTACCCTTTTACATTTGGCCAGCCAAGTGATGATGTGGGTCCTCCCGCTTACTGTTGTGGTGGGAAGTCCATGTGAGTTCTGTCCTGCCCAGGAGTACTGTGTGCCCAAACCAGCTAGATGACACACCACCAGAGGGTGTGTTCCTGTCCTTCAGAGCCTACAGCAAGGGGTTAGATGGCACTGGGCGTCATTCAGCTTGGCAGAGGACTGGCACTGAATTGCAGTGAGTCTGCAGGAGACGAGAGTATTACAGCCAAAGCATTTATTTGATGACTGAGCAGCGTTCTGCAGAATGATTGTCAAGTGATGACTGTCACATGAACGTGATCATTAGCCGGGAGGTGATTGTTTTCCAGAATCTTTACTGTGATTGTCTATTTTAGTATAAGCCTGCACACAGCAAGTATATAAAGTATGGACCAGCGCACCAAACACCTTTTGAGGCTTTTAGTTTTGCTATACAATAGGGCAGGGGTCTTCAAACGTTTTTGAGCAAAGGGCCATTTTACGGTCTTTCAGGCTCTGTTTGGGGGGGGGGCAGATGGTAGCCACTAGGAGCAGAAAATGCCTTGGCATCAGTGGAAAAAAAAAACATGCCCCATCATTGGTGTCTTGTGGAGGAGTAGTGCCTCAAGGGCCAAATGAAGGCAAGCAAAGGGCCGCACGGTTTGGAGACCCCTGCTGTAGGATGTAGATGTACATTACATCCTGTTTTTGATGCAATTCACTGCTACTGTCATCAATAGGTTGGCAGGTTTTCTGCAAATCTTCCTTGTACTGTAGTTATTGTTATGGCTTTAGTATTGGGTGGCCAGTAGAACCTTTACATGGCTATTTGATGTGTGATGGTTTTGTTAATATCTTGTTCTTTTTGTTTTTAGGTATTAAACCCCCTACCAAGTTTACTGCAGTCATCCACGCTGTGACACCATTGGTTTCTCAGTCTCAGCCAATCTTAAAGCTGCTGGTTGCCGTAGCCAAGTCTCAGTACTGTCATCAGGTACCTAAATAAAACTTCTATTCTAACTTTGTTCATACAGGTAAAAAAAAATCTGGAAGGTGTAAATGTATTTTTTTCAGTCATTAACGCTGAGGATTTGTTTTGAACGTAGCACTATAGAACTTGTGGCCAGTTTGTACCGGTGGCAATTATCTTGTGGCAGCACATGTATTGGCCAAAATCTTCTTAGATATTTGTTTTGTTGTAAAAGCTGTTTAGTATTGAATAAAATAGTCCAACATTACCCAAACAACAAAATTGTGTGCTCAAGTCAAAATTACTATGACAAAACAAATACATGTGACTTTTAGAAATCAATTAAATCTTCAGCTTCTCCCCATATTCAGAGGCAGCTGTGATAAAAGTCCAAACACATCCTATAATTTATATCTTCTGTGGCTTGCTATCCTCCAAGCCACAGCAACTAATAGTGCGCACTACATTATATATATATATATATATATATATATATATATATATATATATATATATATATATATATATATATATATATATATATATATATATATATAATTTTTTTTTTTTTGTAAAAAGGGATAAAAAGGAAACCGGCATTACACATGTAAACACTACAGCTCACCTCCCTCCTTCAAATGTGCAATGTATTGGTTTCATTGTCAGGGTCCGCTCCTATTTATAATCTAAAATGGTGCGCTATTTCTTTAAAGCGGAGGTTCACCCAAATAACATGTATATAAGATCATATTCTTTAAACTTCCACCATGTACAGTATGACCCCCGCGTAGGCACGTTACAAGAGTCACTAAGTTTCCAAAAGTAGCAGAACTGCACAGTCAGCTCTATACGGCTCCTAGTCGGTGCGCAGGCGCCGTGTAGAGCTAATTCGCAGTTCGGCTACTTTTGGAAACTATGTGACACGCCTACGCAATAGGCGGGGCGCGGGGGGAACTTTTTCTCAAGGACGTCAATTATCTGGGCGAAGTCCCAGGTGACATTGCGCCTCTGCATAGAAACGCCTACTACCGCGGGAGTCGGTACCCGGAAGCCGGGTGGAAAATAGCCATAATAAGGTATGTAGAGCCAAAAAAAAGGGCATACTGTACATCAGGGGTGGCCCGCGGAGCCCCCTGATGTGGCCCACGACCACCTGCTCTGGAATGGCAGGTTGGCAAGCCCAGATTACAGGTTGCCAACCCGCCATACCACAGCAGCAGTGTTGTGAATGAAGCTGGTGGTAGAGGAAGAAACCTGCTGTGGAGCAGAGCCCCATAAGCCGGTGTACCGTCATACTCCGCTCCCCATCACAGACTGCTCCGGAAGTGCTGTGGCGGCCAACTGCGCATGCGTTCCAAACGCATCTGCGATGCGTTCCAATGCATTTACGACAGTGCACACCAGCGAAACCTTGTTCGGCATCCAGGCTCTTTCCTTAACATTCCTGTGGATTGGAGGATGTTAAAAAAAAGAGCCAGGAGGCCGAGTGAGCGGAGCGAGCCGTCCGAGCGAAGCGAGGACGTGAGGCCGACTGGCCACTTTCCCCTAAGTCCACGTCGCTCTGAATGACGGCTTCGTTGGTGTGCAGTGTCGTAAATGCATTGGAACGCATCGCAGATGCGTTTGGTACGCATCGCGCATGTGCAGTTGGCCGCCGCAGCTCTTCTGGAGCAGTCTGTGATGGGGGAGCCGAATATGATGCGTCACCGGCTTTTGCCACAGGCGGAATCTATGGCAAAGTTCAGCTAACCCGCATGATAGACACAGGTGCAATACGCTGCACCCACAGTGTGGGTAAAACTCAGCACATCAGTGTGAAAGCAGTCTTGGGCCCTTTTCACACAATCAGCCTGAACAAACGAAACCCTCAATTCACCTTACAGAGCGACAAATGTAATAAGACTTTTGTCCGTTTATGTCCGCCTACCTCCAATCCGATCCACTAAAAAAAAACAGAAGGGAATTCGTCCCCTTCCATTTGGGCAGATCGGCTCGGAGGGCCTATAGAGTAGTAGTGACTTGTCATCTGCCCGCTCCGCTCATTGTGGCCCACGACTGGTTACCAAGATGCTTAAGTGGCCCTCGCTCTTTAAAAGGTTGGGCACCCCTGCTGTACATGATGGAAGTATAAAGAATATGATCTTGTATACATGTTATTTGGGTGAACCTCCGCTTTAAACATATATAGTATGAAATAGTATACTAAGATAAAAGTAGACGTAGTGAACAAATCAACCTTAAAGTAAATGTCCAGCCTAATGCTTCATTCAGACGAGACAGACTCCGCCGGGCCAGCTCAGGGGGAGATCTTTCCCCTGAGCTGGTGGATGACAGGTCCTTCTCTGCTCACTGAGCGGGTAGGGGCTTGTCGAGCGCTGCTGTCCTCTATGTAGAGCTCTGTCTGTTTTCATCAGATCTCATCCGATCCGCCATGGATGGATGGCGACGTATCGCCATAAGTCTGATTTTATCGAGTCGGATCAGGACGCTCTATAGGCTTGCATGGAGTGGCTGTTCAGGTCCGCCGACAAAACTGACAGGCGGACCTGAACGGTCTGAACGTGTGAAAGGGGGCCTAACACTAAAATCCTTAGACATATAGACATCCACGATCTAACACTAACCTATCTAGCCCTGCAAATAAATCCGTATACATACCTTTTCTGAAGTCACTCTGGTGTGGTCACACGCTGAGCTGTCAGCCACGGCTTCGATGTGGAGGTGGGTGCAGAGGAAACAGCCAACACTGAAAGCCCCATAGTAACTCTATGTGTGACGTCCCTTCCCATTCATTTCACGGCTATTGTCGGCTGTGTCCTCTGTAGAGCTTCCGCCGCTGGAGACCGGACCCAAGTGGCTTCAAAAAAGTTATGTATACTATAATTTTAATTTTATACCAACATGAATTAATGATAAAAAACAAACAAAAAAAAAACATTTTGATTCAAAGTTTATCCAGTGAAAATGTAACAAGTGTCCATAATACAATATCAGTGCTCCAAAAAGTCCACCCTTTAAATGAATGAGAATAGGGTGACTATCCAGATAATGCTTCAACCACCAATCACCTCTGGGTGCAATGCTCACTCGCCTCAAACACCAGTAAATGCATATTGTATTAACAGCTTAGTTGATCCATCAGGCGACTCTTTGCATCACCTTCATTCGTATTTTCCTCTTTAAGGGGCTTGTTCAAATATATAAAAAAGATCCGCCCATAGCCCAATATGTATGCTTAAAACAATTTATTACAATACTCAATGCACTCACATGTAACATATCTTGGATAAAGCATTTTGTTTTAAAATCGGCAATCCTTTCCACAGCACCTTCCGGGTCTCTGAGACACCAGAAAGTGACGTCACTGGCTCCGTCTGACGCGTTGCTTCTCTAGTCACATTACTTCCTCAGGGTAGGGTGCCTAGTGACAGACGCTGGGACATATAGTTGCGGTTTTGTTTACATGTAGCCATAGCCAGGCACACAGTTATGTATTAATTTTAGATATTTAGCCGTGCGTGAGTTAATATAATTCCAGTCCTATACGCATTACGTGTTAAGGTGTTATAAGCTGCACTAGTGGATACAGCTGGATAAAACAAAAATGGTGCCTGCCTTCATTTCTGGCTAAATGTGGTTATTTTAAGGGGTCGGGAGCGTGGTGGGTTATTTTTTATAACCACTGTATATGTAGATGGTGTTATACAAAAGTGAAGCTACCTGTCTAAACGGCGGTGTGTGGGCAGCTCAGGCTGTCTGGACAATATGCCCTTGGAGACTTGTTCTGTAATTGCTCATCTCCGATGAAGAGAAGAGGATTGCCCTGGCTGACATTCAGATAGCCACTAAAGAAAATAGAACAAATATTTGTGTGAAATGCATTGAATACATGGATAAACGCTGAATCGCACTGGAAATTACCTTCAGCAAAACTTTAAAACAACTCAAAATGTGTATTTACTGAAATTACAGTCTAGTTTCCCCTTACATAACGACTTTCCAAAGTAGAATGGCCTTGGTTTATCAGACTTCTGCATGCTTATCCCCCAATGCAGCAATTATAGCGGTAACATTTTAACCTGCTAGGCTGGGGCGTTCGTACATGTTGTGCCAAAGGCTCCATTCAAGAATGTTTGCTCCCCAAAAAATATACTTTTATTTAACTTTTTTTTATTTTTTTATCCATTACTGCTTAAAGTTGCAAAATTTATTTTTCCTTCTCTGTTTTTATATAGTTAATGTAAAAGGAAAGGTTAGGTAACCAGCCTTTAAGTGTTCCCTCAAACGCCCCCCCCCCCCCCATAGTCCTGCATACATTTTAGAAAATAAGTGCAATGTAAGGCAGGCCATAGATGTTATGATCTTCTTTCCTACCATCATAGGTTACAGGAAAGAAAATCGCTTGATTACCCCATCAACATAGAATCCCTTCCAATCTGTGTTCCAGCGGAATGGGGTCACAGGGAGTCGTCTCTGCTGGGAGAACCCAGTGATTATTGGTAGCGGCTATAGCCACTGGCATAGGTGTTTGCAGCCTATTGTATATGAGTGTGCACCCCAAAGCTCAAACACACACACACGTCTATATGTATGTGCATGTCAGTAGGACAATGGATGGTGTCAGTAGGGCAAAGGACAGTGTCAATAGAGCAGTGGACGGTGTTGGTATTGAAGGGATTGGTGTCAGTAGCTCTTTATTTTTATTATTTTTTACTATTTTATTTTTTTAAGCGGCCCCATTGGGAGGCTTTGTTGAAATATCAGGGGTCTAAATAGTGGGGATCTGCGGCACACTGGGTGATTAGGGTGTGCCCAGGCACACCTGACACACCCTGTGCGCACACCTATGGCCACAATGCTGGTTGTACCCAAGTTGATCAATGGATCAATGTGGGTACAATTGGCCTACCCATAGATGGTTCTAATCTCTGCAGGGCCAGCTGAGATTTTAAATTATCTATAGCCGGCTTAAGTACCTTTTTTTTTTTTTTTAACTTCCTTCTATGTGGTTACATAACTGCAAACCTCCAGCTGCTCTGTGTAATTTGTGTTCTTCAGTGGTGCCGTGGCAAAATGTCCACAAAATTGCCCCCAAATGCCAAACAAATGAAACTATCTGGTGGGTGGATTAAGCCTGTTCCTTTTCTTTTTTTTTTTTACACCAAGCCACAGGTATTTATTTTGCTACTTTGAGCACCGTGTGGCCAAGCCAATGGCATCCTAACAAATGATGTCATTGTTGGTTGATCAGGAGTATGTCAGGTGCCATCACAGCTCGTTTGTTCCTCTCTGTCTACACTGGACTAAAAGTTTTAAAGTTGTACCTACAGGTAAGCTTGTATAATAAGTCTTACGTGTAGGTCTGCTGAATATCTCCTAAACGTGCGGTTTCTGAGATATTCACATCGGCTCTGGCCAATCACCTCACTGGATATGTGCAGGGATGCTCTGGCTTCATGGTACGCTGTGTGTGCCATGAATGCACAGCGCCATGCTGCGATGTTGACGCACATGCACATAGGTGATGCCATAGAGGCCCGCCCAGCCAAACTGCTCGAGAGTGTAAACCCCATAGGAAAACCCAGGCAGAGATAGGAGTGTCAGCAGCGGTGACTAAATTTTTAAAGGCAAGTCTGCTACAGTGTTTTAGTATGCGGTGAATACTAGCACACTATAGCAGAACACTGCAAAAAAAAAGTGATAGAGTTTACTACCACTTTAATACAAGCAAGTTGAGTATCAAGGTGTCAACTCAGACTGGGAAATGGATATGCAGCACAAAGAGCCAGTGCAAAGGTAGGAGAGGGCAGAGTGAAGGAGAGATAAGCTTATCCAAGTGCTGCTTCTCCTTTCACTGTCTAGTTACAGGCTTGGGGGGGGGGGGGGTCAAGACCTGTAACAGTTACTGAACTGCGGCAGACAAAAATGAGGCGTTTTGCTTTTCAGACAGGGATGTGCCATGTAGCAGAGCTGTGTAAATCTCAGTATTGAATGGACAGAAATACAAATCCTTTGGCTGGTAAAAGTTCAGCTTTAACACTTAGATATTTGTCTGATGGAAGGTTGCTGATGCTGGATTGTGTTTTTTGTTTCTCTCTTCAGATCATAGTCTTGTGGAACTGTGACAAGCCGCTCCCTGCCAAGCACCGCTGGCCTGCCACTGCCGTGCCAGTCATCGTTATTGAAGGGGAGAGCAAGGTGAGACAGACCTGCTACTTGGCCTTTTTTATTTGTAAAGTCGCAAGCTTCATCTTATCAATGGAAACTGACAACACAGATTTGTGAGCGGACAAAAGTATTATGTGGACTTCTGATCCCTGACCTCCAAATAATAATCTGCCATTTAGCCCTGGTTCACACTGGTGCTACTTGTGCGCGATTTCAAAACCGTAGGTCAGTGCGATTTGCGTCTTGCGTCTGTTTAGCAGTAGTCTATACAAGCTGCAATAAAATCGGCTCAATGTAGTTCAGGAACCTTTTTCAAAGTTGCTGCAACTTGAGTTGCCAACAAAGGGGTGTGACTTGTCATGCGATCGCACCGGTGTGAACGTGGGTTTAAAATGACCCACGAGTGAATATTTAAGGGGCCCACAGCATGTTGGAGAAGGAAACTTTATATGGTAGGTGTTAAACGGCTATCAAGATATTGCAGATTTCAAAAACAATTTGCAAAATACATCTGTTCAGCTCAGTGTGTTACCCAGGTGATCCTTTTATGCTAATATGTAATATAAATATATAGAGAGGTGAGGTATGTGCTGATGCACGCATTCCTTGGCTAAAGATTGGATACCTACAGACTAGTCTGCTGGAAAAATATTTGGCTGAACACCTTGGCTCTCTACCTCCCTCTATTGACCACAAATTAGAACATTCTTTTAATTTAAACTATGAAAGAATGACTGCACTTTGAAGGTGTACAAACATGGTGATTTCAGATCAGTTTGAAGTCTGTTGTGAGTGTAGAAATAAAGTGGTATTAAACCCAAAAGAAACCACTATTATATTGCAGTTTACCAAATCTTAGATGCAGTGGCTGCATTTCTTTCTTTTTTTAGGCTTTCTTTCTTTTTTTCCCTCAATACCAAGTACCCAAGTGTGTATCATGTCTGCTATTTTCTTCCTCCATTATTTACATGGGTAATTTCTAATAGTTTATCCTGTTGCCTGGCAATCCAGAAGGGGGCCTTGCCTGGTGATATTTATTTTTGTAAAACTTTTGTCCCAAAAGGAACCAATCTGTTGCTGTAACTGATAACATTTTAGCTGGAGTTTGGCATCAATTTGTTAATTTACTTAAAGAGGTTGTAAAGGTAATTTTTTTTCACACCTAAATAGCTTCCTTTACCTTAGTGCAGTCCTCCTTCACTTACCTCATCCTTCCATTTTGCTCCTTAAATGTCCTTATTTCTTCTGAGGAATCCTCACTTCCTGTTCTGTCTGTAACTCCACACAGTAATGCAAGGCTTTTCTCTCTGTTGTGGAGTGTCATGCTTGCCCCTTCCCCTTCCCTCCCCCTACCTTCCCGTCTCCTTCCCTACCCCCCACCTTCCCATCTCCTTCCGCTCCCCCCCACCTTCCCATCTCCTTCCGCTCCCCCCCACCTTCCCATCTCCTTCCGCTCCCCCCCACCTTCCCATCTTCTTCCGCTCCCCCCCACCTTCCCATCTTCTTCCGCTCCCACCCACCTTCCCATCTCCTTCCACTGCCCCCCCACCTTCCCATCTACTTCCCCTCCCCCCCACCTTCCCGTCTCCTTCCCCCCCAACCTTTCCGTCTCCTTCCCCTTCCCCCCCAACCTTTCCGCCTCCTTCCCCCCCAACCTTTCCGTCTCCTTCCCCTTCCCCCCCAACCTTTCCGTCTCCTTCCCCTTCCCCCCCAACCTTTCCGTCTCCTTCCCCTTCCCCCCCAACCTTTCCGTCTCCTTCCCCTTCCCCCCCAACCTTTCCGTCTCCTTCCCCTTCCCCCCCAACCTTTCCGTCTCCTTCCCCTTCCCCCCCAACCTTTCCGTCTCCTTCCCCTTCCCCCCACCTTCCAGTCTCCTTCCCCTTCCCCCCACCTTCCAGTCTCCTTCCCCTCCCCCAGTCTCCTTGCCCTCCCCCCTGTCTCCTTGCCCTCCCCCCTGTCTCCTTGCCCTCCCCCCTGTCTCCTTGCCCTCCCCCCCGTCTCCTTGCCCTCCCCCCCGTCTCCTTGCCCTCCCCCCCGTCTCCTTGCCCTCCCCCCCGTCTCCTTGCCCTCCCCCCCGTCTCCTTGCCCTCCCCCCTTGCCCTCCCCCCTTGCCCTCCCCCCTTGCCCTCCCCCCCGTCTCCTTGCCCTCCCCCCCGTCTCCTTGCCCTCCCCCCCGTCTCCTTGCCCTCCCCCCGTCTCCTTGCCCTCCCCCCGTCTCCTTGCCCTCCCCCCGTCTCCTTGCCCTCCCCCCCGTCTCCTTGCCCTCCCCCCCGTCTCCTTGCCCTCCCCCCCGTCTCCTTGCCCTCCCCCCCGTCTCCTTGCCCTCCCCCCCGTCTCCTTGCCCTCCCCCCCGTCTCCTTGCCCTCCCCCCCGTCTCCTTGCCCTCCCCCCCGTCTCCTTGCCCTCCCCCCGTCTCCTTGCCCTCCCCCCCGTCTCCTTGCCCTCCCCCCCCGTCTCCTTGCCCTCCCCCCCGTCTCCTTGCCCTCCCCCCCGTCTCCTTGCCCTCCCCCCCGTCTCCTTGCCCTCCCCCCCGTCTCCTTGCCCTCCCCCCCGTCTCCTTGCCCTCCCCCCCGTCTCCTTGCCCTCCCCCCCGTCTCCTTGCCCTCCCCCCCGTCTCCTTGCCCTCCCCCCCGTCTCCTTGCCCTCCCCCCCCGTCTCCTTGCCCTCCCCCCCGTCTCCTTGCCCTCCCCCCCCGTCTCCTTGCCCTCCCCCCCGTCTCCTTGCCCTCCCCCCCGTCTCCTTGCCCTCCCCCCCCGTCTCCTTGCCCTCCCCCCCCCGTCTCCCCTCCCCCCCGTGCCCTCCCCCCCGCCCTCTCTCCTTGCCCTCCCCCCCGTCTCCTTGCCCTCCCCCCCTCCTTGCCCTCCCCCCCGTCTCCTTGCCCTCCCCCCCGTCTCCTTGCCCTCCCCCCCGTCTCCTTGCCCTCCCCCCGTCTCCTTGCCCTCCCCCCCGTCTCCTTGCCCTCCCCCCCGTCTCCTTGCCCTCCCCCCCGTCTCCTTGCCCTCCCCCCCGTCTCCTTGCCCTCCCCCCCGTCTCCTTGCCCTCCCCCCCGTCTCCTTGCCCTCCCCCCCGTCTCCTTGCCCTCCCCCCCGTCTCCTTGCCCTCCCCCCCGTCCCTTGCCCTCCCCCCCGTCTCCTTGCCCTCCCCCCCGTCTCCTTGCCCTCCCCCCCGTCTCCTTGCCCTCCCCCCCGTCTCCTTGCCCTCCCCCCCGTCTCCTTGCCCTCCCCCCCGTCTCCTTGCCCTCCCCCCCGTCTCCTTGCCCTCCCCCCCGTCTCCTTGCCCTCCCCCCCGTCTCCTTGCCCTCCCCCCCGTCTCCTTGCCCTCCCCCCCCGTCTCCTTGCCCTCCCCCCCGTCTCCTTGCCCTCCCCCCCGTCTCCTTGCCCTCCCCCCGTCTCCTTGCCCTCCCCCCCGTCTCCTTGCCCTCCCCCCCGTCTCCTTGCCCTCCCCCCCGTCTCCTTGCCCTCCCCCCCGTCTCCTTGCCCTCCCCCCCGTCTCCTTGCCCTCCCCCCTGTCTCCTTGCCCTCCCCCCTGTCTCCTTGCCCTCCCCCCTGTCTCCTTGCCCTCCCCCCTGTCTCCTTGCCCTCCCCCTGTCTCCTTGCCCTCCCCCCTGTCTCCTTGCCCTCCCCCCTGTCTCCTTGCCCTCCCCCCTGTCTCCTTGCCCTCCCCCCTGTCTCCTTGCCCTCCCCCCTGTCTCCTTGCCCTCCCCCCTGTCTCCTTCCCCTATTTCTTCACTGCTGCCTTGGTATTTGTTGTATGTTCCCACCACAGGGCTTACTTTACAGTGGTTGTAAACCCTTATATAAGTGACTGGCCTCAGTTGATGCACAGAGAAGAAATCATTTCTCCTACAAAAATAGTATTTTTCTGCAGTCCTTTCTTCTCTTCAGCCATTCAATTTCTGAGCTTCCCAGTGGCAAGAGGGGGAATCTGACATCACACACTGCACATCACAGAGAGAAGAGCCAAGTGTAATCTGAGACCTGAGTAGAGGGAATGAACACACCCCCTTCTACACAGTCTCATAGGGAAACATACACAGCCGAGGCTGTCGACTGCCTGCTTTATGCTGGGGAGGGGACAAGGCCACCTTCTGGATTGCCAGGCGACAGGATAAACTGGCAGAAATGACTCATGTAGATAATGGAGGATAAATATAGCAGACATGATTCACACTTGGGTACTTTGTATTGAGGCAAGTAGACACCATAGAAGGATATGCTTTGTTCATTTCTCCTTTCAGAGGTTTACAACCACTTAAAGGTAAAACACAACACAGCATGACAAAACATTGGTGAACTACTAACATGGTGGAGCACTTCTACAGAAGATGATACTGAAACCTCTTGTCAAATAATGTTGTGTACGCTGCCTCTCTGAGAATGACAGAGGGTGGAGTTGGGAATCATGAAACACTTGGTCTTTGTTTCGTGCAGGCTTAGATTGGGTTACTGCTAGATGCAGAGTATGCCTTCAATGCACCTGCTGCCAGGTATTAACATAGAGTAGAGAAGTCCCCAGGCTTTACTGCCCATACAAGCAAAGATGCAGTTTAGCACGCCATGGAGACATAAACATCATAGTCGCCGTTAAACTGTCAGCTAACCGTTTCTGCTTGAATCGCCAGTAAACATCATCCAAAGAGTTTCTGCTAGGCTGCGTCCTCTCCGATATTCTTCTTTTAAGCTTTGCAGGCAATGTGATCTTTTTAAGATTCTGAAGCGCATTGCCTCCTCACCTTGTGTAAGGACTGACCTTCATGCTGTTTTCTCTACAAACAAGCCTCTTGTGTGCAGCCAGGCATGGGCTTGTATGCTGTATCTTCCCTTTAACGAAGGTGCCGCTCTCTGCCTGGCATTACCCAAGCACACAGGCACAATTTGCTGCAAGTATACAGACAGCGGATGGTCAGAGCCCACTGCAGGCTCATTTGTATTCAAGCTGTCGGACCCAATATTCAGGCCCTTTCTTCTTGACTTCTAAATTTCATATTTTGTGTCGGGTGAAAGTTCAGCATTCAAAAGAATCCTTCACTTTCAAAATGTAGTCTTTTAATCAGAATTCTAGGCATTGACGTACATACATGCCCAGATCCTGACACATCTCTATCCCTTGGGTTTTAATTATTCAAAATGGCAGCCCCCCAGGCCTTACACAGTATACAAAATACATGTTTTACAGACATTGTATAAATCCAGAATGATTGATATATTTTATGTTTGTGACATTTATCTTTAAAATGTATCTAAAGCCAAAGTTTATTTTATACCATATAAAACATTTTCCTACAAATATGACATAAGACAAAAACATCTGAATACACAACTACATCCACAGAAAAATATTGGACGCCATTTTCAAAACATTGCATATTACAATCCTTAAAGATTCAAATATTTCTTTCTTGTCCAAAAAAAAAACATACAGTAAAAATACCTAATATTGTTTCTTAACATCCATCACAATCTCACCAATTCGGCACCACTCTGAAGTGTTTGAAGCCACTCTGCCCACATGTTTTGGAATTTATTTAAAGCTACTCTATGCTTAAAAGTAAATTACTCTAATTTTACATTCAGGTTAAAGCAGGACTAAACCCGTCAAATTAAGAGTTTCAAAAAACCGTTGAATTCCAGCACATGCCAGGAATGTAACGGTCCCCATTTGCTCTCAACCAAGCGCTCAAACCATCAAGTCTGGGGTCATAACTGATCACATGTGTAGCATCATTGCAGTTTCAAATCAAACAGAGGCCAAGATGGCTTTCTTGGCTAAAAAAGACAGGAGGGTTTAGTTCCACATTCACTGTCTGTTAATTTGCCAACTGTTATTGAAAATGGTGAAATACCTTACTGTGCAAATGATTTCCTCGCAAAAAACTATATGCTAAGGCCCAGCCTCAGGTTAGCGTGATTTTTTGGACCGAGAAGGTAAGAGTTTACAAAAAATAAATAAAATTCATGGTGTTTTGAGACCAGGGCCCATGAAAATCTTCTAAAACCTTCATGCTCAAACAGTAAAAATTAAAGTGTATACTCGCAGAATGAAATTATGGGTATTGAAAAGCTGAAACACACTAGATGGGGCTGGGTGTCACTGTGGGTGGGGGGTTCTGGAGTGAGTAGGGGACTGTGAAGCATTGGGGATACTGTGGAATGGTCTTGTTGGAGGGCTTGGGGCACTATGGAGGGCTTGGGGCACTATGGAGGGCTTGGGGCACTATGGAGGGCTTGGGGCACTATGGAGGGCTTGGGGCACTATGGGGGGCTTGGGGCACTATGGGGGGCTTGGGGCACTATGGGGGGCTTGGGGCACTATGGGGGGCTTGGGGCACTATGGGGGGCTTTGGGCTCTGCAGCAGGCTTGGGGGTTGTTTCTGACACTGTGGACACATGAGGTCTGGGGATACTGTGGGCTTTTCTGGTAGCTGGGATGCACTGTGTGTTGAAGGATCTGCAAAGGTTCAGAGCCAATGGCAATGAGAGGTTTCAGTTCCAGAGACGCACCAGGAAGTGAGGGGGCATCCCCTCTTAAATAGTTGTCACCTGATGAAGCTGGTTTTCCATTATACCTGTTCAGTAACAACTACAAATTTGAATTGTTGGAGACCAAGACAAATAGGTGCATACAGCAATAAGAACCTGGAAATTTGTTTTTGACCCTAAACTCCCCATCCAAAAAATAAAAAAGCTATATTGTAAGCTCTTCATGACCAGAGGAGAGGGGGTGTTGTATACTTGTGTTTGAAATGCAAATCAAACGTAGTTCAACAGATTCCCATCTTCGCAGATGGTGTGGATGACCATTCTGAGGTTGTTTGACCCTCTTAGCTTTGCGTTTGATTGCGGCATGTTCTACTAGAGAAGCAAATCGGGGAACACCCAGCCTTTTGCATGTATTTGAGCTGCTTTGCATTTTAAATGAAAAGCCTGCATTTGATAGCAACACTCCTGTTACGATATGAGAATGAATTTGGGTTTTCACACACGGTTATTATTTGGCTAATAGATTTAAATATTTTTATTATATGGGTTTTAATGAAGTAGATTTAGGGAAAATTGGGATTATTTTCATGGTACTACTTTTAGTAGTATGCAAAGAATGTCTGGAATCAGCAGAAAAAATACAAAATCGCTGCAATATAGCCATCGGTCTGCAGTCCCCTTTGCAGCACCATGGCCTCCTATAGCATCTGTTGTTCTGATGGTGTGCAGTTACCATTTGTTTTATTTCAAGTGTTTCCCCTTCCACACTGGATCATAAAATAGACTTGGTCAGCCGTGATTAGAAAGAAATGCAGAATTTAGTATCTTCTTTCCAATAAATCTCAATCTTACTTCTGATTCCTGTCTTGGCTGGGATGGATACATTTGTCAACAGCATCTCCAGGCGAGACATGTCCTGAAATCCATTTTAGTAGAAAGCTTCACTTGTGATTACAGGGCTGAGATGGAGTGACAGGCTGTCTGTCACTCTGCCAGCCATCTGGTCAATTCTCCAACGCTAATAAATGGAGCCTGGATGTTTTCTTGCTGCTCTAAGGGGTGCACGCTGTTGGACTCTTAAAGGGGTTTTCTATTCAATCCCCTCGTTAAACCATTTGTTAGCTTAAAGTGATACTAAAGTCTTTTTTTCGTGTTCTCTATTAATAACAATTGTTATACTTGTTATACTTGCTCTGTGCACCTATTGCACAGAAAGGTCACTTTCCTTCTCTTCTGGCCGTCCTCTGCTAGCGCCGTCAGCTTCTCCCTCCTTTAGTAAGCCAGGTGGTAAGGAAGCACCCATTCATGTGCGCTCTGGAGCTAGGCTGTGTCTCCACAGCCAGGTCCCATCTCCTTCCTCACAGGAGTTTGACAACAACAGGACCATCTTGTGAAAACAGGAAGTGATGGGAGCGGTGCTGGATTGGTGCGCAGCGCAGGATTGTTGAGCTCATTAAAGCAGAATTTCATCCAAAAGAGGAAGTTCCATTTGATCTCCTCCTCCCCCTCTTCTCCTATATTCGGTATGTCATTTTTAGGGTAGGAAAGGGGGGCGGTACCTATTTTTGACAGGTACATGCTCTGACTTCCGCTCTGATCTCCTAGACATGTCACAGGGATCTGTTTTTTTACCCGCTCAGCGATCTGTGCCTTTTTCGGCCCCTCCCACTGCCTTCTGGGTGGGGACACAAGTCCCATAAGAGAGCTGGACTATTCAGAAAGCACAGTGTGACTATCCCTTACTCACAATTGGTGGTGCCTGCACCTGAAGCCATTTGAGGAATCAGCTTGGGGTTCCAACGTCGTGGGAACCCTAAAGCCTCATACAAACGATCAGGCTTCGATCGGACAAATCCGTGGATTTTTTGGTCCGAAGGGGCGTTGGCTGTAAACTTGTTCTGCATACAGACGGCAGAAAATTTTCAGCCAACATTCACCAAACCAGTTCTTTACCGCCACCCTTTGGGCAACTTCCGCTATTATTGTCTGATGTTTAGCATTGGTTCGGAGCATTTGTGTTTGTACTTTGGATTTTAGTCTGACGGATTTGTGCACACACGATCAGATAATCCAACGGAACACATTTGTTGTCGGAGTATTTGAGAGCATGCACAGCCAACAATTGTTGTCAGAAATACAGTTGGTCGGATTATCTGACAAAACACGTCCGTCCAGACAATTGTAGGAATATCCGATTGTGTGTACAGGCCTTTAGTGTCCTTATATTAAAAGTCATACGCTACAGTATTTGTAGCTGCTGACTTTTATCTTTTTCAGATTGGAGCTTCTCTTTAACTGCAGCCCAAAAATAAAATAAAAAATTCGATCTCTGGTGGGCTGTGTTAAGTCTAGGAAATTAGTGGACATAAATGTGAATTCTTTGGGATGTTGAGCACCTCGTGCATATGTATTTTAGCATTGTTTTTTAGCAGTTTTGCCTTGTGTTTGGCTTCATGCATTGTAATAGGTGGGCAGATTGATTCCAACATTTTATGAGTTGTGTGTAAGCAGAGACCAGCTTTCTCAGCTTTACCATGTTTTATGAAAACTTAGAGACAAGGTAGGTAGGTTAAAAAAACAACTTAGCAGCTTGTACAAAATAAGATCAATATAACAGTCTGAACCTTGAGGGATATTTATACCTTTATAGGTGGGAGAAGGTTTGGTGGGATCGAGTTGATCAGGTTAGTTTCAAGGCTGCAAATAACATCAGATGAAAATTTAAAAATAAATCGAAAACCTCATCACTCATATATAATATAAGCTTTAGCACAAAAGTTGTTTTGTAATCTTTTTAAATCTGTAACTTTCCTGCCAATGAAGGACCTTATTCAGGTACTTCCTGTTTTTTTCGATGACAACTGCCTCAGTTGTGCTCCTACATCATCATGCTGTTGCATGCACCTCTGATGGAGATAACTAGGTACTATGTGCACACAAATTTGGCAGGCATAGACTGAGATTAGGAAGCGGTTTCAGAGCAGCAAAGTGCCCCTGACACTGGAGAGAGTGCATGTAGACAGGAAGTGGCCGAAGGAGGCTGCAGAAAGAACAGCAGCGCTGATTTTCAAAAAAATATAAAAAATAAATAAAAAACATGGCAATTTTATAATAAGTAGTGATGTTTCATTTACGAAAATAAATTCCATTCCTTCAGGCTTTGAATTTAATTTACTGCTGTTCTCGCCGCATATACCCAAGCAGCGATGTTGATGTTATAAGTCCAGGTGATGCCCTATCAAAGTCAGCGAACACTTCTTAGAATCTTAATATGCAGTCAAACATGGTAGTAAAAGTAATAATTATTACAGAACTCTCCATGAAAATAACCTTTTTTACTAACAGCCCTAAGACAAGTCCTCATGTCTACCTTGGGTAACACTGGTATAGTCTATGGATATGTGAAAATAAATCTGACCTGGAGGCACAAAGGTTAAGCCATATCTATTATATTTCTTGAGACTTTTCCTAAATCAGCCTATTTCTTCTCACTTTATCTTGGCAGGTCATGAGCAGCCGTTTTCTGCCGTACGATAACATAGCGACTGACGCCGTTCTCAGCCTTGACGAAGACACAGTACTTTCCACAACAGAGGTATGTGATTATATCTGCTGGCATCTAGAGCAAAATGTACCTTACCTCTACTGTTTATGCATTATAAATGTATGAACCTTTAATAGAGAGCTCTAGACAAAGAGCTTGAACGTGTAGCCAAGAATTTTGTTTAGGAAGAACAATTAAATGGCTGTAATGAAGGGGCAACGCTTTGACTGCAATGCTTGCTTTATCTATGGTACTGCCCTTCACAGATTCACAGTTCTATGATCCAGCCTCCATCCTTTCCAGGTACAATGATATCCAACGTTATTTTTCCACTTCCTGTGAGCTCAGGGCACCAAGGACCCTTCTGGGTATGCATCATGAAACCACCCGGGCTCACAGAAAAATGCTGTAGGCAGTTGTACTATGTCATTGGAAGGACCTGTGGCATCACGCAACCAAACTAAAGACCCTGCCGAATAAGGTATGTTGCTTCTACACAGAATAGTTGGGCTTGAAGTGTTTTGGACCTCTTCTACCCAATTCTATCTCTTTACTACCATACTGCTTCTCGCTCTTCAACCTTTACACATCCTGTGTTTGGAACCTTTGCCTTCATAGCAAGTTCAGGCTTATTCATACATTAAAGCCCAACTCAGGGCCTACACGGATCAACTGCTCATTTTTGTCTAGAGGAGAATGGAGATATACTTGCCTAATCCTCTGATCTGCCCCACACATGGCTGGTCCATGTGGCCCCTGAGATTGTATAAGGGAGTATGATGGCATAATTTGGCTTTGTTACAGCTATGAATGAATGACTTGTATAGCGCTACGCATGCGAACTGATTCGCCTCTGGGCGCTTTTTCCAGCCAGTGCCTGCTTGGCTGGTGTGGTCATTTTACCCAGTAGGATCCTGACACGCTAGAGACACACAGTCATACACACATATATAGGGCCAATTTGGACAAGATCCAATTTACCTACCAGCATGGCTTTTGAAAACACAAGATGTTTCATAGAGGAAGTCTTACCATGAAAGATCGTCCCTCAAATATAGAAGCCATCAACGTATGACTGAACCTCACCAGAAGGAACACATAAGAGAAATGTCACTTTTAGCTTTGAATTTTACCTCAAGTATGCCAAACACTGCTTGAAGAAATCATTATGTATGCCGACAGTTCCAATGCATATGGTGCGGTCTGTCTGCATTTGGCTGCGAAGGTTTATTATTGTCGGTGAGATTTTTATGGAAAGCATTGTCCTCTAAGCTTTGTCTTGAGTTATTTTGTAGCCTCAATTCGAAGCTTACAATTGTTCAAAAAACAATACAGTTGCGTGTTGCTCATATCTTCTGACAATTTACAAGTGTATGCAATTATAGTGGAACCACCAGGCACGTTTTTCAGCCCTTGCAGAAACCTTCTTCCAAGATAATTCAAGTCACATTGACTGAGCAGTTCTGATTTTCTGCTTGTTTATTTTCCTGGATTCTAATATGAGCTGAAGGACAAAATCATGACATCCATTGAAGTGTGAGCGTTGCTGAGCAGTGTTCTCTTCGGCCCTTTATAGGATTTTTTTTTTTTATTATGAAAAAGCAGCTTCAGGCATCCAGGATCAGTGAACTGTTGGTTCTGTGGAGGAAAACCTCATTGCCACCGAGCTAATGTCACTCAGTCCTCTAAGTTTAACTTTAAAGTTAAAAAGCAGTCAACAGGTTATATGTCTGCAGCACCACATAACACAAGGGGGTGATGCTTAAAGTAAGCTAAAGGGAGATGTTTTTTGCCAGTAGCAACCGGCCAGCCATCAACTTTTTTTTTTTTCTGCAGTTTTGGGTTTGAAACTAAAATAGGAATTCTGCCTGGATGCTATGGACATCAAAAAGTGGTCCTCGGGTTACAAACATCCTACTTACAAACAACTCCTACTTACAAAAGATGGATACAACCGTTTACTTAAAAAATACCCTTCATAATACTCATGCTTAGTGTAGTCTACTAAAGGTATTGTGTAACCTAAGGGCTGTTTTGTATTTGTGGAGCATTTTTTTCTTACCTTAAGAAGTCCCAGCACATAGGCCATCTCTTGTGTGGGCATCTAAAGCCACAGTGTATTACTTCCTGGATTCCGTGCATGCTGTCTACGCAGAAGAATATATATCTTATTCTCTAGGGTCTCTGCTAAAAAAAATATATAATGTTTGTGCGGTTCTGTGTAATTTTCAAGTAAGAAAATTATGATTTTAACATGTAGGAGAGAAATGTCAGAATTGGCATTTGTGGTAAAGATGGCAAAGTGGTAAAGGGGTTGTAATTTTTTTATATCTGTTTTTTTTTTTGTGCCCTTGATCTGCCTTTTCTGGTGGCTCCTCCCCGCATCGAGTGCCCACATTGGAGAAGGTGCTCCTAAGGAGGAAACCTGTGCGGGCGCTCTCCCGAGTCTGGCTTCTGTGTCCATTCACACAGAATGCAGGACTCTTCTCCTCCCCCCACGTCATTGGAATTTATTGACCGCAGCGGGAGCCAATGGCTGCGCTGCTATCAATCTTTACAATCGGGACACAAGACACCAGCTAGACCTGGTGTGCCCGTTCCCGGAGAAAGATCTGTGTCAGGTGAGTATAACAGGGGCTCGGGGGGGGGGTCTGCAGTACCCCAGAAGATTTTTCACCTTAATGCATAGAATGCATTAAAGTGGTTGTAAACCTTTGTCTTTTTTCACCTTAATGCATTCCATGCATTAAGGTGAAAAAACACCTAACAGAGCCCTACAGTATAATTAGCAGCAGGAATGTTAAACTTAAATAGGGCTCTGTTTTATCATACTATTCTCATAAAACAGGCTGTGATGGGAGATGCCATGAGGAATAATTGTTGGCCTCTTGATCGGTGTTCTTATGAGTTATGGATATAATTCTGGTCTGTGCCAGCCAGATTGCAAAGCAAGACTTCAAGAGGCCTGCCTGCAAAAAGCTCCCCCTCTCCTTTTTCCCCTTAATAATCGATGCACTTACTGAAAATCAAATCGGAAAAGCACAAATTGCCTTTTCCCCCACATACGCCCTTTAGGATCCTCATTTCTAAATCCTGCCTAATGGGTTTTTATTTTAGCATTTTATCAGAAATATTGTCACCTTCTGCTGGTGACAGGGCATTTTTTTCAGTCGCTAATTGGGCTCTTGATTTGCATATAGCACTTTCTTATAATGTCACCAGAAGCCGGAGAGAGACGGTGAGAGGGGGAGAAAGGAGCTTGTTCCGTGCTATCGGCTCATCACGTTGTTCCCTGCAAGCCTGTCCTCTGAAGCATTTATTTCACTAATTAATGTTTTGTGAGCTCTATCTTCCATCTCGGGTGCAAAGATTGGATTATCCAGAACCAACACAAAAGTCGAGCATTTCCCATGGAACTGAAGATGTTTGCAAATGCCTAGAATGCGATGCAATGATTACACCCAGGAAAAGAAAAGAACGCAACAATACGTCCTGTAGGCCAGACGAGATTGCATTGTGTTAATTATAGGGACAGCGTAAGACGGGAAGGATTCAGAATACTGAAGATTCCTGGGACGGGATCTCATTTTAATGAATTAGCCTATTAACTAGGCTGAAAATATAACCTAGTGAGACAAGAAAACCAAATTAACTCACACGCCTTCTTTATTAGAAGTCACCAAGTAGGCACTTTTCCTTTTTTTGTGGTGTAGTTATTTATGCCTACTTTTATTTTCTATTTTCAGTTTAACATTACCCTATTGTTCAGTAGTAGCGCTTTAGCCATAAATATATGAAAGGCCTAGTAAACCCCATTAAAAGTTGGGCTTTTTTAAAAAGGGGAGCTATAATCATCTTGGTATGCGTGTGAATGGGAATTACTCTGTTGAAGTTGAATTATACTCAAGATGTGAACAAAACTGTGATAGATAACTTGAAAAGTAATAGGAGGACTTAAATACTTACCCTTCCCATAGAAAATGCTGCTCTGGATTCCTGCCAATGCTTATAGTATGTCTAAAGACTTGAGCACGCAGTCACTTGAGCGGTGCTTAGACCCCTTTCACGCTTTTTTGACTTGTCCTGCGACTTGGTACTGCAAAGTCGCATGACAAGTCGTACCCCATAATTTCCAATGAATACCGTTCATATCTGTGCGACTCCAAAGTAGTCCCTGCAGTAATTTGGTCCGACTTTGGTGCGACTTGAGGTCCTCAAGATTACACAGTCACTGCTTCAAGTTGCGTCCAAGTCGCGTAATTTTCAGGTCGTACAAGTGTGAAAGGGGCCTTAACCACTTGAGGCCCGCGCTACCGTCGGATGACGGCAACAGCGCGGGCCTCAATATCCAACATGCCGTCATTTGACGGCATGTCTTTCTGGCGTTCCCAGCGCGCGCTGTACAGCGCGCTGCGGGGAAGCCCTGTGTTGTCCGTGTCCCTTGGACACGGCCAATCACAGATCGCGGCAAACGGCCAATCAGAGCGGCCGTTTGCAATGCAATCTGTGGGCGAATGAGAGATGATCTCTCATAGATCATCTCTCATTGCCGGCTGACACAGAGACAATGTCCTGTCTCTGGAAGGGAGGAGCCCGATCTGTGTTCCTTCCTACATAGGGACACAGATCGGTCACCCCCCCCTCCCCCTACAGTTAGAACACACCTAGCATACACATTTAACCCCGTCCTCACCCCCTAGTGTTAACCCCTTCAATGCCAGTCACATTTATACTGTACTTAGTGCATATTTATAGCACTGATCGCAGTATAAATGTGAATGGCGCCAAAAATGTGTCAAAAGTGTCCGATGTGTCCGCCATAACGTCGCAGTAACAATAAAAATCGCAGATCGCCGCCATTTCTAGTAAAAAAAAAATAATAAAAAATAATAATTCTCTCCCCTATTTTGTAAGCGCTATAACTTTTGCGCAAACCAGTCGCTTATTGCGATTTTTTTTTTTTTTTTTACCAAAAATATGTAGAAGAATACGTATCGCCCTAAACTGAGAAAAAAAAAATGTGTTTTTTTTTTTTAATTGGGATATTTATTATAGCAACAAGTAAAAAATATTGTATTTTTCTTCAAAATTGTCGCTCTTTTTTGTTTATAGCGCAAAAAATAAAAATCGCACAGGCGATCAAATACCACCAAAAGAAAGCTCTACTTGTGGGGAAAAAAGGACGTAAATTTTGTTTGGGAGCCACGTCGCACGACCGCGCAATTGTCAGTTAAAGCGACGCAGTGCCGGAAGCTGAAATTTCACCTGGGCAGGAGGGGGGTGTAAGTGCCCAGTAAGCAAGTGGTTAAATTGGTCTTGTAGTTTGGCATACTTGATCATTATGGCAGACCTACCTCTAAGTTTGTCCTTCAGCTCTCAGAGCTCTATGAATCCCTAGCTGATATCTACCGGTCATCATCTTTTCTCTATTCAGCCATTGGGCGGCCATTGATGTAAATCTTTTACATGCTAACTAGAATTACACCTTGCCAATGCGGACAGGAACGACATCTGTATTTTGAACAGAAAACATTTTTTTAAGTGAGTTTACTGATAATACAGTGCAGTTGTCCTTGAAAACTGCTAGTAAAGGACCTTTAGACCCATGGAGATGAGTGTCATCTGGAATGTACAGACAGCACTTGATGAAAATTCTTAGTAGAAGAACCTAATTGTTTTGTTTTTTTACTTTTCTGGCCACAATTTTGATGGTCACAAAATGATAGCTGTGTCTCCAATACTAGAGCATATTTGTGTTTTGATCTGGTTTTATTTAAACAGTACAAGACAGTGACTTCATATTCTTATTTACAAGTCTATTCCCCGAAGTTGTGCCTGGCCATTAGTGCTGGAATTTTCATGTAACTTTGACAAGTCCAGCGAAGTCATTCTTCTGACAAGCTTCTTTTGCAGTTATATTTTCGTTATCTCAGCAGTAACTGTTGTGGCATTAATGGAATGCTAATCCAAAATGGATGTAGCGGGCCCATCAGAAGGCAGTGTACCATATTAAACGTCTCACTTTGGTGTCCTTCGTGTTTGCTATGTGAATGCTTGGCTTCATCCCTTTGTCATTTGCATAGTTCTTGTCTGCACATCCCTCCAAAACACTATATAGACATCCATTACGTGGGTTGTATTTGCTACACAGTAGTCCCCAAAATGCCCATTCATCTTGCATTGACTAAAGATTGAGTTAAAATTGTTTGCTGTCAAAACACTTGCCAAGAGCATCATCAGAGCCTAAGAGGAAAGGATCCTTGTCAACTTGAGGCAGCCAATCAGATATTCATGTGCATTCACTCTATGCAGAATAAGGGGCTGTAGCTGTAATGGGAAAACAGATGTTTTTCTTTCACATTTGTTAGGCCAATATTGAGGCTACCTCAGCAAAACTTAACCCAAGGCAAGTGGGGTATGGAAAGCAATGCCAGCCTATGGCGCCACAGCAGTTAAATCAGCCTAGTAAGCTAAATATGCTTATTACAGTACCGTTTTCAGTATGTAGGTATGATGAGGTGGGCACAATGATCTTCTACCTATTCAAATTTTCTTGGTGGGGATAAAGAAAGATACAAAATGTAAAGTAGGGGAATAGCCAGCAATAAGGGATTACCTTAAAATGCAGGTTATAGAATTAAAACCATGAGGGTGATATCCAGTAAGGAAACAGACTTCTCAAAGTTGTCAGCCAAAGTCCACAAAACCAAACATCAGAACCTCCAACTTTGCCATTTTGGCCAATATGCTAAAGTTTTTTGTTTTAATTAGACCTTTTTGTCCGATTTGCATTGGCTGTACATTTTGCTGCCCTTGGCCTCCTAAAAGCAATGGCAGCCAGCTCCCTTACCTGTGGTGAGCCTGCTAATTCTCACTAGCTTTGAACTTTGCTCAGATTTTCATTGCCTGCTGCCTTATTTTTACTGGACAGCTTGTGCCAGTCATTGCAGTTGGTAAGATGAGCCAGTGCCGGGTCTAAGATTCTGAGTTGGTGCTGCATCTAGGACTCTGAGTAGCCAGCCCTAACTACCTTAGCAGACCACCTCCCCAAAATGCCAATCGCTGACCAGAATAGGTAGGCTCCTCAGGAACTAATTGGTTGCTTGACCAGAACAAGTAGGCTTCTCGGGTCTTCATTTGTTGCTTGCCTGTCCAGAACAAGTAGGCTCCTCAGAACTTTATTTGTTGCTTGTCTGATTAGAACAAGTAGGCTCCTTGGTAGCTTCATAAGTTGCTTGTCTGAACGAAACAAGTAGGCTCCTCTCTAAATTCATTTGTTGCTTGCCTGACCAAAACAAGTAGGCTCCCCGGGGCTTTATTTGTTGCTTGCCTGACCGGAAAAAGTAGGCGCCTTGGTAACTTACCGGTAATTTGTTGCTTGCCTGACCAGAATAAGTATGGTCTTCTGGACTTCATTTGTTGCTTGCTTGAGGCTCCTCAGGACCTCATTTGTTGCTTGCCTCCATTGGGCCAGTGATAGTCCTGACTAGGGTTGTCCCGATACCAGTATCGGTATCGGGACCGATACCGAGTATTTGCGGGAGTACTTGTACTCCCGCAAATACCCCCGATACCAGAATAGAATACTCGCCCCCCACCCCGCCGCCGCCGCACCGCACCATCGCCGCATCCCCGCTGCTTAGTTAATACAGGCGGGGAAGATAACAGCTTTCATTTGAATAGCTGTATCGTTTCCTGCGGCGCCGCACATACACTCCCCCTTGCTCGTGATTGGACAGATCGCGAGCAAGGGGGAGTGTCTATACGCGGTGCGGGAGGAAACGATACAGCTATTCAAATGAAAGCTGTTATCTTCCCCGCCTGTATTAACTAAGCGGCGGCAGCGGCGATGCAGGATGTAGGTATGTGGGAACTGGCTGCATATATGGGGCTGACATAGCTGCATATATGGGGCTGACATAGCTGCATATATGGGGGCGACATAGCTGCATATATGGGGCTGACATAGCTGCATATATGGGGGTGATATAGCTGCATATATGGGGGTGATATAGCTGCATATATGGGGGTGACATAGCTGCATATATGGGGGTGACATGGCTGCATATATGGGGGTGACATGGCTGCATATATGGGGGTGACATGGCTGCATATATGGGGGTGACATGGCTGCATATATGGGGGTGACATGGCTGCATATATGGGGGTGACATGGCTGCATATGTGGGGGTGACATGGCTGAATATGTGTGGGTGACATGGCTGCATATGTGTGGGTGACATGGCTGCATATGTGTGGGTGACATGGCTGCATATGTGTGGGTGACATGGCTGCATATGTGTGGGTGACATGGCTGCATATGTGTGGGTGACATGGCTGCATATGTGTGGGTGACATGGCTGCATATGTGTGGGTGACATGGCTGCATATGTGTGGGTGACATGGCTGCATATGTGTGGGTGACATGTGCATATGTGTGGGTGACATGGCTGCATATGTGTGGGTGACATGGCTGCATATGTGTGGGTGACATGGCTGCATATGTGTGGGTGACATGGCTGCATATGTGTGGGTGACATGGCTGCATATGTGTGGGTGACATGGCTGCATATGTGTGGGTGACATGGCTGCATATGTGTGGGTGACATGGCTGCATTTGTGTGGGGACATGGCTGCATTTGTGGGGGGACACGGCTGCATTTGTGGACACATTTAAAAAAAAAAAAAGTATCAGTATTCGGTATCGGCGACTACTTGAAAAAAAGTATCGGTACTTGTACTCGGTCCTAAAAAAGTGGTATCGGGACAACCCTAGTCCTGACCCCAGAAGATTAGCTGGACATTTGAGGAGTCGGTTAGCTTTGTAATGCTAAGTTTCAGATGTACCAAAACAGGATTTGATCTCCACCTTTATTTATTTTTTATAACTGGTACCCCAACACAGAAATATCCCACCTTCCCACTCTGATAAGAAGGTATTGCTGTAAGCTGGCCAAGTTCCTTGAACAGTACTCTCCAGTTATTGACAAGGAAAAGCCTCTAGGCTGGTGACACCAGCACCATGGTGTCATGACAGCAGTGTAGACTAGGCAGACTAGGCAGTGTAGACTAGGCTTGAGAAGAAAGGCTGCTGCATCCTATTCAATAAAGAATCGTGTTCTATCATATGTGGAAAACTGCTGCTATATGTAATATTACTGGTGCTGTGTGATACTCCTGTGATAATTGTGGCTGTGTCTCCTGTGCAGAATGTACGGTAAATGACAGTTGCAGTATTGAAGTAATGCGTGCCTTCTGTGTATCAGATCAATGCTAGCTTTTACTTCACACAGATCGCAGCGCTGACACAATTAACCTCAATTAGGTAGAGGATCGCAGTGAAAATAAAGTCATTCCAGCAGGCTATTTACTCGTACTGTTGCAGTTAGTTCTGCACGCCCACAAACCGGCTCCCATCGCCTGCCATACACTTCTCTCTCCGCTACTTCTCTTGCAGCCTGAAGGGGTGGTAAGCAGATGTCAGCAGATCTGCTTCTGTGTTCCCTGCTGTCCGCTGGGAGGAGAAAGAAAAGGTCAACAGAGAAAGCGAACAAGTTTTCTAAACTACTGAATCGCTAATGACTGCACTGACCTAAAGTAACTTGGCGGAGTGCAGTTTTCCATGCTGCGGCAGGTCTCGGGATCTGTTACATGTTTTTGCTGCAATTGGGAGACCAACAGAATATGTTGAGAGTCCACTAGAGACAAGAACTAGAACTTATGACTGCCAGAAATGCTGATAAGTGCACACAAAAGTTTTCCGAGTGGCAATCATTTTTTTTTTTTTTTTTTGAGGGCACACAGCATTAGTGTTGTATATGTGCCGCATCCAAGAGAAGACCGCTGATCCTGATTTAGGAGATGGATGTCTCAATCTCTGTCTCTATGCATGAGACATCCTGGTGTTTTATGGCTGGCCTTTGTAGTATAAACTCTAATGAAATCCACAGATTAGAAAAGCCAATGAATGCAGTTTTATGTACTTATTCTTGCAGAATTAGGGAATGAGGACACTACTTGCATGGAGTTTGCATGTTCTCCATAGGCTTTTGAAGGTTCTCTTCAGAGACTCTGGTTTCTTTTCACACTGATGCTGTTAGGTTAATCGGTTCCTGTCTAAACTGACCCTAGTATGTGTGTGCATGTATGTATGCATATAAGATGGGGACGTTGGATTGTAAGCTCCTTGAGTGCAGCAATGGATGTGAAAGTACAATATAGAAAGCACTGTAATAAATTGTTCTATATAAATATCTGTAATAAGTACCTAAATTTGCCTTGATAGCCTTCTGTATTATGCACAGTAGCACTTAGTCAAGCTCTGCTGCAGTACACATAGTAGCGAGGAGGAGAGAGAGCCGTGTCATCTTCATTGTTCATTCAGAAGATTGGGGGGGGGGGGGTGTTCTTGACAAGTCTGTTGCAATACAGGTCAAGGACCTAGCAGTAGTGGTTTTACAGATGTACAAAATCTTAACACGCTAAAACTATTCCTGGAGGCATATTAAAGAGAATTTTCACCCTGTAAACAAGTTTTAAACTTTAAAAAACCCACAACTACCTGTCCCAGGATCCAGAAATGTCCTAGCCTAACCCAGCTCCTTTACTTCGTCTTCGGGGCGTAGGCGTCGACATCTTTACTGTGGGCAGCTGACTGCGACTCCTTGCAGCTGGCTGCCTACTGCGCATGTGCCCCATGTATGGTCCCCCAGTCTCAGGCCTGTGACGTGTCCTAAGAGGCTGGGGAGATGGAGGGGGGTGAACTTCCACTCAAATCGCTGCAGCAATCTGACCAGAAGTGGGAGTGGTTACCAAAAGGAGAAACATTGCAAATATTAGAGAGGAATAGGGAGGCGGAGGGAAAGCTGAACTTCCCCTTTTGGGTGAAGTTCTGCATTAGGCTTGTTGGCAGTTTCAGTTTAAAGGAGAACAGTAGCCAAAGTTCATTTGGCTGTACTTCTCCTGTGGATCATAGGAGTGTAGTTCATTCTTCACTCCTGTGACCCCTTTTTAGCAGACAGCTGAATTTGTCCTTGGTGAATGGGGCAAAATGGAATGTCCTTAGGCTATATTTTCTGGAGATTGATTGTGTAAATGGGGGAGATACCACATTATGGCCACTAGATGGTGCTATCATAATAAAGTATGCTCATCAGCTCCATCTAATGGCCATAATTGGGTATTTTCTCCGTTCTCACATTTTTTTGCTGCAGAGAGATTTGATTTTGCCCCTTTTTTTTCATGCAGTTTAGATTGACTAACCGGTATGTATTTTTTTTTTTTTTTATAGATAAATACACCCTATAGTTAATATAAATATATACAGAAGTAAGAATACTCATTGATCATATTGTTGAATTCAAGCTGCACACCTTCTCTTCTATACCTAAATAGAGCAGAGCCTTCCTTTAAACGTGGGTTTTCTCCATCCTTCGATATCGGGTAATCCGGTGCGCTGTGGGTTGAGGTTCTTTGCAGTCAGTTTACATATTAGTCGGTTTCAGAACTTTACTAAAAACGATTCAAGTACCGATGAAGGTGTTGAAGTATTTACAGCAAGAGTGTCATCCTTCCTCTCCGGCTAAAGCCGCCGCGTCCTTGACATGATAAATGTCATTGCCATCAGCAGATGGATGTATATGGTTTGAAGTGGAGGGCCCGGGGGACTTGCCTGGCATACAGTCCTTACTCTTTTTTGTTGTTGTTTGTTATTTATTTTGAACGATCTGTACAAGACAAAGGTGAATGACCTTCATAAGAAAGTTTATTTTTTCGGGAAGGTCAAATGAAAGGATTCCGGAATTTGTCAAAAGTCAGCATTTTTTTCTTGTAAAAAGGGCAGAGTTATAAATCTGAATTTAATCCTACAGACGCGCTGAACTTCAGCTAATGGATACATTAAAATGTGCATAATTTTGCGTTGGAATACAAAGTACTATGACTCTGAGCAGCTCCCTATTTGTTCCAGCAGGTGAATTTACTTCAGTATTTTGTTTGCCGCTTGCTAAGTTGTGACTCAAAGTGCACCGGTGGGTACAAAATAGTAAGCAGAGCGGGTACTTATAGGACTTAATTTGCTTCCATGACACCTCATGGTTTCTGACACCTGTGGCACTGTGGTGTGCAAATCCTAACTATGATACTAAGGCCATACTGTTGGTCAGATGAGACCGCCAATCGCATTATAGACCGATATTGAGGTGTGGCAGGGACTATAGCCATAGTAGTCGGGTTGACAATTCAGTAAAGCACCCAAGATGATCTAGAACAGTGGTCTCCAAAACTGCAGCCCTTTTTCCTGGGGCATAGTTCCTGCCACTGACACCAATGATGGGACACTATTCCTCCCACTAACATCAGTGAAAGGGAACCATTCCTTCCACTGATACTGTACCAACAATGGAGCACTATTCCACCCACTGACACCAATGATGGGGAACTATTCCTCTTACCGACGCCAATGATGGGACACGATTCATCCTATTGACACCAATGATGGAAAACTATTCATCCCATTGACACCAATGATGGGACACGATTCATCCCATTGACACCAATGATGGGACACGATTCCTACCATGAATACCAATGATGGGGCACTATTTCTCCCGCCAACACCAATGATGGGACACTATTTCTCCCGCCAACACCAATGATGGGACACTATTTCTCCTGCCAACACCAATGATGGGGCACTATTTATCCCGCCAACACCAATGATGGGGCACTATTTGTTCCCCTGACACCAATGATGGGGCACTATTTGTTCCCCTGACACCAATGATGGGGCACTATTTGTCCCCCTGACACCAATGATGGGACACTATTTCTCCCCCTGACACCAATGATGGGACACTATTTCTCCCCCTGACACCAATGATGGGACACTATTTCTCCCCCTGACACCAATGATGGGACACTATTTCTCCCGCCGACACCAATGATGGGGCACTATTTCTCCCGCCGACACCAATGATGGGGCACTATTTCTCCCACCGACACTAATGATGGGGCACTATTTCTCCCCCTGACACTAATGATGGGGCACTATTTCTCCCGCTGACACCAATGATGGGGCACTATTTCTCCCGCTGACACCAATGATGGGGCACTATTTCTCCCCCTGACACTAATTATGGGGCACTATTTCTCCCCCTGACACCAATGATGGGGCACTATTTCTCCCCCTGACACCAATGATGGGGCACTATTTCTCCTGCCAACACCAATGATGGGGCACTATTTGTTCCCCTGACACCAATGATGGGGCACTATTTGTCCCCCTGACACCAATGATGGGACACTATTTGTCCCCCTGACACCAATGATGGGACACTATTTCTCCCCCTGACACCAATGATGGGACACTATTTCTCCCCCTGACACCAATGATGGGACACTATTTCTCCCGCCGACACCAATGATGGGGCACTATTTCTCCCGCCGACACCAATGATGGGGCACTATTTCTCCCACCGACACTAATGATGGGGCACTATTTCTCCCCCTGACACTAATGATGGGGCACTATTTCTCCCGCTGACACCAATGATGGGGCACTATTTCTCCCGCTGACACCAATGATGGGGCACTATTTCTCCCGCTGACACCAATGATGGGGCACTATTTCTCCCCCTGACACTAATGATGGGGCACTATTTCTCCCCCTGACACCAATGATGGGGCACTATTTCTCCCCCTGACACCAATGATGGGGCACTATTTCTCCCCCTGACACCAATGATGGGGCACTATTTCTCCCCCTGACACCAATGATGGGACACTATTTCTCCCCCTGACGCCAATGATGGGACACTATTTCTCCCGCTGACGCCAATGATGGGGCACCATTTCTCCCGCCGACACCAATGATGGGGCACTATTTCTCCCGCCGACACCAATGATGGGGCACTATTTCTCCCGCCGACACCAATGATGGGGCACTATTTCTCCCGCCGACACCAATGATGGGGCACTATTTCTCCCGCCGACACCAATGATGGGGCACTATTTCTCCCGCCGACACCAATGATGGGGCACTATTTCTCCCGCCGACACCAATGATGGGGCACTATTTCTCCCGCCGACACCAATGATGGGGCACTATTTCTCCCGCCGACACCAATGATGGGGCACTATTTCTCCCGCCGACACCAATGATGGGGCACTATTTCTCCCGCCGACACCAATGATGGGGCACTATTTCTCCCCCTGACACCAATGATGGGGCACTATTTCTCCCCCTGACACCAATGATGGGGCACTATTTCTCCCCCTGACACCAATGATGGGGCACTATTTCTCCCCCTGACACCAATGATGGGGCACTATTTCTCCCCCTGACACCAATGATGGGGTACTATTTCTCCCGCTGACACCAATGATGGGGTACTATTTCTCCCGCTGACACCAATGATGGGGTACTATTTCTCCCGCTGACACCAATGATGGGGTACTATTTCTCCCGCTGACACCAATGATGGGGTACTATTTCTCCCGCTGACACCAATGATGGGGTACTATTTCTCCCGCTGACACCAATGATGGGGTACTATTTCTCCCGCTGACACCAATGATGGGGTACTATTTCTCCCGCTGACACCAATGATGGGGTACTATTTCTCCCGCTGACACCAATGATGGGGTACTATTTCTCCCCCTGACACCAATGATGGGGCACTATTTCTCCCACTGACACCAATGATGGGGTACTATTCATCCTACTGACACCGGTAACTGGACACTATTCCTTTCACTGTATTCAATGAGGGGAGTAAACTGACGCTTTGTTTAGAAAGTTTGGAGACCCCTGATCTAGAAGAAAGTGAGGGTGTCATGCAAGCAATCTAGGTATTCGTATTTAGTTCTCACATGTTTCGTTAAAGGTTGCTGAACTACAGGTCCCAGAAAATTGTACTGACCTCTTGCTGGGAGCATTGGATGGTTTTGATTGCTGGTCCTTTTAGCTGTAGCTCATCTATCTAAGGAACATATCCCTCACATTTTCCAGTTTACATGTTACTAGCACATCCATTCATTGTCTAAGGATCGTCGGGGTGTAAACCAAATAAGCAACCAGTACTTTTGGATAGCGGGAGGAAACCTTGGTTCAAAATCACAGAGAACCTACCTAATTTATACCTATGTAATGCAATCTAAACACAGTGGTGGCATCAAACGTGTCAAGACAGGTGTGGATTGATAAAGAACCCGACTAGAGATGTGAAACATTGTAACATAAAGAAGCTGCATGTTACCATTTAACCTTTACAAACTTATCAGATAGGCAATGGCCCAGTGATGACTGGCGTGACCTGTGATGCTACCCCTCTTTCTCCTTCCCCCATGGGCAGCCCTACCACTCTAACATCTTTCTTTAGGCATTATGAGGTGGTTGGATCATACTTGTATACTCGGCTTAATCGTATTCATCTGTTAAACTGCTACCATATTTTCATCCAACTATTCCAATGTCTGGCAGGCCCAGCAGCTCTAGAAGACCGAGCTTCCGTCCCAAAATAGGGACCTGTCAAAGATGTGCTTATAGAATTTGGTGCTTGTGGATGAAGAGAAATGTAACCATTTTATTTTATTTTTTGTAGGTGGATTTTGCCTTTACAGTTTGGCAGAGCTTTCCAGAAAGGATCGTGGGATATCCTGCTCGCAGTCACTTCTGGGACAGCACTAAGGAGCGGTGGGGTTACACTTCCAAGTGGACTAATGACTACTCCATGGTACTAACAGGAGCTGCTATCTATCACAAGTAAGACTTGCCTTTTCCTTCCCGTTTATCATGATGAGACTGATGCCGAGTGAGCGGATCATAATCAGAGAGATGGATTTCAAAGGATAAAATCGTCAGATATTTTCTAGGTTTTTGGGGTATACGTTTTTTTTTTTTAAGTGTAATTCCAGGACAAATCTGTCCCTTCCTTCTAAAACCTATACTAACTGCCCCATGGAAAAAGATGCATATGCATACCCATTCTAAGGCCGCTTCGGTCTGGTCACATGACCTTGCCTGTGTCAGCTAGCGCCAGGTACAGGGGAGAGGAAAGAGCGCTCTGACAGCAGCTGGAATTCCTGGGTAGTGCCGTCACCCATAGGCTTACTATGGGAGATCTGTTGTTGCCTGTCACTTCTCTCCCCTGAAGCCGCTGCAAGCTAAGAGAGAAGAGCTGATCACATGACCAGACCGGAGCACCTTGAGAATAGGTAAGTATAGGCATCATCCTCCTATAGGGTAGTTAGTATAGGACTTGACACAAAGGAGATATATCAATATACAAATATTTGGCATATAACAAAAGTAGAAAACATAAAGAATAGACCAACCAGGGCAGTTATATGAAGACATATAAAAATGGAGAAACACCCAGAAAAAAGTGCCCCCCCTCTCCCCCAATACAGGTGCACCACCCTGTGGACAAATCCACTATCCCGAATGTAGTTCCCCTAAAACCAAAGGGGCAAGAATACCAACATCATATGCTTGGCATTACTAAAATGACTTCACAGTTTTTAGGGTAATAAGGTCACCAATCCTCCCTACATAAGCTATCTAAACAGCAATCGGTCCCTAAATAATTCCAACGTTGGTAACGGCATAGCAGAGCCACATGCACTATACAAATATCTTAAAGCCAAGAGTGGAACTTCCGCTTTAAGTACTTCTCGCCCCCTTACATGCCACATTTGGCATGTCATTTTTTGGGGGTGGTTCTTTGTTTTTAAAGGGGACTTCCTGTCCCACTTCCTCCTTCCACCTACAGGCCGCCTAGGTGATTCTTCCTCTCCCCCTACGCGGCCCCTCCCTCTAGGCAATCTTCTGGGACAGGTCCCAAAAGATTGCCCGTCCACTCCGAGAGCCCAGGCATGAAGCCACAGGCTGTCACTGCCGGGTGCCCACACTTTTAATGTCGGGGCCTCGGAGAGGAGGGGGAGAGAAGCGGGCCTCCATATTGCTGGACCGTGGGACGTGTGAGTGGCTGTTTAAGTCAGCAGCTATACTTTTTGTAGCTGCTGACTTTTAATAAACTAAAAATAGACTGGAACACCACTTTAATGGTGATTCCAGCAATGGAAATAAACGATTCAGTCTCGGAATATAAGAAGCCACAGGGCCACACAATAAAATTGTAGGACAACCGGTTTAACGTTAAACTGCGTAAGGAGATTTTCACTGTCAGGGCGGTAAGGTCGTGGAGCTCACTTCCACAATCGGCGGTGTCAGCTGGAAGTATTCATAGTTAAAAAAAATAATACAAAAAAACTCTTGATGGGCATCTTAGCGTTTACAATATACAGGGATATGGGATATGATTCTTTTTTTTTACATGAACACACACCCACACAGGTTGAACTGGTGTATTTATTCAATCTTACCGACTATGTAACTTAGAAGGGGGGTGAGAGCAGTATAAAGATAGTTTTGTCCTGGAATTACACTTTGAAGTATAACTAAAGCCAAAACTTATTTTGCCTTTTTTTGAACAGAGTGGCGATGGAGTAAAACAATTGTTAGGTTTTTATTGCCACCTCTGCCCCTGTTATCTATCTGTTCTGTTTAATAGTAAAGAAAATCCCAAATTTTGGGTTGTCCCCAGAAAAGTAATAGAGGGGAAATCTTCCAATGAGGACACTAGTTCTGGTTACCTGGGGGCCCCAAAAAATCCCTTAATTTGCAAAGATCTACTCTCACTTTCGGCAATAGAACTGGAAGTGAAGAAAAATCCCCCAAATGGGGACACAATCTAAAATTACAAAAAAAAAGCTTTGTCTATAGTTGTACCTTAAGGAAGCAGGAGATTGGAGCATGGATCTGGTTGGCAGTTGACAACTGATAACAATTCTAAAGAAAGTTGATAGAAATAAATAGATGGTGCCAGTGTTTGGTTGGGGGGGGCTGAGCTGTATGCTGTGGATGAGATTGTGAGCTCTAACGGGGGCAGGGCCCTTTGATTTTTCATGTATTAAAATGTTTTGTATTTGCACAGTCTACCCTCAAGTTGTAAAGTGTTGCATAAGCTGTTGGCACTGTAAATCTGGTATAATAATGAGACATGTTCTCTGCTACGGCCTTCATTCAGTGCCACCATGTACCACCCACTGGTGGAAGAGATTGTATCGGGTCTTTATCTACGTCTCAATGAACAAACCCTCCACATAAGTCTGAGTGCATGCTTATTATTTATATGGCTTTAACATATTCCATAGCCCTGTACAAAGAGCTTAAAGACTCATTATTCTCTGTCTCAATGCATACACTCTCAGTCCTATGTCCTTACCACCAACATGCAATCATTAGAGCCCCTGCGATACAAGGGAACAATACCAACCATTGTACAACCATGCTGCCTACGTTTCCATGTCCTTATATAGAGGAATTAATTAGTATTTGTGTGATGTGTCCAGTTCATTTATATCCTGTTCCGCCGGGATTCTACACTTATGTAAGATTTTTATAAGAGTAAAGTTTTCATGTTTCTTGTTCCATGAATTAAATAAGGTCTATAAATAATTAGACAAGTATGAAACCTCATTTTGTTAATGTGTGCATAAAGTTAAAATGTTCTAGATAGTTGCGTTTAACTTTCTATATATTAATTTCTGGCCAAGAGGAAAAATTGGGACTTTTCAGGTGCAAAAAATTATGTGACATCTATAATATGACATTTTTATATAAAAAAATGTTAAAAGATAACAATTGGCAAGTACAGATCAATAAAGTTTTATGGTTACAGCACTGTAGAATGGAGTTCCCAACAAGTTTCGCCCATATATCGGGCTTCTTCAGGGGATGCTGTCCAATTGGAGGTACAAGCCTTCCATTGAAGAGAGAACATATAAATATTATTACATAAACGATTAATTTAAGATCATATATACCACATACATAGTTCTTTATTTTAAATACATAACTTAATACATGTACATGTTCTGTACGGGGAGCAATGCTACTTACCTAGGTCTCTTGAGGTGTTAATTGGATCACTACAGGGAGTCATAGGTGTCTATCTGCATTAAGGAAACTGTGTGCTACAGGGGACCATAGGGGACATTCTGGGACCCGCTGGGATAATAATAAAGTATAACAAATTTGGTTTAACTATCAACAAATTAGATTAAATCTCCTAAAGTAATATAAGGGCATAATAGGAAAAAGTCAACTTACAAAAACAAGTGCCAGCATTGGTTACTGAAAGAGTGAACATAAAGGGGTTTGTAAAGGTAAGTTTTTTTTTTTTTGCCTTAAAGTGTAAGTTTACCGTAACAGAAAATATGTAAGTAACTTACACTGGAAACCAAGGGTCCTTCTATACCGGAGTCCCGCAACCCCCTGCTGTAAGACACAGTCACCACTTTACCGGTTTGGGGATTTGAAATCTCCACGGTTTAATCTTCTAACCGTACCTCTCAGCGTGTATGGACAGCAGGCATTCTAATTGATCGGCACCGTCGCGTGGATGCCGCTGACCAATCAGAACTCACCTAGACCATCCTGTTGGCGCTGGAAGAGAGGATAGAAAGTCGGGAGCATTTTAAATCCCCAGATCAGTAAAGCAACATCCCAATGTCTGACAGCGGGGGGGGGGGGGGGGGGGTTGTGGTACTCCGGTACAGAAGGGCATGGTAAGGTGGTCTAGTGTAAGTTCACCTTACAGATTTACTGTAAAGGGGAACTTACACTTTATTCTCTGCATTAAGATAAATACACTTTTCAAAAGTGCCACCCAACACCTGTCCCCCAGCCCCTCTTAAACACTTTCCCTTAAACACTTTCCTGAGCCCCATCTCGATCCGGCACTGTGCCCGTCTGCAGCATTTTTTCTTTGCTCTCTCTCTCCTCACTGGAGACTCGGCAGCAGCAGGAGCCATTGGCTTGCTGTCAGTCAAAGCCTCTGAGCAGGGCGTGGGGGCCGGTTCCAAGCTTCACTGTGTGTGTCTATGGATGCACTCAGCCAAGCATAGGATCGAGTCAGTATGAGTGTCCCCAAAGCAAGCGGCTTGCTATGGAGGCTCTGGGACAAGAGGAGGATCCAAAAGTGCTGTCAGGGGATCCCAGAAGAGGAGGTTCGGCACGTAAGTATAATACGTATGGTATTGGTAAACAAAGAAAACCTTTTACGATTACTTTTAAAAATAATTAAATTCTTAAAACACAAATTATCGTTGCGTCTAAAGCCATTATCTATGTTCATAATTGGCCTTCCTAAAGAATGGCTGTGCAGGGGGGTGTCAGCAGAAGTCTGATCGTTTGGAGGCGAGAAGGCCGAGTTCCCAGTACAACCAGAAAACTGACCACACTGGGATGGATGTGCTGTCATGACTAATGTGGCCAGTTTTTAGTAGGAAAGCAGAGGGACTGGTAGGAACACCAGGGATTTCACAGAAAGGAACCAATACATGGAGAACGGGACACTTTCTCATACAGGTACATGGTACTGCAGGCAGCAGCAGCAGGAATATGAAATAATTGGGGTAGCATTTTTTAAAGATCACCTTTGCTTTTCCCAAGCAACAGGTTGACTTTATGTGCAGCCCCTGCATCTATATTTGCCTTTGCAAGAATTGCTCTGTAAGCTTCAAGCTGATCCCAGTCAGAGCTTACACAGGTCTAAAGACTCGCTCTCTGCCTGAGCTGCCTTTTGCCAATCCCCAGGACTTTTGCACGGGACGAAGTGTAGTATGTTAAAAGGATCTACATTGTTTTATCGCATTTATTGACATCTTGTTATGTGAGATAACATATATGATTTGTTTTGCAGGTACTATCACTACCTTTACACCAATTACCTGCCTGCCAGCCTGAAAAACATGGTGGACCAATTAGCCAATTGTGAAGATATCTTAATAAACTTTCTTGTGTCTGCCGTCACCAAGCTGCCACCAATCAAAGTGACACAGAAGAAGCAGTACAAGGAAACAATGATGGGACAGGTATGTATAGCCAACATGAGAATACAGAATGTGGTTATTGATTTATCTTCAAGGCTTGTGTCTATTGGTGTGATCTCCATGCCCGGTTTTACCCAGTTTATCCGAACTTCAAAAACGGTGTTGTGGAGGCGGGCCTCGCTATAGACTTGTGTACAGACGTGTTACCACTGAGAGCTGGTCATGAAAGCCCCATTTACACTTGGCGATTTAGAATAGAGGGTGGAATCGCTACAAATCCAAATTGTGTGGCAATAGCTGTAAAACGTGCGTTCAGGCGCCATTTATTATAGATGCCATACATTTATATACCCAAATTCTGTACATGTGAATTAAACATCAACACAATAAATATGTGTAAGAATAATAAAGTGCATGAGTGCCAATATTATATCACTTGCTGATGACCACAATGAACTGGGCAATAAAAAGCACTAGTCCACCAACATTTGTGTTGGAATAAGCGCACAACACAAATGTGAAGTAGTAGGGATAACAGTCTGTGCAATGGAAATTATGGTAAACAACTGTCTGTGGAAGGAACACCCATGACTGTGCATCCGTCACCCAAAGGGGAGGGTAGGTACTCTTACCGAAAGATGTGGATCCACTCACCAGCAGCAGTGAATCAAGCAAGCATGGAATGGGAGCAGGATCTCAGACCACAGTCTCTGGAAGTCCAACTTGCACCCACAGATCTCTCATCTGTCAAATGATTGGAACTGGAATCATAAAAAAAGAAGAAAGCTTCCACATGGCGTAGGCCAAAAATATATAGGTTTATTTAAAAAGTAGTTCTGACATTGTGATGTGTGCAATAAAAAATCAATGTAATCCAAATAAACACAATGTGCAGAGCTGGCTAGCAAAAACCCGACACGTTTCGTCCTAAAGGACTTCAGCTGGGCTCCCCACAGACAAAACATGTTTTGAGAAATTGTGTGAGAATTGTTGCCCAAAAAGGAGCAGGAGGTGATAAACATGCATAGGTCAGCCCATTGAACTGAATGGATAGCCCTATGCACCACACGCAAAGCTGCTTGAAAATCACGAGTGTGAATGCGAGTTTCCACTATGCCAAGTATGAATGGAGCCTAATTCTTACCAGCCACTTTCTACCTGTGGCTAGAATGTGACAAGGTATAAACTTCCACTAGAAAAATGACAGCTGTATATGGTTGATATGGAGGGCACAGAGCATTCGTGTAGTCCTACAAGCGCAGTAATCAGATGGGCCGCCGTGTAGGACACAGATTACAAAGAGACACAAGTCTGTTCAGATTTTTTTCTCCATTTCCTCGTTAATTTTCTGCAATGCCAAACTTTGACCTTGTGCAAAGATAACAAATTAGAAGAGAAAGTAATTTGTTCTGTAAAAAAAGAAAGAGAAGTTTAGAGTGGAGTGCTAACGAGGCCTGGCCTGGATCAGAGGTGCTCGTCTCTCTGTAGACATTCAGCAACTGAACATAACCAATTTAAGGTGAACGGAGACACTAGTCGAATGTTTCTGGATGATTTTTTTTAAGATTACACATTTTTAAAACTCTCCTTTTTTCTATCAAAGCTGGCTTGGATTTTTAATTAAAAAAAAAAATCCTGAAGCTCAAACGCACACTTGTGTGTGTCTATATATCTATCTAGAGATATCTATATATATATATATATCTATATATATATAGATATATATATATATATATATATATTTTTAGATGATATAGATATATATATATATCTCTATATCATCTATCTCTAGATAGATAGATATATCTCCCTGCTGGCATAGAGAAGAGCGTAAGCACTTTTCTTTTGGCAGAGCCGGTAACAGGGAGATTTTAACTATCTTTCCGAATGGCACACAGAGTGATAATGCCAATGTGCAACATCTTTTTTATTATTATTTATTTTTCCCCCAAGTGTTGGATTTTATTTTTTTTACTGTAAAAAATCGACGAGGATTGTAGATGGCGGGATTCTTTTTTCCTGGCCAGACTGAAGACCGTAGAGTTCTGCTGTTTTAGATATTCAGCTTAATTGATTTTTTGAGTTTACAACCATTTTATTGTTCCATACTGCAATGGAAATCTACTAGTCAGGCCTGACTAAATGAAAACAATAGACCAAGTCAGAAAGACGGGAGGCTGAATGAGTAAAATATGGATAGCCACTAGAGGGAGTATCTGTAATATAGAAGTACCTATCATAAATAAAATGTGCAAGTAATATAATGACACTATATTAAAGTAAGCATGTAAACTGTAAAGAAGTCATAAAAATTGGTAACAGTCCAAACTGAAAATGAACTTTATTATCATACAGGATTTATATAACGCCAACAGTTTGCGCAGCGCTTTTTATAACATGAGGGCAGACAGTACAATTATAATACAATTCAATACATGAGGAATCGGAGGGCCCTGCTCCTTAGAGCTTCCAATGTAGGAATAAACATACTCGTTAACCATGTCATCAATGGCTTTCAGTTAATGTTTAGCATTTCCTTTTCAAAATCCTCTCAAAATTGGACTATAGGTGGACAAAAATAAAATCCAGGAGTAAATTGCGCTAAAGTTTGCATGTAAGTAGGGTCTCAAAGCTACTAAAAAGGAAAATATATATATATATATTTATATAGTAGTTCTCAGAAGTCCACAATAGTTTCTGGGACCTTTCCGTGCACAAAGTCCACCAGATAATAAGAGTCCCAATATAGAATATGAGGGTATTATGCGTGGAATTGCACTCCACCTTGAGATTAAAGTGATCTCTAAAAAACACAAACCAGGACAACAGGGGGTGCCATCTAAGTGTAGTAGATAGGAACTTTTATAAAAAGAGAGAAATGGCAACTCATTTGCTTTAGGAATAGCTCATCTTTTGTAAGAAGCCCATTATACTGGCCAGCCTGATGGTAGAGGATTGCGGGGCGGGACGCTGGTGCAAGCGTTTTCAAAAGTGAGCTGCTGTTTTGATAGAAGTACCTATCTACTGCATTTAGTTGGCGTCCACTGTTGTCCTTTTCTATAGTTGGGCAATAGAGAATGTACACTGAGCTGTGCATGCCTTGGTTCCAGAATGAATGAACTTCTGCACACATGTTTGGGAGTTGCGTCATTTCAATCAAGATGGCAGAGAATCCCAAATCTGTAAAAAGACTGGGTGAAGATGTATTTGGATTTGCCATCTGTATCCCATTGGGGAGATTTCCCTTCAATTCCTATTCCATAGCCGAACAGGAAATGAGAGGAAATCTCTACAAATTGGTTAACGACCGGCTCACGATTATATACGTCGTAAAAATGGCACGGCTGGACAAAGTGACGTATATTTCCGTCACTTTGAATTTCCCCGCTGTGTGTGCGGGCGTGCACGTGCCCCTGCTGCGATCTCCGTGACCGTGTCGTGGGACCCACTGACTCAATGTCTGCCAGTAGTCATACAGAGCTGCAGAACGGGGTGAGACCAGTGTAAACAAGCATCTCCCCGTTCTTCCTAGTGACACTGGCCAGGATTGCCAACCTCCCGCTGCATTTTTTACCGACAACACATGGCAAATTTACTGGCAGAGCAAATTTTTTACGGACAACCTGAGAAATTACAGAACTCCTATTGAAAACAAACACAGTGAATATTTAAACAGTATAAACATGATATGGACACACTGACAATACCTAACAAAGTAATTTGCTTGATTTACACTTAAAAAGTCAACACAACATGAAATTGTCAGCCCCTGATATTCACAGATTTTTACAAACTGTCTGTAAATTTTCTGGCGGTTGGCAACCCTGACACTGGTCGCCTGTTCCCTCTCATCGGAAGCAACGATCAGTGACATGTCACTCGTAGCCGTATGGGTGTCACGTCGCATGACTGCGCAATTGTCAGTTAAAGCGACGCAGTGCCGAATCGCAAAAAGTGGACCGGTCATTTGGCAGCCAAATGGTCCGGGGCTGAAGTGGTTAAGGGAATCCCTTGGGCCCTCCAGGTCACCAGAAGTGGTGCCCCTTTGGATGACTTCCCCTCTTAATACATTTCTGGGGACACCCCAAAATTTGGGCTTTTCTTTTACTTTCACTTCCAATTATAATGTTATGGAAATTCATTTAAACACCTTTTATAGATGTAATGACCCCAATAAATGTGTGTATTGATGGAGTGTTTATGCTTTAAATTACGAAGATTTTTATGTGAAACACGTAGAATAAACGTGTGTTTTTATGTTTTCTTCTCAGACCTCCAGAGCTTCTCGTTGGGCCGATCCTGACCACTTTGCCCAGAGACAGACTTGTATGAATACGTTTGCCAGCTGGTTTGGCTATATGCCTCTCATTCACTCACAGATGAGACTGGATCCAGTGCTTTTTAAGGATCAAGTGTCAATCCTTCGAAAGAAATATCGGGACATTGAACGACTCTGAGACATACTGCCACCGGAGGGAGCCTTTCCGCCCAGTGCACACTCATCAACACACCGCTCTATGATGGCGGTTCTCACGCCGCTAACGCACACAACCCCAGCCACCCAGGAAATGCAGAGCATTCACAATCGAGACTTTGGCCAACCGGAATCCACTGCACTGGACTTCTTACAAAAAATAAAAACCATCGAGCTTTGACGTCTCAAACTAGGCTGTGTACAGTTTAATTATGGAACATTAAATAATTATTTTTGAAATGATTGCTATGCAGGTTTAAACTTTTTTTAATGAACAAAAACTATTAAAATCAGAGATCTTTCTTTAAGTTTTGTTGGTCTTTTAATTTCTGTCAGTTGATATTTTTTTTAGGTATGTTACCCCTTCATGCCTTCAAGGGCAAAACAAATCTAAATGCTGAAGCACAAGTTTGCAACTTTGACATGTTGACATGTTTTTTTGGGGGTTTTTTTCAGAACAAATCAAGCTTTCTTTTGGTGGTAAATAACGGATATTTTTTATTTATTTTTGAAATAGTTAAACAGCTTCCGGACCAGCCGCCGCAGTTATATTGCAGCAGGCTGGCTCCCCTGCACGAGCCATCGTAGCTCTATGTCGGCTCTTTAAGACGCCTCCGGCAGTGCCCGAAGCGTGTCCGCGGAGCCGATGCGATGACCGCTGGGCACCTGCGATTCCTAGTTACAGACCAGGGATAAGGGATGACTCAGGTGCAGGCAATGCACTTAGCAAAGCAGGAACACAATTGTCTCTAGACAGCCGCACTCTGAACAAATTGTAGCCTTTATTAAAAGGAGGACAGCTCTACAGGTCACAGCAAAATAAAACCTGACTGCTGACGCATTTCGCACTGAAACTAGTGCTTAGTCATAGCTTAGACCTACTGACCGTGTGTGTGTGTGTGTGTGTGTAAACACACAAAACCCGGTTCTCTCAGGGGAGAGGAGACTGATTGTGTGTTGATACTTCGTATGAACACTGATCTCTTTCTTCCCCTTGTCAGTCCCATCCCCCTTACAGTTGGAACACACATTAAGGAACACAGTTAACCCCCTCTCTGCATTTTTATAATGCTAATCGCTGTATAAATGACGCTGGTGCCAAACATTTGTCAAAAGTGTCCCCTTTGTCCGCCGCCATATCGCAGTCTCGATAAAAATCGCTGATCGCTGCCATTGCTAGTAAAAAAAAAATTATAAAAATGCCATAAATCTATCCCCTATTTTGTAGACTCTATAATTTTTGTAATTTAAAATGTAGAAGAATACATATCTGCCTAAACTGAGGAAAAAAGTCGTTTTAAAATAAAAATTGGGATATTTATATTATAGCAAAAAGTAAAAGATATTTCGTGTGTTTTTTCAAAAGTGTCGCTCTTCTTTTGTTTATAGTGCAAAAAATAACCACAGAGGTGATCAAATACCACCAAAATAAATCTATATTTGTGGGGAAAAAGGGATGTCAATTTTGTTTGGGTACAGTGTCTCACGACCGCGTAATTTTCAGAGCGACGCAGTGCCTTATCGCAAAAAATGGCCTGGTCATTGAGCAGCCAAATCTTCCGGGGGTGAATTGTTTTTTTTTTTACATTAAGCTGTATATTTTATCATTTACCACCAAAGAAAAACCCAAAATAAATTCTCCTGCTTCTGGCGATGGCATCAAAATCACATATGTGTATGTTGGTTGTTCTCTGTACAGCGCAGAAACAATGGTGCACATTTTGAATTTTTTATCCGACATGACCTTTGATCCCAACCTTAACCCTAACCCTGGCAAACCTTGATCTTATTTTTTCTTTATCTGCTTGCCGACCAGCCGCCATTGTACAGTAACGGGTTGGCACTGCTGTGCTTTACAGCTGCCTCTTTAAGAGCTAGAGCGACCCAACTACGACAGAGACGATGCGCTAGGCCAGTGGCCGCAATGTCTGCCCGCGACCTGCGATTGCTCCTCAGAGAGGCAGAACGGGGATCTGTCAATATAAATGCAGATCTCCATTCTGTCAGGGAAGTAAAGTGAGATCTGTGGTTCCCAGTAATCGGAAACAGTGATCTCTCTTCTCCCAGTCAGTCCACCCCCCCCACAGTTAGAAACACCTCCCTAGGGAGCAATTAACCCCTCGATCACCCCCCTAGTGTTAACCTCTTCCCTGTCAGTGACATACAGTAATAATTGGCTTTAGCTCTGATCGCTGTATAAATGTCACTGGCCCCAAAAAAGTGTCTGATCTGTCCGTGGCAATGTCGCAGTCCCACTGAAAATTGCTGCTCACCGCCAGTGACTGATCACTGTGATAGCCAATCAGAGACAATCACAGCGATCAAGTGACAAGGGCCCGATCGTTGGTCTGTTGTGCGGCACGCTCCCAGCACAAAAAGATATGCATATGTGCAGGCCCACGGGGAAAAAAGCCCACTTCCATGAGGCCACATGTTTTCAGTCGGCAGGAAGGGGTTGAAATGCAAAAAGTGATAATGGACATACATAGGTCATCAATTAATAAACCACAAAGGTGGGGCAGTTAATTGCATGTAAAATATGCCCTTCTAGTGATTTACCCCTTCCATGTAGACTTCATTCTTAGTAAATTGATGAGCTGCTAGCCATTTTTTCTCATTATTGTGGTAGATAAACACGTACAAGGTCTCCAGCTGTCTTGGATGTGTCAAAGCTCCTTGTGTTGTGAATTCCCTCTGGTAAGCTTTGTTCTCCATTTAGTATTGTCATATACATAATATGCATTGATGCCTTTCTTCTTGTAGACAAGATTATGGCCTCACATATGTTTTCATATTGGATAGTAGGAGGGGGTTATAACCTGGGTGCTCGACCTGTGGCCCTCCAGCTCTTGCGGAGCTACAATTGCAAGGCTGACAGTTACAAGCATGACTCTCAGAGGCATGATGGGATTTTTGTAGTTCCACAACATCTGAAGGGCCACAGGTTGAGCACCCATGAGTTATAACTTGTGTGGTTAGTATGCTTTCTTTGTCTCTAGATTTCCTCTTTGCTTCCTTACCCGAGGAGACACTGTTAAAGGGGTTGTAAAGGTTTGTGTTTTTTCACCTTAATGCATCCTATGCATTAAGGTGAAAAAACACCTCGCTGTCATGGGCCCCCCGGCCCCCCTTGTTTTACTCTCTTGAGGCCGCTCACCTGCTGTGCACATCCCTCCTCTTCTCCACAGAGTCTGGCCGTTGATTGGATAGATTGATAGCAGCGCAGCCATTGACTCCCGCTGCTGTCAATCACATCCAATGACACGGCCGCTGGGGGGGCTGGATTGAATCATACTCTGCATCTATGGACGCCAACTGTATGACACGGGGAGCGCACCCGCAAGCTAACCCCCTCGGAAAGAGCTTCCCAGAGGTGGTATCCTCAGTTGGAACACAAACAACTTTGAAAACCTGCATAAAATCTGAACTGACAACAAAAAGGTTCAAAGCTTTTAATATTGAGATTTGCTCACAACGAGATGACACAGAATATCCCTCCAGTGTGTTTTAGGGTGTCAAAGATCTCCCCCCTTCTTCAAGACTACAAAACAGACATAAAATAATTTAACACTGGGTTGCATTAACCTACAGTATATCGTAAGTGTAAACAAATCATAAAGATCAAGAGGATTGTTAAAGCAGGGGTCCACCCCCCCCCCCCAGCTTCCAGGTATTGAATCACGCGGGACTGGGCATTCCTATTCGAGACTAAATGATGTATGACAAAAGCTTCCCCCGGCGCAAAAGACGCTTCACCAGTTTCTGCAAAAAAGCCGAACGTTCGGCTTCTTTTGGAAACTGGTGACGCGCATTATGCGCCGGGGGGAAGCTTTTGTCATACATCAATCACTTAGTCTCGAATAGGAACGCCCAGTTCTGCGGGATTCACTACCCGGAAGCCGGGGGGATACCTATACTATGGTATGTAAACCAGAAAAAAAAACCCGCATACTGTACATGTCAGCAGTATGCTGGATTGAATGGTATATACTGTACTTGTTTTTAGGGTGAACCCCCGCTTTAAGCACACATCGAAATTTTGACAAAATTCTTATCAAGAACCAGTATAATATCTCACAATTCAATAAAACAGAGGAGAAGACGTAGTTGTAATTGACAACAATAAAAATATAGAGAAAAACTGATCTTGTGTGAAATTAGATAAAATTTGGCTTCACTAATACTATCAATCAGTGGTCTCCAAACTGCAGCCCTTTGCTTGTCTTTACCTGGCCCTTGGGGTCCTATTCCTCCCACGGATATGAGACACTATTGCTCCTATGACAACAATGATGAGACACTATTCTTTACACTGACACCCACACAGAACTGCCATAAACTGTTTTATTGTATTCAGGCCATTTCTTAAATTTTATTTTCATTGGACTTTGTGCACTTGAATCTTCAAATCTGGGCTCCCTGCTTCTGGTGCACCTTCCTTTTGTTGAGGACAGCCTTACCTGAGCCACTGTGCCTTACTGCAGATTGAGCTGATGATTTTAATCCAGCTCCTTTTTTTTTTTTACTTGTTCCAGAGCAATAATACTGTAACTGATGGGTTCTAACTAGGGTTACACCAATACTGGCGCTGATACTAAGCATTTGCACGGGTATCGGTACTTGTGCAAATGCTCCAATACCTGAAATCAAAACTACCTTGCCCGGTCCTTTTTAGCTGGCATGTAAAGAAAAGAATGTCGGCAATTGTTTTTTAAGGAGCAGGGACGCTGCTTACTTAACCATTGACATTTCAGCTGTCCGCAGGATTCCCTTCCTGCCAGCTGTCACTTCTGTCCACCATCTCCACCCCCCCCCCCTGCTCATACCACACCAGCCTCCAGCCCTCCTGTCCTGGTCCAGCTTTGAAAATTATGTGGGGGGCCGGAGATAGAGGGGGCGGGGACTCCAAAATTCTGTGTATCGATGAGTTAATTCCCCGTTGTGCAGCTTTTTTTTTTTCTGGGTCCCCTATGTTCAGTGGGTGCCTGAGGACAGAAAGCAGTCTATTTAACCACTTTAGGGTTTAGGCAGATTAATCCGCAGGAGCATTCCACACAATTGCATTGCACCCACTGAACGCAAGGTCCTGTAAATAAAAATTCAATTGCCGGGCAACGGGGGATTGGCTCATTGGTACACAGAATTTTGGAGCAACCGCCTGCTCTACCTCCGGCCCCCCAGTGAGTTCTACCTAGCCCCAGTTGCCCAGGAGGAAGAGACAGCACCAGATGTATTGGCAGTGCTCAGCTGGACCCAGGCTCCCAGCTCCAGAGGATCACCTGCATGAGAAGCTGCATCCCAACCACTCCAGCCCCATCTTCAACTACCCTGCCCTTACCACCACCCACCTCCCAAACCACCCCACTACCTACTCTTCCTAGGCAATATGTACATGGACTGGGCACATTTTAATCGGCATGTGGCCATCTTTGTGTAACAGAAGTCGATCTAACTACCGTATATACCCGAGTATAAGCCGACCTGAATATCAGCCGAGGCACCTAATTTTACCACAAAAAAGCTGGGGAAACGTATTGACTTGAGTATAAAGCCTCGTACACAAAGGCCAGAATCTCGTCGAGAAAAAAAACGTAGTATTTCCTGACGAGATTCTTGGCAAGAATCTCTTGCCGCCCGAGTGTACAGGCACTCCTTTCAAAAGAACATAGTGACGTCATTGCGTACAACGAGCATGCGCTCGTCGCATTCGATGCCATCGCCGCCATCTTGCTTCACCCTACCTATGTCGTGGAAGCTATGTCATTTCAAGCATGTGCAGGTTTTCACGCCAACAGGCAAGTATACAGACGCTCGGGTTTCTCGTCGGGGAAACATGCCGACAAGAAAATAGAGAGCAGGATCTTTTTTTTCTTGTTGAGATTCTGGGCAGATTTCCAGATGAGAAACCTGAAAGCCTCGTACACACACTCGTTTTACTCGAGCGTGTGTACGAGGCTTACGCCTAGGATGTCCATCTGCATGCCTCACTGTGTCCATGTGCATGCCTCACTGTGCCCGTGCCTCACTGTGCCCATGACTAACATGGGAGTATATAGAAGGGGTGCCCGGCTTTTAAAAATTGGTGCTCCCCAGCCGTAGGTCCAACTTTGTACACTAGTAGAGGAGAACTGGGGCTACATGTGTGCCAAGTTTCCGGTCCAGGGGACCTATGGCCGGCCAGTACCGGGTCCCCAAACTTACCAGAAAAATGACATGGGAGTCTATGGAAGGGGTGCCCTAATTCGAAAAATTGGTGCTCCCTGGCCAACAAACTTTGCACACCCAAAGTCCGGGAGATCAGGCGCAAAAAGGTGACTTGAGTATAAGCCAAGGGGGGCATTTTCAGCACGAAAACTTTTTCTGAAAAACTCAGCTTATACTCGAGTATATACAGTAATTGGAAGACACTTGTCGATCTGCTTCAGCTGCTCATGAGTGTCCACTGTCAGAATAAAATGTCCCAGTTGGGGGGTCTTCCATCCACCTTGCGTGAATGGAGGAATTGGGTATTTTTACAAACTGCAGAAAAAACTGATGGGGGAGGGGGGGTCCACCCTTTTCCAGTGCAGTTGGGCTTTGAACAAGCTGGCTTTTTTATACTTCTAAAAATATCTGTGACTACCTACACTCCCAGTGCCCCTGGAAGCACTAACTGGAAACATTCTATCTCGGCATTCTTTGCAGTGTCGGTGGCTTGTAGTGATGAACAATTCATAGAGGTCCCTGCCACTTTCATATGGTCTATGTCTTCTGTTGATCTGCCTAAAGTGCTCCTAAAGGCTGAAGGTTGTTTTTATTTTTTTTGATCATAATACATTTGCTGCATTAATGTAAAAAAAAAAAAAAAAAAGTGCAGTCCCTCCACCTGAGCCTAATCTCAATGTACATGAGAGCAGCGGCACTCTCCCTCCTCATAGGCTCAGAGACAGCAGTGGGAGCCATAGGCTCATGCTTCTGTCAAGTACAGCAAGTGGCGAAGGAGCAGGGGGCCGGGACCTAGCTGCGCTTAGGAGCACGAGTGCCTCATAGCACACAGCTTGCTATTGTGGGCACTTAGCGAGAGGGGGGAGCCAGGAGCGCCGTCAGAGGATCCAAGAAGAGGAGAATTAGGGCTGCTCTGTGCAAAACCACTACACAGAGCATTTAAGTATGACATGTTTGTTGTTTAAAAAAAAAATAAAAAAAAATCTCTTGATTTCTAGTGTTGACCATTAAAAGGGAAACAAATCACCAATATGCAATTGTATTAATATGAATCTATACTCTTGAACTGGTATAGAAGAGAAGCCTTACCGCTCAGGGATTACTTGTTCTTTTTGTATTTGCTTGTGTTTACTCCTTGGTATAGCAGAAGTTTTGAGCTATAAGGTCATCCTTCTCTTGCTTGTCCTCTTTGTTGATAGCGAGCATGCAACTGTTGGTAATAAAGATGGTGTCATAGGGGCTCTACAGCTCAGCGCTAGGCTGACATTTCTGTTGTAACAGGAAGAAAATACAAGTGAATAACCTCACACACACTTTTATCTACACTGCAAGTCTCTGTTGTTATAACAACTTAGTCTAATTGAACTCTGTTTGCATATTTTAAGGGGTATATATGGCAGCACAGTGGCTACGTGGTTAGCTCTTCCACCTAGCAGCACTAGGGTCACCGGTTCAAATCCCAACCATGACACTAGCTGCCAGAGTTTGATGGTTTCATTTATTGAGGCAAAAAAGCTGTCCAAACCTGGCTGGTAATTGCCCCCTAAACCTAATAACTGGCTGTGCAACCTTTGGCGGCAACAACCGCAATCAAGCATTTGTGATAACTGGCAATTAGTCTATCACATTGCTGTGGAGCAATTTTAGCCCACTCTTTGCAGAATTGTTTTAATTCAGCCACATTGGAGGGTTTTCCAGCATTAAAATGATACAGCATCTCGATTGGATTTAAGTCCGGGTTTTGACTAGGCCACTCCAAAACCTATATTTTCTTTTGAACCATTTGGAGGTGGACTTGCTGTTCTGTTTGGGATCATAACCCAAGTGCACTTGAGCTTGAGGTCAGGAACTGTTGGCCGGACTTTCTCCTTTATGATTTTCTGGTAGAGCACATAATTCATGGTTCCATCAATTATAGTAAGTCGTCGAGGTCCTGAAGTTTCAAAGCAGCCCCAGACCATCACGCTACACCGAAAAAAAGAAAAGAAAGGAGGGCGCACCGACCTTGTGCATTACCACTTATACATTTTAATATACACAAAATAAAAAGCAATGGTCCTACTTACAAACATTCAGTAGTAAGCGCATTAAAAACAGCTGAACCTGGACCTCACGGCACCTGCCAGTCAGACCCTAAACACCAATATGGCTGACGCGTTTCTGGGGCGTACCCCCTTCTGCAGACCACCTAGGCTTTGAAGAAGGGGGTACGCCCCAGAAACGCGTCAGCCATATTGGTGTTTAGGGTCTGACTGGCAGGTGCCGTGAGGTCCAGGTTCAGCTGTTTTTAATGCGCTTACTACTGAATGTTTGTAAGTAGGACCATTGCTTTTTATTTTGTGTATATTAAAATGTATAAGTGGTAATGCACAAGGTCGGTGCGCCCTCCTTTCTTTTCTTTTTTTCACTTTTAGCCATATGAACACCCTTTGTTCTGTGGAGGGCTGCAAGACTTAAGACTTTGCCTTTATACCATACTGATACACCCAGTTTGGCGATACACCAGAGCGCAGGAGGATTTTTGTGGTGCATCACGCTACACCACCATGTCTGACTGTTGGTATGATGATCTCGTTATGAAATGCTGTATTAGTTTTATGCCAGATGTAACGGGACGCACACCTTCCATAAAGTAAAATTTTGTCTCATCAGTCCACAGAATATTTACCTAAAAGTCTTGGGGATAATCAAGATTTTTTGGGTAAATGTGAGATGAGCCTTTGTGTTCTTTTTGGTCAGCAGTGGCTTTGGCCTTGGAACTCTCCCATGGACGCTATTTTTGCCCAGTCTCTTTCTTATTGTTGAATCATAAATACTGATCTTATCTGAGGCAAATGGGGCCTGCAGTTCTGTAGGTGTTGTTCTGGGTTCTTCTATGACCTCCTGGATGAGTCGTCGTCGTACTCTTGGAGTCATTTTTGTAGGCCGGCCACTCCTGGGAAGGATCACCACTGTTCCAAGTTATCTGCATTTGTGGATAATGGCTCTCCCCGTGGTTCACTGGAGTTCCAAAGTCTTAGAAATGGATTTGAAACCCTTCCTAGACGATACAAGTACATTATTTGTTTCTATTCTGTTCTTGATTTTTTTTAGATTGTGGCATAATGTGTGGCTTTATGTGATCTGTTAGCGTGCTTCACTTTGTCAGACAGCCTCTGTTTATGTGATTTCTTGATTCAACCGGTCTGGCAGTAATCGGGCCTGGGTGTGACCAGTGAAATTTAACCCGGCTTTCCAAAAATGTTTGGTTAATCACAGTTTATTCATGATTCAGAACCTTTCCGAGTATTTCCGAGGTTCTCTGGCGCCCCCCACCTCTGGCCACATGCAGTATTGCATGCCATAGAAGTCAATGCGTAATGAATTATCTTTGTTTCTATTGACTTCTATGGGGAAACTCGCTTTGATAAGCAAGTGTTTTGGATTACAAACATTCTCCTGGAATGGATTATGCTCGTAATCCTAGATTCCACTATATATATATATATATATATACATATATATATATATATATATATATATATATATATATACACTGGGTAAAATAACTATTGAACACATCATCATTTTTCCCAGTAAATATATTTCTAAAGGTGCTATTGACATGAAATTTTCACCACATGTTGGTAACCAAAACAAATCAATTCAGAAATTATGTTTTGTGTAATAAAATGGAATGACACAGGGAAAAAGTATTGAAAAAGCCAACGGCTTCCGTATGGACAAAACTAGTCGTATGCGTTGCTCAGGTGTGATTTCGGCCGATTTTTCCACACAGTCTTCAAATCTTGAAGGTTCCGTGGGTCTCTTCTATGAACTCTGAACTTTAGCTCTTTCCATAGATTGTCTATTGTATTTAAGTCAGGTGATCGGCTGCACCATTCTAGCAGCTTTATTTTCTTGGTTACGTGTTCCATATTTATTTTACCTGCTGTATATACTGTATTAAAAAGAAAAAAAAAGCTGAAGTTTAGGTATGAATTTTGCTGCATAGATTCATTGGTCCAGCTTGTTGGGTTAATGATGCACATGATATTTTGCCGAAGGGCCATTTTGACAAATTTGTTTATTCGGAAACATCCGAATTAATGAAAACCCATTTAACAAATTTTTCTGAATATTTGTATATTTAAAAATGCGGTAATTGTAAAATCTGAAAATTGTAAAATCTGAAATAATAACAAAGTAATAATAACTTAAAGGGGTTGTAAACATTTCAGTTTTTTTTTTACCTTAATGCATCCAATGCATTAAGATGAAAAAACATCCGATACTTACAGGCCCCCCCATTTACTTACCTGATCTCTCGAAAGTCCCGCGCCAAGAACGCGCTGTCTTCTCGGCTCTTCATTGGATAGATTGATAGCAGCGCAGCCATTGGCTTGTGCTGCTGTAAGGTAAACCCTCTTGGGAAAGCATTTCCCAGAGGGGGTTATCTGATGCGGGGGAGGAGCCCAGACAGCCGATGAGGGACCCTAGAAGACCAGGTTCAGGGGCCACTCTGTGCAAAACAAACTGCACAGTGGAGGTAAGTATAACATGTTTGTTATTTAAAAAAAAAATGTTTAAACCTTTACAACCCCTTTAAATATTAACCACTTCCTGACGGCCGTACAACTTTGTACAGCCGCAGGGTGGTTCTAAATCTCTGGGAGGCCGTCTTTTTTTTTTTTTTTTTAAAGTGTATTTTGTGCGTGAACTAGAGAGAGAGGAGCCGGACTGCAGGAGTTGGGAGTAGGCAGACCCTCCCCCCGGAGGCAATCACCATCCTTCTCCATGCCCCTGGTGGCAATGGTGGGTGTGAAGGGGGGCCTCCCACTCACCCCACCCTACCTGCTCCTCTTGGGAGCCCAACTGGGGCCCAACGGGACCCCAATGGGGCAGAGGGACTCCCCCTATGAGGGAGTGAGGGGGCCTAGCCCACCCAGCCAGCCCCGTAGGTCCTTCGCCTCTCTTTATTTTAAGAGACCGCATGGCCAAAGTGCGTGTGTTTTTAAACCAATTTCGTGTGCGTGCAAGTGTGGTGGTTTTTGTGGGGGGGGGGGCGTACTAAGCACAGGCGTACCTTGCATAGCACACCCACCGGGAGCCGGGCTGAGACCACCAAACTCAATTCACATGTAGCCGAGACCGGGATGCGAACCCTTGGCTGCAGAGGTGAATGGCTTGTCAGCGCAGTGCCAATCACGTTGAGCCACCACAGCTCCCTGGAGGCCGTCTTTTTATGGCCTCCGCTCCTCCGGGCCACTGGGGCCACTAACATGCCGATGCACGTGCCTGGCGGCCGCGATGTCGGCGGTTACAGAGCAAGGGACATGGATCTATGTGTGTAAACACACAGATCCATGTCCTGTCAGGGAGAGAGGAGACCGATCTATGTCCCGTGTACATAGGGACACAGATCGGTCACCTACCCCAGTCACCCTGCTCCCCCCACAGTTAGAACACAATGCAGGGTACACATTTAACCCCTTCCTCACCCCCTAGTGTTAACCCCTTCAATGCCAGTCACATTTATACAGTAATTAGTGCATATTTATAGCACTGATCGCAGTATAAATGTGAATGGCGCCAAAAATGTGTCAAAAGTGTCCGACGTGTCCGCCATAATGTCGCAGTCCCAATAAAAAAAATTGCAGATCGATGCCATTACTAGTAAAAAAATAATAATAATAAAAATGATAATTCTGTCCCCTATTTTGTAGGCGCTATAACTATAACTGCGATTTTTTTTTTTTTTTTACCAAAAATATGTTTTAAAAAATTGGCTATTTATTATAGCAACAAATAAAAAATATAGATTTTTTTTTTCAAAATTGTCGCTTTTTTTTGTGTTTATAGCGCAAAAAATAAAAACCGCAGAGGTGATCAAATACCACCAAAAGAAAGCTCTATTTGTGGGGAAAGAATGACGTCAATTTTGTTTGGAAAACATGTCGCACGACCGCGCAATTGTCAGTTAAAGCGACGCAGTGCCGGAAGCTGAAATTTCGCCTGGGCAGGAAGCAAGTGGTTAAATTATAGGTATTGGAATTTTCTTTCAAACTTTGCTGTTGATTAACGTAACAAATACAAATACTTATCCAAAGTTACAAATGATCGAAAATAAAGAATGCCGCATCTAAACCAATGGAACGTAAGAAATTAAGAACAATAATAATAAAAACGTTTTATTATTATTTTTAATTACTTCCTTTCCATCTGTTTAGATGTGGCATTCGTAACTTTAGATAAATTTGTATTCATTGTTGTTCATGAACAGCCAAATCTGAAAGGAGATTGCAAACCTATAATTTAATAGTTATTGTTAGTTTAGTTATTTTTTTCGGATTTTCTTTCCTATTTACGGAGTTTTGATTTTACGAATTGCGATCATAATGAATGACCTGAAAAAAAAAGAATAAAACTAAACTGAATGAATTTTTAGGCAGTGCACATGTCTAAATGTGGCCTAAAAGTACTAAAAGTTTTCTTTCCCTGGAGGGTTCAATTTGGTTTTATAAGTAAAGATTTGGGCGGCACAGTGGTGTAGTGGATAGCACTCTCGCCTAGCAGTAAAAGGAGTCTCTAGGGATTTAAAACCCAACCACGACACCACCTGCCTGGAGTTTTTATTTTGTCATGCTGAGTTTGTTTAGACATGAGCATTGGTTTTCATAAAGAGGGGCCAAAGTACAATTTTACCTGCTGCAATGGAAGGAGTCCATCTGGTAGTAGATTTAAAGCTAAACTTCAGGCAGATATAAAAGGAAAAAAAAACATGATTTAATGCAATTACATATAATACAGTATAAAGCAAATGTATTTTTAAATGCAACTACTGTGCTTGCGTGGGTTTCCTCCAGGTCCTCCGGTTTCCTCCCACACTCCAAAGACATGTTGGTAGGTTAATTGGATTCTGTCTAAATTGTCCCTAGTATGGGCCAGATTCAGGTAGGGCGGCGTATCGTTAGGCGGGCGTAACGTATCGAATATACACTATGCCGCCGCAACTTAGAGAGGCAAGTGCTGTATTCACAAAGCACTTGCTCCCTAAGTTGCGGCGTAGCGTAAATGGGCCGGCGTAAGCCCGCCTAATTCAAAGGAGGTGGGCGTCATGTATTTAAGCATGACCCCATGCTAATGAATGGCCGCTCGAACTGGGCATGCGCGTGCATGCTCAGAATCACGTCGAAAAAACTTCCTAAGTGACATTGGCGCGCAATGCCTACGACGTGTGAACGTAACCTACGCCCTGCCCTATTCCCGTACTACGTAAAAGGCGTCATTCCCTGGCCCATACCTTTGCATTAGCTGCGCCTCATATAGGAGGGGTAACTTTACGCCCGACGTAAGCCTTACGCAAATCGCGTATATGAAGCGGCCGGGCGTATCTACGTTCGTGAATTGGCGTACCTCCCTCATTTGCATATTTCTAATGGGAACGCCGAATGCGTCCAGCGTAACTATGCGCCCACGATACGCTGGCGTAGGCAAGTTACGTTGGGCGGAGGAAGCCTATTTTTCGGCGTATCTCCCTTTGAGAATCGGCGTAAAGATATGACGGCGCACATTTGAAATTACAGCGGCGTATATGGAGATACGCCAACGTAAATGATTGCTGAATCTGCCCATATGTGTATGTATGACTGAGTTAGGGGCCTTAGAGTGTAAGCTCCTTGAGGGTCGGGACTGATGTGAATGTACAATGTTGCGTAAATTGGTAGCTCTATATAAGTATCTGAAATAAAAATTTCTACCAGTGCCCATTTCTGACTAAATAATGGAAAGTGATGTGATTTTGGTGGTCCTTTCAGTGTAGAGCGGCTCCTAATGAGAATTATCACGTGTATACAGCAAATGAATATTATTTCCACCCCTGTGTAGGACCTGACCCTGTAATCTGCAATGTTATTTCTGGAGCTCTGCGTTTCCTCTGAAGTTGGAAGTTTTTTTTCCCCAACTATAATGGAGCTCAGCGTGAGCTCATCGGCATGCATGGTGCGCCATATCTCATACCCCAAGTCTTCATGACATGTCATCATTCAAAGACAGAAGTAGGCTGTAATATGGGACACGGTCTATTTTTATTTTGTCATGCTGAGTTTGTTTAGAGCTTTGATTTTCATGAAGAGGGGCCAAAGTACAATTTTATCTGCTGTAAAAAACTGCCTCCCAATGGAAGGAGTGGAGTCCATCTGGTAGTAGATTTAAAGCTAAACTTCAGGCAGATATAAAAAATAAATCATGATTTATTGCAATTACATATACCGTAATACAGTATTAAAGTGGAGGTTCCATCAAAAATATAACTTTGCTTTATATTGTAGCTTAGACCTGAAAAAAAAAAAAGTTACTCACCTCGAAATGCCTGTTGCTATGCGGTCTCACAAAATCTGCCTTTCTATTCACCTCGTATCCTGACGTCAGCTCCCAGAATGCTGTGCGCTTCCCCTGTGTCTCCCGACTTGTTGATGTTTATGGGTTGTCATCACAACGGCGTGCACTTTTGCCGCCACCGCTTGTTGTGATGGTAACCCAAGTGATTGACGGCGCGGCGCTGCGCTGCAGGTCTATTGCGGACGCAGGAGAATGGGGCGGGACGGGCGGCCCTTTCAGCTAGTCATCCCCAGTATTCCCGGAAGTAATTGCTTGTGGGCTTCACAATGCCCACAAGCAAAATGAGAACGCTCAGCAGAGAGGAATATAAACTGTTAGTTTTAAATAACTCGGCGGAACGGCGGGCCTTTTGCAAATAGTAAGTGAGACTATAGAGAGATGTACAACGCGACATAAAAGGTCATATTTTTAAAAATTGAAAAATGTAATGGGAACCCCGCTTTAGGAAAATGTATTTTGAAATATTTTGCAACTACTGTAGTTACCTCTGGGATCCAATCAGATGTGCAGCACTGGGATCCAATCAGATGTGCAGCACTGGGATCCAATCAGATGTGTAGCACTGGGATCCAATCAGATGTGCAGCACTGGGATCCAATCAGATGTGTAGCTGTGCACATGTGAGAGGAGGAGACATCTAAAAGTGGGGCCCACCCAAATAAAGATGCTACTCTTTTAAGATATCCAAAAAAGTGTGTAGCTCCAGGCTAATAAATGCCAATTGATGCAGGCAAGTCATTAACCCCTTCAATACCGGGAATTTTCACCCCCTTCCTGGTCAGGCCAATTTTCAGCTATCAGCGCTGTTACACGTGCATGACAATTACGGGGTCGTGCAATACCCATTTTATATTTTCTGTATGCATGAGCCCTTAACTGCTGAGGCCTGAGGGTAAGTGTGCTGGACAAGGAAGTAGAAATTGTAGGATGGGTTGCTCTCTCTTGTTTCTTTCGTAATAGGCCGATTTTACAATAACCAGACCTTTCCCCTCTCCCAAGACCCCCTGCTGATCTCACTTCTCTTATCCCCCACCCCAGACCCCCCGCTGATCTCAGTCCTCCTATTCCAGACCCTCCACCGATCTAAGTCCTCCTATCCCCCACCCTAGACCCCCCTGCTGATCTCAGTCGTCCTATTCCAGACCCTCCACTGATCTCAGTCCTCCTATTCCCCACCCCAGACCCCCCACTGATGCCAGTCCTGCTATCCTCCACCCCAGACCACCCACTGATCCCAGTCCTGCTATCCTCCACCCCCAGATCCCCCCACTGATCCCAGTCCTGCTATCCTCCACCCCAGACCCCCCCCACTGATGCCAGTCCTGCTATCCTCCACCCCAGACCCCCCCCACTGATCCCAGTCCTGCTATCCTCCACCCCCAGATCCCCCCACTGATCCCAGTCCTGCTATCCTCCACCCCCAGATCCCCCCACTGATCCCAGTCCTGCTATCCTCCACCCCAGACCCCCCCACTGATGCCAGTCCTGCTATCCTCCACCCCAGACCCCCCCCCCCCACTGATCCCAGTCCTGCTATCCTCCACCCCCAGATCCCCCCACTGATCCCAGTCCTGCTCTCCTCCACCCCAGACCCCCCACTGATGCCAGTCCTGCTATCCTCCACCCCAGACCACCCACTGATCCCAGTCCTGCTATCCTCCACCCCCAGATCCCCCCACTGATCCCAGTACTGCTATCCTCCACCCCAGACCCCCCCACTGATGCCAGTCCTGCTATCCTCCACCCCAGACCCCCCCCCCCACTGATGCCAGTCCTGCTATCCTCCACCCCAGACCCCCCCCCCCACTGATGCCAGTCCTGCTATCCTCCACCCCAGACCCCCCACTTATACCAGTCCTGCTATCCCCCACCCCAGACCCCCCCACTGATCTCAGTCCTGCTATCCTCCACCCCAGACCCCCCCACTGATCCCAGTCCTGCTATCCTCCACCCCAGACCCCCCACTTATCCCAGTCCTGCTATCCCCCACCCCAGACCCCCCACTGATCCCAGTCCTGCTATCCTCCACCCTAGACCCCCCCCCCCACTGATCCCAGTCCTGCCATCCTCCACCCCAGACCCCCCCCCCCCCCCACTGATCTCGGTCTTCCTATAACTCATCTCATTTTATATCCAGAGAATGGAGCCTGTCAGCTGTGCAGTCATTTCCCTGAGAAGCAGGCCGGTGCCATCCCTCCGCTTTCTTCCTAAATGAGGATTGTTTTCTGAGATTTATATTGTCACAAGGACATAAAAATAGCAGATGTTTTCCCGTGTAAAGAATGAAGGCAGCCGATATTCTGAGGAAAGCTGTTTTGTGCTCCCCGCTGGGATAAATGGAGGGCGCATACCGCCATTTCTGGAAGTGTTCGGAATACAATCTGCAAGCTACAGTGGCATTTGTGAATGTCTCATTTACAGCCACTGCTATTTTTAAGGAGCAGTCCTTCTGAGAGTCGGATTGTGTGTCATGCACTCTGCGGAATTGCTGCACATGTCAGTATTATTGTAGACTCTAATGGTGCGCCTGACGCATCTAAATAAAGCTTGGCGGTGTCTGATAAAGAGAACCTGTCATCTTTGTACAGCGGCAAAGACCTATAAGTCAGGACAGAATTCACCAGGAAACCTGATTGTGTGCATTTCTCAGCGGTACCTGCATTGGATGCCACAAGTGCCAAATACATTTCTGCTAATGCAGGGTCATGTTTGTTATCTTATGTAAACTTTAACATGTTACTGGAACTTCAAATGTCATTTTAACCACTTTAGCCCCGGACCATATTGCTGCCCAATGACCAGAGCACTTTTTGCGATTCGGCACTGCGTCGCTTTAACTGACAATTGCGCGGTCGTGCAACGTGGCTCCCAAACAAAATTGGCGTCCTTTTTTCCCCCACAAATAGAGCTTTCTTTTGGTGGTATTTGATCATCTCTGCGGTTTTTATTTGTTGCGCTATAAACAAAAATAGAGCGACAATTTTGAAAAAAAATGCAATATTTTTTACTTATAATAAATATCGCCCAAAAATATAAAAAAAAAATATTTTTTTTTTTCCTCAGGTTAGGCCGATACGTATTCTTCTACATATTTTTCGTAAAAAAAAAAAAAAAACGCAATAAGCGTTTATTGGTTTGCGAAAAAGTTATAGCGTTTAAAAAATAGGGGTTAGTTTTATGGCATTTTTTATTAGTATTTTTTTTTTTACTAGTAATGGCGGCGATCAGCGTTTTTTTATTGGTACTGCGATATTATGGCAGACACATCGGACACTTTTGACACATTTTTGGGACCGTTGGCATTTTTATAGCGATCAGTGCTATAAAAATGCATTGGATTACTATAAAAATGCCACTGGCAGTGAAGGGGTTAACACTAGGGGGCGGGGAAGGGGTTAATTATGTTCCCTGGGTGTGTTCTAACTTTATGGGGGGGGTGGGACTGACATAGGGAAATCACTGATCTTCCATTCATACATTGTATGAACGGAAGATCAGCATTTCCCCCTGACAGCTCCCGGTCCTCGCTCTGTACCAAGCAATCGCGAGTGCCCGGCGGCGATCGGGGCGAGCGGGGGGCGCTGACCTGCCACCGTAGAATTGCGGCGACTGGTCGGCAACCAGTTAAATATGTTTTAATCTTATTCCTTGCCAATGCCTCTTGTGGCCCATTAAAGTGGTTGTAAACCCAGTGACGTAACTGGCCTCAGGTGATACACTGAGATGAAACAAATTCTCCAACATAAGTTGTACTTGTTTATCTGCTGTATTGCTTTTTCTACAGCTGTTCAAAGTGCAGAATTTATAATAATAATAGAGTGTGTCTGAGCTGTCAGAAAATGGGGCGGAGAGCTGAAGTTACACTCTGCAGAGCTCAGTTATGTGCGCTTTTCATAGACATTTGGTTGTAACATTATTATCATTATCATTCATTTTACTGGGTGCATTCTTTTTTTTGCATTCAGTACTGGATGCATTCTTTTAATATGCACTCTTAATATACAATTGGTTCACATTTATTTGATACTTTTTGGTGCTCCAAACACTTTTCTATAATGAAAAAAAAAACATTGCAGGTTTTGTGTTTTGCAATTCTTGTGTTCTCTTTGCATACTTAATGTCAGTCTATTGGGGTTACATCTGCATTAAAACACATCTCCAAAGTGAAATCAGACAGTAAAGCGGTAGGACTTCTTGACAACAAACTTCAAAATGAGCAGGTTTTCAAAAAAATCTGACCGTGTGTACGCTCCTTCGGACAAACTTTTTCGGTTTTCGTCAGACAAAAGTTCGCTCTGCAAACGGACAAACTTTTCGGCAACAAAAATCCTATGGTGCAAAGTCTTATCATGTGTACAGAAATCCATCGGACTTTTGTCCAAAGCACAAATACGCATACTCAGAACCAATGTTAAAATCGACCAACAATTGCAGAAGTCGACCAAAGGGTGGCGGTAAAGAGCTGAAAAAACACGTGATTTTGGGAAAGTTTGCTGAAGAAGTCCTGCAGTGTGTAACAAAGGAAAGCAGTAGACCACCAAAAGTTAACAAAAAATGGCCACACAGATGAGGTGGCACTGGTGAGGACTGATAGGCGGTGCTGGTATGCGACACTGATGGGTGGCACTGAAGGGTACTTATGGGTGGCACAGATGGGCACTGATAGGTGGGCACTGGGCATGGATGGGCACTGAGGGGTGGCACTGATGAATCAATGTTGCCAGTCAGTGCCCATTTGTGGGCACTGATTGGCATCTTTTTTTTTACTGCCCTTTTTTTATTTTTATTTTTTTTACTGCTTTTTTATTTATTTTTTGCCCTTCCCTGGTGGTCCAGTGTGGGCATCTGAGGGGGGCTGCGCTGATAAACAATCAACGTCAACCCCCCCTGTCAGGAGAGCCGCCGATCGGCTCTCCTGTACTCGCGTCTGTCAGACGCGAGTGAGGAAGAGCCATCAACGGCTCTTCCTGTTTACATCGCGATCAGCCGTGATTGGACACGGCTGATCACGTGGTAAAGAGCCTCCGCCGGAGATGCAGGGTGTCAGACTGACACCCCGCATCACTGATCGCCACAAAATCATGCAGGACGTCAATAGACGTCCAGTCAGGATTTTAGAACCACTTCCCCGACGTCAATCTGCTATTGACTGAGCGGGAAGTGGTTAAAAACCAAAAACGTAAATGTATTTTATTGGGATTTTTTGTGATAGACCATCAAATGCCGCGTACACACGACTGTTTTTCAGGTTCTAAAAAATTTAGTTTTTTAGATGTTTTAAAAACGATTGTGTGTGGGCTTCAGAGCATTTTTCGGGTTCTGAAAAACAGGCAATTTTTTTTTCCGAACATGCTCTATTTTTTCACAACGTTTTTAACGATGTTGTTTTTCGGGTTGTAAAAAATGGTTGTGTGTGGGCTTTAACGACGTGATAAACCCGCACATGCTCAGAAGCAAATTATAATGCCGCGTACACACGGTCGTTTTTTGCGATGAAAAAAAACGACGTTTTTTAAAACGTCATTTAAATTGATCGTGTGTGGGCAAAAAAAAATTCCAACATGCTTGAATTTTTTGTGTCGTTTTTCAAAACGTCGTTTTTTGTTTCATAAAAAGTCACCGTGTGTAGCAAAAACGTCGTTCAAAACGATGTTTTTCAACCCGCGCATGCCCAGAAGCTAGTTATGAAGAGAGCTTCAATGGAAAAGAGTGGTGAACGTAACCTCGCTTTTTGTGAAAAAAACAATGGTGTGTATGCAACATCGTCTTTGAAAAGTGAAGTTTCAAAAACATCGTTTTTTACTTCACAGAAAACGTCGTTTTTTTTCATCGCAAAAAACAACCGTGTGTACGCGGCATCAGACTCGTTCTGGTAAAACTACCGTTCGTAATGGAGTAAGCACATTCATCACGCTGTAACAGACAGAAAAGCACAAATTGTCTTTTACTAACACAAAATCAGCTAAAGCAGCCCAAAGGGTGGTGTCATCCGAATGGAACTTCCCCTTTATAGTGCCGTCGTACGTGTTGTACGTCACCGACATTGCTAGAGCATTTTTTGTTCACGATCGTGTGTAGGCAAGGCCGTTTTAATGATCAAGTTGAAAAAAAACTATGGGCCAGATTCAGGTAGAGTTACTCTGGAGTATCAGTGATACTCCAGCCTAACTCTCACTTTGAGCCGGCGTTTCTGTTTTCAGTAAGCAGAAAACAAGAAACGCCGGGTTGGAGTTCCTATACGAGCGGCGTAATTGTATTTCGCCGTCGTATCAGAACTGCAATTTTAAAAATGGCGCTCGGGGCGTTCCTGCTGATTAACGCCGAGAATATGTTAATCAGCGAGAATCGGCAATTCAGGATCGTATTTGGGCCCGACGCAGTGACTTTCCGACGTTTCCGTAAGAGATACGCGGCGTAAAGAAAAACCAGCCCCCTAGTGGAGTATCCTATGTTAAGTATGGCCGTCGTCATCGCGTCAAATTTAAAAAATTTCGAGTCGTTTGCGTAAAACGTCCGTGAATGGGGATTGACGTCATTGACGTTCACTGACAGAATTTGGAGCATGCGCACTGACAGTCGACGCATGCGCAGTACGTTCGCCGCGGGATCGCGCCTATTTTAAATACTACACGCCCCCTACCCGCCCAATTTGAATTCCGCCGGCTCATTTTCGCTACGCCGCCGCAACTTTAGGAGCAAGTGCTTTGTGAATACAGTACTTGCTCCTAAAGTTTCGGCGGAGTAACGTAAATGAGAAAAGTTACTCCAAAATAAAGATTCGCCCATCTACCTGAATCTGGCCCTATGTTTTTTGTAGAGCCTGAAGAACGTCGTTTTTTACAACCCGAAAAATGATCGTGTGTACGCGGCATAAGAGGGACCTTTTGCCCATTTTTCTTTGCAAATTAGCTCAAGCTCTGCCAGATTGGATGGAGAGCGTCTGTGAGCAGCAATACTTTTTCAAGGGACTGTATAGTAGACATAGTTTGTATATATACGATATTTGTGTGTATGAAAAGGGAGATATTACCGGTTTTGCCTTGAGTTCTGCAAAGTGTAAACATCGCCGGATTGCTTGGACTTCTCCCGTTACAAAGATCACATAGAAATGTAACTTAAGTGGTTGCTAATGTTGTTCTCTTGTATTGACATAAATGGCACTTAGACAGCGATATCCCACTCCTGCCTTAGTTTCTATTATTACAATGATTCTCTTTTAAAGGCTGTCAGTTCTTTTCATCAAGGATCGTATAAAGAGAATGAAAAGCTGTTACACTGTGCTCTCATCCTCTCCACAGCAGCTGGTGTGAGATATCTGCATTGTAAAGCCATCATACTCTGAATGGAAAAGGACTACCCGGTGCCTCTATGACTTTGAAGCACCATTCCGCTCGGTTCTCAGAAGCATTCCTTGGGCCTGTGTTGTATAAGATGGGTCAAGTGTTGCAGGTGACATTAGGGCAGTGCTTCTCAATTATTTTCTGTCATGCCCCCCCTAGGAAGAAGAAAACATTTCGCGCCCCCCCCGCGCGACTGTAAATAGTATCATTTGTCTATAAAATTGTTATAAGTACACCTCTGCATAACACTGTATCCACATATCCCCCACACAGTATTGCCCTTCTTCACATATCCCCCCCACACAGTATTGCCCTTCTTCACATATCCCCCCCACACACAGTATTGCCCTTCTTCACATATCCCCCCCACACACAGTATTGCCCTTCTTCACATATCCCCCCCACACATTATTGCCCCATCACATATCCCCTCACACAGTATTGCCCCATCACATATCCCCCCACACAGTATTGTCCCATCACATATCCCCCCACACAGTATTGTCCCATCACATATCCCCCCACACAGTATTGTCCCATCACATATCCCCCCACACAGTATTGTCCCATCACATATCCCCCCACACAGTATTTCCGCCTTTACATGACCCCCATCACATATCCTGCACACAGTTTGCCCCATCACATAACCCCCCACAGCACAGCCCCCACGTCCTTAACATTTCCATATATTTTTCCTCCCTTCCCTCTCCACTCCTACCTGTAACGTTTCAGCACGGAGAGCAGGAGGCGGGACATTCGTCAAGTGAAGCCGCAGCAGCACTGGGCGGGGCGGGGAGACTTTTGGGCGAACTGGTGATTGGCTGCTAGGACCACCTCCTAGCAGCCAATCACCTGCCGTCCAACATGATAGGCTGCTACCTCTCTGGTCCCACCTGTCAGTTCAACAATGTCCCGCCTCCCGCCGTCCGCTCCTCTAACTAGAGCAGGAGGCTGTGGACAGCGGCTTCTAAATGGCGCGATCGCTGCAGTCCGGAAGAAGGCTCGAGCCCCCCTTCATGGAGCCTCGGGCCCGCCCCACTATTTGAGAAGCACTGCATTAGGGGAAGCTTAGAGTGGGTGTACAACCCTGAAATTAAACTTTTTTTCTATAGTTGTAGCTCCGGCTCCCAATGACTGGGGCGCTATTATAAATTTAGGCGGTGTCTGAGCCAATAGTTGGGCTCAGACTTCTATGTAAATTAGCCTCTGTCCCGGCTATGGTTGTGCTTGATAGAAGTTTTCCCCTGTTGCCTGTAGGTGGCGTGACCACCTCAGGCCCATGTTGGAACTTAAAGCGGAGGTTCATCCTCAATAGAAACTGCAGCTTATTAAGACCGGAACAATAAATACATGTAAAGTCCGCTATTGATAATTTTCTAAATGATTCAAATACCTTGATTCAGAAGACAATACCAGGCACTTCCTGGTATCCCTCCCGTGGGAGTGGGCGTGTCATTACATTTCCAAGCGCCCCAATGTCTCCTGGGAGCACAGCTTTGCAGGATTTTAGTCTTCACGTGACCCATGAAGCAGGTCACGTGATGATGGCAGATCGAATTCCCGGAAGCATTTGCTTGTGGGCTTCACGCTGCCCACAAGCAAAATGGAAATGGCATGAAGAACATTTTATAAAGTCAGATTTTATGCCGACGGAGATTGCGGGGCAGTAGAGACATAAAGGAAGTGAGTAATATTTTTTTTAACATCACAAGAGTTTAAGGAACCAAAAAAAAAAAGTCAGGAACGCGGAACCCCCGCTTTAAGCGAACCACGGTGTGTTAAGTGACCCTTCTCGGCAGCAGCCCAATTGGAGTGGTGCCCCGCTGTACATGCTGGGGAGGGGTACTTAAGGGGCAGATGCCATTTTTCGGGGGGCTTCGCCTCGTGGCCCTCCTGGTGCGAGGCATGTGTGAGTGATTCCAGCCCCGGGACCATGTTAGTCCGAGGCTACGTCTCTATCAGGTAGGCCCAGTTGTGCTGGGTGGGGCCTATGATTCTAAAGGGGATCCCAAGCTGTCCATCCAAGTGGGGGAAGCTGCTTAACGAAGGAAACCGGGGGAGGACCTGCCCTGGAGGAGACCAAGCAAGGCAAGCTGATGTCTCGGAATAGGCCTGGTGGCTTTGTTATAAAAGGGATCCAATACTCAATTTGTCTTACAGTCCGCCGGATCGGCTTAAAGGCTCTTTTGCTGTGAGGTAGGAGGTTCGGGACTTAAATCCTGTGGCAGAGGATCCCTGACTATCCATATTTCGTTCTGACGGTCTGTGGCAGAGACTGTTCTCATACTGTCCGTGCATCATTCCGGCTGCTAGGCCATGTGAGAGGGGTCTATCCGGGTGAGCAATACCCACTCAGGAGTGAGTGGTGTATACTGGAACTTTAGATACTTTTTGTGCATTCTGTACCGCGTACCTGAACCTTCCCCTTCTCTCTATACTCTCTACTTCCTTCGCAAGTTTTTTGCAGCAGAAAAAAATAAAGCCTAATGCCGCGTACACACGGTCGTTTTTTGCGATGAAAAAAAACGACGTTTTTTGTGAAGTAAAAAACGACGTTTTTGAAACGTCACTTTCAAAGACGATGTTGCATACACACCATCGTTTTTTTCACAAAAAACGAGGTTACGTTCACCACACTTTTCCATTGAAGCTCGCTTCATAACTAGCTTCTGGGCATGCGCGGGTTGAAAAACGTCGTTTTAAACAACGTTTTTGCTACACACGGTGACTTTTTGTGAAACAAAAAACGACGTTTTGAAAAACGACACAAAAAATTCAAGCATGTTGGAATTTTTTTTTGGTCGTTTTTCTTAAGACAAACACACGATCAATTTAAATGACGTTTTAAAAAACTTTTTTTTTTTCATCGCAAAAAACGACCGTGTGTACGCGGCATTACAGTTGAAGGTTTTACATCTCGTGTGGACATTGCAATTTATACAGACTTTCTTCCCTGGACAACGAACATAGAGGTAACGTGCAAAACCCAAAACTCCTCCGGGGGTAAGTGCTACATAGGGCCAGATTCTCAAAAGAGATACGACGGTGTATCGCAGGAAACATTGTCGTATCTCTGTTTTTTTCCCCGGGTATCTATGTGTCTGATTCATAGAATCATTTAAGCATAGATACTGAGAAGATCCGACAGAAGATACACCATTGGATCTTAGATGTAATTACTTCGCTGGCCGCTAGGTGGCCTTTACGTTGATTTCTCATTTGCCTATGCAAATGAGCCTAATACGCCGATTCCCGAACGTTTTTACGCCGCCTCGTCGTCGTTTACGTAGTTTCCGTAAGCGTAAACCTACCCCTGCTATATGAGGGGTAGGCTTACGAAGTTCCGTCGTATGCCATGTTAAGTATGGCGTCGGGTCAGCGTCGTCTTTTTCCTTCGGTAACGTTGTTTTACTAAGTCGTTCGTGAATAGGGCATTGCGTAAATGACGATCACGTCGTTTTCATGTCGGTTTCAACAACGTTTTCCGACGTGAGCTGGAGCATGCGCACTGGGCTTTTTTCCCGGCCGGCGCATGCGCAGTTCGATCGGCGCGGAGGCGCGCTTAATTTAAATACAAGCCGCCCCCTTTGAATTACGCGGGAATACGCGGGGCCATTTACACTACGCCGCCGCAAACTATGGAGCAAGTGCTTGGAGAATACGGCACTTGCTCCAGTAAGTTGCGGCGGCGTAGTGTAAATAGCTTACGTTACGCCGCCGCGGATTCTACCAGAATCTGGCCCATAGTTTTTACCTGTCCCTATCCAAAGTGTGATTTCTCTCCTCCCTTCTAGAAACTAGTCGCTTCTGACAGTCTACGCCAACACCAAGCAATCCAAAGAGAAGTTTCCACCAGCACACAGCTGGTGATTACATAGTTAGGTTGAAAAAAAGACACAAGTCCATCAAGTTCAGCGAAAAAATGTAATAAAATACAATTCCATATACACAAACCTTCACCTACAGTTGATCCAGAGGAAGGTGAAAAACACCAGCAGAGCATCCTCCAATTTGCTACAGCAGGGGAAAAAATTCCTTCCTGATCCCCCGAGAGGCAATCGGATTTTCCCTGGATCAACTTTACCTATAAATGTCAGTACTCAGTTATATTATGTACATTTAGGAAAGAATCCAGGCCTTTCTTAAAGCACTTTAATGAGCTGGGCAGAACCACCTCTGGAGGGAGTCTGTTCCACATTTTCACAGCTCTTCACAGGCCCCTATGTCGTCTGAAAAACTCCTGCCCAGCCTTCTCAATGTGAAAGCCAGAGGACTTTCACACTGAGGAGATGTGCTGGCAGGAGTGAAAAAAAAAAAGCGGTGAGAAGAGCGGTGTGTATACTGCTCCTTCCCATTTAAAACAATGGGATACCGCGGTAATACCACCCACAATGCGCCTCTGCAGAGGCGCATTGCGGGCGGTATTAACCCTTTATCGGCCACTAGCGAGGGTTAATACCGCACTATACCGCCACCGCGCCTCCCACCCTAGTGTGAAAGGGGCCTTACTGTAATGACCTTAAAGTGAATAACTCAACACCAAGTTCACTATATGGTCCACTCATATATTTGTACATGTTGATCATATCCCCCCTTATTATCCTCTTCTCAAGAGTGAATCAATTCAGTTCCTCTAATCTTTCCTCATAGCTGAGCTCCTCCAAAAATTCCTATAGGAAAATACGATCATCTGTAGCAATTCCGACGCATGCTCGGAAACAATTCGAAAGCATGCTCGGAAGCATTGAACTTAATTTTCTCGGCTCGTCGTGTTGTACGTCACCGCGTTCTTGACGGACGAAAGTTCAGAGACCTTTTGTGTGACCGTGTGTATGCAAGCCAAGCTTAAGCGGAATTCTGTCTGAAAAACCACTCAAGGTTTTTCCGACAGAGAATCCGATTGTGTGTACGCGGCATTACTAATGATTTGTACAGGGGCAAAATTATATTGCTCTCTCTGGAGTCTATACCTTCTCCTAATACTGCAGCTTGGCGTTCCATGCTATTATTGAGCTTATTATGTACCAAAACCCCCAGGTCCTTCTCCACCATTGATTCCCCCAGTTGTACTCCCCCTAGTATGATGCATACATATTCTTAGGGCCAGATTCAGAAAGCATTTACGCCAGCGTATCTATAGATACGCTGCGTAAAATCTAAGAATAGCCGGCGTATCTTTTTTTGCTATTCAGAAAAGAAGATACGCCGGCTTTCTTCTAAGATACGAGCGGCGTAATTCGCTTACACCGTGGTGCTTTGCGTAAATTATGCAAATGAGCTATTTACGCAGATTCACGAGCGTACTTGCGACGGCGCGTCGTATTTTACGTCGTTTGCGTAAGCGTGAGACCGGCGTAAGGTTACCCCTGCTATAGCAGGCGCAGCCAATGTTAAGTATGGACGTCGGGACCGCGTCGAATTGTACGTCGGTTACGTCGTTTGCGTAAACCGTTCGGGAATGGGGCTCGACGTTAGTTACGTTCATGTCGGTTACATTGAGAAAAAGCAACGTGATTTTGTGCATGCGCACTGGGAACGTTCCCATGCGCCGTCCAAAAGAAACGTCAATTACATGAATCACGCCCCCACTTCAGCAATTTGAATTGCGCGGCCTTACGCCGTACACTTTACGCTACGCCGCCGCACATTATGGAGCAAGTGCTTTCTGAATAAGGCACTTGCCCATAATATTTGCGGTGGCGTAGTGTAAAGAGGAAACGCTACGCCGCCAGAAAGATACATTTTTGTATCTGAATCCGGCCCTTAGTCCCCAAGTGCATAACTTTACCCTTATGAACAGCCTTGGATGTGCATACTGCCCTATAAAACTGTGTGTGGGTGTTTCCTTCCCCCTTACTCAGGTATCAGATTACACTCTGCTCTATGCTTTGCAGTGTGTGACATCAGATCCCTGCCCCCTGCCCCCTGCCTCTGAAAGCTCAGAAATGCTGCGTAACTGTGTGCTTTAGAAGGCTGTAGAGGAGAGGGGGTTGGAGTTAAACAGGTTAAACAGGTATTAATGTAGAAGGATTGGTTTATTGTTTTTTCTTTTTTGTATATAATCAAAATGTATACATTTTTTGACACAATACACATATAAGAGTATAACAAAACAAAAACAAGATGCATGTATTGTTTAGCAGTACACTGGCGTACATGGGTATACCAAATCGAAGTACAAGTGGATAGACAAGAGGGGGTTGAACCCAACATTATGTAGGAGCAAGGCTTTTTTTTTTTCAGGGGGAGCGCAGTTCCGGCACCTCCAGCACTAAATGTATGTAATAGCAAGGGGTGTTGGAGGGTCTATTGTGCCTGGAGGGAATCCAATTTTGCATGGAGATCTATTGTTGCTGCTGAAAGATATCTACTGTTGAGGGGGAGGGGTCTATTGTTACTCTAGGGAATCTGTTTTGCATGGAAGTCTTTTGTTGCTGGGGAGGCCTACTATTACTGGTGGGGGGAACTTTTATTGCTGGTTGGGCTCACCCTGTTGGGGGTACATTTTTGCTGGGAGGGATTTCCTGTTGAGGGAGGGGTCTATTGTTGATAGCTGCTGGAGAGTCTATTGATGCTGGGCTGGCTGCTGGGAAATCTATTGTTGTTAGGGTCCACTGTTGCTAGGAGTCTATTGCTGCTGGATCTACTTTACTGTTTTTCTTGGTATTAATAACAAATTCTCTACAAATTAGTTAGCACCCCAAAATGATACTTCTGTATCCTCTAACACTAGTTCTGTATTCTCTAAAAGGGGCGGTACTGGGAGGTAGGTTGGGGGTGGAGCCAAGGAATGATGCTCAGGGGATGGGTAGGGGATGGAAACAAGAAGGGGGTCGTTTCTGCACCTCTTCTATGAGAAAATAGCAAAAAGTATAAAATATTGCTTTTTTTAAAAAAATGTCGCTCTATTTTTGTTTATAAAAATGTTTTAAAAATGAAAACCGCAGAGGTGATCAAATACCACCAAAAGAAATCTCTATTTGTGGGAAAAAAAGGATGTAAATTTTGTCTGGGAGCCACGTCGCACGACCGCACAATTGTCAGTTAAAGCGACGCAGTGCCGAATCGCAAAAAGTGCTCTGGTCTTTGGCCAGCCAAATGGTCTGGGGCTTAAGTGATTAAGTTAAAGCAAAACCTCACAATATGGTGGTGTGTAATGAACTACTAGGCACAGTGCGTCCTTTCTTTTTCTAATTTGGGGTTGTGAGCTGAGCAATCTCAGCCCCAAATCAATTTTCTAAAAACTGAACTCCAAGCAAAGAGCTAAATACATTATTAAAATACATAAATAATGGAAGAGAATGTAAAATACATATATAATGTACATGCACAGTTCATGTATGTGGTCTTTGTACAAGCTGACATGCTTCTTTCTTACAGCATTGGAAGTGTGCTTTTAACGTCTTGCCATTGCCATTTAGGCAGGATGGGGGGGGGGGGTTGCATACTCTGAATTTTTGCGGGCATGCCGTGTATGACTTTCAGGTTTGGAATGACAAAGGAGCACTTTAATAAATGCTGGGTGGTTTGTAAACTGCAGTGCATGGTGGGGTTTGTGGAAAATATCCCTAAAGGAGAACTAACCCTTTAACCACTTAAGCCCCGGACCATTTGGCTGGCCAAAGTCCAGGCCACTTTTTGCGATTCGGCACTGCGTCGCTTTAACTGACAATTGCGCTGTCGTGCGACGTGGCTTCCCCATAAATAGATTGCTTTTGGTGGTATTTGATCACCTCTGGGGTTTTTAGTTTTTGCGCTATAAACAAAAATAGAGCAACAATTTGAAATATATATATATATATTTTACTTTTTGCTATAATAAATATCCCCCAAAAATATATATATAAAAAAATGTTTTCATCAGTTTAGGGCGATACGTATTCTTCTACATATTTTTTGTAAAACTGCTGCCCAAAACTGAACTGTATATTACAGATGGGTCTTACTATGGATTTGTACAGGTGGAAAATGGCGGCGATCATCGATTTTTATTGTGACTGCGACATTATGGCGGACACATCGGGCACTTTTGACGCCATTTTGGGACCATTGTCATTGATACAGAGATCAGTGCTATAAAAATGCACTGTTTACTGTAAAAATTACACTGGCAGTGAAGGGGTTAACCAGTAGGGGGCACTGTAGGGGGTTAAATGTGGCCTAGGGAGTGCTTCTAACTGTAGGGGGGATGGGCTGTGTGTGACACGACAGTGATCACCGCTCCAGATTACAGCGAGCGGTGATCAGTGTCCTGTCACTAGTCAGAATGGGGAAATGGTTGTTTACATCAGCATTTCCCCGTTCTTCCTTGCCGTGAGACGATCGCGGGTATCCCCGCAGACATCGAGTCCACGGGACCCGTGGTTGGACTCATGGAGCTCGCGGCGGGCTTGCTTCTTAAAGGGGACGTACAGGTACGTCCATCTGCCCAGCCGAGCCATTGTGCCGACGTATATAGTTGTGCGCTGGTCAGCAAGTGGTTAAGCTTTAATGTATACCTAGACTTTCACTAAACATATTTGAACTTGTCCCACAAACTTCTAGCAATGCCAATATAAAACGTTATCTTTACTAAAGGTAAATCCTGCTTCCAGAAGCATGGTCTGCCACTCTGTTTCCACCCATCTTTGCTACAAACAAGTTGTTTCACCACTAGAGAGTGCCATTTAGCGATAAGAGGCCTTATATGCATTGACTTTACTGTTTAGTGTTGTTAGCATAGTCCGAAAGCAGAAAAGAAAAAGCGGTAATAACTTATTGTCGATGGGCACATGCAAATAACCTCTTGGTGCCGAGTGGCCACTTATTTGCATGCATTAGTGCAAATATAGCTGTGCACCGCAGGGCCTAAAAGCCGCACACGTTTTTTCTGCAATGCGCAGTGCGGATGCATCGCACATATGTGAACTAGCCTCATTGAAAACAATGTATTTAGAAATGTTCTGCGTATTGGATGCGGTTTAAGCCGCACTCAATTTGCATAGGTGTGAACCCGGCCTAAACAATGGCTTTCTTCTTGCCACTCTACCAGATTCGTGGAGTGCACAACTAATAGTTGTCCTGTGGACAGATTCTACCACCTGAGCCATGGATCTCTGAAGCTCCTCCAGACTTACCATGGACCTCTTGGCTGCTTCTCTGATTAATGCTCTCCTCCCCCGGCCTGTCAGTTTAGGTGGATGGCCATGTCTTGGTAGGTTTTCAGTTGTGCCATACTCTTTCCATTTTCAGATGATGGATTGAACAGTGCTCCGTGAGATGTTCAAAGCTTGTTATTTTTTTTTATAACCTAACTCTGCTTTAAACTTCCCCACAACTTTATCCTGACCTGTCTGGTGTGTTCCTTGGCCTTAATGATGCTGTTTGTTCACTAAGGTCCTTTAACAAACCTCTGAAGGCTTCACAGAACAGCTGTATTTATACTGAAATTAAAGCGGAGTGCCACCCAAAAATGGAACTTCCGCTTTTCGGATTCCTCACCCCCGCTGGTGTCATATTTGGCACCTTTCAAGGGGAGGAGGGAGCAGATACCTGTGCAGATACGCCATGTCGTCACCTCTTCCACCCCCCCGCTGTCTTCTGGGGGAGACACACGGGTCCCAAAAGACAGCAGGGACCGGACCATTGGGATCGGGCAGCGCACCTCGTGCATGGGCAGTAGGGAACCAGGAAGTGAATTTGCAAGGCTTCACTTCCTGATTCCCTTACTGAAGATGGCGGCGCCTCCACCTGAGAGCTGAGAGACAAGTCGGCTTCAGGTGCCGGCGTCGCGGGCGCCCTGGACAGGTAAGTGTCCATATATTAAGTCAGCAGCTGTAGTATTTGTAGCTGCTGACTTTTAATTTTATTTAATTTTTTTCGGCGGAACTCCTCTTAAAATTACACACAGATGGACTCTATTTACTAATTAGGTGACTTCTGAAGGCAATTGGTTCCACTAGATTTTAGTTAGGGGTATCGTTTTTGGTTGTAACATGAAAAAATTTGGAAAATGTCAAGGGGTATGAATACTTTTTCAAGCCACTGTATATGTTTTCCCTACAAATCCGTAATCAATACCATCTTCTGGAAATGGTAAAAGGATCAAACACATGTCTGCTGATTGTTTGCTGATAGGCAAATCTAGAGCTGCTTTTTCAGGACCATGGACAGAGCAGAATGAGATCAGGAAGAGGGTCAGAGACAGAGTAATAATGAATATAAAGATATTAGGAAGAATCCTAAGTGAATTTCAGATTCAGACAAAAATACAATATTTATTTGGAACACTATGCTGTAAATATGAGTGGGAATTCTGTGGTAGGAGAAAAATATATACGGGCTTAACCACTTGAGCTCTGGAAGGTTTTACCCCCTTCATGACCAGAACATTTTTTGCTATTCAGCTCTGCACTACTTTGAATGACAATTGAGCGATAATGCAACTCCCTTAAATGTATATAATTGTTTTCATATAGAGCTTTCTTTTGGTGGTATTTAATGACTACTCATTTCTTATTTTTTTGAGTTTTAAATGAAAAGAACATTTAAGAAAAAAAAAAAATATTACTTTCTGTTATAAAGCATATTCAATAAAAAAAATTGTATTTCTTCATAAATATAGGCCAAAATATTTTCTACTACATTTTGGTAAAAAAAACAACAATAAGTGTATAATAATTGGTTTGTACATAAGTTATAGCATCTACAAACTATGGTATATAAAGTATAAGTCTGCCACGCTCCTAATATCTCGTATATGAAAAATGAAATAATAATGTGCTGATACTTTAAAATAGTATGACACTATAATATATAATGGCAGTGATCAGTGACTTATAGTGGGACTGTGATAGTGTGGTGGACAATCTGGCACTAGCTGATACTGGTCTGGAGGTACACTGACCTCAATAGTGACACTCTTATGCCGCGTACACACGATCATTTTTTGTGATGAAAAAAAACGACGTTTTCTGTGAAGTTTTTTCAAAGACGATGTTGCATACACACCATTGTTTTTTCACAAAAAGCAAGGTTACGTTCACCACTCTTTTCCATAGAAGCTCGCTTCATAACTAGCTTCTGGGCATGCGCGGGTTGAAAAACGTCGTTTTAAACGACGTTTTTGCTACACACGGTGACTTTTTGTGAAACAAAAAACAACGTTTTGAAAAACGACACAAAAAATTCAAGCATGTTGGAATTTTTTTTTGGTCATTTTTTTTAAGACAAAAAACTACGTTTTGCCCACACACGATCAATTTAAATGACGTTTTAAAAAACAACGTTTTTTTTCATCGCAAAAAACGACCGTGTGTACACGGCATGAGAAGATATGGGGCGTTTGGACTAACGAATGATCTTACAGTTTCAATTACTGCCCTTGGGGTGCCGCTGCTGTCTTCTGCCCCTGGGCTTCCCCCCTCCCCTCCCCTCCCTCTTTCCCTCTTTATTTTCTCCTTCCCCGCCTCTTTTTTCCCCTGATTTCTCTGTGCTGCTTCCCTGAACTTCTGATCTTCACAGGAAGGAGTTAACAGTGGAAAATGCAGTCTATTGTCTTAGTGAAGGGAGGAGGATAAAGCAGGGGAGTGCCTTGCCATGTCTTGCCTTGCCAGTCTACAGGGCTGGAGACACAACTCTGATCCCTGCATAGGATGGTGGCTCCATAGAACACTGCAGGAAAAAGGAGCCACAATGAAACAAGAAACCTGGGGCAGCAGTCACGGGACTACCTTAAACATAGACAAGGAATACAAGATAAAGAAACTGAATACTCAGTATGTGGTTAAATCAACCAGAGGGTTTTATATAACTTTAAGTCTGCTGAAGTCTGAGCCAAACCCACCCCAACCCAACCCCGTCTCTCACTGCATTCTGAAGAATTTCCCAGTCTCCAACCAAACCTTGCATGTCCACAATCACTGGCATCATTTCCTAGTATTTCTACAGTCACTAAAGGTTTTCTGAAGCAATTTACTGGAAATTACATTTGTGCTGTGCTTCAGAACTGGACACAATATTCTAAATGAGGTTGAACTAAAGATCAGAATCCCCTTCCTCCTGCTGGTGATCCCTCTAGTGATAATACAGATCTATATAGAGGAATCAGAACCTTCTTCCTCCTGCTGGTGATCCCTCTAGTGATAATAAATATCTATATAGAATAAGCAGGGCCTCCTTCCTCCTGCTGGCAATCCTTCTAGTGATAACTAAAGCTCTATATAGAGGAATCAGGACCTCCTTCCTTCTCCTTATAAACCCTCCAATGATAAAGATCTATATAGAATTATCAGGACCTCCTTCCTCCTGCTGGTGATCTATATGTTGATGCAGAGTTCTGTTCACTTTCCTCGCTACGAGGCCTCACTGTTTTCACATTTTTAATTCAATCTTATTTTATTGTAGCACTGACCCCCGAAGGAGCTGCTGGTTTGATTTGGGCCTGCACTCTACTAATAAACCCCACTAACTTGGCTCAATCCCCTTGGCACAGCTGTGGTGCAATGCAATACAATACAATGTAATCAGTACAAAATACCTGTATTGTCACCCCAGGATCCACTGACTGCACCTGGCGGGAGAAAACCAAACGCCACAACAACTGGATACTTAACCAGAGATATATTTTACTGTAGAATATGCAAAAAAGTGATTACAGCAATTGTGCTGTCATCCCAACGTAAGACAACAACACAATGGATTTCAATATAAACCATTTGAAAAAACAGTATACATATATATATATATATATATATATATATATATATATATATATATATGTCTATACCTGGGAGCGCCCCCTACTTTATAAGCTATGTGTGAGATCTCACTTAAATTACTTAGTCCTGGGTCTTCTTTTCTTCGCTAGCTAAAGTGGCTCCTTGTTATTTGTAATCCACAGTTTTATTGAAGGTGAAAATGTTCCTGGTGTAGCTGTAACAACTATTTTAACATTGCTTGAGACGTCAAGGTAGATAAGCCTCAAGCCTTCTCAGTGTCAGTTGCTCTGCTCCTTCGTGGAACCATAATTTCCAGTGAGGCATGTATATGAGTCTAACTGCATGTGAGATTTAACAAACTGTGGGCCGTGACCTGCTCACCCACTGGATAGAGGCTCTGTGTGGTAACTTTTGTCCGGTGACTGCAACTTGCTTCTCCGTCAGCTGGGTCAATCTCTCCGTTTAGCTCCACTGGGTGGATCCCGCCCTCCGATGCTCGGATAAGTGTCTCTGGGTCTCTGCAATCTGGCCACCGTCTCCCCAAAGGTCCTCTCAGGCAGGCCACACAATTCCGAGAGACCTAAATGGCTGCTCTGGCTCCTTTTATCTCCTACCCAGTATGCACTGCTCAAGGAGGTGTTCATGGGTAGGTCACCAAACCTCCTGGATGAAAAAGGTCAGCCTCCTCCTCCCAAAATGACAGTCACTTCCTGTCTAGTCTTTTGTGCTTCTTTCAGGAAAAACATATCTGCATTACCAGTATTTGGTCACTAGATGGCTCCAAATACTGAAACATAGCAATGTCCATAGACGTTTTATTAAAGTATGCAAACACACATCAACATGGGAGAATATCAGCGCTACACAATTCAATAGAGAAACAAGAAAGACAGAAATGTTCTTAGACAATACAAACAATAAAGTACACCAACAATAGGCATTGTGTTTTAGAACAAAAACATGACCAGGTTGCAGATAAAAGGATTGAAAGTATGCTTATACAGGAGACCTTATGTGATAGTCCCTATAAAAAAAAAAAAATACAAGATACAGTAACTTTCATCCTTATTTCAGTTAAGGGGATCAACGGTGCCCCGTACGTATTGCATCAGAAGAGATTATATAAAAACTAGGGCTGTTACTGATCAAAATTTTTGTGTTCGATTAATCGTTTTTATTTTTAATCAATTAATCGACTAATTTCGATTAATTATAACTAGGGTTGTCCCGATGCCTCTTTTTTAGGACCGAGTACAAGTACCGATACTTTTTTTTATGTACTCGCCGATTCCGAATACCGATACTTTTTTTTAAATGCAGCAATGCGCCCCAAATGCAGCCTTGTGTCCCCCCCATATGCAGCCATGTCTCCCCCCAAATGCAGCCATAACTCCCCTCTCATATGCAGTCATGTCTCCCCCCCATATGAAGCCATGTCTCCCCCTCATATGCAGTCATGACTCCCCCTCATATGCAGCCATGTCTCCCCCCCAAATGCAGCCATAACTCCCCCCTCATATGCAGTCATGTCTCCCCCCCATATGAAGCCATGTCTCCCCCTCATATGCAGTCATGACTCCCCCCCCATATGCAGCCATGTCTCCCCCCCATATGCAGCCATGTCTCCCCCCCATATGCAGCCATGTCTCCCCCCCATATGCAGCCATGTCTCCCCCCCAAATGCAGCCATAACTCCCCCCCATATGAAGCCATGTCTCCCCCTCATATGCAGCCATGACTCCCCCCATATGCAGCCATGTCTCCCCCCCATATGCAGCCATGTCTCCCCCCCAAATGCAGCCATAACTCCCCCCCATATGAAGCCATGTCTCCCCCTCATATGCAGCCATGACTCCCCCCATATGCAGCCATGTCTCCCCCCCATATGCAGCCATGTCTCCCCCCCATATGCAGCCATGTCTCCCCCCCATATGCAGCCATGTCTCCCCCCCAAATGCAGCCATAACTCCCCCCCATATGAAGCCATGTCTCCCCCTCATATGCAGCCATGACTCCCCCCATATGCAGCCATGTCTCCCCCCCAAATGCAGCCATGTCTCCCCCCATATGAAGCCATGTCTCCCCCCTCATATGCAGTTATGTCTCCCTTGCCGTCTAGTTGTTCGGCGCTCAGCAGAACATAACAGCTTTCATTTGAATAGCTGCTGTTCCCTGCCGCGCGTCGTCATGGCCCCTCCCCCTTGTCCGGGCACTTTGATAGACAGATCACCTGTCCAATCCTGGGAAAAGCGCCCGACAAGGGGGAGGGGCCATGACGACGCGCGGCAGGGAACAGCAGCTATTCCAATGAAAGCTGTTATGTTCCCTGGCTTAAGCGCCGAACAGCTAGACGGCGGCGGCAGCGGCAGCAGAAGCAGCTCTCCAGTGATTTTATACATACCTGGGGACTGCTCTGCTCTCCGCTTTCTTCTTCGCTTCCTCTCCGCCTCCTCTCCGCCTCCAGTCCGCCTTCCTCGCTGCCCCCTCAGTCTCCTCTGCGATCGGTTCCCGCCCCCTTTCCGCCCACTCTCTGCCCTCTCTCCGCCCCCATTCCGCCCCCACTCCGAAAAAAAAAAAAAAAAAAGTATCCGGATTAGGCATCGGGGGTATTTGCGGGAGTACAAGTACTCCCGCAAATACTCGGTATCGGACCCGATACCGATACTAGTATCGGTATCGGGACAACCCTAATTATAACACACATACAGATCCAACTACTTTTAGCTGATCTCCTTGCAGCTGATTCCTGGTGCAGCTCCCAACCACTGGAAAAATGGATAGCAGGATACAAAAATCACACACAGGCAGCGCTCAATGGGAATAGCATTAAAACTTTTATAGTCTTCAAGTAGGTAACCAAATAAATATTGCCTTGGAGATAAAATCGATGTAGCTATATAAACTTTAAAAATGGTCTGAGTGATACCAAACGATACCAAAAGCAGTCATAAAAACATGTAGCTAAGTATGATACTGGTATAAAAATGTGTACAACGATACTACTGCTGAATCCAGATGAGAAGAATTTAACATCAGGCCGTCGGCATGTAAATGTTCCGTGAAGGGAACTATCCCAACTCCCAGTGGATGGCTGTAGAATCCCAGGTTGAGAGAGGGAAGTGTATCAGCCCTTGCGTATGGCAGATATGGCAGATAGTAATGTCCCACCGGCATGCAGATATAAAGGCACAGCAAAGGAGCCCTTCAGATGGACCTGGCAAGCCCCGCTGGTGTCCATGACATTACCGGATCTCCGACGGAACTCCCTGAAGGCCCAGAAGCCGGCGGAGAGGTGAGTAACAATCAAAAGAATTTTAATCGATTAAAAAGATTTTGATCGATCAAAAAAATTAATGATTAATCGATTAATTAAAAGTTAATTTGCACAGCCCTAATAAAAACTGTATGAAAAATGTATCGTAGGGGGTCACACCTTGAATCAGTATACCTACAGAAGTCAAAGCCATGATACGTTGGCTTAATGGATTCCTAAGGGTGTATTTAAAGCGGGGGTTCACCAGAATTTTTTTTCTAACATTACATCCAGCCCAGTTCTGCTAATAAAATTACGCTAACCTTTTTGTTTTTACTGCCGTAGATAGCGTTTTATCCAAAGATTTCACTGCGGCTTCCAGGTAGGGAATCCTGCGGGAGTGGGCGTTCCTATTTACATGCCAATAAATTGACATGCTTCCCGGTGGCGCATACAGCGCGTCACTGACCAACTTGATTCCTACACTGACCTACCTGATCACTGCACTAACCTACCTGATTCCAACACTGACCACTACGCTGATCTATCTTATCCCTACACTGACCTACCTGAACACTACACTGATCTACACTATCCCTACACACTGACCACTAAACAAACTTACCTGATTCCTATACTGATCTACCTGATCCCTTCACTGACCACTACACTGGCCTACCTGATTTCTGCTACCTTATGGTAATCTGACAATCTACTGCCTGGTTCTCAGACTGCTGTGTCTTTGATGACCTTGCAATTAATGGACAAAGTGGTTCCTCCATCTACAAGGGGGGATGTCCCTGCATCCTATTGTCTGATTACTATAATGAAATAATGATTTGAAAACCTCATTAAAGATGCAGCTGTCAATATCTCACCAACAATAGCAAACCTGCTGTAGCTCATGAAAGCTGAACATTTCAAAAGCTTTTGTCATGCTGTGACAATCCAACAAACAAGTCAGTGTCACAGGGAGCAGCATATAGCTAGATGCTCACAGATGTAGAGATGAGCCGGTATTACTCTTTAATGTTGATATTTGTGGTAATATTACCTCTCTCTATAGTAAGCTGGTATTACCAGTTATATTCACATGAAAGGTCGCCACTCACAGAGATGTGTGAATCTTTATTTCAAAGCAGGGAGCATGTTTATAGAATTCTGAAAGGTCCTGTTTTCATCATATAGCGGGCTGTCAGATGTGGATACACATGTGTATAATGTTTGTAGGCCTGTGATTGAAGGGATGGGCTGGCAGAGCTATTCTCTCTCATAGTATGACGTTTCTATGCTATTTACAGAGGGGAAGGGGGGTCACAACAAATGTGGTGCTGAATGTAAATGGAGGAATGCATACACATTATTACCATCTATCTCTCCAGCTATCTGTCTATAGGACTGTATAATACCTATTCATGACATGTATCTACATATAACACTATCAATCTACAGTGTCAGTATCTATCTATCTATCTATCTATCTATCTATCTATCTATCTATCTATCTATCTATCTATCTATCTATCTATCTATCTATCTATCTATCATAGAGATTTGCTGCCTTCTACTGACAGCTGTTAGTATCACACTGTAATGTATAACTATCTATGTCACATTCTGACTCAGCGGTTGTTGGGAAAAGATCCTGGAAGGAGAAAGTGTGGAGAGAGAAGGTCTCGGCCACATGTCCTGTCCATGCTGCTAATACCAGATCAGAAGAGGCGATTATGCAAGTATGTTCTAATCGTTTAACTGCAGCAGCCCATAGATTCTTGTGTGTATTGCTGAATACTCATGATGAACACAGTATCCCTGTCCTATTACTATCTTACATGCTGCTAAATAACTAGGACTGTGTTCCAGGCTAGTTGGGTAACGGATGGAGGTCTCCTCATCCCCACAGATCTTGTCTTCAGATTTCTGACACAGACAGATACTACATCATCCTCAGGGGCCCCTGCAATGAGAATTTTCTGCAACATTCATCTGGAGGTATCTCTATAAATGCCTACAGTATATATAACAGGGTATATGTTCACAATTACACTGGAACTCCTATTGGGACCAATGCTGATAATACCTGTTTGTACATTGGATGAATGTACTGTTATTAATCTCTTTTTATATAAAGCTTGTATTATTTCCATACTGGTGTGCATCTGCATTATGGTTAATGTTATATGCTGGTTGCAGAAGTTTTCCTGCTTTCAATTACTTTAAGTAATTACTTTGGAGGCTTCAAAGAGCTTTGGAAGGGAGGAATCCTCCAAGCCAATGTCCAGGTCTTGCTGGAGACTTGCTGTGTGTGTGTATACAGGTGTGCACAGTCTTTATAATCACAGGCTTGGTCATAGCTTGGGGCTTCTGTTAGGAGACAGGTGTGCTCCGCTAAGTAGACAGTACTTCACACTGGAGTCAGGAGGTTCCTTGTCTAGATGACTAAGGCCGCGTACACACGTCCGAGAACCTCGTCGGGCTAAACTCATCGTTCCGCCCAGCGAGGTTCCCGATAAGCGGTCGAAAAGGTCGTTGAGCCAAATTTCCTCATTGAACAACGAGGAAAAAGAGAGCATGCTCTCTATTTTGGCTCGACGAGCTTCCCGACAGGACGCTCGTCGAAAGTGTACACACGACCGATTTTCTCAGGCAGAATATGTCTCCCAGCGAGCTTCTCGCTGGATTCTGCCGAGAAGCTCGGTCGTGTGTACGGAGCCTCAGAGAGTCGAGATGACTCTGTTGAGTGAGTCTAGAGGACTGAGAGAGCCCAGAGAGATGGGAGAACTGAAAGAGAGACAAATGAACCCAAAGGGGCTGTGTAAGTGTGTCTGAGGGACCAGCCAAAGGCCTCCAGGTCAATGCTTGATGCCTAAGCAGTGGTACTGACAGAGCAAGGTAGAAGTTGTTTAATTTCATGTTTAAAGTGATGATGGAAGCTTCTATGAATTGGTGTGGAACTGTTTCGTTTCTTTTTAAATAAAAGATGGGCAACAAGCCCTAAAACTGATTTCCGTTCTGGCATGGGCTCACTGGAACACTCGACAGGAGTTAAATTCTCCAACGTTACACCTCTATTAGGGTTCCTGCACATGGGCCCAAAATGTTACGCTTTTGGAAAATACACCATGCACAAAAACATCAGCGATTACAAAAACATGGCCACATACATCCATTTGCTTGTATGACAGGCTGTACATGGCATGGTGTGTCTCCCCTGATGCTTGGAATAGACTTCCAGCAAAGGTAGTGAGTCAGTCAACAGTAAGCGAATTCGAACCTGCTTGGGACAAACAGACTCCATGGACCACTTGGTCTTTTTTTTCCGCAGTCACTCTTCTATGTTTTTATGGAAAGCCCCAGGAACTTACCTTTAGGCATAAAATATGTCTATAAAAAGAAATTGAATCTTGTATATCTTTCCTTTTATCTGGTGTGTCTGACTGAACATAACGCATTTGTGAGGGGGGCTTGTGATTGGCTTGTTGTTGCCATCAAACTGCTAAAGTCCCCACCCTGCTTCTTCTTGGACAGGACAGCCACTCACCTGCTGGTAATTGTATCCCTTCATGAAAAAACGAAAAAAGATTTTGCACTAAAATGTCATTGAATACAACCAAGAGCAGCACCTATATATCATCTGAATACAAAAGATAATCTAAACCACATGTATACAAAATATTGTGCGCTTCCTGATATGAATATAAATAGTATACCCATATAGCCATATAACTTATAAAGTGCAAATTTTTACACTGCTCGAAAAACGTAGACGCTTTGAAGGCGCATCAGACCTCAATGGGGAAAAATCTCATGCTGGATATCCATACTGGTAAGGACTGGGTAATATGTTAGGAATAAAAGGATGCCACATCATTTGATGAAAATGAAAACAATCAGCCTACAGAGGGATGAATTCAAAGACACCCCAAAAATACTCATCTTTTCTGACTGTTTTTCACTAGTTTTGCATTTGGCTAGGGTCAGTGTCATCTGCTGCTTGTAACATCGTTCAGCTCAACTGGTTTGGTGGTGGGTCAGTGATGGCCGGAGCAGGCATATCCATGGAGGGACGCACAGACCTCTACAGGCTAGACAATGGCACCCTGACTGCCATTAGGTATCGGGATGAAATCCTTGGACTCATTTTCAGACACTACACTGGTGCAGTGGGTCCAGGGTTCCTCCTGGTGCAAGACAATGCCCGGCCTCATGTGGCGAGAGCATGCATCCAGTTCCTGGAGGATGAAGGAATTAATACCATTGATTAGCCCCCATGCTCGCCTGACCTAAATATAATAGACATTATGTTTCAGTCCATCAGATACTGCCAGGTTGCACCTCGGTCTGTTCAGGAGCTCAGTGATGCCCTGGTCCAGATCTGGGAGAAAATACCCCAGGACACCATCCGTCGTCTCATTAGGGGCATGTCCCGACATTGCAAGCATGTGGGGAGCCATACAACTGAGTACCATTTTGAGTTGTTGCAATGAAATTTCAGAAAAATGGACTAGCCTGCTGCATAATTTTTTCACATAGATTTTTGGGGTGTCTTTGAATTCAGCCCTCTGTAGGTGGATAATTTTCATATCCATCAAATGATGTGCCATCCTTTTTATTCCTAACACAGTACCCCGTCAATATCAGTATAGATATTGTGAGGGATTAACTCGGTAGCGGGGGGGTGTGACCCCCTGGATGGGTTCACTACACGCTGAACTGTACAAAACGGCACTTGGGGATGACTGAAAACAAATGATATGCTTTATTTTTCCATCTTGCGGGATACACGTGCAAGCATCAAAACAGCATAAACAAAACAAAACATAAAATAAAATAAACCCTTGCCACTTGGGGCGCCTACCTTCCCAACACAGGAACCTACCTATGGCACAGCCTACTGCTGGGCAGACACTGCTGGTCCTACAGCAGAAAACAACAAAAACGTCTCTTTGATATTTCTCACACAGAAATATCCATCAGCACCTCACCTCTTCAGAAGTGCTTGTGTCTGCTCCTTCACTCACAAAGCCCCCAGGATGCAGCAATCAGTCACTATCCTTGGGCTTTATTTATAGGGACTTTAATTGCTTCATTTTGAACAGCTGAAGGCTTCTAACTCCCCAAACCTCTCTTGGTGCTCGTGTGCTCCATTTACCAATGCAAGGAAAATTATACAATCACTTGTTCAAACAAGTAAGTTTAAAAAAAAAAAGTCTATTGGCATTTACTGGGAATGGGGAAGCTGGTAGTGATAAAAAAAAGATTGACCACAGAGGGACAGTTAGCACTCATGGTATGTATCAATATTACAAAGTAAAGAAACACACACAGACCCATAGCTTCACTCAAAAATGGCCTCTTCTGGACATGGACAACCTGGGTGCTGGACTCCACCCTTCATTAGAAATTGAAAAAAATATCAGCTGCACTCAAATTAGTTCTTCTTGCAATGTTTTTATTAATCAGTGAAGGGACTTCCCCTGTCCTGATGAGCAAGCCAGGAGTGGTGAAACACGTTAAGGAAGGCTGGTTTGGGGTTGTAGACATCACTGTAAGCAGCCAATTCACTGATTATTAAAAAAAACACTGCAAGAAGAAGAGCTAATTGGTGTGCGGCTGATATCTTTTTCTATTCTAAAGTACAAAGTAACCTATAGCAGCCAATCAAAATTACTCTTTCAGTGATATGATTAGCGGCTATGAGTGACTGCACCTTGAACTCCTAGCCTACCCTTTGCACTGCTTTATTGTAATAAACAAGTTAGAGCAGCTGTGTTACACATAGCATGGGTGCGAAGCTATTTCTTTATAACATACCATAATGTTGTCTGTAAAGATAAAATATTCCTTGACCCTGGGGGTCATGTTATTTAGCTGAGTGCAGGCAATGTTGACTAGACAGTCTCCAAGATCCAGGCAGAGAGGATTAAGGTCTTGTTTGGTGTCATGAAGTCAAATATGGAGATTGAAATACAGAGCTGTAACATCATATGATCCCAACACGTCAAATTTATCAGCTGAACGTGTCAGAAAACGTATTACCATGATGGACTGTGAGGGTGAAGAAGAGATGGATGGTACTATACGGGATGTCCAATCTCTATTTACTCTCTTTAGATTCTCTGTAGATGTGAAATAAATGAAAAGCTTGTTTATGATAAGCGAAAATGGAAAGGTAGTCTAGAGCGTTTCAACCATGAACTGCAATGCTGGATACTACACACTTATTGATAAACAATCAATCAACTATAAATATGGCCGTTACAAACAATCTTTTAGTGAAAAAAGGTATTTTGAGGTCCTCCACAAAAAAGTTTTGGGTTCTCTGCCAGGACTAGTCATATGTATTTGGTATGAATATGACTGGTCATTGATGGAACTGACCCTTCACTATAATTGATGGCTTAACCACTACACTACCGGCTGCCGTCAATTGACGGCGGCACGATAGTCCTATTGTTCTGACAGGACGTCATATGACGTCCTTGTCTTTCACAGCCGTTAGGGGGCGCATGCGCGCACCCATTGTATTACTGGGAACATGATGCGCGTGCCCAGCAGCCGCGATGGCCGCAGGCACCCGCGATTGCCCAGTAACTGAGCAGGGACGTGGAGCTCTGTGTGTAAACACAGAGCTCCATGTCCTGTCAGGGAGAGGAGACCGATGCTGTGTCCCTTGTACATAGGGACACAGATCGGTCACCTCCCCCAGTCAGTCCCCTCCCTCACAGTAAGAATCACTCCCAGGTTACACATTTAACCCCTTCCTCGCCCCCTAGTGTTAACCCCTTCACTGCCAGTCACATTTATACAGTAATTAGTACATATTTATAGCACTGATCGCTGTATAAGTGTGAATGGTGCCAAAAATGTGTCAAAAGTGTCCGATGCGTCCGTCATAATGTCGCAGTCCAAAAAAAAAAATGCAGATCACCGCCATTACTAGTAAAAAAAAAAAAATAATAAAAAAAAAAAACATAATTATGTCCCCTATTTTGTAGGCGCTATAACTTTTGCGCAAACCAGTCACTATACGCTTATTGCGATTTTTTTTTAACCAAAAATAGGTAGAACAATACGTATCGGCCTAAACTGAGAAAAAAAATAGTTTTTTAAAAAATGGGATATTTATTATAGCAAAAAGTAAAAAATTGTGTTGTTTTTTTTTCTAAATTGTCGCTCTATTTTTGTTTATAGCCCAAAAAATAAAAACCGTAGAGGTGATCAAATACCACCAAAAGAAAGCTCTATTTGTGGGAAAAAAGAACGTCAATTTTGTTTGGGAGCCACGTCGCACGACCGCGCAATCGTCAGTAAAAGCGACACAGTGGCGAAAGGCAAAAAAATTGTTTATTTCAGTATATTTAAAGCGGAGCTCCACCCTAAAGTGGAACTTCCACACATCGGATTCCCCCCTCCGGTGCCACAATTGGCACCTTCCACTTCCGGGCATTGACTGTCACCTCTGTAGCATGTCTAGGGGTATGATGATGAATAGAATATGTGAGCAATGATAGAATGTCCAAACAGCAAGGTGTCGTTTTCTGTGCTTTTATTTTTTTGCCCGGCAAACAGGTAACTTCAGGTGCATAAAGAAGATGGTGAAGAAAAGAAAGTTGCAGATTCAGGCCTCACCTATTGGTGGAAGCAGTCCTGCTTCAATGGTACCCTTTTGCTTCGCCGCCACTCCAGTGGGTGTAGTGTACCCAGACAGTCTCTCTCACAGAACTGGCAGCCGGAATATCACTAAGAACTTTGAGAAGGAAATCAAGCCTCTGCCACAGACTTGACTCAATGTAAATTAGGAGTGGTGCCTCTGCCACAGACTTGACTCAATGTAAATTAGGAGTGGTGCCACTGCCACAGGCCCCTACTCTGGAATGCAGTTCAATGGAGCAATTCCTTCTCAATAAGTACATTTGCCTGAATCTCCCTTAGGTAGCATCTTTGGTTTCTTTTGGAATCACTGACTGACAAATTACAACATATAATTGGTCAGTGTCCGGCAACTCGGATCCCCAGTGGATTGTCTAAGCCTATTAGGATCACCTGCCTCCGGGCTCACCTCGGACCGACTTCTCCTCCAAACAGCACAAACTCGCTTGGAATCTTCTCATAGATGTAGGGACCCAGTAAGTCACTGAGGCCCCTGTTTCAGCTTCAGTTGCTCCGGGCCAGGAGGGCCCAGAGTCAGGAGCTCCGCGTAGCACGTGCGCCCCGGACTGGTAGGCCATATCGCCTGGGCCCGTAAATGTGTGCACACCCTAAAGGTGGGTGCCACACCTGGAACGGGTAGAAGACGAAGAACCCAACAAAATGGCGTCTGCGCCAGAAATGCCCTCCCCAGCATGCCCCGCGAGGGGAAACACTCCTCTAATTGGCTGCTGGAGAAAGGCGTCTCCGCCTGGACCCCTCTGGCGCCATCTGTCACCCAGAAATGGAAAAGCAACTCTGGAACACAGAATGAAACCGCAGGTTGCCCAGTCTGGCAGAAACCTAATTTTTCGCAATCAACATGGATGAGAGCAAAGTAACTCTCTCTTCCCCCTCTAAATTTAAATAGCGTCTGTACTGAAAGTACAGGGGCGCTACACGCGCATGCACAGTAGGGAACTGGGCAGTGAAGCCGCAACGCTTCACTTCCTGATTCCCTCACCGAGGATGGCAGTGGGGGGAGTCGACAGACGAACGTTTGCTCATCTTCTGCTTCTGACATCGCTGGACTCCAGGACAGGTAAGCGTCCATTTATTAAAAGTCAGCAGCTGCAGTATTTGTAGCTGCTGGCTTTTAATATATATATATATATATATATATATATATATATTTTTACAGTGGAGCTCTGCTTTATAGTAAGGTTAATTTATGGAAATGGAAAGTTTTGCTCTATATAAATAAATAAATATATATATATATATATATATATATATATATATATATATATATATATATATATATATATATATATATATATATATATAAAAATACCAGAATATATCCTGAGATAGAAACTGATCCTAGCGCTCAATGGACTGGTCCTCTTTTTTAATAGGTTAAAAGAATATATATGCAGAAAAAGCAGCTATTATAAAAGAAAAGAATATGTGAAAAAGTATGTCTCTGTGAGGCATTAACAGCGCTATATGATATTATATCAATTGAACTCAAAAGTTCAAACTCTGCTTGTATGAGGTGCAAACATCAACCAGGACATCAAATCCTTAAAATGATAACTATCCTCAAATGATAAAAAACAATATTAAAAACTGCTATTACACATGAAATAAAATGACATAATATTCCACTGGTGATAACACGTGGGTGTTTGAACAAAACACAGTCTATAACATTCCTTAGGGTGAACAGGTCTTGAAGTTGATTGTGCAAAAAAAACAAAACCAGGATTTCCTTCACTTGTAGTCAACTCAAGGTTTTGTACTCACCAGATTGACATGGTGTTAAATGCCTTCAGGTGTTTTAAATCTCCCTTCCATGATATTCAGATCAGCTCAGCAGCAATGTTTTTCTCCTCCCAATGGATGTGGATGGGATTAGGTGCGTGTGTGCAGCATGAGTGTTCATATGAAAATAAACATAGAGGGAGAGGACATAGTGTAATTCTGTCTTTACAAAGTTACTGCTCACTCAGATAGCCTAGCGTCTCCACTCCGTCTCTAGCTGATGTGTCCCGGGTGTAACTTGCTCCGTCTGTACGATACGTCGTGTAGCCACGCCCTGACGCGTTTCGTGATTGGTTTCACGTCTTCAGAGGGCGTGGCTACACGTCACGACAGATTGTATTTATAGGTGGATGCTGATCTCTCAGCTCCTCCCTTCTCCCATTGTCAGCCGCTTGCAGAGGACGGTAATACACTCCCTCCTGCCCGGAGTCCCGCCCTGCTGCCAATAGGATACAGAGTATGCGATTCGCCCCTCCTCCGTAGTCCAGATCTGCTGCTGAATATAGCTCTAGTCATCCCCCATTTTGTCGTAGCGCAAGACACTGTGTATGCCCAGTGCGTTACTCTACTTTCTGAAACTGTTTAATATTATGTCAATATGTTTGTTATTGTCAGCGCGCAAGGCTCATCACACGCACAACTCAGATAACCTCACCGCTGACATATATGGAGGGCTTGGATTCAGACTAACAAGTCCAGATCTACTGCTGAATATAGCTTGAGTTGTCCTCCATTTTGTCGTAGCGCAAGACACTGTGTATGCCCAGTGCGTTACTCTACTTTCTGAAACTGTTTAATATTATGTCAATATGTTTGTTATTGTCCGCGCGCAAGGCTCATCACACGCACAGGTCAGATAACCTCACTGCTGACATGTATGGAGGACTTGGATTCAGGCTAACAACAGCAGTATCTTAATATGTTGGAATAATAATACTAACAGTGCTCGTACTCGGCTATCAATTATTGGGGGTAGTAACGATTATACTACTTATCCCTACTATGGATTACATTCTAAAAAATTCCATCAACAATGTGTGATTATTACCACATCCCAAGGTAATTGTAACATAGTCACTATACCATGATTCTAACTGTTAAAACATATGTATATCCTTAAATGTAACTAAAAATTCAGCCACAACAATATACAATATGGTTCTTCTTATAATGTCCATGTTATACTAATAAAACGGCCAAAAAAGACCAATACTCAGATTGGACCTCAATCTACTATATATATGACTTTTGTTCTGCCTTCATCCTTTATATTCAATAGGGATAGGTAGATAGTCAATAGTGTACTGATGAATAAATAAATTAATAAATTAAATATGACGTACAAAACAGTAATAAGACTAAAAATAAAAATAAGAATAAGATAGGATAAAAGGTGTCCTTAGCTGATCCTCTCATAAGTCAATATATATAAGGTAGCGCTATAGTGCAGCCTTATACTTACTGAATTAGGTATGTTCATAGATTTAAAGAGATTATATATGTATATAGGTACAGCCTCCCCATATAATCTATAGTGTACATACTATTAATGATTGCTTATAAAGCAATTTAAATCTAAGTCAATGTTAAGGCCTTTCGGACTTAGGGTATTGGTAAGAAAGATCCATTCAGTTTCTCTTTTGGATATTTCTCTTACCCGGTTACTTCCTCTCCAGTTCGGATCTATTTTGTCTATCCCCCAGAACTTGAGTCCTATAGGATTTTTATCATGTTTTTGTAAAAAATGTAGAGAGACACTATGGTCCTCATATCCAGTGGTCATGTTGTATATGTGTTCTCCTACTTTTTTAACTAGTTTTCTCTTTGTCCGTCCTATATACATTAGCCCACAAGGACATTCAAGAGCGTAGACCACATGGGTCGACACGCACGTTATACATTCTTTGATGGTAAAATGCTTACCATTGGCTGTTGAGGTAAAATGAGTGAGGCCTCTCAGATGTGTAGAGACCTGACGGCATGCTTTGCATCTTCTGCAAGCCGTGAATCCGGATCTCTCCCAGAACATTTTAAGTTTCTTTGGGGGGTCCAGGACTCTTTTCACTATCTGATCTCCGAAAGAGGGGCATTTTCTATAAATGAATGGGGGAATTGATGGTAACTGTTGGTTCAAAACTTTATCCATTAGTAATATACCCCAGTGTTTTTTAATTATAATTTCAATGTCCCTATATTGCTCATTATATTCTGAGATAAACCCCCATTCATGTTGATTGTTCACCGGACGTATTCTTGGTTCCAGTAATTGTTCTTGTGTGGAGATACCTATTGTTTCAATGAGTGAGTTTAGTTCTGGTATCTTATAACCCTTTTCCGTGAATCTCTCTCTAATCACACTAGCCTGGTTCTGGTAATCTGTATCATTGGTGCAATTGCGTCTGATCCGCAGAAACTGTCCTTTTGGAATATTACGCAACCAGCGTGGGTGGTGACCACTTTGGATAGGAATGTAACTGTTCCTATCAGACGCTTTGAAAAATGCTTTTGTATAATAATTATTGGGTCCCCTTATTACTGTGACATCCAGGTAATTAATTTCCTGTTGGTCCCATTTGAATTCCAATTTAATGTTATTTTTGTTGGAATTTAATTCATCAGCATACAGTTGTAGTGATTCCTCAGATCCTTCCCAAATAATAAACAGATCATCAATATATCATTGGTAGAACACCAGTTCCTTACGCCGGTTTTTAAAAATCCACTTATCCTCCCACTCACTCATAAATAGGTTGGCGAGGCTGGGTGCAAACTTGGCACCCATCGCCACGCCAACTTTTTGACTGAAGAAATTCCCTCCATACCAGAAATAATTGTGTGTTAAACAAAATTCCAATGCCATTTTTAAGAATTTCTTCTGTATATAGGGCAGTTCTTCCCTCTTACTTAAGGCCCAATTTAATGCTAAAATAGCATCCTCATGGTGTATATTGGTATACAGTGATGCAACATCAGCTGTTACCAAATACATATTAGTGTCAGGGGGTATGTTAACCTCCCTTAATTTTTTTAGGAAGCTTGTGGTGTCCTTTAAGTAAGCTTGTGTGGTGATCACACTGCTTTGTAGGAAATGGTCCAAATATTGCCCTACTCTTGATGTTACGGATTCTATACCGTTGACAATGGGCCTGGGAGGTGGTAAGGATGGATGCTTATGTATCTTAGGTACTGTATAAATTGTTGGAATTCTACTGAAACTAGGGCATAGAAATTGCTTTTCTTTCTTTGTCAGTACTCTCATGTAATATCCATAATCTATGAGGTTCTTTAGATCTGTTCTATATCGCTTGGTAGGATCACCTGTCAACCGTAGGTATGTGTTCTCATCATTAAGCATCTCCTGGATCTGGGTGTGGTAATAGATTTTGTCCATCACCACCACCCCTCCTCCCTTATCCGCGGGTCTCACTACTATGTCCTTGCGGTTTTCTAGTGCTTGAATTCCCTCTTTAATATGTTTAGGGTTGAGACTCTTCTTTATCTGTAAGGTGTCTAGGTCTCTTAAGACCAATTGCTTAAATACTTCTACATGGTGGTTAGACGGTTGGGGTGGGTTGAACAAAGACCTATTTTTCAGACCACTGTTGATTCCCACTACCTCTGAGTATTTATTACTGGTTGTCCCAAAATTATTGGTAAGAAAATATCTTTTAATGTTAATTTTCCTTATGTATTTGTGTAGGTCAATGTACACTCCAAATGTATTTAATGTTTTAGTTGAAGAACATTTAAGTCCTGCATTTAGGATATTATTTTCCTTTTGAGTGAGGGTGGCTGATGACAGATTGTATATGCCACCTAATCTGCATGTCTTGGCCTCTTTTTGCTTGACACGTTGCCCTGCTCGGCATCCTCTGCGTGTGGTGGTCTGTAGTATCTGATTGGGCTGTGTGTGGTTTCCCCTGTTGGGGGATTCCACCAATCTTGACTGTAATTGGTGTAGGGGTGCTGTTGTGGATGCCCCCTCCAGGGTCGATTGCCTCGGGATCGTCCTCTGGGGTGACCTCTCATCCCCCTCCCTAAAAAAGGAGTTGGATGCGGTGATTCTGTACGATATGAATTATCCATACATCCCTGTTCTGACAGTGGTTCATATCTATTGTCAGTAACTATTGGGTAATGGGTGGAATAATTGGCATTGTGACCTTGCCTAATCGGTCCATTGTTCCCTCCCCTACTCAAACTTCTATTATTCCCTCTACCACGCTGTGGTTGTGGGTTCAATGGTACTCTCACATCTTGCCTTGGTTCTATTATCTGCGTGGTAGGAGGTTTTCTATTGTTGGTGTTTTCCTGATTATGTACTGGATTTACTTGTTGTTGCTGAGGATTTGTATTACTTTTTCCTAGCTGCCATAAATAAACAGTATTTTTTCTAAAATCAGTTACATCCCTTCTAAATTTTTTAATTTTTTTCTTTTGAGTTTCTTTGTCTGTCTTCTCCAACTTCTTTCTAATTTCATTGTCAAAGTTGGTGACAGTTTGGGTTCCTTTAATTGGGTCTAATTTGGTTTTCAAATCAGCTATGGTTTTCTCTAGGAGTGCCATTTTCATCCTCTTTCGCTTTAATACCAAGTGCTGTAATTTCATACCCACACCATTAAAGAAATCTAACCATTCAGTTTGGGATTCTTTATCCTCAAGCCCATCCTGTGGAGTTACCTCCCATCTCAGGCTGCGCATTATAATATTTTCTTGTAAATACCGTTCAAATGTGGAAATATCCCACCAGGTCAAGAAATTAATAGAGTCCATGTTCGCTATAGGTAAAAATGGAGAAGTGTAAAGAAAAATACCAGAATATATCCTGAGATAGAAACTGATCCTAGCGCTCAATGTACTGGTCCTCTATTTTAATAGGTTAAAAGAATATATATGCAGAAAAAGCAGCTATTATAAAAGAAAAGAATATGTGAAAAAGTATGTCTCTGTGAGGCATTAACAGCGCTATATGATATTATATCAATTGAACTCAAAAGTTCAAACTCTGCTTGTATGAGGTGCAAACATCAACCAGGACATCAAATCCTTAAAATTATAACTATCCTCAAATGATAAAAAACAATATTAAAAACTGCTATTACACATGAAATAAAATGACATAATATTCCACTGGTGATAACACGTGGGTGTTTGAACAAAACACAGTCTATAACATTCCTTAGGGTGAATAGGTCTTGAAGTTGATTGTGCAAAAAAAACAAAACCAGGATTTCCTTCACTTGTAGTCCCCCTCAAGGTTTTGTACTCACCAGATTGACATGGTGTTAAATGCCTTCAGGTGTTTTAAATCTCCCTTCCATGATATTCAGATCAGCTCAGCAGCAATGTTTTTCTCGTCCCAATGGATGTGGATGGGATTAGGTGCGTGTGTGCAGCATGAGTGGTCATATGAAAATAAACATAGAGGGAGAGGACATAGTGTAATTCTGTCTTTATTGTATAAAAATACCCCCGCTTAAAAGATATGCTTACAAGAATAAAACAGTAGTGTGCTCAACGGTTTACAAAGTTACTGCTCACTCAGATAGCCTAGCGTCTCCGCTCCGTCTCTAGCTGATGTGTCCCGGGTGTAACTTGCTCCGTCTGTACGATACGTCGTGTAGCCACGCCCTGACGCGTTTCGTGATTGTTTTCACGTCTTCAGAGGGCGTGGCTACACGTCACGACAGATCGTATTTATAGGTGGATGCTGATCTCTCAGCTCCTCCCTTCTCCCATTGTCAGCCGCTTATATATATATATAAAAAAGATATATATATCTATCTATATATATATATCTTTCTTTATAAAGCAAACAAGATCTACCCGACTTCAAGGAATAAATCATATACCTGAGAAACAATCTTGGAAGCTTCTGGTATCTCAAACAATCTGTCAGAAATACTTAATGGAAAAATCTTACTAATCTAAATATTTTAATATAGAGTGAAAAAAGCCCTTCCATTTAAAAGCAATTAAAAATAAACTGCCACCCTTAAACAATCCCCTGATAAGTAGAAAAAAAATGTTTTCATATACTGTATATGATTAAATCGTGCTGTATCCAGCATCAAAGAGCTTTGTACAAAAGTAGAGTATATACATAGGCGTGCACACAGGGTGTGCCAGGTGTGCCCAAGCACACCCTAATCACCATGTGTAGCATAGATTCCCCTTGCTGCCCCAGTAACCCTTCCACCCACCCTGTTGCCGACTTTCCTTCTCTCCCAGTGGCTAATGCTGTGGGGATGTTTTAGGCTGAATGGGGGAAGGGGCCGGTAAATATGTCATTTACTGACCCCTTCCCTTTCTGAATGAACACGGTGAGCAATCATTTGTGTATGTTTGAGCTTTGGGGGGGTGCACACCCTAATGCAATAGGCTGCGCACGCCTATGAGTATATATGCTAGGACAGGTACATATCAAATGTATATATTTTCACAGCTTAAAACGCGCCAGTCGGCAGTTGCTGAATCTTTGATTATATCAAAATAATTTAGAACAATTTGTTATCCAGCAAGTACAGAAGATTTGTAATGAACGCTTTCAGCACTGGAAACAGCTTTATCTTGTACCTATTGGCTTTAAAGTGTATTTCCACTTTTGCAGCCAAATTGGGATAACACCAGCTTTATATATTACCGTATTTATCGGCGTATACCGCACACTTTTTCCCCCTTAAAATAAGGGGAAAATATACGCCGATACCCGCTTCCCCCGCTCAGTTTGAACTGAGCCGCCGACATATACCGAGTGCAGTACACTCAGGTACATTCGGCTAGGCTCGGCTTCGCTCGTGCTCATGCATAAACGTCACAGAGCGTGGGCATTAGCGAAGCCGAGCCTAGCCGAATGTACCTGAGTGTACTGCGCTCGGTATATGTTGGCAGAGGCGTTCAAACTGAGCGTGGGAAGCGGGGGCAAGGCCGCCGATGGACGCCGCGCAAGACACCAAACTGTAAGTACTAAAAGTACTAAAGAAATTTTTACAGGTCCACATTAGGGGTGCACGCTATACGAAGGAGCGCGCAATACCCCGATAAATACGGTACATGTTCACGTTCACATTGAATAACTTAATAATAATAATTATAATAATAAAAAAAATATATATGAAAATTACAGCTTACATGTTTTAGATGCGCTTTTCTGTACCCTCCAGCAAGAAAAATAAATAAATACATAAATCCTAGGTAGTTTTCTCTGTTAATGGGAGGACAGGGCAGCTGGGTTTGACATAATTGACCCCGTCTGTACTGTGCAGGCAGATCTTCATTATCAGTTGTAACTTGGTTTGAACATAGACTGTCATGACAAAGGGTTAAAGGTGTAGAGCTGTGGCAGCTGGTGACATATTTTTCTGGTGGGTGGTAAACAATACACCCGCTGCCATCTAAGTTGCGGTTAGCACTTCCTGTGGGCAGCATCTCCTCCTCTTGGTGCCTCACAGTGGCTCCCCCTGTGTCCAGGGCCAATCCTAGGGTCACGGACGCCTGGGTGCAGAAATATTTCTGGCACCCCCACTTGGGCGTGGTCATCTTAATAACTCCTCCCTCTTACAGATGTTTGTATGATAACGACCAAAACACAGAGATGCTCCCCTAAGAAATCTTTGTTACCCTGGGATCCTCCCATGATCTCTTAACAGTAAGTTCTCTAGAGAGGGCTTCTGTCAGTGAGTCTGTTAGAGAGAGCCTCCAGACATACTACAGGAGACGGTCAGAGACTGCAGACATGGTACAGAAGATGGTCAGAGACTGCAGACCTGATACAGATGATGGTCAGAGACTGCGGAAATAATACAAGAGATCTATGCATTAAATGCAGCCTCATCAGTGCCCATCCAATGCAGCCTACCAGTACCTCTGTGACAGGCTCCCCTCTGGTCCTCTCCTCTGCCGCCTTTTCCTTCTTCCTCACCCACGCTCTTTATTTCCTCCTTTTTGGGCACCATGGTACCTTCACCCACCACTGCACTGTCTACAGCGTCCCACTGCTAGGCAACCACGGGGAGGAGCCACGGGCAGACACAGACGCTGGGATGGTAGATTGGGCAGGCTTTAGTAGGGTCTGGGGACGGTGTTTTATGAGCAGGGCGCGGTGCTGGCGGATAGTGTGCCCACACTAGCGCACCTGCCCACACACAAGAAGAGGAGGAGGGAGGGGAGCACTTTGCCCCCCCCCACCTCTGCGGCACCTGGGTGCAGTGCACACCCTTCCAGGATCGGCCCTGCCTGTGTCTCATCCCTCCTCCTCCTTGGCACCCAATAGGATCTCTTCTCCTCATGACCAAATCGGGTGATGGGTCTCATGCTGAGCCTCCAAGATCGAAAGAACTAAAATACAATGAATGATGGGTGGGTCAGAGACAGCAAAGCTCAGGAGGAAAAGACTAGATCAGCTTTTCTCAACCTTTTCAACAGAGAGAAACCCTTGAAATACCACAGTCTCAGAGAACCCCTGCTAATATTACTATATCTAAAACTCATGATACATGAATCACCCCCTTACAAACTGCTAAAAAGATGGTGTGAGTGGGAACTTATCTGAGAGGCATAAATTGCTCAAGGAACAGCTACTAAATTCTGGAGGAACCCTGGATGAGAAACCCACGGTGTAGACACCGCACAAAATGTAATACCTGGTGCATAAAAAAATCAGCACACAAAAAAGTACACACGGTCCTCCGACGAAGAGAAAGGACCCTAGCTCTGATCCCCCAGGGCACAAGGCTCCTGACAGAAACTTGGGTACTCACTGGCCACCCGACCGACACCAGGCAGACCCCTTTCTTTGGAAGGCCTGCCAAAACAGGTCAACCCAAGTACTAGGTGTTGCTCCAATAAAGGGAGATCCCATGGGAGGGGGAGAACCTGACCAAAAGGTCACGTGCCTTCCCCCCAAGACTTTCAGGGCAGGCCCGAAAACCTATATCCTACAAATTGGGAGGTTATAAAGGGCAACCTTGCTGTACAAAAGAAGTGCAGTGGCAAACACACATATAAAAAGAGCAATGAGGAATTATATAAGTAGATTTCTGCCATAGTGCAATACCATGGCTGTACCTCAGCAAGGAATAAAACATTTCCCTGGTCCTAGCTTTGGCCCTAGAGGCAGGCGCGAAAAAAAAGTGTGTGCAGGGTGCAGTGGCCATGGTGCCGAAAACCCAAGGAGAGTTCCCCACCGTGAGAATTAGGGCCTCGATTCTATTCTCTTCATAGATGACATAATTATATTATTTTATTTCCATCAACTTGTCATCAAATAGCTGCCATGAAGCTATGATTATGACACTTCATGTTACATAATCTTATTCTACAATCCTACTGTCAGTACTGGATGCCTCTAGGACCCAGCGCACTCACCTGACACAGCCTTGGCTGGGAAACACTGATTGGCCAGCTCTCCTTTAAAACACCTGTGGCTTCACCCAATCAGTGCTCGTGATAGAGTTACTCTGCTTGCCTTGTGAGATCCAGCCTGACCTGTTTATCTGTAAACTTTGTGTATGACCCGGCTTGTTTGACCCTGCTTGTTGCTTCCGATTTGGTACCTTTCGAACTCTGATTATCCGTGTATGACCCGGCTTGCCTAGACCACATCCATTGCAGTGGTGTACTACTAGCACCAGCAACACCACCAACATCCACACCTGCGGTGAACTACAAGTTCCAGCTTTCCTGCTCATCAAAACACCTACTTCAGCAGTGAACTATAAGTGCCAGCTGTCCCACTCGTCTCAACCCTGCATCCGTGGTGAACTACAAGTCCCAGCGCTGACCTGCTTCTCAAGACCTGCTCATGGTATGTGCTCTTGTTATTGAACTATAGGCATATTAGCACACCTGAACTGTTGTCTGCTGCTAGCCTGATATGAAACCTGACATTATCACGAGCCATACATAAAAGGGGAAAACCCATCATGGATTCTGAGCAGGCTCAGATGTTTGCACAAGAACTTTGCCGTTTATCCCATCAAGTTCAGCAAATGGCCACAGAGCTCACCAAGGTGCAATCCCCTACTACAACTGTTACAAAAACTTTATCTGAACCAAACATTCCTTTGCCTGACCGTTTTTCTGGCGACCGTAAGGGATTCTGCAACTTTAAAAACAGCTGCAAATTATATTTCAAATTAAGGCCATCCTCTTCTGGCTCTGAAACTCAGAGAGTTCAGATCATTATCTCTCTGCTTCAGGGTGACCCCCAGGCTTGGGCCTTTAACATTGAACCAAACCATCCAGCCCTGCTAACTGTAGATGCCTTCTTTGAAGCCCTTGGATTGCTGTACGATGATCCAGATTGTGTGGCTACTGCAGAATCAACCCTGCGTAACTTAAAGCAAGGAACCACCACAGCTGAAATGTACTGCTCAGAGTTTCGCAGGTGGGCCCCAGAATCTGGCTGTAATGATGCAGCTCTCCGCAGCCAGTTCAGAATAGGTCTTTCAGATGCAATTAAGGATGCTCTGGTCAACTTCTCCTATCCACCCTCACTGGAGGAAGCTATGTGTCTAGCCATTAGAATTGATCGCCATCAGCGAGAGAGGGGGCGAGAAAAAAATATGGCTGTGGCAAACTGTATACCTCCCTTACCACCTGACCATCCAACCTCCAGTGCCAGTTCAGTGGAAGAACCTATGCAGCTAGGCTCCACCCGGCTATCTGCCCAGGAACACACACGCCGGCGTAATATGGGACTTTTCCTGTATTGTGGCCTCAGGGGTCACATGCTCCGTTCGTGCCCTACACGTCCGGGAAACTCCCGGACCTAGGTGATTATGGGGAGGTCACCTTAGGTCTGCTTTCATCTCCACAGGGGGACAATCGTATACTTCTATCCAGTGTTATTCACTTTGGGACAGGGACTCATGAACTGTTGGCCTTGGTAGATTCTGGAGCTGCTGAGAATTTTATTGATAAGACTCTGATTACCTCCTTGTCCCTGGAAACTCATACGCTAGATTGCCCAGTCCGCCTAATTTCTGTGGATAACCGGCCTCTCTCACAAGACCTTGTGCTTCAGTCCACCAATCCCTTCCAGTTACAATTGGGGGCCCTGCACTGGGAGAAGATTTCATGTCTTGTCATTGACTCTCCATCCACTCCTTTGATCCTAGGCCTTCCTTGGCTTCAGAAGCACAATCCTGTAATTGACTGGCGAACAGGAAATATTCTGGCTTGGTCCAATCAGTGTAAAGGAAGTTGCATCCAGCACCCTGTTCGTCTTGCTGCTTGTCAAGTGGAAATGGAACAGATTCCGCTTTGTTATAAGGACTTTCAGGATGTGTTTTCTAAAGGGAGTGCTGACACCTTACCACCTCATCGCAGTTATAACTGTCCCATTGACCTTTTGCCTGACTTGTGTTGACTACAGAGGTCTAAATAAAATAACCGTTCCCAATCGGTACCCTCTCCCTCTCATCACAGAGTTGTTCTCCCAAATCCAGGGAGCAAAGATTTTCTCCAAACTAAACCTAAGGGGAGCCTATAATCTAGTGCGCATCCGTGAAGGAGATGAGTGGAAGACAGCCTTTAACACCAAGGATGGCCACTACGAATGTCTTGTCATGCCTTTCGGTCTCAGGAATGCACCAGCTGTCTTCCAAAACTTCATGAATGACATTTTCCGTGATCTGTTGGGTCGCTTTATCCTTGTATACTTGGATGATATTTTGATATATTCTCCCAATCTTGAAACGCATCAGAGGCACGTCCGCTCAGTGTTGGCCCGATTAAAGGCTCACTCCCTTTTCGTTAAGCCTGAAAAATGTTTATTTCATGTCAAGCAAGTACCTTTTCTGGGCTACCTAATCTCTGACACAGGCCTAACCATGGATCCAGCCAAGATTCAGGCCATTCTAGACTGGGCATCACCTTCAGACCTGAAAGCAGTTCAGCGCTTCCTGGGCTTTGCAAATTTCTATCGGAAATTCATTAGGAATTTTGCCACCATTGCACATCCCATCACCTCTCTCACCAGGAAGTCTCAGTCTAAGTTTAAATGGACTACTGAAGCCCAGACAGCCTTCACTCAGTTGAAGAAAGCCTTTACCTCTGCACCAATTCTACGCCATCCTGTTCCTGAGCTGCCTTTTATTGTGGAGGTAGATGCATCCGAAGTAGGGGTGGGGGCGCTTCTGTCACAAAAGGACCCTGTAACTGCTGCCATCCACCCCTGCGCCTTCCTGTCCCGTAAATATTCCCCAGCAGAGCGCAACTATGATATAGGCAACAGAGAACTGTTAGCCATAAAGCTAGCTTTGGAGGAATGGAGACATTGGCTGGAGGGAGCTCGCTATCCATTCATAGTTCTGACTGACCACAAAAACCTTCAATACATCCGTTCTGCTAAAAGACTGAACTCACGTCAGGCCAGGTGGTCATTGTTCTTCTCCAGATTTGACTTCACAATTTCTTATTTACCAGGGCCAAAAAATGTTAAGGCTGACGCCTTGTCTCGCAGTTTTTTATCAGAATCCCCACCTCCGCTTCCTCCACAACCCATTATCTCTGAGGACAGGATTTTGGCTTTCACCCAGACTGACATCTCTGAGGCCTTATTACTTGCACAGGCTGAAGCCCCCCCTTCCACTCCCTCTGGTATGCTTTTTGTGCCCTTGGCTCTTCGTTTGCAGGTTTTGCAGCAGGTACATGCGTCAAAGCCTGCAGCGCATCCGGGGTTTAGACAAACTTATGAGATTATCTCTCGCAACTTCTGGTGGCCATCGATTAGGCAGGATGTGCTTGCCTTTGTCCAGGCTTGTGAGGTTTGTGCCAGAAGCAAGGGCAGTACCTCTAAGCCCTCCGGTCTTCTACGTCCTCTACCAATACCTACTTGTCCCTGGACCCATTTATCTATGGACTTTATCACTGACTTGCCTCCGTCCCAGGGATGTTCCACGATCTGGGTGGTGGTAGACAGGTTCAGTAAGATGGCCCACTTTGTTCCACTTCCGAAACTGCTGTCTGCTAGAGATCTGGCATCTTTATTCATTAAACATGTTTTCAGGCTCCATGGGGCACCAATTAACATTGTCTCAGACCGTGGCTCTCAGTTTTTTTTTTTTTTTCTTTTTTTTTTTTTTCTTAAAGTGTATTTTTGTGCGTGAACTCGAGAGAGAGGAGCCGGACTGCAGGAGTTGGGAGTAGGCAGACCCTCCCCCCGGAGGCAATCGCCATCCTTCTCCATGCCCCTGGTGGCAATGGCGGGTGTGAAGGGGAGCCTCCCACTCACCCCGCCCTACCTGCTCCTCTTGGGAGCCCAACTGGGGCCCAACGGGACCCCAATGGGGCAGAGGGACTCCCCCTATGAGGGAGTGAGGGGGCCTAGCTCACCCAGCCAGCCCCGTAGGTCCTTCGCCTCTCTTTATTTTTTAGGAGACCGCATGGCCAAAGTGCGTGTGTTTTAAACCAATTTCGTGTGCGTGCAAGTGTGGTGGTTTTTGTAGTGGGGGGGTGGGTGTACTGAGCACAGGTGTACCTTGCATAGCACACCCACCGGGAGCCGGGCTGAGACCACCAAACTCAATTCACATGTAGCCGAGACCGGGATCCGAACCCTTGGCTGCAGAGGTGAATGGCTTGTCAGCGCAGTGCCAATCACGTTGAGCCACCACAGCTCCCTGGCTCTCAGTTTATAGCCCAGTTTTGGAAGGCCCTTTGTTCTCAGCTAGGGATTAAGTTATCATATTCTTCAGCCTATCATCCCGAGACAAATGGCCAAACAGAAAGAACTAATCAGACTCTGGAGAAGATGGTACGTTGTCTGATGGCCAATGATGAGGTGGAGTGGGTCAACATCCTTCCATGGGCAGAGTTTGCCTTTAATAATTGTGCCAGCTCTTCTACAGGGACCTCTCCCTTCTTCTGTGTTTACGGGTTGCATCCTCGTGTGTGCTCCTTTGATCTTCCACCCTCTGATGTTCCAGATGCCAACACCACGATTGAAAACTTCTCCAAAATCTGGTCTGACGTCAATCGTGCTATTTCTCGTTCGGTGCAGGCTTTTAAGAAAACGGCTGATAAGAGGCGCTCAAAGGCCCCTGGATATAAAGTTGGTGACAAAGTGTGGCTATCATCCAGGAATCTGTCCCTGCATGTTCCATCCAAAAAACTTGGCCCAAAATTCATCGGGCCCTATGAGATTTCGGAGATTGTTAATCCTGTGTCCTATAGATTAAAACTCCCCCCGTCCATGCGCATTCCTAATGTCTTCCATGTTTCTTTATTGAAACCTGTTCATTCTAGTCTCCAAGTAAATGAACCAGAACCTGTAGATGTGTCGGATAGCCAGGAATATGAAGTGGCATATATTCTTGACTCTAGACGAGTACGCAATTCCTTACAATATCTAGTTCATTGGAAAGGTTTTGGCCCAGAGGATCGATCCTGGATCCCAGCTCGCGATCTCCATGCTGATCGCCTTAAGAAGAAGTTCCATCTTCGATATCCAAGTAAGCCTGGGGGTGCAGGAGCAACCCCTCGAGAAGGGGGGGTACTGTCAGTACTGGACCCCTCTAGGACCCAGCACTCTCACCTGACACAGCCTTGGCTGGGAAACACTGATTGGCCAGCTCTCCTTTAAAACACCCGTGGCTTCACCCAATCGGTGCTCGTGATAGAGTTACTCTGCTTGCCTTGTGTGATCCAGCCTGACCTGTTTATCTGTAAACTTTGTGTATGACCCGGCTTGTTTGACCCTGCTTGTTGCTTCCGATTTGGTACCTTTCGAACTCTGATTATCCGTGTATGACCCGGCTTGCCTAGACCACACTTTGCCTGACTCCTGTAAGCAACATCCATTGCAGCGGTGCACTACTAGCACCAGCAACACCACCAACATCCACACCTGCGGTGAACTACAAGTTCCAGCTTTCCTGCTCATCAAAACACCTACTTCAGCAGTGAACTATAAGTGCCAGCTGTCCCGCTCGTCTCAACCCTGCATCCGTGGTGAACTATAAGTCCCAGCGCTGACCTGCTTCTCAAGACCTGCTCATGGTATGTGCTCTTGTTATTGAACTATAGGCATATTAGCACACCTGAACTGTTGTCTGCTGCTAGCCTGATATGAAACCTGACACCTAGGCCAAGATACAGTGTTGCCTACCAGAAAGGCATTAGAACTTAGGAAGAGCCCTGCCATCAATCAGGGGATAAAATGGTTGAGAGACCCTGGGCTAGATGCTGGGGGTCCTACCTTTAACTTGCTACAGGTTCTAAAGCACATTATGAGAAGCTCACAGTGTGCAGGGAAATCAGAGTAAGCTATTTCAGTATAGGATAGGAATGGTGGTATTGCTGGAGTTCAGATTCAATTGTAAGCCCTTGAAAAGCTCATACAATCGCCATAGAACTCCCACCTACACGGCCAGTATTAGAGGACTGCAGGTTGGCTATTCCTGTTCTCAGTGATACTGGACACAATTTTCTACTGAGAGTCTTCCGTGAGAATGCAGTGTTTGAAGTTCATATCTGAAATACACTTGTATGAAAGTAAATCTCCTTTTATCTCCCTGTTCTGATATGTTCTTAGATGGAGTAATCCTGGCAGCTCTCGGTAGCCATGTTCCCGGCTTGTCAGATGCTCTTCCATCATGTTATCTCTCCAGTCTCTTAACAATCCACTTCTTCAATCAATAGTGAGAAATGACACATGCTATGACCAAGGAATACAACATCCCGGCTACACCATAATATCCCACCTTTCTCTCCAGGATACAATATAACAGCTACACTTACAGAGCCTAAGTGCCAGTATTTTATAACAGCTTTTCAGGGACACTCTGAGATCCAGTGTTCAAATTTCTATTTCGTTTTTGTTAGTCTTTGACTAAAATGCCATTTTAGTTTTAGTCGCATTTTAGTCAGCTGAATTGTTTTAGTTTTAGTCATATTTTAGTCGACTTAAACCTCCAGTATATTTTAGTTGATTAAAATCGAATGGGTTTAGTTAAATTTTAATGCATCATTTAAAGTTTAACTCCAAAACATTCCCCTCTGGGAGATCTACAGTGAAACGTCGGGTTATGAGTAACGCAGTTAACGAACGTTTCGCAATACAAGCATTTTTTTTTTAAATCCTGACTTGGCTTGCGAGTGTTGTCTCGCAAAACGAGCAGGATTCAAGCCACAGCAGTGTGCAGTACCGCATTTAGCCAGAGGTGAGGGGGTGCCGGAGCAGAGTGGAGCCGATCATAAATACTCAGTTCCCGAGCCTTTCTGATGGTTTCCGAGTTCAGCGAAGAGCCCCTCCAACCCACCTCTGGCCACATGCGGTATTGCATGCTATAGAAGTCAATGCAGAACAAATTATTTTCGTTTCCATTGACTTCTATGGGAAAACTTGCTTTGATATGCAAGTACTTTGAATTACGAGCATTCTCCTGGAACGGATTATGCTCATAATCCAAGGTTCCACTGTATGTACATTGCAAGGATTATAACAAACTTTGTTGAAGAATCATACGTTTTGTTATTCTGCAGAAATCCCTGTATGTTCCTCTGTGCCTCTGTACTAAGTGGCCCGGATTCAGAAACAACTTACACCGCGTAAGTTTTAGGATGCGCCATCGTATCTGTGTTCTGTATTCTCAAAACAAGATACGCCTGAATGTGGCTTGATCCGACCGACGTAAGTCTTAGTATGACATTGTATCTGGGGTGCATATTTACGCTGGCCGCTAGGGGTGCTTCCGTAGATTTGTTGAATATGCAAATGACCTAGATAAGTGAGATCATAATTTACGATTCCAACCAACCTTCTCCTATAGTACACACAACTATCACTGCTTGAAACAAATCTGAAAGCTGAGCTTCATGTAGATATTAAAGACCAATTAATGCAGCTCTGTATAAATCACTATTTTTTAATGCAAGCACTGTAAATGGATACATTTTACTTTAATCACTTGCCGAGCGCCCGCCGTCATATTACTGCGGGAGGTCGGCACGCCTGGGCGAGAGCCCATAGCTATACGTCCGCTCTTTTTGCAGCCACTAGGGGGCACACGGGCAACCCTGAGTCCCGCGCGCGCGCCCAGCGGGCACGATCGTCGCCAGGCACGCGCGATTGCTTGTTACAGAGCGAGGAACGGGAGCTATATGTGTAAACACAAAGCTCCCGGTCCTGTCAGCGGGGGAAACGCTGATCTTCTGTTTATACAATGTATGAACGGAAGATCAGTGATTTCCCCTAGTGAGTCCACCCCCCCCATACAGTTAGTACACACCCAGGAACACACTTAACCCCTTCCCCGCCCCCTAGTGTTAACCCCTTCACTGCCAATGGCATTTTTATAGTAATCCAATGCATTTTTAGAGCACTGATCGCTATAAAAATGCCAATGGTCCCAAAAATGTTTCAAAATTGTCCGATGTGTCCGCCATAATGTCGCAGTACTGAAAAAAAAAACGCTGATCGCCGCCATTACTAGAAAAAAAAATATTAATAAAAATACCATAAAACTACCCCCTTTTTTGTAAACGCTATAAATTTTGCGCAAACCAATCAATAAACGCTAATCGCGATTTATTTTTTTAACGAAAAATATGTAGAAGAATACGTATCGGCCTAAACTGAGGAAAAAAAAAGTTTTTTTATATATTTTTTGGGGATATTTATTATAGCAAAATGTAAAAAATATTGATTTTTTTTCTAAATAGTCGCTCTATCACTATACTGAGCATCTGAGCATAGGCGTGCACACAGGGTGAGCCAGGTGTGCCCAAGCACACCCTAATCACCCTGTGCAGCACAGATTTCCCCTACTGCCCTCCCCCCGCTTCCTCCCACAGTGCTGCTGGCATCCCTCCTTTCCCGCTGGATGTTGCTGCAGAGATGTTTTAGGAAGACTGGGGGAAGGGGCCAGTAAATATGTAATTTACCGGCCCTTCTCTTTCTGAATGAACATTGTGAGTTATCAGCAATACGTGTTTGAGCTTTGGGTTGCACACCTATGCTTCTGAGCATCATCCAGAATTTAAAAAAATAAGTAAAAACCTTCTTATGCAATGACAGGGGCCTCCTTTAATCACAAACAGGATAAAGATGTAATTGTATCTTCCTGCCCATTATGGTGACCAAGGGGACCAGTCTTTGATCCAGCCTTCCCCATGTACAGGTTAGTCACTGGCTGTGCATGGAAGTGTACAAGTCATTCCCATAAATTATTTCCAGGGCATTTTCCCAGGCCTCGAGTTCAATCGTCCCTTCAGTTTAGTATTTATATTTTAATAACATTTTATGGGATAATATTCTGCTGCCGTTTCACAAGTTCTGCTTCTTGCTTGAAATTCCCTATTGATCGCCTCCGCTCTGGGCGTCATTGTGGCATATATCTCGCCTTGTACAGCTGACAGGACATCTATACCGCTGAGAGAAAAGAGAAAAGAAGAAAAAAAACAATCACCTCAACAGATCCGCTGTGAAATTAGGCCGGAGTGGGCCTCGTCTATCAAAGTGGAAGGATTTGTGTTATTCCCAACAAATGGCTTCTCCCTTCCATTACCCCATAGGGGGGATTGTGATTGGGGCAGTTCTGGGTTCAGAGGCTTTATTCCTAGAAGATGTTAGCCTGGAAATCTCAGCGCCAACCAAACCAATAACAGCATGCCTCAAAACTTTTTCTATATATTTTTGTTCCCCTAATAAATATAGAAAACAAATATATGAGAACAGGACACAGACAATCCAATTTTTTTGCATGGTAAAATGTTAGATCTAAACAATAACGCCGCGTACACACGATCACTTTATGTGATAAAAAAAAATGACGTTTTCTGTGAAGTAAAAAACAACGTTTTTGAAACTTCAATTTTCAAAGACGATGTTGCCTACACACATCGACAGCGTGCGCGCCCCCTATGTGGGAGTTCCGGATCATGTACCTAGCATGTGATCCAGCCCAGGAGAGCCGTCTTGCCACCGTATATGTAAGTTATACAGTCGGCAAGAGGTTAAAATAGCAGAAAAGACTATAGTCGGTTTAACACTACCACCTTGCGGTTTGGCTAATCTGCGATTTCCCATGGACTTTCTATTAGGTTGCGCGGTTTTGGTGTGTTTTCTGCAAGCGCACCAAAGATGCTGCATACAGAAAACGTGGTTTAGCGCCCTGCTCCCAAAGATGGGGGTGCTAGTTTAAATTTAGGGGATGTCTGGGCCAATAGTTGGGCCCAGACCTGTAGAATTGTGTACAAATTTGCCTCTGTTCTGGCTGTGGTACTGCCTGGTAGTATTTTCTCTTGTTGCTTGTGGGTGGCGTTGCCACTTCAGGCCCATGTTGGAACACAGGTGTATCATGTTGTATTGGGTGTCCCTCCTCGGCAGAAGTACAGTGGGAGTGGTGACCCCACTGTGCATGCTGGGAGAGGATACTTAAGGGGAAGACGCCATTTTTTGGGGTCCTTCGCCTCATGGCCCTCCTGGCGCGAGGTGGGTGTGCGTGATCTCAGTCTCAAACCACGTTGGCCTGAGGCTGTGTTCCTGTAAAGTAGGCCCAGTTATCCTGTCTGTCCTGCAGGAAGAAGCCACTCAATGAAGGAAGCCAGGGGAGGACCTGTCCTGGAAAGAACCGAGCAGAAGGTTGGTAACTTATTGAAGGATGCACCGCTAATCTACAATACTTTACAGCCGGCCAGATTGGCTTAAAGGCTCTTTTGCTGTAAGGAAAGAAGTTCGGGACTTTAAATCCTGTGGCAGAGAATTCCTGAATATTCATTCCGTGTTCTTAAACGGTCTGTGGAAGAGACTGTTTCTATACTGTCCGTGCATCAATCCGGCTGCTAGGCCATGTGAGAGGGGTCTATCCGGGTGAGCAATACCCACTCAGGATTAAGTGGAGAAGATTGGAATTCTGGATACTATTGTGCATTCTGTACCGCGTACCTGAACCTTCCCCCTCTCTCTCTATACTCTCTACTTTCTTCACAAGTTTATGCAGCGAAAATAAAACCTACAGTTGAAGGTTTTACATCTTGTGTGGACATTCCAATTACTACTGCCTTTTTTTCGCTAGACAACGAACTTTGAGGTAACGTGCAAAACCCAAAATCTAAACCAGCAGCTCCTTCGGGGGTAGTGCTACAGTGGCAAAATAGAGTGACCTAATAGAAAGTCTATTGGAAACTGCGGGTTAGCCACACAAAAACTGCGGTTTAACCTGTGCTGCGGCCAGACCACAGTGGAAACAAGTCAACATTTAAAGATAAACTTTGTGGATAATATATTTTGCATCTTTACCTTGGCACAATGTAAGTATGCATATGTGATACCAGATCAGCCTCTGTGGAAGCTGTAAATCACTGTAGTAGCCCAACCTTCCAGGCGGAGGCGGCTTTAGACTTTGTGAGGCCTTATGCAAATCTTAGACATGATGGGGAAAATAATTCAAGTGATTTAATGGAGTCAGGTTTGAGTCTGGGCTAGAACAGGAGTCCCACCACTACTGGGGAGTCTTGACAGGGTGGAGACGATCAGGGATATGTTAGGATTCCCACCACTACTGGGGAGCCTTGACAGGCTGGAGACGATCAGGGATATGTTAGGAGTCCCACCACTAGTGGGGAGGCTTGATGGGCAGGAGAGTGAGCAGAACTATGACAGGAGTCCCACCACTACTGGATAGGCTTAACAGGCTAGAGAGGGGGCAGAACTATAAGAGGAGTTCCACCACTACTGGGTAGGCTTGAGACAATCAGAGATATGACAGGAGTCCCATCACTACTGGGTAGGCTTGAGACGATCAGGGATATGACAGGTGTCCCACCACTACTGGGAGGCTTGATGGGCTGGAGAGGGAGCAGAACTATGATAGGAGTCCTACCACTACTGGGTAGGCTTGACGGGCTGGAGAGGGAGCAGAACTATGACAGGAGCCCCAACACTACTGGGGAGTCTTGACAGGCTGGAGAAGATCAGGGATATGACAGGAGTCCCATCACTACTGGGGAGTCTTGACAGGCTGGAGAAGATTAGGTATATGACAGGAGTCCCACCTCTACTGGGAGGCTTGAAGGTCAGGAGATGGAGCAGAACTATGACAGAAGTCCCACCACTACTGGGGAGGCTTGACAGGCTGGAGAGGGAGCAGAACTATGACAGGAGTCCTACCACTACTGGGTAGGCTTGACGGGCTGGAGAGGGAGCAGAACTATGACAGGAGCCCCAACACTACTGGGGAGTCTTGACAGGCTGGAGAAGATCAGGGATATGACAGGAGTCCCATCACTACTGGGGAGTCTTGACAGGCTGGAGAAGATTAGGGATATGACAGGAGTCCCACCTCTACTGGGAGGCTTGAAGGTCAGGAGATGGAGCAGAACTATGACAGAAGTCCCACCACTACTGGGGAGGCTTGACAGGCTGGAGAGGGAGCAGAACTATGACAGGAGTCCTACCACTACTGGGTAGGCTTGACGGGCTGGAGAGGGAGCAGAACTATGACAGGAGCCCCAACACTACTGGGGAGTCTTGACAGGCTGGAGAAGATTAGGGATATGGCAGGAGTCCCACCTCTACTGGAGAGGCTTGAAGGTCAGGAGATGGAGCAGAACTATGACAGGAGTCCCACCACTACTGGGGAGTCTTGACAGGCTAGAGACGATCAGGAATATGAATGGCATCCCACCGCCACTACTGGAGAGTCTTGACAGGCTGAAGAAGGATCAGGGATATGACAGGAGTCCCACCACCCCTACTGGGAGGCTTGATAGGCAGGAGAGGGATCAGGACCATGACAGGATTCCCACCACTACTGGGGAGGAGAAGGATCACAGTTGGGATGTGAGTTTATTTTACAGACAAACAGTACAAAGATTTCAGTTGTAGTATAGAATAGGAGATGAGATGGGTGCTGTGCTGGTAATGAGTGCAGTGCAGTGCTGTTCCAATAGAGATAAGCAGGAAGGTGTAGAGGCAGCATTATCGACCCTTCAATGGTCAATTTTTTTTGTCTTTTTTCTGTCCATCTTTTTTTTTTATTGATATGAGTCTATATATCATTTTCAGACTGCCTTTGTCAATGCCAATTCATGTCTCAGTTCCACTCAGCCTGCCAATGCCCATCAGTATGTGTTTCGTTTTTCAGTGTGTCTTTATGTTTGTCTCTGTCAATGCCAATTAGTTTGCTGGGTACAAGTGCCAGTCAAACGGCCATCAATTTGTATTTGTTTGTGTCAGTGCCTGCTTGTCATTCCATCAATTCCAGAATTTCTATCAATGATCTCAATATCTGTCTAGGACTGTGCGTCGTTCTGGTCCAGTGACAGGGGGTCTGTCCTTCAATGCCAATGAGTTAAAATGTCTCTCTGTATCTATCAGTTTAGAAGGTTTGTGTTTTGTCTGTCCTAAATTTAGTTAGTGACTCCTTCAAAACTAATACTGACAATCTATTTGGACATCTGTCTCTTTTTCAGTGACAATGACAATCGTTCTGGCTCTCGTTGACATCCCATCAGTTAGTCACAGACAGTCATTCTATGTCCTCCAAAGACTGTGGCAATGCCAGGCAATCTGTTCATCTATGTATGTTTCTATAGGTTTGCCCATTGGTCTGTCTTGATGATACAGTTAGACAATGGGAGTCAATCTGCCTTTCTCTATCCATCTGGGCCAGTGCCAAGCCACGCATGTGGATGATGTGAAGGAAAAAAGGGAAATACAGGAGAGAAAATAGAGAGTGGATCTTTTCTATTCTATCCAAACCTGACTGGTGGTGGAATCCCTTTCATCTTGGCTTTTCCCCCCCTTCAACATACATCCATGGAGTTGATACTTTGATGGGGACATTATGTTTAAGAAGTCACAGATTTCTTTGGACTGAATGTTTTTTTTATTTTTTTATTATTATTATTATTATTATTTTTTTCACACAGTCATAAATTCAATTTATTTTGGTTGTCTCACTAGAAGGTTTTCCTTACCTTCTTTCCCTAGAGTTTAATATATTTCTTATATTTAATATTATTTATTTATTTATTTAAATTATTTTTTAACACTTTGTTCACCACATGATATGACTAGCGCAATTTTTTCTCCAATGTTTTCTACAAGAAAATAGAGAGGACAGAATATTACGCAGAGGAAAAAATGCTGAATAATGGGGAGATGCTGACTGCCGTATGGAGAGTCAGGATGGAATGTTTAGACCTTGTGAGGTATATCTAGCTGAAATGTCTCCAGGGGATTGCTTAACCACCCTCTGGAGCCAAGAATCAATGATTCCAGACACTGACCCCATTGAGCTCCAGATATTGGAAAAATAGCTATAATGGCTGAGGCTCCATATATGGGTCTCCTCAAGCCAATGTTGTTGAGAATGACTGTCCTTTGTAATGAGTTTTCAATGTATTTATGTCTCTTTTTGTCAAAAATGTCAGGTAGGTGTCCGATCTGTCCACCGCAATGTCTCAGTCCCGCTAAAAATCACTGATCGCTGACATTACTGGTAAAAAAAAAAGGCATAATTTCATATTTTGTAGACCTTACTTTTGCGTAAACCAATCAGTATATGCTTATAGAGATTTGTATTTTTACCAAAAAGACGAAGAAAATATATTGGCCTAAACTGGTGAAGGATTAATTTTTTTACATTTTTTGGGTGATATTTTGGGTCATATTTATTATAGCAAATAGTAAAAAATATAATGTACATATCTTTTTTTGTTTATAGCGAAAAAAATAACTCAAACTGCCTCTTTAAATGAATAATGATATTGTAATTTACCATGACATGGATGATTATAAGTCTATGTAGTATTCCCAGACAGTATTTTGTATTATAAACTTAGTCTCTCCGGGTGAGTAAGGTTTCCCTGGAAGCTATATTAAAATGCTGGCTCCTTTGCTGGTGTTACTTATCAGCATGAACATTCTATATTGTAGAGGAAGACCTTCCCTATCCCGCACATACATATCAGTGGGATTTTAGGACAGTCCCCTGCAGCCTTCTACATTACAATTCAGCAGGCTTGTGTTATGCATGTCAATCACAGAACACGATTTGACAGCCAGTACATGTACAGTACTAAGTTATTCATTTAATTATTTATCAACTCTAATGGCTTCTACATCTTGGCACGGTGACACCGCTGCTGCCTTGCTCTCTTCCCTCTGCTCTATAGCACTGTGAGGATTTGTAATGCTGGATCCGGGCAAGATACTTCATATGTGACACTATGCAACCTATGCCAATTCTACTAACTACAAATCCCAGCAATGCCATTCTAGCCCTTTCTTACCCTCATTATCAGAATGTGGAGAGGCTGGTATCTAAGTGGGAAGAAACCAAGAAACTCCTTAAGAAGTTTCTAGACAGACAGGAAAAGGAAACAAGGCTTCATGCACAGGGATGCAAAACAAAAAATGTTGCTTTTAGGAAGTGTGCCATTTTTCTTTTTTGGTTTTGGACCCCCCAGACCCCCCCCCCCCAATAAAGTAAAACTGCAAAAATAAACCTAAAAAGGTGGCCTTTATTTAAGTAAACAGGATAAAAAGCACTACAAAACACATCACAGAAAGCAGTGGTATAAAAAAGCTGACATGTTTCGCACAAAATCAGTGCTTAGTCAGAGCTCAGACCTGCACATTTTAGGCTGCATTCACACTATAACGCGTCATACGTGGCATATTTTGCCGCGATTTGTAAACTTTTTTTTTTTTTTAACAAAACATTTTACATTGATGTCTATGCCTAAAGCCGAAGGCCGCCTGAAAAAAAGGGTCCGGGACTTGTTTTCAGGCGGCAGGCGTACGGCGTTTTGGCGTTCGGCGTGAGATGTGAACCATCTCATAGACATCAATGTAAATTCGCCCCTCCAGTGGCACGAGCGTCGCGCTTCAGGCGTATATACGCCTAGGTGTGAATGGGCTCCTAGAGTGGCCTTTTTTTTGTGGCCAGCCTAAAGGCCCGTACACACGATCGGATATTCCGACAACAATTGTGCGATGGAAGGGTTTTGTCGGATAATCCGACCATCTGTATGCTCCATCGGACAATTGTCGGAATTTCCTACAACAAAATGTTGAATAGCTGTGCTCTCAAATTGTCCAGCAACAAATGTGTTCCGTCGGATTATCTGATCGTTTGTACACAAGTCCATCAGACTAAAATCCAAAGTACAAACATGCATGCTCCGAAACAATGCTAACCATCAGACAACATTAGCTGAAGTTGACCAAAGGGTGGCGCTAAAGAACAGAAAAACCACATAGTTTTGTGTATGTTGGCTGAAAAAGTTCTGCCGTCTGTATACAGAACAAGTTCACGGCCAACGGCCTTCGGACAAAATTCCACGGAGTTGTCTGATTGAAATCTGATCGCGTGTATGAGGCTTAAGGCACACCAGTGCAACAATCATGCTGTCTAATTAGCATCTTGATATGCCACACCTGTGAGGTGGATGGATTATCTCTGCAAAGGAGAAGTGTTCACTTAAGCATCATACACACAATCAGATTTCCATCAGACAAATCCGTGGATTTTTGTCCGAAGGGTGATAGCCGTGAACTTGTTCTGCATACAGACGGCAGAACTTTATTCACAAAACTACGTTGTTTTTCAGCTCTTTAGTGCCACCCTTCTGCTAATGTTGTCTGACGGTTAGCATTGGTTCGGAGCATGCGTGTTTGTACTCTGGATTTTAGTCCGACGGACTTGTGTACACTCTGTGAAGGAATGCAATGAGCATAATGATAAATTAGAACATGTCTATTCTCTATGCATCTTTATTATACTATAAAGTCTATATTGCTTTTTCATGTATACCACTGCTGTAATCCTTCCTTACTCAAATCAGTTACTAATAATACCCGAGTAACACTGGAGAAGACTAAAGATGGCGGATACCCCCCTCTCCCCCACATATTTAGGAATGAGGAAGTAAAGACACATCAGAGGGACGGCTAAGATCGACACCCCATCTTTGTACTCTTCTTTTATCTCAGCCAATCAGATGTGCTTTCTAGATTACATTAACATAATAGTGACGTATCATGCTGTGTGTAAAAGACCTTAGCACTGCCTGTGATAAAACATTAGATAAGGAAGTAACTGATCTGCATGGATGTGTCAGAATCTTACTTTCAAGCATGCATGCAAATGTTATCTAAACTTTAGATTTGGAACAGCAGTAGAATCCATATTAACCCCTTTGTGGTTAACCCAATTATAACAACATGATCGGATAATCCGACAGAACACATTTGTTGTTGGACAATTTGAGAGCATGCACAGCCAAGATTTGTTGGTGGAAATTCCGACAACAATTGTCCGATGGAGCATACAGACGGTCGGATTATCCGACAAAACATGCCCGTTGGACAATTGTTGTCGGAATATCCGATCGTGTGTACGGGCCTTTAGACAGATTTTTGACCAATATTTGAGAGAAATAGGCCTTTTGTTTATCTTTGCGTTCAGCTCATGATAAATAGGAGCAAACACAAAAGTGTTGCGTTTATAATATTGCTCAGTGTATTTTGGTCCAAGCTACAATAAAAATCATACCTAATCTTCAGCTTTAACTGCTTGCCGACCAGACGGCGGCAGGTCGGCTCTCCTGGGCGAGAACCCGTAGCTCTACATCGGCACTTCTGCGGCCGCTTGCCCCCGAGTCCTGTGCACGTGCCCGGCGGGCACGAACGCCGCCGGGCACACACGATCGCTCGTTACAGAGCGGGGACCGGGAGCCATGTGTGTAAACACACAGCACCCGGTCCTGTCAGCGGGGGAAACGCTGATCTTCTGTTCATACAATGTATGAACAGAAGATCAGTGATTTCCCCTAGTGAGTCCACCCCCCCATACAGTTAGAACACACCCAGGAACATACTTAACCCCTTCCCCGCCCCCTAGTGTTAACCCCTTCACTGCCAATGGCATTTTTATAGTAATCCAATGCATTTTTATAGCATTGATCGCTAAAAAAATGCCAATGGTCCCAAAAATGTGTTAAAAGTGTCCGAAGTGTCCGCCATAATGTTGTAGTACTGAAAAAAAACGCTGATCGCCGCCATTACTAGTAAAAAAAAAAAATAATAATAAAAATTCCATAAAACTACCCCCTATTTTGTAAACGCTATAACTTTTGCGCAAACCAATCAATAAATGCTAATTGTGATTTTTTTAATGAAAAATATGTAGAACACGTATCGGCCTAAACTGAGGAAAAAAAAACGTTTTTTTATATATTTTTGGGGGATATTTATTACAGAAAAAAGTAAAAAATATTGCATTTTTTTCAAAATAGTCGCTCTATTTTTGTTTATAGCGCAAAAAATAAGAACCGCAGAGATGATCAAATACCACCAAAAGAAAACTCTATTTGTGGGAAAAAAAGGACACCAATTTTGTTTGGGAGCCACATCACACGACCGCGCAATTGTCAGTTAAAGTGACGCAGTGCCGAATTCGCAAAAAGTGCTCTGGTCATTGGGCAGCAATATGATCCGGGGGTTAAGTGGTTAATAATAATAAAAAATATATACTGTATAACTATAGCAATATTTTTTTTCCTCACAAGAGGTCTCTAAGTAAGAGAAACCATTCTGTTGAATTTTGTACAGTTGCTGGATGGTCCTCACTGTACATCAGTGTCAATGTGAACTGCGGTCTGCTCCCTAGTTGGCTTATATTTATAATCCCAGTATCCTCTCAGTAAGACGCTGCTGGTTTAAGAATGTGACAGCCCCGCGGGTACAGAATGCCATATGCCAGTGACTTTGCCTCCAGGAAGAGGCTTCTCTATGAATAGATAGCTTTCAATACAAGGAACTCTTGGCGCTTAGTATAACCCTTTATATCTTCTCTGGGCTTTCAGACACAGAAACAGTAAAGTAAAGTTTCTACACATAGAGGTTAATTTACTAAAGGTAAATAGACTGTTCACCCTGCAAAGGAAGTTGCACTTTGGGAATTTAGCTTAGTAAATGTGGTAAAGCTCTGCCGTCCATCATTCCAACATGTGCAAGCAAAAATGCATTTTTTCCCTTGTGAATAGTCTTTGCAAAGTGAAATTTACCCTCAGGAGACCAGAGCACTTTTTGCGATACGGCACTGCGTTTTAACTGACAATTGCGAGGGGTTAAGTGTGTCCTAGGGAGTGATTCTAACTGTGGGGGAGGGCTACCACTGACATGACAGCGATCACTGCTCCCGATGACAGGGAGCTGTAGATCCCTGTCATGTCACTAGGCTAAGGTGACCAGATTTTAAAAATTAAATCCGGGGACATTTTTATTACTAGTAATAGCAGCAATCAGCGACTCTCCGCCCATCGCCACCACTGCCCGCCTCACAGCCTGTCAAGTCTTACTCTCTGGGCCCCCGGCTACTACTGTGTGGGGAGCGGAGGAAGATCACTCTACCAGGGAAGGCAAGGAGATAAGCAGGCAGGCACCTGGCTGGGACTTGAGCCAAGGCAGAAGAACATGCGAACGGAGCATGCACCTGAAACTGAAGAAATATTCCCTCCGCTCCGACCAGCACATGATCGTCAGAAAGGGGCACAGATATTGGAAAAAAATACACCCACTAAGTTAGTAGGAGTGGCTATTATTCAGAATTGTATTTTTTTTTATTCTGCACTGACTGTCTTTGAAATTGCCCCAGTGCCTGTTCGAATCCAATCCGGGGACAGACTTGGTCCGGGGACAGTGTCCTCAATCCGGGGACTGTTCCCTGAAAATGGGGATGTCTGGTCACCCTATACTAGGCAAAACAGGGAAATGCCTTGTATACATAGGCATCTCCCCGTTCTGAAGCTCCGTGTCACAATCGCGGGACACCGGTGGACATCGAGTCCGTGGGCACGGTCACGGAGCGCGCGGTGGGTGCCCACTAAGCCGCAAATTTAAAGGGGACGTACCTGTATGCCCATTTGCGCAGCCGTGCCATTGTGCGGACGTATATCGTCGTTCGCTGGTCGGCAAGCGGTTAAACAAGGTACCTTGAGCTTAAAGTGGAAGTAAACCCTCCTATCATTTTCAGCCAAGGAAGCAGCCATCTTTGCCTTTGTTTAATCTACAACTGCCATGATGCAGTACATGTGATCAGTTATGACACCAGCCATTGGATAGTTTGACAGTTTGGTTGAGAGCACACCCAATGGGAGTGTTACATTTCCAGCACGTGTCGGAAATGAAACTGTTTTATGGATGGGTTTACTTCCGCTTTAAGGATGTCCCTCTTTCTCATTTCAATTGAAAGTTATGTTAGACCATGAAAAGACGTTGGTGCTACATTTTCATCTTATTTTTTACTGTAGCAACACTTCATTTTCACCGCCTCCCAAAACTGGCAGCAAAAAGCAAAAGCTGCAAAATGAAAAGCCAGATTTAGTCTGCCGCTTCATAAATAGCCTCCAAAGAGTTTACCCCTAGCCTGTGGTGTTCCTTTATTTTCCTTCCAGTGAAACTGATGGATTAAAGCGGAACTGTAGGTGAAAATAAAAGATCTTTGTTTATTCCAGTTATGTATTCATTATAAAATACTTGCGTGTTTTTTTCTCCAAAAGTACCTAAAACTATTAGATTGGAAGAGGGAAGGCCAGTACTGTAGGTTATACTGCATTGCACAGGAGTATCAATCTAACCCGGAGAAAAGAGAACACAAGGATTACTTCATCCAATCACAAGCTGAGACGGGTCCTTGATCAAGCTGTATTTTAACTAAAGTGAGAAAAAAAAGCTCAGGCCGTGGGACTGCATCATATTACTAGTATTGGCTGAAAGGAATTGCACATTTCCTGGCACACTGAGGCCTTGTACACACACGGAGGGACATGTCCGATGGAAACGGTCTGCGGACCGTTTTCATCGGACATGTCTCCTCGGGATTTTCTTCCGGCGCTGTGTACACACCATCGGATCAAAATCTCCGCCGGCAGACAGCGCGGTGACATTGACGCCGCCACGTCACTGCACCAGGAAGTAAAAAACTTCCACGCATGCGCCGCATCCATTCGACGCTTGTGCGGGCAGATATGTCCGCTGGTTAGTGTACTAACCAGCGGACATATCCGATGGACATGTCTCCGGCGGACAAATTTTAAAGCATGCTTTAAAATTTGTCCGCCGGTCAGACATGTCCGCTAGCCCGTACACACGATCGGATTTGTCCGCTGAATTGGTCCGTCGGACCAGTTTCAGCGGACAAATTTGATTGTGTGTACGGGGCCTAAGATGTATGTATGCTGTACACATACAAAATAGGATGAGACACAGCTACTCATGCCCATTTTTTTTTTATTATTTGTGTCAAACACATAGTACATTAACCACTTAAGACCCGGAGCATTATGCAGCTAAAGGACCTTGCCCCTTTTTGTGATTCGGCACTGCGTAGCTTTAACTGACATTTGCAAGGTCGTTCGACGTGACTCCCAAACAAAATTGGCGTCCTTTTTTCCCCACAAATACAGTAGAGCTTTCTTTTAGTGGTATTTGATAACCTCTGCGGTTTTTATTTTTTGCGCTATAAACAAAAATAGAGTGTCAATTTTTAAAAAATTCAATATTTTTTTCTTTTTGCTTTTATAAATATCCCCAAAAAACATATAATTTTTTTTCCCTCAGTTTAGGCCGATACGTATTCTTCTACCTATATTTGGTGAAAAAAATTGCAATAAGTGTTTATCGATTGGTTTGTGCAAAATGTATAGCGTTTACAAAATAGGGGATAGTTTTATTGCATTTTTGTTAATAATTTTTTTTTCGATCAGCGATCCGGGAACAGACGATCACTGACATTGCCACAATGAAGAACGGGGAGGGTGTGTTTAAACACACCTCTCCCCGTTCTTCAGCTCCTGTGACCGATCGCGGGACACCGGCGGCGATCGGGTCCGCGGGTGCCGCGGGCGCGGTCACGAAGCTTCAGACCGGGTCGCGAGCACGCCGCCGCCGGCGCGCTAACCACCCCACGGCTGAGCTCTTAAAGAGCACGTACAGGTACGTGATTGTGCCCAGCCGTGCCATTCTGCCGACGTATATCGGCGTGAAGGGGTCCTTAAGTGGTTAAAGCGGAGTTCCACCCACAGTTTTTTTTTTCAGGCATCCAATCCTAATGCATTAATAACACAAATGAAGTTTATATATGTTTGTTAGTGGATGTGAATTTTTTCTCTATTTTATTCTTACTATTTATTAACCTCCCTGGCGGTATGATTCTTTCAGATTTTAGGTGCTGAAAGCGGTACAATTATTTTGCATGGAAATTTGGCGTTTTAGATTGTAGGCCTGTAATTCTTAGGAATAACTCACCTGTAAATCTGTCCAAACTTGAGACGTCGTCTCGAGTATGATAAAGTTTGAAACACAAAATCATAAATTATAATATAATAAATAATAATTTAATAATAACAATAAGGGAAAATGTTATACTTACCTGCGGTAATTTTCCTTTCCTGATGCAAGCATGACAGCATATACGTATGGGAAGGCTCCGCCCCCCTGCCCAATCAGGACCGGTGATACTATAAAAGTAGGTCTCCTCCCCTACCCCCGCATTCTCGTAATTTAGTATCGCTGCGGAAGGCCTTACTTTAAATGTTTCAGGCCCCATATTTGCCATTTCTTTCTCTTTTTTTTTTTTTTTTTAGGGGAGGGAACCTATATGCTGTCATGCTTGCATCAGGAAAGGAAAATTACCGCAGGTAAGTATAACATTTTCCCTTTTCCTGACACAGCATGACAGCATATACGTATGGGATGTACCAACTCACCAGATAACAAGGGTGGGTACTGCTCAATTGTTTAAGAGGATTAGATCTATTCCCTCTAATGACTGAGATGTATTGTAGTTACGACTGCTGGGTCCGCCAGAATGGACCCCCAACATGTTGATTGTAGACCAGGTCGTAGTTTAGATATTAACTCTGGAGGACTATTTTGGAGTTCTGTCAATGGATGCATCACCGGCTTGGAGGAGCTGTCTCTGCCCTCATCTGATGGACTTGTCATCTAGGTTTTGACTAATTGTATCCGTACAACTGCGATGGTCTTCGTTGGACAGCGGGATTGTCCTTTCCCGATGCCATTAGGCCTGATGAGTTTATCGTTTTTCTCCTAGAAGAAGGGCCAATTCTATGTCTCTTCAACCTTGAATCTCTTTTCCAAGTTTGTGGAACTGCCAACACTTCCGTTTGGATCTGCCAAAAGGATGATCATGTTCTAACTCAGGTTGCCAAGATACCAACCTTTTGTATAGTGTTGAGGAAGAGACTAGAGCCATTTTGCCTGATCATTTCAGCAACAAGGTAGTTTATGGTTTGACACTTGGATGTTTGAGATTCTTCTAGATCTACTTTACCTACTGTATTTGCCAAAAGGAATACTTATTCCCATGTTCCTGGCCATATTTAGGATGTTTTGTCCCTCTAAATGGAGAGTGAGATAATGTGTCTCACACTATTTGGAAGACCCCATGGGGGAAAGAATAACCTGCCTAGGTCTTTCGGACTTGGTTGCTGGGATATGCAACCCAGAGAGTGAAGAATAGATACGACTGCGTTTCAGTATCCTTTAATGCCGTCTCTAGGCTCTCTTGTATACAATTCATTCCTTCCAGTAAGGAACAGAGAATTCCATCCTTTAAATTCTGTAGGTTCTTCTCTTAGCTAAGGTACTTGAAGTCTAGAGTAGACACTCTGACCTCCATTAGATTTCAACACTAAACGGTGAGACCTCCACATCTTGGTCTCCTGTATCTCGATATAATTTGTATGAATTTGGAAGATACCGTTGGCACGCTGTATGAGGTGTTGAATCTCAGGAAGGAGAATAGGGAGTTCTCACACCCAAAATTGTACCCGTGGGCATCATTGCCTGCAAGCTACAGGGTAATTATCGTCATCACCACCGAACGGCTGCAAATACGGATAGGCCTCCTGGAGACTCTTAAGTTTGTTAAATATATACGTATTGGCTAATCTGCCAACCCAGCTGGCTGTCCTTAGTTTTTCTGCTTCCACCTCTGGGAAGCCACCCAGGTTACGGTCAGACCAATAACTTGATAGTCTTGCTCGTTGCCGATCCCTTGACTGTCTTGTTTGAGACTGTCCCTTGTCATCCAACGGCTTTTGTATCTTACGCCCTCTGGCTGTAAGTTCTAGAAAATCCTAACATGCTGGGAGATACCTCTGACAGAAGTTGACTAGTTTTGCATTCCTTTTTGCCAGCGAGGCTTTCCCCATTTTGCCGAGTCCTTTCAGCATAGTTGAGGCTCCCTCTGTTGTGTTTCCGCAAGACTTTAGTCTGCGACCGCTGTAGCTCTGGCTTTTGGACACCTTGTCCTTCATTGGCATGACTACCCCCCGAGTGACAACTTGTGATGATTGGTATGCTGAAAGATCAGCTTAGCTACCTCCCCAATCGGGGATTTTTCTCCTCTGTGGAGTCATCGTTTCTCACGTGGGAAGTAAGTCTCTCTTTACTAAAGTTAATACAGTTGTCAACCCTGCTTGTGCCCCCCCTCGGACCACATGGGTTATTACAGGGTACTTTATCGCTTTTGCGATCGTGGGATGCAACCAATAGGAAAGAGCCTCTGTTCAAATGGGATACTTACACTGTTTCTCTGAGTGTAACTTAATCTTTGTTCATTAACATTTTCCCATTCAGAATTACCTTCCAGTAGGTGATTACTGCGATGAGACTAGTTTGTCTCTCGATGATGGCTCCTCCTGACTTGATTAGAGTCTGTACTGGGACCTTTCCCAGAACTTGGAAGCCATTGTGCCACAACTCTTCTGAAGTATCAGCACAACTCTGGATACAAAGCGCCTTGAGGCGATTCGGTTGGCATTTGTCAGCGCTATAAAGTTACTCACTTTGCTGTTCAAACAAGACTTACCAGTAGTCCTTGTGCCCGCAAGTCGGCCTGAACGACCACAACATACAGGGTATACCAAGGTAACTACCCCTATCACACCACCAGGTTGGACTTAATGGACTAGGTTTCCAGTATTACGGCATCAAATTGTGCGATTTTACTGCGATTCCTATGCGTCTTGAATCAATGCCTGTGTATTCTTGACGTCCACGGCCCCCAGTTAGACCACCGTGGGTTCAAACGTAGTGTAGGGACTACCTTGAAGTCGCAGCACTGCTATGAACAATACTCCTTAAAAATCCTGGAGTAGGATTTGTGGAGGTCAGGCTTTACTGACGACTGGGGAGATTAATTGCCACGATGGCCTATGCCATCCTTTTGGACCTCTTGTTATTCAAGTTTTACTATGACCAACGCCCATGTAATCATAGCCCTTGTGCTCTGATGCATCATGGAGGGAATGCAATGAATTGGTAGAGGAATGAAAACAATTCCATTGGCTTCCTAATGCACAGGTCTCACGGATCCTTCGCTGAACTTTACATCCAACTGTCAGCTGACCCTATTGGGCGACTTGGGTTTAGGCTAATAAGGATTATTGATTCTTTATTCTCCGCCATAGTTCTCCCACGTTTAACTTGTCAATCTTTTGGCTATCCTCTAGTCTTTGGTGATTAACATAAGGAATTAATCTTCCTTCTAGATATTGCCAGATCCGACTTTAACAGTCACCACTCTGACTAAAAGCGGCATGTGTTCACTTGTGGGAGGGGCCATACGGGTTCACTGGCCACAATGATTTCTGGAGGAACAGCATACAGTCTTGTATCCGCAGTGACTGAACTGCATCATTGGCTATTCCCTTTCAATCTAGGATCTGCCATAGAGAGCTTATCACTTGACCAGAGCTCTGCTTCTATCCTGCCTCATCGCAGGTCACAACAACACTACTTAACAGTAGTATGGATCTTGTTGATCTCCAGATCTATTTGCTGTCACAGGGTCTCTGCAAGGATATTGTTTCCTCTGTTTGGAAGAATGGTACCCTTGGTTAATCTGCTGAAGCCTGTTTGGCTGGCTGCTCTTTGATACCAAAGGAGACAGGAACAACAAGCGCCAGAGGCGATTCAGTTCGCATGTGCCGTGCTATATAAGTTTTCATTCATTCATGCTCTAGAGGCAGAGGTACCCTTTAGCTGATTTTGCTTGAATAGCTTAGTACCTGAGTTCCACACAGTCAGTTTGGACGGGGTTAAGTCGCCGTCTCTTGCCTCTGATATGCCAACTAGTCAGAGCGATTTTCCATAAGCAAGCTCTCAGGTAGAGGTTGCCTTTAAACAAGCACAGTTGTTTGATTAGGCTTGGTATGGAACCATTAGTGACTGTAGGCCTTCTCAGTCTCTGCCCCCTTTGTCACTGTCTTTGGCCTGCAACCTTGTTTTGCATTCTGGCCGACACACCAGTTACACCCGACCACTATGATTCCTGTAGCGATTTCTGGCAGTTAGCTACATAGGGCCAGATTCAGGTAGAGTTAGGTTGGAGTATCTGTGATACTCCAGCCTAACTGTCACTTTAAGCCGGCGTTTCTGTTTTCTGTAACCAGAAAACAAGAAACGCCGGGTTGGAGTTCCGATGCGATCAGCGCAATTGAATTTCGCCATCGCATCGCAACTTTAATTTAAAAATGGCGCCGGGGGCGTTCCCGCTGATTTACGCTGAAAAAATATGTTAATCAGCGGGAATCGGCAATTCACGATCGTATTCGGGCGCAACGCAGTGACTTTCCGACGTTTCCGGAAGTGATACGCGGCGTAAAGATAAAGCAGCCCCCTAGTGGAGTATCCTATGTTAAGTATAGGCGTCGTCATCGCGTCGGAAAAAAAAAATCGTGTCGCTTGCGTAAAAATTTCATGAATGGGGATGTGACGTCATTGACGTTCAATGACAGAATTTGGAGCATGCGCACTGCGATGCATTGACACTCGACGCATGCGCAGTACGTTCGCCGCGGGATCGCACTTTGTTCAAATAATACACGCCCCGTACCAGCCCAATTTGAATTCCGCCGGCTCATTTGCGATGCGCTGCCGCAACTTTAGGAGCAAGTGCTTCATGAATAACAGCACTTGCTCCTAAAATTTCGCCAGAGTAACGTAAATGAGAAGCGTTACCTGAATCTGGCCCATAGTGGGATTTTTTCAGGGTTGAAGAGGATCTGTCCCTTGTCGCAGAAGCAGGTAGACTGGTGTTTGGTGTTGAGGGCTTGAGATGTACACTCATTATGCCCATAATGTGCACTCTTTTTTAGGATATAGCATATACTTACCTGCCCTCACCTTTATTCAAAGTTGCTGGTCTCTAGGAAGGCTGATTCCTACTGGTTCACAGATGCCTGGGATTATTTTCCCATAAATAGTAACCACTACAAACCCCATATCTTTCAGTGGGGTACCCCAAATAACACAAGCAATTACCTATTGCTACAAGTACTAAGGAGTGTGACTAAACAGATCCTGACATTTTAGCACCAAGGTCAACATGTAAATGCATAGAAGTAAACACATCACAGCCTTACCTAGTGTGGAGTTAATGTAATCACAGGAATGCAGCACAATTGAATGATCCTATGACATTAGCACTAGCAAATTAAACTTATCAGAGGAGACCAAACTTCCATACACAGTAGGGTTGCCACCTTTTCTTCAAGCCAAACCCGAACACTTTAGCAGCGCATGGCAAAAAAAAATATTTTGTAGTACGTTAAATTCATTACCTCTGTACAATGCAATTAACGGCATTTTTTTATGTCGTATACACTATGCATATAGCTTTGTGATTAAATACAATTTCTGGAGGGTATGATAGGGGCAGTATGTATGGGAGAGGAGTGCAGAGGGTATGATGGGGGGCAGTATGTATGGGAGAGGAGTACAGAGGGTGTGATGGGGGCAGTATGTATGGGAGAGGAGTGCAGAGGGTATGATGGGGGGCAGTATGTATGGGAGAGGAGTGCGGAGGGTATGATGGGGGGGCAGTATGTATGGGAGAGGAGTGCAGAGGGTATGATGGGGGGCAGTATGGGGAGGGATTACTTGCAGTGTCTGTGGGGTGACCAGGGAGTGATGTTAGGAAGATAAGGGAAGGAAAGTGACCATGGAATGATGCCCCTCAGCTGGGGGGGGGGGGGGGAGAGGGGGGGGTAGGAAGCAGCGGAGAGATGTCTGTATAAAGTGGTCTGGGGTGGTGTAAGGTGGGGGGAAGTGGGGGGCTGAGAAGTGGTCTGGGGTGGTGTAAGCTGGGGAAGTGGGGGGCTGAGAAGTGGTCTGAGTGGTGTAAGCTGGGGAAGTGGGGGGCTGAGAAGTGGTCTGGGTGGTGTAAGGTGGGGGGAAGTGGGGGGCTGAGAAGTGGTCTGGGGTGGTGTAAGCTGGGGAAGTGGGGGGCTGAGAAGTGGTCTGGGTGGTGTAAGCTGGGGAAGTGGGGGGCTGAGAAGTGGTCTGGGTGGTGTAAGGTGGGGGGAAGTGGGGGGCTAAGAAGTGGTCTGGGGTGGTGTAAGGTGGGGAAGTGGGGGGCTGAGAAGTGGTCTGGGTGGTGTAAGCTGGGGAAGTGGGGGGCTGAGAAGTGGTCTGGGGTGGTGTAAGGTGGGGAAGTGGGGGGCTGAGAAGTGGTCTGGGTGGTGTAAGGTGGGGGGAAGTGGGGGGCTGAGAAGTGGTCAGGTAGTAATGTCTATAATAAAAAAAAGCAATTTTGGTCATCCTCTAAAATATACAGCAATACAACTCCATAAAAACAATCTGTTAAGCTGCCAGCACTCTGTATACTGGGATGATGTGAAGGTAATTAATGACCATTCATGTAACCCCGTGTTCTCCAGGGTCTGAGGCTGGACAATCAGAGGTGTGAACTCATCACATACACACAGGGTTAAGTAAAAGGTTATAAATGACTTCACATAATCTGGAAGGGGAGGGGGGAAGTTTGTAGACATAGATAAGTGCTGCTTGGGAGATACTGTGAGTTGGCTGGGCTCTAATCATCGGGGTGCAGACCCCCCCCCCCCCCCCCACACACACACACACACACACACACTGGCTTGCTGATTCTGATTATCTGAATGCTTCGATGCCAAATAAATCTTCCTGGAACTTTGCAACCTACAAAACTTTCCTTAGTAAAAAAAAATCGTCTCATCTCCTACCTCCTAGTGACAGGGCAGCCCGACACAGCAGCTACAGTCACGATCTCCTCCTCAGCTCCGCGGCGCCTCCCCCTTCTCTCGGGAACATACCACTAGTGAATTTGGAGAGGGGGGGGTTCTGAAATAAGAGATACTGCAGGAGCATGGGGGGACGGGGACAGAAAGGAGCCAAGCTTCAGATACATAACACACACATCACCACATTGCGTGTGTAAAATGATATTGCTGCTGTGACTGTCTCCACAATGACAATTATGTTAATGAAGCTCCCCTCTGCTAGAATGGTTTTGTCCGGGTTTGTGACAGTCTGAAAACCGGACAGAAGATCCTAATCCCGTACTGTACGGGTCAATCCCGTACAGGTGGCAACCCTAATACACAGTGAGCCCACCCTGCAGGCCCAATCCCTGCACTAACCTAAAAGGGCTCTCAATATCACCTGATATCAGTTCAAACTTCAGCAATGCTGCAAACACATCCTTTAGTATGTTTAATATTAGTAAACAGAGTGACACTACAGACATCCAGTTACATTCACATGTGTGATATATGCTTTTCAGAAATGCAAATTAACCACAAACCTGCAGGAAATAAATCAAGACTGTAGATCCAGGCTTATTCAGTTAAATGGAAGGCTTCAGTCCAGCACAGCACCTGCTATCATCATTAGCAGTATTGCAGACACAACCACAGCCCTTCAGTAATGCAAGTTTAACCACATGCTTGCCTATACTTGCAGCAGTAACTGAATAGAATTGTGTTCACCGTGTGGTGCCTTACCACCTGCATGCTTCATGTCCAAAGTCCAATGAATGTCCATACATGGCGTCATGATAAATGAGCAATCCCTAGAGACCATATGCCTTCACCCCCATCTTCCTGGATCCTGCTGGGGTGAGGCCTCCCCCATTAGGCGTTCAGGTCTGCCTGTACCGCAGGGAGCTTCGTCACAGGAGAGGCTTTGAACCTGTGCGGCTTGGCGGGAAGTGTCCGGCCAGGTGAGGGAAAAATAAAAATTCCTGTTTTCTTTAGCAGTAGTATAACCGCCTGTAGCAGTGAAGGAAAAAACTGCGGGTAGGGGAGGAGACCTACTTTTATAGTATAACCGGTCCTGATTGGGCAGGGGCGCGGAGCCTTCCCATACGTATATGCTGTCATGCTGTGTCAGGAAACGTTTTATTCAATACATTTTAGTAAATAATATATTCAAAAACGCAATATTATTAGTCAGTTAACGTCTCGGGTATGGAAAACAAGGTACAGCACAAAGTCCAACGTCACAGTCGGGGCAATAGAAACGTGTTTCTTTTTCGGATTTTTCTTCCGGTGTCGTCACACTTGGATAAGCAAACCACACATCCTTTTTTTTAAGTGGGTGGAATGTGGTCCATAAAGTGACGACCAGTCAGTGGTTCCGGGTTCACAACACCAGCAGCCCGACGTCCAGATTGGTTTACAGCCGTTGGCGTCTGGTGCTTTAGAAAGATGAGTGTCCATGCGGACACAAAGTCGGCATGGACCATTGGCCTGTCAATTTTTTTTTTCATCAGAATGAAGGCATTCCAAAGGGCACTGTTCCATAAGATGCTGGAATTTTTTTATTGTATTTTTTTTGTTGCTTCCTCATGGCTGGATAAAAGGTCATGGCCTGGTCAGCTCTGTCCACACCTCATATAGTGTGGTTGTAGTCCAACGCAACCTGTGGCTTCATCACATCCTTTCCACCTTTGGAGTGTACCATTACGGTGGAGGTGTTATGAATAGTACTCATAAGGCACACGTCTTTTTTGTCCCGCCACCACTGTGCCATCATTTTCCCTTTCTGCCAGGCAACTACTTCTCCTGCCCCAAGGTTTTAATTGGCAAAGGTTGACGGCATGTCACGCCGGTTAGGCCTCATGGTCCCATATGCGCCCGTCTTGTTCAGGAGAAGAAACTCGTAGAGTTCTGGGGACGTATAACAATTGTCTGTGGTGACACAGTAGCCCTGGATCAGCAATGGCTCAATCAAGGAAAGAACCAAAGCGGTTGCCATTCCAAAACTGCTGAATGGCTGATAAAATTTTGTCCCTTTCCCGTTGTACAGGACTGAGTTACAGATGTACCCAGAGCTGGATTCACACAGCATAAATGACTTTATGCCAAATCGAGCTTGCTTTTATGTGATATATTGTATCCAGCTGAGTCTACCTTTGTAGGCCATGAGACTTTCGTCAATAGTTATGTCTCTCTCTGGACCATAGGTCTGCTGAAAATTATTCAAAATGAGCTGGTAAATCTCCCAAATTTTTTTTAGCTTTGGAGCTGGATGAGAACGCTCATCAAAGTCTTTATTATTTGCAAAGTGCAAATAATTCATAATCAGCGAAAATGTATATTCCGACATGACGGTGCCAAAAAAAGGTGTGGCCAATAATTTGTTGGTTGTCCAGTACCATTTCTGCAGGGGTTTCCCCACCACAATTATAAGGCCAAGAAACTTCCAGATGTCCCCGCTGGTTACTGGTTCCCATTTTCTGCGCCTTGAAAATCGCTGATGGGTAGGAGCTTGTTAATTTTGGCGATAACTTCATCTGTCAAAAAAAGTTGGAATGTATTCCAAGGGATTGTCATCCTCAACATCCACTTTGATCCCAGGTGCTCCTGTAAACGGAAATCTTGGTACCGCAATCAATTGAGCACCAAGTCCACACATCACTGGGCACAGTCGCAGGATCTTTGCTGAAATCACGTTATGCATCTGATGACAAACTTCCCCACGAGTCGCTGTCACTCAACTCCTCTGCAAGCGATTCCCTATCTCTGTCGCTTTTTTCCAGTAGGTCGCATAGCGATTTTGAGGTAGAGGCTTGCTTTTTTGATGCCATGGTCGCTGTTCAGTTTACAGTCACAAAGTACAGTAAATTTGCAGACAAGGGCACTGGAAAAAGCACTGGGGGGCAATCTAAGGTCACTGTATTTTATTTTTTATTGTAATCCAATAGGATTACATTGTATCAGTGTGTTTTACTTTATACTGTTTGAATTTGGCGCCGTTCCGCCCCCCTGCGTCGTGACGCTAGCAGGGAAGGGTATCAGGGGAACACAGTGCATCGGGTGGAAGATCCCATCACCGTGCACTGCGGAAATTCATCGCTGGATCCCAGGGAAAAGGTAAATAATCTCTTCCAGCATCCAGCGAGGGGATTCCCGAGTGTGGCTCAGGGTTACCGATAATAGCACAGAAATCTCACCTTGAGCCACACTCGGAATTACCGCTAGGCAGGTTAAATCCTATTCTGGCTGTTGCCATGATGATTGTAGGCATGTGAAGCCCAATTGCAACCTCTTCCGGAAATACCTATGGAGAGCATACCTCCCAACTGTCCCTGATTTTGAGGGACTTTCCCCTCATTTGGAGCAATGTCCCTCTGTCCCTCATTCCTCCTCTTTTTGGTCTGATTTATACAGATGTATATAAAATGCACTTTTTATCTATCAAAAAGTGTTTCCCAGTGCTAAACCTTTCATCTGATTTCTAAATGTCTGCATTTGTCATTTCCAAAAGCCAATATAAAAAAATACTAGTGGTAAAAAAGCACTTGTGTGTTTAACCAATGTTATTTTTTGTACACTTCCCCTTTAAGGGGGCGTGGCAAGGGTGTGTTTCAATGCCTGCATACTTTTTGTGATAGGTGTCCTGCATTCCCATCTCAGAAACTTGGGAGGTACAGGAGAGGTGCATAATGGGTAACCAGCATGTACCTCTCGATATCAGGCATGCACAATGATCCTGAGGACGTAGCACCGATTGTTTAGGAAAGTTGCCATAACAACGGGAGGAGAAGGAAGGTCCTGCCCCGTTTTTATGGCAAACGGCTTAAATCGTGTCATTTCTTGTTGGGAAATAACGCGATTTTTGCTCACAGTACTGCCCACTGACTCCTGGGAAATGATGACTCACATCTCCCAGGAGCACAGGCGAGGGAGGAAGTGACGAGGAGCACCATGCACCAGGAAGTTTCAGATTAGGAGCCACTACATAGCAACAGGGCATTTCTGGTAAGTATTAGACATGTACGTTCCCGTTCGTAACAAATGGATTTCCGTACAAATTTGTTAGTATTCGTACATTCATATCAATTCGAACATCCGAAAAGCCGAAAGAACCAAAATACGAAAATTCCGGAATTACGAATAAGCAAAATAACGAACAGGCGAAAATACGAACGTATGATTGGACAATCCTACTAAAATACGAAACACCGAAAAAGCAAAAGAACGAAAATGACATCTATAACGAACAATTTGCATTCCGTATTTTAAATCCTTTGTCTGTTCGTATTTTCATTCGTATGTTCGTATTTTCATTTGTGTGTTTTGTAAATCCGTTTCTTTGTCTGTGTAAATTTGTGTACTTGTATCATTCTTTCGAATGGGCACTGGGCAGTGTAGTTAGTGAGTGATGTATCTTACTTAATATCTTAGCCAATCAGCTTATCTCTTTTGTGCTGAGTAACATTGTACAGTGTAAAGCCTCGTACACGATCAACTTTTCCGTGGATTTTTGTCTGAAGGAGCACGATCGCCGCCGCCGCCGCGCGATTGCTCGTTACAGAGCGGGGACCGGGAGCTTTGTTTGTAAACACAAAGCTCTCGGTCCTGTCAGCGGGGGAAATGCTGATCTTCTGTTCATACAATGTATAAACAGAAGATCAGTAATTTCCCCTAGTAAATCCACCCCCCATACAGTTAGAACACACCAGGAACATACTTAACCCCTTCCCTGCCCCCTAGTGTTAACCCCTTCACTGCCAATGTCATTTTTATAGTAATCCAATGCATTTTTATAGCATTGATCGCTATAAAAATGCCAATGGTCCCAAAAATGTGTCAAAAGTGTCCGAAGTGCCTGCCATAATGTCGCAGTACTGAAAAAAAAAAGCTGATCGCCGCCATTACTAGTAAAAAACAAATATTAATAAAAATGCCATAAAACTACCCCCTATTTCATAAACGCTATAACTTTTGCGCAAACCAATCAATAAACACTAATTGCGATTTTTTTTTACGAAAAATATGTAGAAGAATACGTATCGGCCTAAACTGAGGAAAAAAATAATGTTTTTTTATATATTTTTTGGGGATATTTATTATAGCAAAATGTAAAAAATATTGAATTTTTTTCAAAATAGTCGCTCTATTTTTGTTCATAGCGCAAAAAATAAAAACCGCAGACATGATCAAAAACCACCAAAAGAAAGCTCTATTTGTGGGAAAAAAAAGGACGCCAATTTTGTTTGGGAGCCACGTCGCACGACCACACAATTGTCAGTTAAAGCGACGCAGTGCCGAATCGCAAAAAGTGCTCTGGTCATTGGGCAGCAATATGGTCCGGGGGTTAAGTGGTTAATACTATTACAGGTCTGTGGGTGGAACTCTGCTTTAGAATATCCTTTTGTAAGCTCTCAGATTTAGCATCATACAATCACTTAAATCACAAAAAAAAAAGGTGAACATGACAGTTTTAAAGGGATATTACCTTTGATAAAAAAAAATATATATATATATATATATATATATATATATGGCAAGGATTTTATTGGATATGATATCATCTATGATATCATCTAAGCTCAGTTTGTGCTTTGCATCGCAAATACATATAAACACATATAAAAACATACATTGAAACAAGTGATGCCATGCAATAAATAGCAATAAATAGTTTTTTTTCCTGTACAATATTTCAGTCTACAAAGTGGGCATAAATCACATCCTTATAATACATCGATATAGTCACTTACTGCCAATTAAGAAATTAATGACACCTTTCTTCTGCAGCCCCAGAGGGTTCATGAATTAATAGGCTAGCTAGAAACCATTGCCATTAATAATTAGCGAATTTCTACAATACTGATGGTAATGGATGGGAAAAAAACGAATGTGACTCAATATACAATTATATTCAAAGATCATTTATATATTTTTTTTAATTAGGTATTACCAACCTGTGTCTACATTCAGTTTATAACTGTATATGTAGGAAATGCAGCAACATTTTCTTGCACGTCTATAGCCTCATACACACGATCGGATTTTCCGACGGGAAAAGTGTGATGACAGGCTGTTGTCGGAAAATCCAACCGTTTGTATGCTCCATCGGACAATTGGATTGGCCCCCAAAAAATGTAGGATAGCATGCTTTTAAATTTTCCGACAACAAATGTGTTTTGTTGTATTATCCGATCGTGTGAATCCAAAGTACAAGCACGCATGCTCAGAAGTAATGCTAGCCATAACACAACATTAGTAGAAGTTGCCCAAAGGGTGGCGCTAAAGAGCTGAAAAACCATGTGGTTTTGTATTTGTTGCCAGACAATTCTTTGCCGTTTGTATGCAATACAAGTTCCTGGCCAACGCCCTTCAGACAAAAGTTCTACGCTTTGTCCGCTGAAAATACGAACGTGTGTACGTGGCTTTTTTTTTTTGATCAGACTCACTGTGTGGTTTGTGCTTTTACATTAGCAGTTCTACAAGGATATTAAAGGATAACTTTACCTTTAAAAGTATTTTTTTTTGCTAACCCTTAAGGCTCATACACACGATTAGACTTTTTGACAACAATTGTCCGACGGACGTGTTGTATCGGACAATCCGACCGTGTGTGTATGCTCCATCGGACAATTGTTTTCGGTTTTTCATCAGACAAATGTTCGCTGTGCAAGCTCTCAAATTTTTCGGCAACAAATGTCCGATGGAGGATAATCAGATCATGTGTATACAAGTCCATCAGACTAAAGTCCAAAGTACAAACACGCATGCTCAGAACCAATGCTAAAGATCAGACAACAATAGCAGAAGTTGCCCAAAGGGTGGCGGTAAAGAGCTGAAAAAACACGTGATTTGGTGAATGTTGGCTGAATATGTTCTGTGCCGTGTGTATGCAGAACAAGTTAAAGGCCAATGCCCATTTGGACCAAAATCCACAGAAAAAAAGCTTTGCAATGCCTCATGGGACTTACAGTTTCGCAACAGCTGGAGGGCCACCAGTTTGAGATCCCTGCTCTACAAGCTTTGCACATCTAGAGAGTGATAGTTTTGCCCAGTCTTCTTTGCAAAACAGCTCAAGCTCTGTCAGTTTGGATGGGGAGCGTCTGTGAACAGAAATATTCCATATAGACATGGATAAGCGATGTTTGGGGTGGAGGAACTTGAATGGCCTGCACAGTCCTGACCTCAACCGAATAGAACACCTTTGGGATGGATTAAAGCGGAGAGTGTGAAGCCCCGTACACACGGCCGAGGTTCTCGGCAGAAACCAGCGAGAACCTCGCTGGGATCCTCATTCTGCCGAGAACCTCGGCCGTGTATACGGATTCGCCGAGCCCAGCCCGTCGGGAAACCCGTTGAGCAAATAGAGAGCAGGTTCTCTATTTGCTCGACGGCCCGCCGGGATGAATGGCTGGTTGCCTTTACAGACGGGCTGGTCCCCGAATCTGACGGCCGGCCGAGAACCTCGATGGGCGGAACGATGTGTTCCGCCCGTCGAGGTTCTCGGCCGTGTGTACGGGGCCTCAGCCAGGCCTTCTTGTCCAACATCAGTGCCTGACCTCACAAATACGTGGAAGAATGGTGAAACATTCCCATAGACACTCCTAAACCTTGTAGACAGCCTTCCTAGAAGCAGCAGTGGTGCGTCCATAAAGGGCTCTCCTGTCAATCTCTCTCACCATACATAAATTCATGCATTGCATATCTATGGTCCCTGCTGCCACCTCCTATCCATTGTCGGGAGCCAGGCATATGAATTACAACGGCTGGTGTGTTTTGGAAGCGCCTGATTAGACCCCTAGGCCTGTGGGCTTCCAAAAGGGTAAACAGTGGGTGCACTGCTGTGTGGTATGTTATGGAAGAGATACATCGCTTCCCTAACACTGACCCGCCTCTCAGCCAATCAGGTTGCTCAGGTCTGGTTACCTGTCACCTAATTGGCTGAAACAACAAGCGCTGCCCTTGGACGCCTGACGGAAGGAGAGGACGGTAGTGCAAGAGACATGAAGGACCCCGCTCGTCGCTGTCAACCGCTGCCCCACAAGATCGGGTAAGTGCCGGGCAGACAACGAGCATTTGGAACAGTGGCAGCATTTGATTGGCACAGTGGTTGCAATTGATGGCACAGTGGCTACAATTGATGGCACAGTGGCTACAATTGATGGCACAGTGGCTGCAATTGATGGCACAGTGGCTACAATTGATGGCACAGTGGCTGCAATTGATGGCACAGTGGCAAAGTTTGATGGGCACATTCACAGCATTTGATGGCACAGTGGCAGCATTTGATGGCAGTGTCAGCTTTTGATGGTACAGTGGCTGCATTTGATGGCACAGTGGCTCTAATTGATGGCACAGTTGCAGCATTTGATGGCACATTGGCAGAATTTGATGGCACAGTGGCAACAATTTATGGCACAGTGGCAACAATTGATGGCACAGTCGCAGCATTTGATGGCACAGTGCAGGCCCGGAGTGGCTAATTGGGAGAACCGGGATAAATCCCGGTGGGCTGGTCGGGTTGCGGGCCGGTGGCGTAGCCAGTATGTGTGACCATCGATTAATCAATGTAATTTTAATTTCTGTGACCCCGCTCCGGCCGCCATATTTAGGTTCAGGCCGGCCCCTGGTGCCCTGTGATTGGGTACAGTGGACATGTGCGGCGGGCGGGGCTGGCCTGACCTATTCTCAATCGTGGGGGAGCAGGGCTGGCCTGGCCTATCCTCATCCTCGGGGGAGCGTGGCTGGCCCGGCCTATCCTGCGAGCTGTGGATGCTTGCTGTCTCTCCTCCTCCTCCTCTCTGAGTGGATCCGTCATGTCCCCGTCGGGGCGGCCAGGCAGTGTAACAGGCAGCAGCGCAGACCGCAGAGGCAGAGCAGGAAGAAAAAAAGGTGAGAGATTCCCTTGTAAGTTTTGCTGCTGACAGGGGGGGGGGGGAGTAGGTATTTGTCTGGGGAGAGGGAGAAGCCAGAAAGTCGTTGTACTGTAACATGTAGTGCATTGTGTATTGGTCAGTGTGTGTGTGTGTGTGTATTGGTCTGTCTGTGTGTGCATTGCGTATTGATCAGTGTGTGTGTGTGCATTGCGTATTGATCAGTGTGTGTGTGTGCATTGCGTATTGATCAGTGTGTGTGTGTTTGCATTGCGTATTGATCAGTGTCTGTGTGTATTGGTCAGTGCGTGTGTGTGTGTGTGTTGTGCATTGCGTATTGATCAGTGTGTGTGTGTGCATTGTGTTTTGGTCAGTGTGTGTGTGTGTGTTTGCATTGCGTATTGATCAGTGTCTGTGTGTATTGGTCAGTGCGTGTGTGTGTGTGTGTATTGGTCAGTGTGTGTGTGCACATTGCGTATTGATCAGTGTGTGTGCATTGTGTGTTGGTCAGTGTGTGTGTGTGTATTGTGTATTGGTCAGTGTGTGTGTGTGCATTGTGTATTGGTCAGTGTGTGTGTGTATTGTGTATTGGTCAGTGTGTGTGTGTGCATTGTGTATTGGTCAGTGTGTGTGTGTGCATTGTGTATTGGTCAGTGTGTGTGTGTGCATTGTGTATTGGTCAGTGTGTGTGTGTGCATTGTGTATTGGTCAGTGTGTGTGTGTATTGCGTAGCGGTCTGTGTATGTGCAGGGCAATGCGGAGCAGTCTGTGTGAATACTAATTCTTAAAGCGGAGATTCACCCAAAAATCAACTTTCTACCACTAGATCCAGCATACTGCTGACATTTGCAGTATGCTGGATTTTTTTTTTTTTTTTGTACTTATCGTTCTCGCGGTCTTTCTTTTCTGGCACAGAGCAGGGAATCCTGTGGGGGAATAGGCGTTCCTAAAACAAGCATAGTTGATTGACGGGCTTGGATAGCGCATCACGCCTTCCAAAAGTAGCCAAAGTGACATTCGGCTGTTTATGGCGCTATACGGCACCTGCGCCTGCCGTGTAGAGCTGCATTTGATGGCACAGTGCAGGCCCGGAGTGGCTAATTGGGAGAACCGGGATAAATCCCGGTGGGCTGGTCGGGTTGCGGGCCGGTGGCGTAGCCAGTATGTGTGACCATCGATTAATCAATGTAATTTTAATTTCTGTGACCCCGCTCCGGCCGCCATATTTAGGTTCAGGCCGGCCCCTGGTGCCCTGTGATTGGGTACAGTGGACATGTGCGGCGGGCGGGGCTGGCCTGACCTATTCTCAATCGTGGGGGAGCAGGGCTGGCCTGGCCTATCCTCATCCTCGGGGGAGCGTGGCTGGCCCGGCCTATCCTGCGAGCTGTGGATGCTTGCTGTCTCTTCCTCCTCCTCTCTGAGTGGATCCGTCATGTCCCCGTCGGGGCGGCCAGGCAGTGTAACAGGCAGCAGCGCAGACCGCAGAGGCAGAGCAGGAAGAAAAAAAGGTGAGAGATTCCCTTGTAAGTTTTGCTGCTGACAGGGGGGGGGGGAGTAGGTATTTGTCTGGGGAGAGGGAGAAGCCAGAAAGTCGTTGTACTGTAACATGTAGTGCATTGTGTATTGGTCAGTGTGTGTGTGTGTGTGTATTGGTCTGTCTGTGTGTGCATTGCGTATTGATCAGTGTGTGTGTGTGCATTGCCTATTGATCAGTGTGTGTGTGTGCATTGCGTATTGATCAGTGTGTGTGTGTTTGCATTGCGTATTGATCAGTGTCTGTGTGTATTGGTCAGTGCGTGTGTGTGTGCATTGCGTATTGATCAGTGTGTGTGTGTGCATTGTGTATTGGTCAGTGTGTGTGTGTGTGTTTGCATTGCGTATTGATCAGTGTCTGTGTGTATTGGTCAGTGCGTGTGTGTGTGTGTGTATTGGTCAGTGTGTGTGTGCACATTGCGTATTGATCAGTGTGTGTGCATTGTGTGTTGGTCAGTGTGTGTGTGTGTATTGTGTATTGGTCAGTGTGTGTGTGTGCATTGTGTATTGGTCAGTGTGTGTGTGTATTGTGTATTGGTCAGTGTGTGTGTGTGCATTGTGTATTGGTCAGTGTGTGTGTGTGCATTGTGTATTGGTCAGTGTGTGTGTGTGCATTGTGTATTGGTCAGTGTGTGTGTGTGCATTGTGTATTGGTCAGTGTGTGTGTGTATTGCGTAGCGGTCTGTGTATGTGCAGGGCAATGCGGAGCAGTCTGTGTGAATACTAATTCTTAAAGCGGAGATTCACCCAAAAATCAACTTTCTACCACTAGATCCAGCATACTGCTGACATTTGCAGTATGCTGGATTTTTTTTTTTTTTTTGTACTTATCGTTCTCGCGGTCTTTCTTTTCTGGCACAGAGCAGGGAATCCTGTGGGGGAATAGGCGTTCCTAAAACAAGCATAGTTGATTGACGGGCTTGGATAGCGCATCACGCCTTCCAAAAGTAGCCAAAGTGACATTCGGCTGTTTATGGCGCTATACGGCACCTGCGCCTGCCGTGTAGAGCTGACTGCGCAGGCGCCGTAAACACCCGAGTGTCAAATGTCAGCAGTATGCTGGATCTAGTGGCAGAAAGTTGATTTTTGGGTGAACCTCCACTTTAAACAAAAATAGATTTTGATACTGTCCTGTTATTTTATTGTTCTAAGGGTCCTTTCAGACGTCCGCATCCGTTTACGGACTTGTAATGCATCCCTATGGGATCGCGTCCGCAAAGATCCGCGTCCGTACAGATCCGATTTTTCGTACGGAAGAAAACCCTATTTTTCTTCCGTCTGGCGGATCGGATCGGATGAATACAGACAGACGGTCCGTTTTCATCTGATTATCCATAGGGGAGAGTGAAGGAAAGACAGGGCGGTCTCTGCACAGTGTGCGGGGACCGCCCTGTCCGCCGACAGCTCAGCGGGGATTTACGCATGATCCCCGCTGAGCCGACGGACACACACGGGGCGGATCGAAAAACGGTCCGCTCCGTGTGAAAGGACCCTTATAAATCTTCACTGTGAAGCAAAACTTAGGTTACTGTATTTGCACTGAATCGGAAATATTTTTTTGAAAAATTCAATGAATTACAAGTTGTAGAGAACAGTGCGCCATTGCAAGCTTATATTTTGAGTTTTTAATTACATTATTTTAATAGTCGTGAACTAAAGTGGGCTGGTCTAAGGCATGAAACTCCAGGGCTGAAAATGAGTCCCACTCCGGCCCTGGCACAGTGGCAGCATTTGATGGCACAGTGGCAGCATTTGATGGGCACAGTCGCAACATTTGATGGCACAGTGTCAGCTTTTGATGGCACAGTGTCAGCTTTTGATGGTACAGTGGCAGCATTTGATGGCACAGTGGCAGCTTTTGATGGTACAGTGGCTGCATTTGATAGCACAGTGGCTGCATTTGATGGCACAGTGGCTACAATTGATGGCACAGTTGCAGCATTTAATGGCACAGTGACAGCGTTTGATGGCACAGTGGCAACAATCGATGTTTTTTTTTTCAATTTTTTTTTTAGTTTGTTTGCACCCCCCAAATTATTTTTTAGCACCAGCCACCACTGCCTAGAAGAGTTGAAGCTGTTTAAGCTGCAAAGGGTGGGACAACTCAATATTGAACCCCATGGACTAAGACTGGGATGCCATTAAAGTTCATGTGCGTGTAAAGGCAGGCGTCCCAATACTTTTGACAATATAGTGCAGCTTCTCCATACATCTATAGGTAAAATATATCTTAAAAAAAAAAAAAACACCCTACTTATATCGACTCGAGTTTTCTCCACTGGGGAAAACAAAAAAGGAATAGACTGGGTGTGGACAGAGAACTTTCTATAGAGAACAAGCGGCCAGCATCACAGTCGAGGATTTATACAACTTCCCATGGACAGGTTTCAACCAAACACAGCTGCAAACACTGCTTACCAGGGCCCAAAGGAGGACCTGTCATAAGATGTTAAATGAAGGTCATCAGTCGGTGTCACCCTTAGTAGTGTCCCGGGAAGGAGGGACATCACATGCCTGACACCAGGCATTTATATCCCCCGTCTTTCACCCATTTGTTCTAAAGCTCACATACATCAGGCCCCAAATAATCCACACTCCCCAGGGCTCGGCATTTATCATTATCCTCTTAGAAGAAGGCCTGGAAGTATGGAGGTTTCGATTTTCTGGCTTGTTCTGCTCAAGGCAGTATGACTTTCTAGAATATTTAATAGAACTGTGAGCAATATACTATACAGTATACACACAATGTGCTATGTCTGTGATGAAACTGTCTTGACTTACTTCCCCAGATGGCGGCATTAAACATCGTACCTGCGTTCCAGACTCTGCATTTTATTGGCTGATGAATCAGGTCCTGTTTCCTGGCCCCAGTATGACAGACACATATTTTTCAGTCTGCAGAAATCATGCCCACAAAATGTTCTATGGATGTAAAATTGCTAGCTCATCCATCACGGCGCTGCCCCCCTCCTCGGCTGCGGTGCACACCTTAAAACGTTCAACAGTTTTTATTCCTGGAATGGCGTGAAATACGTCCAGCTATTTAACTTCAGCCACGTCCCATTAATATGTTTAACTCGGAATGCATTTATCAGCCTATCGCAGCCGCCGGAACATTGTTTGGGAATATGAAAGAATATTTCGCTGTGTGAATAAATACAAATGCGTGTTTGGCACTGTTCTGTTTATGGAAAAAAGATGAGTTAGTCCGACAGATTCTGACTATGATCAATGGAAAAATGAGAATATTCCTAATTTATTACAGTGTCTGAAGTAAGAACTGTCTGGATTATGCCCTATCAGGCAATCAGATTCACAAATGCCAGAGGAAATGATAGTTGATGAATGGAAGCCTTAAAGCTGGACTTCAGACAAACAGCTAAATACACAAATAAAATACAGACAGCATAGGGGTGTTCCGGGTGTGCCTAGGCACACCCTGTAACGGGAGGGCCCGTGGAACCCAGAAGCTCTTAGAAAGCATGAGCCAGAAAATAATGGACATTCAGAATATGTCTTGGACTACCTGAGATGAGATTATTATGTAATTATTATCCACAATATATTCCAAAATATCTTTAAAGAACGAATTACTGTTTGTTGATTCTGAACTCAACAGGTTAATTGAAAGGTGTTAATGTCATCACCTCCAGCTACCTGGCTGCCTGTGTAATGTAAATTGAATCCAGACTAACTTCTAAAGATCTTCTCTTTGTGGATTGGGCTAATTGACCCTGTAATTATGTGAAGGTGTATCGATAAAATGTGTATTGTAAGTTAGCAGACAGCCTAAAGGTCAGGTGTCTGAGTCATCAGCTGTAGTTAACTAGATCATGTAAATTAGGTCAGGTCTCGGAGCCAGTGTGTCTGCTAGGAGATGTATTGAGGATGATGTGTATTGGGGGGCTCGTTAGTTAACCAGTGTGTGATGTTGTGGGTGGAGTTGGGTAATTGTTCATTTGGTTACTGCAGTATCCTAAATTGTATATAAGAGCTGTATTTCTCAATAAAGGGTCAGACCTGCTTTAACCCCATACAGAGCTGTGTCTCGTATTATTCTTATGGGTCTCATTCGCCTGATTGTGGGGTGTCGGTAGCTGCCTTGTGTTTGGTAAGGGAATATCCTAAACGGCTTTAACCCCTGTCCCATTTGGGGTGCCGTTACACACCCTAATCACCCTGTGCTGTGCCGATTCCCCCTGCTTCCTGTCTCTCCCCTCCCCTCAGAAGCAGGGCAGGGGCTGGTAAATATGTCATTAACCAGCCTCTTGCTTTTATGAATAAACACAGTGAGTGATCTGTACTGATCGCTCCTGTCTTCATTTTTAACTGAAGCATGGTAAACTACATTTACTGCAGGCAGAAAGGGAAAGGAGATTCTCTGCCCTCAGTTTCTTTCTCTGTCTCAAAAGTGAGACACCAGGGGTATATACTGAACAGACCTAACTAGTAGAATGCAGGTTCCCTGATTACAGCGAGCAAACTAAATTTACCCAACAAACAATCACAGCCACACTGGTACAGTGAGGCAACTAAATGTACCTATCAAAACACCGCTCCACAAAATACAGTGAGTCAACATTAAACCTACTGTATCTAACCTAATCCTAGCACCTACCTAGTCCTTAGAAAGTCCTCTCCCTTCTTCTTGTTCTCTCGGTTCGTTTTCAGCCTTCATAGTGGGCACTAGAACAGGCGTCACTAAATAGCGGACCATGGTCGGGAACTAGACCTACTGACAGTCCTATCCAGGCTGAGGCTGTGCCACGGCCGGGTGTCCTCTCCTGGGCCTCCGACCTGGCCACCAATGTCATCCTCGCAGCAGGTGGGGCGAGAGGAGCTGCAGATCAGGACTGAGGAACGGGAGCTTCCCAAGGTATTATGTTAACATGCGGGTAATTCCCTTGTGTTGTGTTAAGGGGCACTGTGATGTGTAAAGAGGCACTACAATGTAAAGGGGGGCAGTGATGTGAAGGGGAACTGAGGACATTGTGGGACTGCTTTAAAGAGAGGACTGTGATGTAAAGGGCACTATGATGTGAAAGGTATGCCAAAGATGATGATGTACAGGGGTACCATAATGTGTTATTGCGCTAACAAGATTTGGACCTCTGCCGGAAAGGAAATTTTGCTGGCTGGGACCCTGTAAATTTTAATTCAAGACCCCTGGTGTAGAAGATCATTGTCCATTGACACTTTGATATGACCAGTGAACTTGTAGAACTACAGTGCCCTACAAAAGGTATTCACCCCCTTGGCCTTTTACCTATTTTGTTACATTACAGTCTTTAGTTCAATGTTTTTTTTTATCTGAATTATATGAGATGGATCAGAACACAATAGTCTAATTGGTGAAGTAAAAATAGAAAAATATATACAAATAGATACATAAAACTATTTTTCAGAAATAAAAAACTGATAATTGGCATGTGCGTATGTATTCACCTCCTTAGTTGCAAAGCCCATAAAAAGCTCTGGTGCAACCGATTACCTTCAGAAGTCACATAATTAGTGAAATGATGTCCACCTGTGTGCAATCTAAGTGTCACATGATCTGTCATTACATATACACACTTTTTTGAAGGGCCTCAGAGGCTGCGACACCTAAGCAAGAGGCACCACTAACCAAACACTGCCATGAAGACCAAGAAATTCTTCAAACAAGTAAGGGACAATCTTGTTGAGAAGTACAAGTCAGGGTTAGGTTATAAAAAAAATAGGAGATCAAATACCACCAAAAGAAAGCTCTACTTGTGGGGAAAAAAGGACGTCAATTTTGTTTGGGAGCCACGTCGACCGCGCAATTGTCAGTGCCGGAAGCTGAAATTTCACCTGGGCAGGAGGGGGGTATATGTGCCCAGTAAGCAAGTGGTTAAGTAGAGCGGACGGAACGTGTTGCATCTTGTAATTTAAAAAGTTCTTTAAGGTAGGGGGGGGGCATGTCCATGGATGCATTGATGTGCAAGAAGGGAAACTTTGTACTAAATCCTGGCGGAGACATGGGATGTAAATGTGTTGGAATGGCCTAGTCAAAGCCCAGACCTCAATCCAATAGAAAATCTGTGGCAGACTTAAAGATTGCTGTTCACAAGCGCAAACTATTCAACTTGAAGGAGCTGGAGCAGTTTTTCAAGGAGGAATGGGCAAAAATCCCAGTGGAAAGATGTGGCAAGCTCATAGAGACTTATCCAAAGCAACTTGGAGCTGTGAGCGCCGCAAAAGGTGGCTCTACAAAGTACTGACTTTAGGGGGGTGAATAGTTATGCACTTTGACTTTTTTCTGTTATTTTGACATTTTTGTTCTTTGCTTCACAACAGGGCTGAACTGAGACCAAAATTTGTCCCTGGACTTCATCCAGACCGACCCCCTTTAAGTTTGCAAACACGCACAAAAACAGTATATAAACTTTACGCAATTGTGCAAAAAAACAAACGTAGCTTAACATAAGGATCCCTCACTCACCTCTTTTATTATTTCGCTTATCCTCCTCTATATTTTTCTCATTCTTCTCACATCACTGCATGAAGTGGAGGGCGAGCTGCATAGCCATTACTTTGACAGGCTGTCACTGAAACCGGCCCACTGAGCCATCGGCCCACCGGGAAACTCCCTGTAGTCCCTATGGCCAGTACATGCCTGCTTCACAATAAAAAACTAAAAACATCTTAAAAGTTGTTTGCAATTCCCTCTAAATTAAATTATGTAAATCCTCAAACAATCCATGTTAATTCCAGGTTGTGAAGCAATAAAACACGAAAAATGCCAAGGGGGGTGAATACTTTTGCAAAGCTCTGTATATTGGAATAAACGGCATCTTACTGGATAACTGAGCTGTCTGTGGAGAGCGATCATTCAGCAGATAATTGTACTGGCCAGATGGACCGAGGCCATTTTGAAAATGTAGTCACCTTAGTATAGATATACTTTAAAGTGGATGTAAACCCACTCTCATCCTTTCTAAACTACTGCCATAGTGCTGATCTATAAGGATATAGATGCCTCCTGCATGTATCCTTACCTGTCATATGTCTCCCCTCTGTCTGTTATAAGAACTGAAAAACTGCAGATTCTGTGGGTGGGTCTGTTGTCTGGAGCTCTGTGGGTGGAGTTGTGATGTCAGTAGACTCCCCGCCCTCCTCTACACTCCCCTTGTCAACATGCATTTTTTCCTATGTATTCCTAAGGCCGCGTACACACGATCGAACATGTCCGCTGAAACTGGTCCGCAGGCCAGTTTCAGCGGACATGTTCGATTGTGTGTACGGCCTATCGGACCGTTTTCCAGCGGACAAAAGTTTCCAAACATGCTTAGAAACCTGTCTGCTGGAAACCTGTCCGTCGGACATGTTCGATGGTTAGTACACGAAATCATCGGACCAAAATCCTGCGCATGCTCAGAATCAAGTCCACGCATGCTTGGAAGCATTGAACTTAATTTTTTCATCACGTCTTTGTGTTCTACGTCACCGCGTCCTGATCTGAGGGGATTTTGGTCCGATGGTGTGTACGCACATCAGACCAACAGACAACTTCAGCCTGATCCGATGAAAACGGTCCGTCGGACATGTTTCCTCAGACATGTCTGATCGTGTGTACAGGGCCTTACACTAAATTCTGCTATGATCACTAACATCCAGTCAAAATCCAGAAAAGTAACAACATGACTTCAGATAAGGAGTGGGGGTGGGAATTAGAAGGTAGTGCATGAGATATATAAATAACCTGTCACTCACAGCAAGGGGGCGGAACGGACTAAGGTTTTTTTCTGTAAGTCTGTTTTATTTCACTGAACAATAAAAGAGGATTGCTTAGAGCTGGATTAACTCTGTGTGGCAAGACTGGGCACATGTGATAGGAAATCTTATACATTGTGACATCAAAAATAAAATAAAAATTTTGAGTTAACATCTACTTTAATCACTACTGAATTCTACTTGTGCATTTTACACCCATACGGACCTTTTTGTTCAACTTATTAAATGATCAAACACTGCTCAGAAATGAATCACAAGTTATTTTAGTAGCATAGCCAAGCCTGTGCAGCGCTACCCTTTAACCACTTAAGGACCCCCGCACGCACATATACGGCCACAACATGGCTCGTACAGGCACAAGGGCGTAAATTTACGTCCCCGCCTTCGTGCGGTTCGGGGGTCCCATCGGGACCCCCTCCGCGGCGTGCGGGGGTCCCCCTGGCTCCGGGAGTGATCCTGGACGAGCGGGCGGATGTCAGTGTTTACCCGCCCCCCCGCGAACGCTCCCAGCCAATGCGCGCGCTCCCCCTTTGTATCACTTCCTCCTCCTGTGTAAACACAGGAAGGGGGAAGTGATGTAATCTCCCATCGCAGCGGTATTTCCAACCGCTGCGATGGGAGAAACACCTCACAGTAAGTCCTGCACTAACACTACACTGACATACACACACATAGGCATACTTAACCCCTTGCGATCTGCCCCCCCACCCCCCTGTCACAGTGTCACTGAATGCAGTGATCTAATCACTGCATTTAGTGTCAGTGTGACAGGCAGTGTAAAATCAGTTAGTGTTAGGTTCAGGATAGCCCCCCCACCCCCCCTAATAAAGTTTTAACCCCCTGATCACCGCCCTAGTTAACCCTTTCACTCCCTATTGCCAGCGTCACTAAGCGATCATTTTTCTGATCGCTGTATTAGTGTCGCTGTTCCCGCTAGGTAGCTATTTTTTTTTATCGCGATTTATTTTTTTACTAAAGACATGTGGCTAAATAAATTTTGGCCTAAATGTTTTACTAAAATTTAGTTTATTTGATTTTTTTTAACAAAAAGTAAAAAATAGTGTTTTTTTTTCAAAAATGTCGCTCTATTTTTGTATATAGCGGAAAAAATAAAAATCGCAGAGGTGATCAAATACCACCAAAAGAAAGCTCTATTTGTGGGAAGAAAAGGACGCAAATTTTGTTTGGGAGCCACGTCGCACGACCGCGCAATTGTCTGTTAAAGCGACGCAGTGCCGAATCGCAAAAACACCTTGGGTCATTTACCAGCGTATTGGTCCGGGTCTTAAGTGGTTAAAGAAAGAATACAAATGAATAAACGAGATTAGCATGTCCTAATTTTTCCTTCATGTGAGTAGTAACTAAGTGGATGTCTAGCATGTTAAACAAAAATCAATGTCCTGACTGCCTTTGTTAATTATATGTTAAGCCTTTTGATCAGGTCGGGTTAGGGGAAGTTTACAGATCCAGCCTCGGTGATTTGGCCGCACATTACCGCCGCTCTTCCCTTCACCGCCAACGAAGAAGGATTTTTTTTGTCTCCCTGTTGTTTTGCAAGTTACAATCTGCGCACAAATAAAGAAATAACAGAAGCAAACAAATGATTGCATCTGCTGGAAAAAAAGTGCACTAACTTTATTACCATTTAAGTGAACAATATTATATCTCCACAGCACAACACTGGCGAAGAAAGCCATTCCACTGTACCCACTGATGGATGCAATACCCACATTTATTGTGACTGCTTTTTAATACATTTTATGATGCAGTGAAAAAAGTACTGTTTACTTCTATGTCTTGCCACATTTATTTTATATCAAATTTTATTACTGCTTAATGGCTAAGGCTTTCCAGAATGCAAGACAGAAACAAGAGGAAAAATATACGTCCTGCTGTCTTTAGAAACTGTATTATATGGCAGGTGAGTCACTCCGTATTTCTAGGCGCTGAATAGACCTTGGCACTTTTGCAATGGTTAATTACTCTGCCAAGGTTCTTAGCCTGTTGTGTAGGTGTTTTGGATTTAAAGTGGTGGTTTTGTTGGGAGCTGTGGTGGCTCAACGTGATTGGCACTGCGCTGACAAGCCGTTCACCTCTGCAGCCAAGGGTTCGGATCCCGGTCTCGGCTACATGTGAATTGAGTTTGGTGGTCACAGCCCGGCTCCCGGTGGGTGTGCTATGCAAGGTACGCCTGTGCTTAGTATGCCCACCCCCCCCCAAAAACCACCACACTTGCACGCACACGAAATTGGTTTAACACACATGCACTTTGGCCATGCGGTCTCCTAAAATAAAGAGAGGCGAAGGACCTACGAGGCTGGCTGGGTGGGCTAGGCCCCCTCACTCCCTCATAGGGGGAGTCCCTCTGCCCCGTTCGGCCCCAGTTGGGCTCCCAAGAGGAGAAGGTAGGGCAGGGTGAGTGGGAGGCCCCCCCTCACACCCGCTATTGCCACCAGGGGCATGGAGAAGGATGGCGATTGCCTCCGGGGGGAGGGTCTGCCTACTCCCAACTCCTGCAGTCCGGCTCCTCTCTCTCTAGTTCACGCACAAAAATACACTTTAAAACAAAGAAAAAATAAAATAAAAAAATAAATCTACTATGTCCCATCCGATCCAGCGCCAGTATGCGTAACGGCTTCCGAAAATAGCCGATTTAGGACTCGGGTATTTGCGGCGCTATACGGCGCCTGCGCACAGACCTAGGAGATGATTGCGCAGGCGCCGTATATCTCCGAGTCCTAAATCGGCTATTTTCGGAAGCCGTGACGCGCGTTTCTGTTAAAAATGTTGTAAATAATTTACTTTTCTCCTTCACTGATGTGAGCTGATGAGGCTTCACTGATAAGCACTGATAGGCTGCAGTGATGGGACCAGGTGGCACAAATATGCAGAACTGATGAGCACTGATGGATGACACTGATGGCCACTGATAGGCTGCACTGATGGACACTGACGAGGCGGCACTGATGAGCACTGATAGGCTGCACTGATGAGGTGGCACTGATGAGGAGGCACAAATATACAGCACTGATAGGTGGCACTGATGGGCACTGACAGGTGATGCTTATGGGCACTCATAGGTGGAACTGATGGGGGTGCTGATGAACAGGCACTGAAAGGCAGCACTGATTGGCATCACTGATGGGCACTGACTGGCATCACTGATGGGCACTGTTGGGGTTGAACTGATGATAAGTGCCCTGATTCCCCTGAGAGGAAATGCTGCTAAATCAGCTCTCCTCTCCTTGCACTCTGTCAGTGTGAGAAGAGGAAAGCCAATAACTGGCATTTCTTTTTTAACAAGTGATCAGCTGTGACTGGACACATCTAATCACATGGGTAAAAAGCATTAGCTCTTTACTAAGCTTGTGGATGCGCCATGTCCCGGGCGCCATTTGTCTATACGGTGGACGGGAGGTGATTAATGACTTTTACAAAAAACATCCCCAAGCATTACATCGTCTTGAGTACATTACTATGTGGTCCTCTATTTTGTAAAATAATGCTTAATTTTTCAGCAGCTCATCCCTTCCCTGTCCTGCAGGTGGCAAGACGTTCCGCAAATTGGATGTGCTCTTATTACATATATAGTTAATCAGGTTGAAAAAAGACACAAATTCATCCAGTTTAGCCCAAAAAAACACACAGGAATCAAGAATCACAGTCCCATACTCACAGATGATCCAGAGGAAGGCAAAAAAAACCAGCAAATCATGCTCCAATTTGCTCCAGCAGGGAAAAAAAATTCCTTCCTTATCCCTGGAAAGGCAATAAATATTAGTATCTAGTTATATTATGTATATTTAGAATCCTAGGCCTTTTTAAAAACAATCTACTGAGCTGGACAGAACCACCTCTGGAGGGAATCTATTGCACATTTTCACAGCTCTTACTGTGAAGAAACTTTTCCGTATTTAGAGATTAAATCTTTTTTCCTCCAGACATAAAGAGTGCCCCCTTGTCCTCTGTGATGACCTTAAAGTGAACAACTCAAGTTCACTATATTGACCCCTTATATATTTACAGTGGAACCTAGGATTACGAACATAATCCATTCCAGGAGAATGCTCGTAATCCAAAGTTTCCCCGTTGAAGTCAATGGAAACGAAAATAATTTGTTCCGCATTGACTTCAATGGCATGCAATACCACATGCGGCCAGAAGTAGGGGGGTGCCGGAGAGCATCAAAAATGGCCGGAAAGGCCCGAGGACACCTCGGCAAACCTCAAAAAGACTCTGACCTCGGCTCTTCCTTGCAAATCCAAACGGCAGCAATCGGCTGCGATCGGAGCCGTTCGGCTCCGACGCCCCCCACCTCAGGTCAAACTCAGTACTGCACAGTGTTTTGGCCCGAATCCTGCTCGTTTTGTGAAACACTCGCATTCCGAATTAGAATTTTTTTAACCACCTAACCCCCGGACCATATTGCTGCCCAATGACCAGAGCACTTTTTGTGATTCGGTACTGCGTCGCTTTAACTGACAATTGCGCAGTCGTGCGACGTGGCTCCCAAACAAAATTGGCGTCCTTTTTCCCCCACAAATAGAGCTTTCTTTTGGTGGTATTTGATAATCTCTGCGGTTTTTATTTTTTGCGCTATAAACAAAAATAGAGCGACAATTTTGAAAAAAATTCAATATTTTTTACATTTTGCTATAATAAATATCCCCCAAAAATATATAAAAAAACTTTTTTTTTCCTCAGTTTAGGCCGATACGTATTCTTCGACATATTTTTCGTTAAAAAAAATCGCAATTAGCGATTATTGATTGGTTTGCCCAAAAGTTATAGTGTTTACAAAATAGGGGGTAGTTTTATGGCATTTTTATTTATATTTTTTTTTACTAGTAATGGCGGCGATCAGTGTTTTTTTTCAGTACTGCGACTTTATGGCGGACACTTCGGACACTTTTGACACATTTTTGGGACCATTGGCATTTTTATAGCGATCAGTGCTAAAAAAAATGCATTGGATTACTATAAAAATGCCATTGGCAGTGAAGGTGTTAACACTAGGGGCAGAGAAGGGGTTAAGTGTGTTCCTGGGTGTGTTCTAACTGTATGGGGGTGTGGCCTCACTAGGGGAAATCACTGATCTTCTGTTCATACATTGTATGAACAGAAGATCAGCGTTTCCCCTGCTGACAGGACCGGGAGCTGTGTGTTCACACCCATAGCTCCCGGTCCTTGCTCTGTAACAAGCGATCGCGTGTGCCCGGCGGCGATCGTACCCGCCGGGCACGCGCGCGGGACTCGGGGGCGAGTGGCCGCAAAGTAGCGGACGTATAGCTACGGGCTCTCGTCCAGCAGAGCCGACTTCCCGCAGTAATATGATTGCGGGCGGTCGGCAACCAGTTAAATATAGTGCTCGTATTGCGAAATTCTCATTAACTGCTTTACTCGCAATCCGAGGTTCCACTGTATACATGTTGATCATATTCCCACTTATTCTCTGCTTCTAAAGAGTGAATAGATTCAGTTCCTCTAATTTTTCCTCATAGCTGAGTCTCCATGGCTCTTATCAGTTTGGTTGTCCTTCTCTGAACTTTCTCCAGTTCCGATATCCTTTTTGAAACTGAAACTGCACTGAACTGCATATTCCATATTCCTCTCTTAATTCAAGAAAGGACTTTGCTCTCTTTGGAAACCGCAGCTTGGCATTGCATGCCATTATTGAGCTCATGATCTACCAAAACCCCCAGGTCCTTCTCCACTACGGATTCCCCAGTTGTACTCCCCCTAGTATGTATGATGCATGCATATTCTTACCCCCAAGTGCATAACTTTACATTTATCAACATTAAAACATTTGCCACGAATGCAACCTCTAAATCTCACAAACAAGCACTTCTGGCTGAGTTACTCACTCTTTACAAGCTGCTTTTTCCTTTACCCTCTCATCTAAGTCCGCTGATGGCATGATGTACCAAGCGTTGGATGTGTGGCCCAAGAACTCATGAATGAGCAGTTGGCTTCATGCCTACCCATGCATGCTCATGTTGCTGAGCTGCAAGAGAGGTCAGACTGTACATGCATGAGTAGGAAATAAAACAAGGGCTTCTTCATGAGTTCCTGGGGCCACACATCCAACGCTTGGTACATCATCCCATCGGCACAAAGCTTTGGAGCAGCCCATACAACACACGTTATGTCCTGCCATCTGCAGGACAGAAATGAGAAGGCAACCCGTGGTTGCAGGAAAGAAATTTGCTCCATGTATGGCCGGCCTTAGCGGAGCATCCCTCGAAATGTAACTCTTTATCTTGTAACTCCCCACTAATCTTCCTTCTCTACTAATTTGGAAACAAGCTAACATTTCTTAACTTGTCCTTTATTTATTATGTTAGTTATCCTATTATGCTTAAACCGTAACTCCCCTTTTGTTGAGAAAAAAAAGCATTCCCCTCTGGGTGATCTATGTACATTGCTGGGATTTTACCAAACATTGATGCTGATTCCTACCTTTTGTTATTCTGAAGAAATCTCTGTGTGTTTGTATGTGTCCATGTGGGAAAGTGAATCTAATGGGAGTGGTTTCTTAATTATCAATCAGCTGCTTCACCTGCAGGGCTCAAATGAGGTAAGCTGCTGGGCCTGCATCCCTTTAGACGTGGTTTCCTATTGGGAGTATCTCACCAAAAATGAAATTTTTATTGCAGGGGATGCCTGAAATCAAACTTGTATCTTAGTACAGACTTCTGGGAAAATCAGGGAGCCAATCACACAAGCAGGGAATGACATATCTGGGAGGCGTTCTGTACACATTCTGTGTACAGAACACCTTCAGGTAGCCATATTGCATAGCATTTTAATGATAATTACAGCGGCTGCAGATTAAAAAGAAGAGATCCTTTTTAAAAACATTCATATATGATATGACTTGTGTCACAATTGTATACAATATATTATTTTGTCTTTATTTGCAATTTAAATCTTTACTTCTGTCACTTTCTGGAACCAGTTATGGTCTAACATTATCTATTGCCCTGTACAGTCTGTGCCAAAAATGATATATAACGCACTTATAAATATTTGGAATGACCCTTAAATTTTACAGCTACTGTACATGTTATTTCCTTGAATTATGTTTTCCATAAATTTGAATTATATCCTAAAATAAAGTCTCTGTTTCAACGCCAGAATGACTGTTGGCATTTGATATATTGTTTTGAGTTGTCCTGTGTAATGTCTGTCTATGTATTTTTGTGGTATCATTGAAAATGATCCCAGATGGGCATAGCGAAGCTGAAAATGTATGAATAAAAGTGACACACAGTATAATACATAATTTCACAGAGTTCTGGTATAGCAGTAGATTTACAAGGTATTGGGGACCCCTGATATCTTGAAAGTGCCACATATAATATTTATTTTATGTAATGTTACAAAATACATCTAGCCAAGTCCCGGGCCTCCCCAGGCCTGAGGCTGCATTCACACCTAGGCGACCCGATACGCCGCGTACGCGGCTTATCTTGCCCCCTGTAGATTAAACTTTTTTCTTTCTTTAACATTGCGGTCTATGAGCGAACGCCAATGTCGCCTGAAAAAAAGGGTCCGGGACTTTTTTTCAGGCGACAGGCGTGGAGATGTGAACAGTCTCCATAGACCGCAATGCTATTTCACATCTCGAGCGACAAGCGCGACGGGCGTCCGGCGTTTTGTCGCTCAGATGTGAATGGAGCCTAAAGGTGACCTCCAGAGTTAGGGACAGCTGACATCCTTTTGTGTAGAGTGGGTTATGAGGAATGGTGGGTGTAATGCAAGGTAGATTAATGGGCGCCAGACACTTCTTGAATGCAAAGAGATTTATTGTCTCTTAAACAGAACTGGGTGAGAGAGGGTTAGTGCCAGGACACCCTTTAGTAGTTGCAATGTTCATTGGCAGACTCTGAGATCTCTATAGGTAGACAGCCATGCAGGGAAAGGCATCCAGCAAGACACCACATCTGCATGAGTGGGACCCCTAACTCCTATGGCAACAGTCTTCTAACAGTTTCTAACACAAGTTGTAACAAATTCCTTCACTTCCTCTACAATCTCTTTGTAGCTCTTCACTCAACTGAGCTCCCAGTCTTTTACTAGACTTGCTGATCCACTGCCACTGGATTCCCTGAGATCTTCCAATCTCCTCACACAGTATCTTCCTCAAGCGTCACCCCCATGTTCCTGCTGGGTCCCTAGCTTGGCACTCACAGATATACCTCGAGCTTCACCCTGTTAGCCTGCTTGGTCCCTGGCTTGACACACAATACTGCTCTGCAAGCAGAGCTTTTTTTCTCCGAAAATAGGTGCAGGAAATCAACCACAACCCCGTTCAGATTTCACAAACAGTAGAAGGGTCTTAAAGGGGCATTAAATACCAGGATTTCATTACATACAGAGTTCAGGGGGTTACACACAGAGTGCAGAGCTGTTGCTTGTAAACACAGAAACCAGACTTCTGTGTTTACAAGTGATTGTGGTGAGCAGGCACCAAAGTGTCTGAGCCAGAGGTGGTGGAACTGAGTTCCCCAAAGTTCCCCCTGAAAAAAAGCCCTGTCTGCAAGCATCACCTCCACTGTCTGGGTCCCTGGCTTGACACTTGCTGAAGTTTCCCAGTTCTTCCCTGTCCCCGGCTGGTGAGAATACTGCTCTAGTGCTTGCTTCAGCTACTCACAATGGCCCCTGGTAACAAGGTGGATGGTCCCTTAGTGGCGACAGTTTGCCTTCTACCTCTGACCGCGACAGGTTCTCCGGCCGGCAGAATCGTTACTTCTGGTTGAACCGCAAACCACAGTCCCAACCCTATGCTGCTCTCTTGCTTTTGGATAGGCCATCTGACAGTCTAGCATCCAGATGTCCCCAGGATAGGCCTCAGGCTCTGGCCTAGCAACCCGGGGAAGCACAATACACATCCACCCAGACAGCCGTCTAGGTGGCACAATACACATTCACCCAGACAGCCGTCCAGGTGGCACAATACACATCCACCCAGACAGCCGTCCAGGTGGCACAGATCGCTGATCACCTGACCCCACCTAAATAAATAGGCCCCTTCAGCAGGCCAAGGGATCCAAGAAAATCCCTGCCCATTGGCTGAGACAACCCATTAATTGATAATCTGTCCTTGCAATGCCCTTGTCTTATCTAATGTCACCAGGTACCTGGCCAACTAGCAACAGAAGAGAGAAGTGCAGTAATTCCAGAATTAGGGTAAAATCAATTGACCTCCTAACAATTGGCCGAGGCAACTACCGCCTGGCAACCAAATTTAACAGCATCTCTGCCTAAACATCGGGGTGATAATACATCCTCCCCCTGCCTAGAAAACTATGTCTCGAAGTTTAAAAAAAAAAAAATGTAACCCTCAAGCCTGAAGAGCGAATGTCCTGGCAAAAACTGGGATGGGTGGGGAAACAAGGAAAGGAATAATAATAGCAATACATGTAGTAAACATAAATAACGTATATATGAGTAAGTGGTAGTTCACACAAGGGCAAATAAATAACCGGCATTATATACAATTTTACGTGTGGCGTAACACCAAGATAGGTAAGGGAAACGTATGCAAACAGTAGCCTACATCTTAATTATCTAGCTATCTATACACAGAACGAAAGGTTAGTATTGATGTTCAAGTTGAAATCACTGTCTCTCCTTGTCCAAGGAAGACCTAATGGGTGAAGGAACACTTGAAAGAGAAAACACAAACAGCAAAGAAACACACGCTACAACAACACAGTGCAATATATACATGAGTGATTAAGTAATTGTTAATTGTCCTCAGCCGAGAACAGCATAGCAGTGTAAGTATAGTGGGCCAGATTCACAAAAGATCTGTATCTGCAGATACACTGGCGTAATTCGAAAATCCCGCCAGCGTATCATTGTTTTGTATTCACAAAACAAGATACGCCGGTTTTACACTAAGATCCGACTGGCGTAAGTCACTTACACTGGTGGATCTTAAGTGTAATGTTACGCCGGCCGCTAGGTGGCTTTTACATTGTTTTCTCATTTGCCTATGCAAATGAACCTGATACGCCGATTCCCGAACGTTTTTGCGCCGCCTCATCGTCGTTTACGTTGTTTCCGTAAGCGTAAACTTACCCCTGCTATATGAGGGGTAAGTTTACGAAGTTCCGTTGTATGCAATGTTAAGTATGGCGTCGGGACAGCGTCGTCTTTTTCCATCGTTTATGTCGTTTTACTAAGTCGTTCGCGAATAGGGCATTGCGTAAGTGACGATCACATCGTTTTCACGTCGGTTTTAACTACGTTTTCCGACGTGAGCTGGAGCATGCGCACTGGGCTTTTTTCCCTTGCCAGCGCATGCGCAGTTCGATCGACGCAGGGGCGTGCTTAATTTAAATACAAGCCGCCCCCTTTCATTTACGCGGGGATACGCCGGGCCATTTACACTACGCTGCCGCAACTTACGGAGCAAGTGCTTTGAGAATACGGCACTTGTTCATTTAAGTTGCGGCGGCGTAGTGTAAATGGCATACGCTACGCCGACGCGGCCGGTACGTGAATCTGGCCCAAGATGTTTAAGTCATACACATATGTATGAAAGTGGGCCCCATTCTCATCCGAGATTGCCATTCCCTGCAACAACTATCCTACAAACTTTCTTAGCATCTTCTATAGTCAAACACATAATGTGAATAAAAGCTCACTCAGGCTGGCACTTCTCACACCACTTAGTGGCCAATATGTCACACTGGACAGTCCATTATTCAAAATATACGGTAAGAACTTTACTCCCTTTCTTATCACAGCCTAATCCAGTGATGGCGAACCTTGGCACCCCAGATGTTTTGGAACTACATTTCCCATGATGCTCATGCACTCTTCATTGTAGTGGATCATCATGGGAAATGTAGTTCCTAAACATCTGGGGTGCCAAGGTTTGCCATTACTGGCCTAATCTATCTAGTTAACTATAACCCCAGTGTCTTTAAATCTTCAGAGTCCTTCAATATTTCCACCCGGGTGGAACACATTTCCCAGCAGTTTCCCTACTTCTTAGGGACAACTCCGAGGATACAAGCAGCCAGGCAATGGTGCAAGGGACCGCACTCCCAAACATTGGTCCCCTTGCAATGGCTGTCTCAGTCTGTCAGTCTGACAGCCGAGGACTGAGAAACAAGCTCCTCATCAATTGAAGAACCAACCTTTTTAGAAGGAGACACACTGGCAATTCCACAGCACTAGCCAGCACCACTCAAGTGGGCACTCCCTGTATCTGCCGGCAGCAATCCAACACAGTCTCAGCAGTACAGCCAGTAAGAATGTTATCCACCAGCAGCAACTTCTGTATAATAGTGAAGTGGCTTTCGGAATTTCCGACAAGAAAAGTTCGATGTGAGCTTTTGGTTCGAAAATTCCGACCGTGTGTAGGCCCCATCTGACTTTTTCTGCTGGAATTTCCGACAACAAAAATTTGAGAGCTGGTTCTCAATTTTTCCAACAAGAAAAGTTCTTGTTGGAAATTCCGATCGTCTGTATCCTATTCTGATGCACATCTGTTCATTTGGCAGGGGTGACTTTAGGGACCCAACATTCCCAGCGATCCTCCTCAAAAGATTTAGTGACACACACAGTTGATGCAGTCAGGGCCGGTCTTTGGGGTGTGCGAGCTGTGTGGCTGCACAGGGCGCCATGGGAAACAGGGGCGCCGTGCGGACATCCAGAGGAGTACTAAGGGGGGGCGAGCCTCCCCTGAGTACCACACACTGGGGGGGGTGTCAGACCGGCACCCTCCTCTGCGATTGTATTACACCCGCGGTGGCAGCGTCGTCGGTTTAGGCAGTGGCACACTGGCACAGGCAGGGAGAGGCGAGCTAGCTACAGTGGCAAGGGGGAGGGGGCATGCAGGGGTCTGCAGAGTGACACTGCTGCACCTACCATCCCCTCCTCTTGCGGCCACAGGCTGCCTGTCTGTGCGATCCTGGATGTCACACAAGCACAGCCGAGTGAAGCTGCCTCCCCCTCCTCTCTGTTTATGTGCAAACAGGGTGAGGGGACCTCCTGTGCATGTGCCGCCCCGCTGATCTGAGGTACTGAAGTGGGGTCTGCACTGAACGTGGGGGGGACTGCACTGAACGTGGGGGGCTACACTGAACAGGGGGGCTACACTGAAGGGGGGCTGCACTGAATGAGGGGGCTACACTGAAGGGGGGCTGCACTAAATGAGGGGGGCTACACTAAATGGGGGGGCTGCACTGAACGAGGGGGGCTACACTGAATGGGGAGGGCTACTGTGAATGGGGGGGCTACTCTGAAGGGGGGCTACACTAAAGGGAGGTCTGAACTGAATGGGGGGGTCTGCATTGAATGGGTAGATACACTGAAGGGGGGTCTGTGTAACATGCAGGGGTCCAGAGCTGCAGGGTTCTGTGTAATGTAAAGGGGTCCAGTGATGCAGGGTGCTGTGTAATGTAAACGGTCCAGAGGTGCAGGGTGCTGTGTAATGTAAAGGGGTCCAGAGGCGCTGGGTGCTGTGTAATGTAAAGGGGTGCAAGGGGGCTGTGTAATGTAATGGGGTCTAGAGATGCAGGGTGCTGTGTAATGTAAAGTTAAATTAAAACAAATTATTAGTTACAAATATTTTTTTTCCTCTTTGTGTATGCTTAGGTGACCAGGGGGCGAGGGGTGAAGATGGGGGGGGGGGGGGGGCACAGGATTAGCTCGCACAGGGCGCCTGATAACCTAAGGCCGGCCCTGGATGCAGTCTTTACACTTGCACTAGGCCCCAGAGGAACCTCATTCTCTTCCAAGTCACACAACTGTTCCTCGTCACTCTCACTCCACTTTCCAGTCCAAGACAAAATGTCCGAAAACAGTTCAGATAACCCGTCAGAGGGGGATGTCTGAATTGGTTATTGTGGAGCACTCTTCGGCCTGGGAGAATGTTGCGCGAGGAGCTGGCTTTAATTAACACAACCATATTGTCGCTGGCTTACCAACCAGCGGGCGACCAACCAAATTGACTGTCTAAGGCCGCGTACACACGAGCAGACAGATTTGTTCAAATCGGTCGGGGCGACCGATTTGAACAAATCTGTCTGCTGGGGACATATTGGTTTGATCATTTACACACGATCAAACCAAAATCCCCGCCGCCAGACGGCGCGGTGACGTGGCCATGACGTTAACGCCGCCACGTCACCGCACCAGGAAGTAAAACACTTCCGCGCATGCGTCGAAACCATTCGGCGCGTGTGCGAGAAGACATGTCTGCTGGTTAGCGTACTAACCAGCATACATGCCGGGCGGACGGGTTCCCATCCGACAGATTTCAAAGCATGCTTTGAAATCTGTCGGGTGGCCAAATCCGTCGGCTCGCCCGTACACACGGTCGAATCTGTCTGCTGGGACGATCGGGCCGACCGTTTCCAGCAGATAGATTTGATCGTGTGTACGCGGCCTAACAATATAACATCTAATTATTGGTAAATTGTATCGTAATATATTTTTTGTTTTGGCTTTAATACCGCTTTAAGAATTTTACTTGGATGCAATCTTATTTGTTTTTTATTCCTCTTTTTGTTCAGTACACCTGAAAACTGCGCAACTACAATTGCCACAAGTAAAAAAAAATAAAAAAATCAATAGCCCAGCAAAGGGAAATTATGTAACCATGCACTATTAATGTGAGGAAATTCTTATAACCGACAGTCCACTTAACAAAAATCCATTCTGTGCTCATTACAAGTTTCAGCTTTCATTTTCTCAGGTCCACATAAACCTTAATGAATCTCTGAAGGTCTTATTACAAGTCAACAGCCAGAAAGAAAGCAAAGAGTTCCATTAAGAAAATGGGAAAGAGAAGTACATAAATTTTCGTTGTCAATAAAGTTATTATAATTATAAACGGTAAGGATACTATTGACCTTCCTGGCCGGTTACACTTTAAGGACAATTACAAAAAAATTACTTTCCTAAGTTAGGTTTTCAAGAGCAGAACATACCTGTGTTAATATGCTGTGTATTTGTGCTAAATACACTGTTAAAATATGTCTGTAGGAACTGTTTTACACGCCAAGAAAATTTGTAGCTCTGTGCAACCAATTTGGGTCTGGTTGCCAACACAGCCAGGACCTCTACTTCTACTGGACCAGTTTGGACCTCTACTGCAAAAGCAACAGCATGTCTTGGTCAATATCACTCCACATCCTAAGATTATCACTCTCCTTCTCTCCTCTTGTCAGCATGTTCCCCATCCCGCATTCATTGCATGTTCCCCTGCCTGGTTGGTGAGGGAGCTTGGGGAAGGTAAACTCAACCTACTTATGGGGCCTTCCAGGGCTATTGTGATGCATGGGCACTGCCCAGGGGCCTCAGGTGCATAGGGGGCCCCATAATAGTTTTAATAATAATAATCTTGCATATATGCCAACTGTCCCTGATTTCCCAGACCAGTCGGGCGTTTTACTAAGCTGTCCCAGGATGGAACCTGTACTGTGCCTTCTTGGTTCCAGTATTGTGCCCTCCAAAATATTAAAAGCCAGCAGCAACAAATACTGCAGCTGCTGACTTTTAATATTAGGACACTTACTTGTCCTGGAGTCCAGCGGCGTCCGCAGCAGAGGATGAGCGATCGCTCGTCACCCTGCTGCTCCCCCCTCCATCCACTGTGAGGGAACCAGGAAGCGAAGCCCTGCGGCTTCACTGCCTGGTTCCCTACGGCGCATGCGCGAGTCGCGCTGCGCCCGCCGATTGGCTCCCGCTGTGTGCTGGGAGCCGAGAGTTCCCAGCACACAACGGGGGGCGACGGTATGTCGCCAAAAAACCCGACTTTTGCCCGAGACTGCGGGCCGGAAGTGGTTGCAGATACCTGTCTTTAGACAGGTATCTGCACCCCCCTCCCCCTGAAAGGTGTCAATTGTGACACCGGAGGGGGGGAGGGTTCCGATCAGCGGATCTTCACTTTAGGGTGGAGATCCGCTTTAACTGTTTATTCTATTGGAAAAGGGAAAGCATTTTTATTTACCCAGTTCTCTGTTCCCCTGGGAGGTAGTCCTCCCCCATGCTCTAACAGTGAACTGTTCCTTGACTTAATCACATCCATTACAGGGCTATGGCCCCTTTATTAGTCTTGATGACATCAGGATTTTAGACCGCTGGAGCATGGGGGAGAAGACGCTGCAGGGACTGGTTTAGCAGCACGGAGAAGTGCAGGAAGCAGACCCACCAAAAAGGGTAATATTAAAGTTTGCTGGAGTTGAGCTCTAATGCACATCTGTGGCAACAGAAAATATATAAAAGTACAAAATACCTTGTATAGCATGCACCTCCATATAAATGCACATGGGTTTTATTCTCTGCAAGGCCATTGATAGCTTCCATCTTAATAATAAGTCCCTCATCAGAGTGATGGGCCAACAGTGAGGTGCAGGATGTAGGGATGTAGATTCATATCAAAGCCCCTCAGAGTCGGTTCACACTGGGGCGACACGACTTCCAGCGCGACTTTCAGAGGCGACTCAGACACGACTTGAGCATGAACCACAGGGCGATCTGGGGAGATTTACAACACGACTTGAAGTCATCTCCAGGACAGGAGACATTCCAGTGGCCAAAAAAACAACAATCAGCTCTGGGAGAGGGAGCGGGAGGGAGAGGTTTACCTAAGAAATGTATGTTATCTTATCTGGAAAGTAGCTAGTGATCAGACTTCTGAGGCGACAAGTCGGATTGAAGTCGTACAGGAACCTTTTCTGAAGTCGGAGCGACATGAGTAGTGTGTATTAACACCGCTCCCATTCACTAACATTGTTTTTCTCTACAGCGCGACTTGGGACAACTTGAGGCTCGGGGGTCGCTCTGCAAGTCGTCCTGAGGACGACTTCAGAGGCGACCTGCCAAACGACTTCTGTATAGAAGTCAATGGAGGTCGCCCCGAGTCGCCCCCAAAGTCGTACAGGGAGCATTTTCTAAGTCAGAGCGACTTGCGTCGCTCCTATTAGAACGCTCCCATTGCATTCAATGGGAGGCGACTCGTCAGGAGGCTGAGCCGCCTGACGAGTCGCCCCAGTGTGAACCGGGTCTTAAGCTATGGAAAGAATCAGACCAGAAGTGCATGCACCTGGAAGTGCCAACTCTAGTGTTAGTCACTGAGAGATCAAAGAGCTGCACCAATAATTAATTGTCCATTCCAGTACATTAGAATACAGGATGTACCCAATGTATTTTGGGGCCCCAAAATCATCAGGGCTTCTTCAGAGTGATAAAATCACAAAAATGTTTATTATATATATATATACTGCTCAAAAAAATTGAGGAACATTTTGAAAACATATCAGATCTCAATGGGCAAACATCTCATGCTGGATATCTATACTGATATGGACGGGGTAATGTGTTAGGAATGAAAGGATGGCACATCATTTGATGGAAATTTAAATTATCCACCTACAGAGGGCTGAATTTAAAGACACCCCGAAAATCAAAGTGAAAAAATTATGCAGCAAGCTAGTCCATTTTGCTGAAATTTCATTGTGGCACCGAATGGTTCCCTGATGCCTATGAAGGCAAATTCTCTGATTGGATTAGGTGGTGATCATTACATCATCATCTCACCTCTCTACCTTGTTTAGTGAACAATTTACATTCATTGAAAAAATGGAAAGGGTTCCCTGAATGGTGGCTGTGCCCATCATCCAACCTCCTGTGTTCACAATGCAGCAGGGCAGCTTCTCAACACAGGACCCAGAAGCAAGTGGAGATCAGTAAAATGTATAATCTTCACTCTTCCTGATCCTAGGAGGAGGAATTGGGGGTGATTTCCTCCTAGCACAAACTCCTCCACATTGCCCCTCCCAGCACCCCCCCCTGTTCCTAAATCCCCACTCGTAGCAGAAACCACACAATCCCACTCCAATCCCCCCTCCTAGTACACTGCCTAATTTCTCCTAGCACAGATCCCACCTCTTAGTACAACCACCCCCAAATTCCCCCTTCTATCACAATCCCCCCCCCCCCAATTCCTCTTCCTAGCACAGACAGACTCAAATCCTCCTTCTTACCACAACTTCCCCCATTCACAAATCCCCACTCCTAGCAGCAATTTTCTTTTCTCAGAAAATAGGTGCAGGAACTTCCTGCTTCTAAGTCACTCTGTGTCTCCGCCCCCCAATCCACCTCCCTCTCCTCGCAGAGTCGCACTGCACGGGCGCTATCACAAGTAGCGCTCAGACCGGGATATGGTTGCGGCACCCCTGAGGACTTCTTGCGACACCCCTGTTGAAAAGCTCTGTTCTAGAGGAATATATACATACTGTATTGTTCGAAGCTGAACCAATGCAACTATGTAACAATATCCATACCTGAAATCCTTCTTTAACCACTTAAGACCCGGACCAAAATGCAGGTAAAGGACCTGGTCAGTTTTTGCAATTCGATACTGCGTTGCTTTAACTGACAATTGCACAGTCGTGCGACGTGGCTCCCAAACAAAATTGACGTCTTTTTTTTCCCCCACAAATAGAGCTTTCTTTTGGTGGTATTTGCTCACCTCTGCGGTTTTTATTTTTTGCGCTATAAACAAAAATAAAGCGACAATTTAAAAAAAAAGGCAATATTTTTTCCTTTTTTCTATAATAAATATCCCCCAAAAATATATACAATAACTATTTTTTTCCTCAGTTTAGGCCGATACGTATTCTTCTACCTATTTTTGGTAAAAAAATTGCAATAAGCGTTTATCGATTGGTTTGCGCAAAATTTAAAGGGCCAGATTCAGGTAGAGTTAGGCTGGAGTATCTGTGATACTCCAGCCTAACTGTCACTTTAAGCCGGCGTTTCTGTTTTCTGTAACCAGAAAACAAGAAACGCCGGGTTGGTGTTCCGATGCGATCGGCGCAATTGAATTTCGCCATCGCATCGCAACTTTAATTTAAAAATGGCGCCGGGGGCGTTCCCGCTGATTTACGCTGAAAAAATATGTTAATCAGTGGGAATCGGCAATTCACGATCGTATTCGGGCGCGACGCAGTGACTTTCCGACGTTTCCGTAAGCGATGCGCGGCGTAAAGATAAAGCAGCCCCCTAGTGGAGTATCCTATGTTAAGTATAGGCGTCGTCATCGCGTCGGGAAAAAAAAAAATCGTGTCGCTTGAGTAAAACTTTCATGAATGGGGATGTGACGTCATTGACGTTCATTGACAGAATTTGGAGCATGCGCACTGGGATGCATTGACACTCGACGCAAGCGCAGTACGTTCGCCGCGGGATCGCGCTTAGTTAAAATAATACACGCCCCGTACCCGCCCAATTTGAATTCCGCCGGCTCATTTGCGATGCGCTGCCGCAACTTTAGGAGCAAGTGCTTTGTGAATAACAGCACTTGCTCCTAAAATTTCGGCAGCGTAACGTAAATGAGAAGCGTTACTCCAGAGCAAAGATGCTCCCATCTACCTGAATCTGGCCCATAGTGTTTACAAAATAGGGGATAGTTTTATTGCATTTTTGTTAATATTTTTTTTTTACTACTAATGGCGGCCATCAGCGTTTTTTTTTTTTCGTGACCGCAAATTTTTGGACAATTGTCATTTTCACAGCAAAAAATGCTATATAAATGCATTGTTTACTGTGAAAATGACAATTGCAGTTTGGGAGTTAACCACTAGGGGGCGCTGAAGGGGTTAAGTGTGACCTCATATGTGTTTCTAACTGTAGGGGGCAGGGCTGGACGTGTGACGTCATTGATTGTGTTTGTCTATATCAGGGAACACACGATCAATGACAGCGCCACAGTGAAGAACGGGAAGGTGTGTTTACACACAGCTCACCCCATTCTTCAGCTCCGGGGACCGACCGCGGGACTCCATCGGCAATCAGGTCAGCGGATCCTGCGGCCGCGGAGCTTTGGACCGGGTCGTGCTTTTGCCCAGCCGTGCCATTCTGCCGACGTATGCAGGAGGCGGTCCTTAAGTGGTTAAGAACAATTGCATTTTTAGTGATAATACTGGACTGAATATGTCTCTAGAAACCATGAGATTTCTTTATGGTTCAACCTAAGTTGAGATTCTATATTCTGATGGTAAGATGTGTAGCTAGCTTTACACATCTGTATATAGATACTGTACTTATGCAGTAATGGATCATAATTATTTCACCACAACTAGCTAGTATGACAACACTGAACAATAATCAAATCAAACAGCTCTGAGGTGTCTTAACGCAGCACACAGCAAACGTTTGTTTAAAATCACTATAATAAATGATTGTATTGTCTTTAGATAAGCGTCTTGCCAGCTGTTAAAATTACAGACCCATTTATTACAGAAAGGCAAACATGCCATGGTGTATACCGCCAGTGACTGTCACTCAGCGAGTGACAGGATAAGAGAAAAAGCACAATGTACTTTTCAGGGGAAAATAACTGCCAGACAGCGACAGTGACAACAAACACAGCGATGGAAGTACACAGGAGAGACTTAAAGGAGCCCTCTAATCAAACACAAAATTGCAATTAAAGTTAAAGTGACTCTGAACTCTGGTTTAACCGCTTGCCGACCGCCTCACACACATTTACGTCGGCAGAATGGCACGGGCAGTATAAATACATTGCTTTGAACCTGCTGCCTAGCAGGCGTACGTGCCGCGGTCCCCATTATCGTGCCCGGGGGACCCGCGGACTCGGTGTCCTGCAATCGTGTCACGGAAAGGCAGAACGTGGGAATGCCTTTGTAAACAAGGCATCTCCTTGTTCTGCCTAGTGACACAACACTGATCGTCTGCTCCATCTCATCGGGATCAGCGATCAGTAACGTGTCACAGTAAGCCACGCTCCTAACAGTTAGAATCACTCACCAGGACACACTTAACCCCTTCTCCACCCCCTACTGGTTAACCCCCTTCCCTGTCAGTCACATTTACACAGTAATCGGTGCATTTTTATAGCACTGACCTCTGTATAAATGACAATGGTCCCAAAATAGCATCAAAAGTGTGCAATGTTTCCACCATAATGTCGCAGTCACAATAAAAATCACAGATCGCTGCCATTACTAGTAAAAAATAAAATGTATAATAAAAATGGCATAAAACTATCCCCTATTTTGTAAATGCTGTAACTTTTGCGCAAACCAATCAATATACATATTTTTGCGTTTTTTTTTAACCAAAAATATGTAGAAGAATACATATTGGCCTAAACTAAGAAAAAGTTTGCTTTTAAAAAATAAATACAAATTGGGGATATTTATTACATCAAAAAGTACAAAATATTGCTTTTTTTTCTAAATTGTCGCTTTATTTTTGTTTATAGCGCAAAAAATAAAAACCGCAGAGGTGATCAAATGCCACCAAAAGGAAGCTCTATTTGTGGGAAAAAAAGGACGCCTAAAATCCTTACTGGCATTTACCTACATTATATATCTACATAATCCAGGATTCACATCCTGTGCATCTGTCAGTGAAGGTCAGTGAATGGCCAGTGAATGAGGTTAAATCCAAACGCATACATTTTTATTTTTTTATGAATATGCTTTTCTGATCATATATTGACCATTCACGAGGGGCGCATCTAGTGCTGGGCACCCAGGAAAATTGTGCTTGGGGCAATAACAAACTGGAAGAGGGGTTGTTTTGCCACAAGAGTTAATATAAATATTCGCCTAAAATTATAGGGAAAATGTGAGATTGACTGCTAGTTTCATTCCGAATAGTTTTTTTAACAAATGTAAAAAAAATGTTAATACAGAAATATCTGAATGAATAAAAACCCATGCACGTGACACTCTCTGCACGGTATATGTACCGAAAATAACCACCACCACCTCAGTGTGCAATGCCTGCTCACCTCAAAGGAAAACCCCCTTGGGTCTATTGCCGCTTTCAGTGATAATTCAAAAAGGTCATACAGATCAGGAAAGGATTTCAGCTTTTCGTTCCAGGATTAACAAAACTTCTCCTCCATAAAAATCAATTTCTTCGGGTTAAATTTCTCAAAGTAAATAAAAAACCATCATCGCGCAAGATTGAATACATTTCTTGCTTTAAAGGAGTTGTAGATTAAAACATTTTTTCACCTTAATGCAATCTATGCATTAAGGTGAAAAAACATCTGGTGTTGCCGCCCCCCCCCCCCCCCCCGAGCCCCCGTTTAACTTACCTGACCCGTCGAAAGTCCCGCGCAGTCCCGATATCCTCTTCGCCGCTCAGCCTGGCCGCTGATTGGCTAGAGCGGATGGATTAAGAGCAGCGCAGCCATCACATCCAGTGACGCAGCGCGCCAAAGGGGCAGGGCTGAGTGATACAGTGAGCGGCAATGGCCGCTCGCTTTTTTACAGGAGCGCGCCTGCAATTACTGACCACCATGCGAGCTCTCGCATGACTGTGGTGGGTAATTGTGGGAAGGACAGAGACAGCCGCCGAGGGACCCCAGAAGACGTGTATCGGGGCCACTATGTGCAAAACAAACTGCACAGTGGAGGTAAGTATAACATATTTGTTATTTTAAAGGAAAAATTATTTTTCCTTTAGTGACCCTTTAATTATAAAATCTTATACAGATGCACTCACATTTATATAATGATAAAAACGCCTGAGTTAAATAATTCACAATGGGACAGCTCTCCTCCTCATTGCACTTCCTCAACTCTGAGACACTGGAAGTGTCATTACTGGCTCCTCCCAACACGTTGTGTCACAGGTCACGTGATTTTTTTTCCTTGAGAAAGTCACGTGGCCTGTGACCTCTGAGGTGAGCAGGCATTGCACACTTTATTTTCGGTACATATACCCTGCAGAGAGTGTCACGGATAATGGAATAATTTGATATTCACGTTTTGGTAGCATTCAAGAACTTTTTAATGCATGTGGACTTTTTGCACATTATTATTTATTATATTATTATTATATTATTATTTATTATTTCCTGACAGACTCCATGGCAGCCTACGTGTGGGTTAATCCCGCCTCCTCTCCAATGCTATAGGACCCCATACCCATAAAGCTTTGCTCACCTTCAGTGCTGGTGTTCCTTTTTTGTCCTCCTCCATGGATCTCAAGAGATGTGTTCAGGATGTCCAAGACAAACAGAGGGATGACACACTTCCAAGCGGTGCAGCTCGGATCCCAGCCACGGGCGGGTGGTGAGCTTTCTTGCAGCAAAGCACTTGTTGTGTCTGGCTGCGTGTGTCAAGGACCCTGGATACCTCGGCTGGCCTGGTCTGTCTACCTCAATGGCAGCCGCATCTGTGTCTCGTTTGTCCCTGTTTTGCTCTCTTTTCTTTCCCTTCCTTTTTCTGGGGTAGTTAGAACGGCTGGAACGCTTCTGCGTTCCAGCCGCCCAGGTTATTTCCGGGTTTTGCGGCCCATCGTGGCGCGCGCATGCGCAATAGCCGCCTTCAGATCGAGGCTTGGCTCGCGCATGCGCAGCTGCGCGTTCTCGCGGCGGCCGCGCAGGCGCCGCTGAGGAGCTCTCTACCGTGCAGGCGCGCGTCAGGGTGGCGTGTGACGTCACCGGCGGGCATTTTAAAATCAGCTGCTCGCCCCATAGCCTTTGGAACACGTTCCTTTAGGCGAGTAGCTGATCATTACCAGACTTACAGGTCAGTAGGTGGTAGGCAGGATTACTGGGTATCTCCTTCACTCTAGCTTTCTTTCTTTTTATTCGATATGGTTTATGTATGCGTTTTTTTTAGGGTGCAGTCCTTACCTGTCTTATCTTCCCTCTGACCTGGTATTGTCCTGCTGCATCGGTCCAGCCATCATGGACCAGTTACCGCCCGCACATGGCCAGCCCTCACGCACAAGGTATGTGCAGGTGAAGGGGGGGTGTAGGGTTGCAACCCTGTTCCTTGTAAGAGTCTTCCTTGACTTATTTCTTTTCTTCAGCCCTTCTTATTCAGAACTTCATGCATCAAGCAAGTCCACCTCAGACCTTGCCAGGCCGAGTCAACGTTCCTCTTCAAAGTCTAAGAGACGCAGCTCCTCATCTACCTCTCATCGCCATGAGAGAAGGTCACATTCTTCCTCAAGACACCGCTCCCACCGCCATGATAGCCGCTCTAGGCGCAGAACCTGCTGGGGATGCGATTCACAAGTCCCGGAGGGTAAATCGCTGTGCAATCAGTGCTATGCCCAGGCGGTTGGGGAAAAGGAGACAGAAGACCGACGGATTGAATCCATGGTCGAACGCGTGGTGCAGAAGTCCCTATGGGAGAGGGACACGTCTCACACGCATTGGGCAAGCCAGTATCGCTAGGTCTGGCCCTACGGCCGATGAGTTCAATGAGGATCCAGGCCCCTCTCAGCCTCGCACCCCCGTCCCAGTGGCCCTGGAAGGCGACTCGGAGAGCGATGAGGAAGATCTGGAATTTGACTTTGCCCAAGTAACCCCACTCATTAAAGCCGTTAAAGAGGCACTCCGGTGGGAAGATTCATCCTCTGCCCCAGCTAAACAGATGAAATACTTCAAACGTCTGGGGAAAGAACGCCCAAGCTTTCCATTACTTGCAGAGCTAAACGGCATCTTCGAAGAGGAGTGGAGCAAGGTGGACAAAAAGTCCTCTATGTCTAATAAAACTTCCCGCTTGTACCCGTTTAAAGCGGAGGATGTCAGATATCTGGAAAACATCCCGTCAGTTGACGCAGCAGTGATGCGCTTGGCCAAGCACGTGACGTTACCTCTGTCCGATTCGGTGTCTTTCAAGGATGGTCTTGATAGAAGAATGGACCTGGATCTAAAAAGGATATATGGTCTGGCAGGTATGGCCTGTAAGCCTGCTCTAGCTTTAGCGGCTCTCTCTAAGGCAATGGAAGTCTGGACGGAGAACGTGGACTCCTTTCTGATGGCCGGAAGCTCAGCAACGTCAGAGCTGAAGCTAGCAGTAGCGTTCCTGGGAGAAGCCTCTGTGGATTTGGTTTGACTACTAGCCAGGATTATGCTGTCCTCAGTCACAGCCAAGAGGGCCTTGTGGCTACGTCCCTGGGTCGTTGATCCTTCATCGAAACAGAACTGGTGTAAAATTCCCTTTGAGGGTTCATCACTGTTTGGCAACAAGTTGGATGATGCCATTTCTAAGGCCACAGGGGGTAAATCGGGGTTCCTTCCCCAGGACAGACGGCAGCCAGGGAAAAGGAGACCACAGTTCAGGAGGCGTAGCCCAGACCGCGCAAGGAAAGCGCGTGCCTATAGACCCGGCGGAAATTTCCGGAGGAGTTGGGGCAGAGGCCAGATGTCCTCCCGTAAGCCAGCTTCTACAAATCAGGTGTCCGGTGGGCGCGAGCAGGGGAAGTCTTTTTGACATGAAGCACGTCCAGGCGGTTCAAGTGGGGGCAAGATTGCAAATCTTTCGGCACGTCTGGGCGGCCTCGATCACGGACCCTTGGGTCATCAAGACGGTGTCTTCAGGCCACGTCTGGTCCTTTGCCAGCACTCCCCCTCCCAGGTTCATCCCTACCCTACTTCCAAAGCCAGCAGAACAAAAGCAAATTCTTCTGTCCTATGTGGATCTGCTGAAGGCCCAAGGGGCAGTGAGAAGTGTCCCAAAGGACGAACTGTTTCTTGGGGTATACTCCCCCCTCTTCCTGGTTCAAAAGAAGAACAGCTCGTGGCGGCCAGTCATAGACTTAACCTACCTAAACCAGTTTATAAAATACGGGAGATTAAAGATGGAGACCCTGTCCACTATCCAGCTAGCCATTCAACCAGAAGATTGGATGATCTCGATAGATATGAAGGATGCGTATTTCCACGTGCCAGTGGCAGCAGAACTCCAGAAGTACCTCAGGTTTCATGTGGGGCAGGAGCACCTCCAATTCATTTGTCTGCCTTTCGGGTTGACAACCTCCCCACGAGTGTTTACAAAGACCCTACTAGCAGTTGTGGCCCTGATCAGGCTGAAGAAGATACGTCTTTATCATTACCTGGACGACCTCCTGGTCTTGTCTCAAGACAGGGCTCATCTCCTGGTACAGAAGGATCAAGTGATCTCGACCCTGACGGAATTCGGTTGGCTTTTAAATCTAGAAAAGAGCCACCTAGAGCCATCGCAACGTCTAATATATCAGGGAGCCCAGTTCGACACCGCAAAGGAAACTATCTCCCTCCCACTAGAGAAGATTCCCATGATTCAGGAGAGGATTGCCAAGGCCCTAGATGTTCGTTATCTGAGAGGCTCTCAATGTCTGAAGATTATAGGCACAATGGTTTCAACATCTCCCATGGTGAAGTGGGCATTGTGGAGGCTACGTCATTTTCAGTTCGGCTTTCTCAAACAATGGAAGTCCGGGAACAAGAACCAGATGATTCTCATTTCATCAATCATGAGGAACAGCCTCTTTTGGTGGCTTCATCGGAAGAATCTCCTGAATTGCCATTCCATTGCTCCAATATCCTGGGTTTCGGTGACAACAGATGCCAGCGGCTCCGGCTGGGGAGCTCTGTGCGGCACAGAGATCGCGCAGGGCAAGTGGGATGCCCGCCTTCGCAACCCAGGCTCGAATATCCTGGAGATCAGGGCGGCCTGGTGTGCCCTTCAATCCTTTCCCCGGCTTCTGAAAGGAGAGTCGGTATTACTGAAAATGGACAATACCACGGCAGTGTCCTATGTCAAGAGACAAGGAGGGACAAGGAGCTCAGCTATTTTACGGGAGATCGAACCGATCTTGGGCTGGGCCCAGAAGAATCTGGCAAACCTGTCCGCAGTCTATATTCCCGGAAAGCAGAATTCCCAGGCGGACTTTCTGTCACGCACTCAGGTGGATGTCAACGAGTGGTCTCTCCACGAAGAATCTTTTCAGTGGATTCTGTCCCTGGGGACCAATCCCCAGGTGGATCTCTTCGCCTCTCTATACAACCACAAGCTGAGGACGTTTTATACGAGGGGTCACTGCAGTCAAGCAAAGGGGACGGACGCCTTGACAGACGGGTGGAGATTCAAGAGGGCGTACGCCTTTCCCCCGTTTTCTGTGATCCTCAAACTCCTGTGGAGGCTCCATTTGGAGTCAGTACAGTTAACACTGGTGGCGCCCTACTGGCCCAACAGGCCGTGGTTCCCCCTTTTGGTCCAACTGAGTTACCGGGACCCAATACCTCTACCAGCCAGACCGGATCTTCTCTCCCAAGGGTCGCTCCTTCACCCCGCTCCATCCATACTGAAGCTAGCGGTATGGTTCTTGAGAGGAAGAGGTTAGAAGCCCTTGGCTGCGCTCCTAGGGTGATTGCAACTCTGATGATCTCGAGGAGATCAAGCACAAATAAAGTCTATGGAAGAGTTTGGGCGAAGTTTGTGGAGTTTTCTTTAACATCAGGCTCATCGTTTACAAATCCAGGAGTACAAGATATCCTAAGGTTCCTCCAAACGGGGTTGGATCTTCCATTATCAGTAAGTTCCTTAAGAGTACAAGTATCAGCATTATCTGCCTTCTCCGGAATATCATGGACGGCACATCCGCTAGTCAAACAATTCTTTTGTGGAGCTTCAAGGCTAAGGCCTCAAAGAAAGCCAAGATTCCCCAAGTGGGATCTTCCCTTGGTTCTGGACTTTCTGAGTGAACTTAATACAACAGAATCTTCTTCGTTCTCACTGAAGGATTTCTCAGCTAAAGTTGCCTTCTTGGTCGCCATCACTTCGGCCAAGAGAGTCTCGGAGATCGGGTCCCTGGATTACAAAGAGCCGTTCCTAACGTTCTTTCCAGACAGAGTAGTCCTGATTCCCATGCTGGGTTCTAACCCGAAGGTGACGTCAGTTTTCCATGTCAACCAGGAGATTGTTCTCCCTACTTTCAGAGACTCGGAGTCAGAGAGAATTCACCCTCTGGACTTAGGGAAAACCCTTACAGAGTACATCCAAGTAACTTCTGTTTTCAGACGCTCAGATCATTTGTTCATCCTGCACTCAGGGATCAACAAAGGGAAGAAGGCCTCTTCAAGAACCATTGCAGCTTGGATCATCCACGCGATTCAGCAGGCTTATAAAGTGAAGGGCTTGGCTCCTCCACAGGTGGTGACTGCACACTCTACCAGAGGGATGGCAACCTCCTGAGCGGCTGCCGATCGCGTGGCTCCGGACGTTATCTGTAAAGCGGCCTCTTGGTCCTCCATTAATACCTTTATGTCCCACTATTGTGTTGAACCTGCATCCCTTTCTTCTGTAAACTTTGGGCTTTCAATCCTGTCGGCCGACAGGACAAATTAAACTATTTTTTTTTTGTTCAGCATACCCACCCGTGTGGTTTGGCTAGTTATTTCCCACACGTAGGCTGCCATGGAGTCTGTCAGGAAAAAGGAAAATTTATTACCAAATACTTACCGTAATTTTCCTTTCCTGATGGACTCCATGGCAGACGGAGTACCCGCCCTGTATGCATGGAGTCGGCTAGTTACGGAACACCAGCACTGAAGGTGAGCAAAGCTATAGGCTACATTCACACCTAGGCGACAAGATACGCCGCGTACGCGGCTTATATTGCCGCCTATAGATAAAACTTTCTTTTTTTTTTTTTTCTTTAACATTGCGGTCTATGAGCGAACGCCAATGTCGCCTGAAAAAAAGGGTCCAGGACTTTTTTCAGGCGACAGGCGTGGAGATGTGAACAGTCTCCATAGACCGCAATGTTATTTCACATCTCGAGCGACAAGCGCGTCGGGCGTCCGTAGTTTTGTCGCTCAGATGTGAATGGAGCCTTATGGGTATGGGGTCCTATAGCATTGGAGAGGAGGCGGGATTAACCCACACGTAGGCTGCCATGGAGTCCATCAGGAAAGGAAAATTACGGTAAGTATTTGGTAATAAATTTTCCTTTTTATAGACATGTGCACAACAAAATTTTTCGTTTACTTCTGTTTTGTTTCTGTTCGTTTATTGTGATTCGTAACGAGTCGTAATTTCGTAAGACGTTAGTTATCGTATTCGTACTCTTTAGTATTTTCGTAACACTTTTTTTTTCCGTTTCCGTTTTTTTATGTTAGTTTATTTTTCGTTGATTTGAGATTAGTATTTTCGTTAAATGTTTTATTCTGCCTCGTTCGTATTTTTACAATGAATTTATTCGTTCATTCGTTTTTACGTTGGTTTATTTTTCGTTGTTTTGATATTCGTATTTACATTATATTTTCCATCATGCCGCATTTGTATTTTCGTAAGAAATAAATCTTCGTTGCTTTATGATCATTCGTATTTTCGTGTCTAATTTCATTTGTACTCAGAGTCCCAGGTAATCGTACTAGGGAAAGGTCTGGGACGACAACACGGAAAGTGACCTGGAGTGTGCCTGGGGTCACGTAGACGATATGCCTAAAAGGGGGCATACCCAAGTAGAAGTAAAAGAGAGAAGAAATACAAGAAAAAAGGGGAAGGGTGGGTGGGACACGAGGAAACAGCCGACAGGAAGGAGGATGTTGGGCGGGTTTAAGTACCTCCCGACTCCTCCTACAAATGCAGGCTGACCTGCGGTCTGCCTGCCAACTTGTACTCAGAGTCCCAGGTAATCGTACTAGGGAAAGGTCTGGGACGACAACACGGAAAGTGACCTGGAGTGTGCCTGGGGTCACGTAGACGATATGCCTAAAAGGGGCCAAAAATAAGACGGTAGGATGAGCTCGTAAGAGACTGAAATGAAAGTAGCCATATGTAACCTGATCGGCCAATGCCAGGAAGCCTGTGACAATCCAGTATGTGGATCCGGGACATGTACCGAAATGGATGCAAACCCCCCCCCAACCTAACCCAACAACGTGTAAGCGGACCCCCCGGGGAAAAGCAGCCGAGACTGCGTCTAACCTGAAAATACGGCCAGTACAAGCATGAAGTACAACCCTAGTCTAGGCAGCAGGGAACAGCAGAGTGTCATGTACTTTGCTAGTAAAGAAGGGAGCAGTAGGGAAAGGAAAGTGGCCTATCCCTGGGTACATTCACAGTAGCCACCAAGAGACAGACTAAGACTGACCGAGCACCAGTTGGTAGGACTGCTTGAGCCGAGAGTGGCCAAAAAAACAAAAAACAAAGACTGCAAGTAGATATGAATGGGCAACAGAGCTCAAGACATCGAGATGGAAAACCTGGAAGGTATCCCAGGAGTCACACCCTTCCTAGGCTAAAATAGACATGACTAGCTGACCCAGCTTCATCAGTAGCGGGAAACCGGGACGATGTGGCACAGGTGTATGAGCCTAGGACCTGCTGGAAAAAAGGCGGCGAGCTACCAAGTATCGAAACCCCTAACCGGAGAAGGATGGATGGCGGGAAAAACTTTGACATCTGCTGCCCGTGACATGACGTCTGCAAACAAAAACAACACCGTTATACACAAGAAATAACCAACGAGCCCCAACTTACTTTAGGAAAAGGGAGAAAAAATAAAAAATAAAAATAAAAAAAACCTGAGACTAAAGATGCAGCAACGCCGTGCAGGATAGTAAACATAGCACAAGACTGAAAACGTGATAGTCTCAAAGATCTAGCAAGGCCGAGCTAGCTGTGGCTAATCAGGCCAATTAACATGTAACACCCAAGCCTGTGAACCCGAGGACGTGTCAGGCAAGCGATATATGAGTAGTTGATTACCTGACGTATGAAAAGAATAGTAAAAGGAACACTGCAGTGGTGGGACGTAGTAACTTACAACGTGAAGAATGAACCACACATACTGACAATACAAAGTATGAGAATGTGACAAACCCATGAAATTGCAAAGGCCGAGCAACCTGAGGCGTGGCAGGCAAATTAAAAACGTACACTCAGGCCTGATGAACCTGAAGACGTGTCAGGCCATTGTATGAGAAATGAAATGACAAGATGCATGAAATGTATGAGAAACGGATGAGGAGACTTGCCACCGTACAAGCCAATTATAAACGCTCATCTCAATCCGTAAGCACCCATAAACGTGATGGGTGACATCCCCCCCCCCCCAGCGGTGAAACACCATGAACATACCAAACGACCAACTGGGAAAACAAATTTGTGGGAAGAACAAAAAAAAAAAAAAAAAGAGAAAACATAGACCCATGACAAAACATAAAGACCCATTGAGAACATGGACAGCATGAGAACATGTGATCAGCCGAGAGCGTAAACACATGAGGACCAGATACATGAGAAACTTAATTGCATGAGAAACCTAACACATGGGAACATGACTAGCCTGAAAAACGTAATGCATGAAAAACGTGATTGCATGAGAAACGTAATGACGTGAAACATGATCGCCTGAGGACACGACTGGCATGCAAAGTGTGAACACATGAGAACATGACTAGCCTAAAAAATGTAACCCTCTTGAGAAACGCAATCATATGAGAACATAATCGCATGAGAACATAGAACCATGAGAAAAGTAAACGCATGAGAACACAAATACCATGCGCAACGTGATCGCCTGAGAACAGGTACCATGAGAACAATTGCACAAGAACATGAATACCATGAGAAACGCGATCGCATGAGCATGTAATCGCATGAAATCGCATGCAAACATGAACAAAACATGAATACCATGCGAACCAAATCGCACGAGAACCTGAATATCATGAGAAACGATCGCATGAGAACCTGAATATCACGAGAACCTGAATATCACGAGAACCTGAATATCACGAGAACCTGAATATCACGAGAACCTGAATATCACGAGAAACGTGATCCCATGAGAAACGTGATCCCATGAGAAACGTGATCCCATGAGAAACGTGATCCCATGAGAACCTGACTATCACGAGAACCTGACTATCACGAGAACCTGACTATCACGAGAAACGTGATTCCATGAGAACCTGAATATCATGAGAAACGTGATCGCATGAGAAACGTGATCGCATGAGAAACGTGATCGCATGAGAAACGTGATCGCATGAGAAACGTGACTACAACAATACTACCCTGCCACCTAAATCGCATGAGAACATGAATACCAGGAGAAACGTGATCGCCTGAGAAACGTGAATACAAAACATGAATACCATGCAATCTAAATCGCATGAGAACATGAATACCAGGAGAAACGTGATCGCCTGAGAAACGTGATCGCCTGAGAAACGTGCATACAAAACATGAATACCATGCAATCTAAATCGCATGAGAACATGAATCGCATGAGAAACGTGATCGCATGAGAAACGTGATCGCATGAGAAACGTGATCGCAAAACATGAATACCATGAAACGTGATCGCATGAGAAACGTGAACGCATGAGAAACGTGAACGCATGAGAAACGTGAACGCATGAGAAACGTGATCGCATGAGAAACGTGATCGCATGAGAAACGTGATCGCAAAACATGAATACCATGCAACCTAAATCGCATGAGAACATGCATGCCAGAAGCAACGCGATCGCACGAGAACGTGATTGCATGAAACGTGAACGCATGGAAGGCGAATGCATGGAACACGATCGCATGGAACTCGACTGCCTGAGAACATGAATATCATGCGCAATAGGACTGCTTGGGAACATGAATACAAAACATGAATACCATGCGAACCAAAACGCATGAGAACATGAATACCATGAGAAACGTAATGGCATAAGAACATGAATACCATGCGAAACAAATCGCATGAGAACATGAAATACAAAATATGAATACCATGCAAAACAAAAATCGCATGAGAACAATAATACAAAATATGAATACCATGAGAAACGTGACCGCATGAGAAACGTGACCGCATGAGAAACGTGACCGCAAACTATGAATACCATGCGAAACAAAATCGCATGAGAAACATGATTGCATGGGAAACGTGATTGCACAAGAACATGAATATTATGTGAAACAAAACTGCATGTGAACATGAAACAAAACATGAATACCATGAGAATCGTACTCGTATGCGACCATGAATACCATGTGAAACAAATCGCATGAGAAACGTGATTGCATGGAACATGAATACCATGCGCAATAAAAAAAAAACAAAAAAAAAACGCATGAGAACATGAATACCATGTGAGACAAAAATTGCATGAGAAACGTGCTCCATGAGAAACAAAACGCACAAGAACATGACTGGCACAAGAACAGAAACGTAATCACATACGAACAAGAAAATCATGAGAACCGTAACACTTAAGAACATACCTCGCATGAGAAACGTAATCGCATGAAACCACCTAACATGAGAAAACATAACACAAGAGAACATAGATTTGCATGAGAAACATGACACATGAGAACATGACCCCATACCTAGCCTGAGAAACGTATGAGAAACGTAATCAAAAGGCAACGTGATCGCACGAGAACATGAATCGCACGAGAACATGAATCGCACGAGAACATGAATCGTAAACCAACATGAATGCCATGACACCGTACCGCCTAAGAGACGCGTATGAGGACATGACTAGCAAAAGAAGCGCAACCGCATGGAACGTGCAACCGCACGGGAAGAGTGATCGCACGGAAGCGTAACCGGCATAGCATGACAAATATGACTAAAACAAACACTCACTGAGCCCACTGACTGAAGCCCCTCCACCCAGAAACTACGACGGGGGGAAAGAAACGCAGAACCGCTCGCCCAACTCCCCCCATCCCCCAATACCAAAATACAGCCGCTGACTGATGCACTGCCCCCAGCCCCAGCCTGAGGAGAACCCCAAGAGCCCCTCTAACCCCCCCCCCCACACACTACCTCAGCACCATCACTGTGAATGCCACACATGGGAGAACAGCCCCCCCATGCTGTCAGCTCAGTTCCTGAAGAAATGGGTGGACAACCCCTCCTACGCTGCCAGTGTGAACCTGGGAGATGAAGGGTGCCCAGCCTCCCCCCCCCCCATGCTGCCACTGTGACCCTGGATGGGTGGGTGAACTGCCCACCCCCTTAATGACGTCGGCGTGGACGAACGGGCGGCCCTGCTAGTACCAGCAAGCGTGCGGAGAAGCAAGTGAGCAGGTGTCCCCTCCATGGAGTGCCCCCCCCCCCCCTGAAGCCAGAGTGCGACCCGGAATCATAGCGTCCCCCCAAAGCGCACACGGGTTCCCAGAAGATGAAACAGCGGGTGGATGGACGACCCCCCCTCCCCAGCATGTGCGCCGGGAGGACGCCCCCCGCAAAGCCAGAAGGGACGCGGAAATACAGGGAGAAGTACCGCTGGAAAAGAGGCCCCCGAAACTGCCATCCCCCCACCGGGGAGTTCCCACCCAGCGAATGCCTGAACCCAGCCGATGGAGGTGCTGGCCACCCGCGGACCCCCCGACCAAATGTGTACCCCGCCCGAGAAAGCGGGGAGACTCGGCAACCCCCCTTTTCAGCCGCTCGTCCTCCCGGCCGTAACGAAAACCCGGAAATTACGTCAGCCACCCGCTCCACACGAGGAAACAGCCGACAGGAAGGAGGATGTTGGGCGGGTTTAAGTACCTCCCGACTCCTCCTACAAATGCAGGCTGACCTGCGGTCTGCCTGCCAACTTGATTGTAACATAGTTCTTTTGTTGATTTTATTGCATTCGTAATTCTGTTAAAATACATTTTACGTTTATTCGACACACTACTCGTCGTTATTTTGTAAAACATCGTAATTTACTGCGATTGACTTGACAGATCCACAAAACCGGTGCAACCTACCCAAACACACCCTGGACCCTGGATGGAATGCACTGCAGTCTAACACAGATAAAGACACAAGGTCAAGGAGCCACTAGGTAATAAGAAAGAAGCTCATTGAGGGAAGGAACAAACCTCTTCAGGGGAAGGGACAGCGCTGAGTGGCTATTGGTCACAGTACTAATGAAAGTGAATTTACGTTATTTCATTTCCGTTTTCCGAAGGTTCGTAATTTTTTTTTCGTTAGTTTTTCTTTTCGTTCTTCGAATATTAGTAAGTTTGCATTTTCGTTTATTTTTCGTAATTAGGATTTTTTTTGTGTTCGGTATTTTCGTTATTTCTATGTTTTCGTTTATTTTTTCTTTCGTTGTGTTGTTCTTTTACATTTAGTAGTTTCGTATCTTCGTAGTTTTCCATATTCGTTAATTTTGGAAATATCGTTATTCGTTATTATTTCATATTATTATTATCAACGAAAATAACGAATAATGACGGAAAACGTATTCGTAACGAAAAAAATTGCACATGTCTAATTATTTATATTTATGAAATTTTGTCACTTTTGTATTCACTGGAGTGTATTATTAATTATATATTTGAGCTTTAGTGCACTATTTGGTATATATTTATTTCATTTGGTGACATTCTAAATAGTCGCCGCTGTTCCCCATTTATCATCGCTTTATTATCTTTATTATGAAATAATTACTAACTATTAAATTATAGGTATTGGAATTTCATTTCAAATTTGGCTGTTAGTGAATGTAACGAATACAAATTTATGCAAAGTTAGGAATGACCCCAAAAAAATAAAAAAAATAAAAATAAAAACTAAAACTAAAATGAACAAATTTTTGGGCTGTGCACATGTCTAGCTGCTAGTAGTAAGTAGCTAGTTTGCCCAACTTTGATTTTTCAAGGGTTTGCTGAATCGTGCTAAAAATTTTGCAAACCCCTAACTTAAGCCCCATAGGCGGCGTACACACGACCGAGGTTCTCGCTGGAAACCAGCGAGAACCTCGCTGGAAGCTGCATTCCAGCGAGGACCTCGGCCATGTGTACGCTCTCGGCGAGCATCCCGTCGGGAAGCCCGTCGAGCAGAAATAGAGAGCACGCTCTCTATTTGCTCGACGGCCCGCCTGGATGAATGGCTGGTTGCCATTCCCGACGGGCGGGTCGCCGATTTCGACGGCCGGCAGGGAACCTCGACGGGCGGAACGATGTGTTCTGCCCGTTGAGGTTCTCTGCCGTGTGTACACGGCCATACACACTATCAGTTTTCCTGATAGTTTTCTCTTCAGGTTTACCAAAACCATGTAGTACAAGGGCCTGCCTGATTGCATACAAATTGAAACTCTTGAGGTTTGACCTCATATTAGATGGTTTTGGTAAACCTGAAGAGAAAACCGTCAGGAAAACTGATAGTGTGTATGAGGCTTCAGAGGCAAATCTCTTCAAAGTCTATTGGAATGGGTGTTATCTTGTAGTTAAAGTGACATTAAACCTGCAGAACAGAATGTTTTTTACCTTAATGCGAAAATTGCATTAAGATTAAAAAAAAACTTTGAGGCTTTGGAACCAATTTAAATTCTGACCATTTTAAGGCTAATAGGAAAACTACTGTAAAAACAAAGCATGGGAGTCTGTGCATTACAAAAATCTGTACATTGAAGATCAAATAGTAAGATGTAAAATAGGTCAACAGTAAGATAATTTTAAATAGCAAGGCCATTGGTGGCCATTGCTGCCTATTGCATAAGGGGGTGCACCTCAGAGCACAAACACAAATGCGTGAATATCAGCAGAGCAGTGGACAATGTCAGTAGAGCAAAGATCAGAGTCAGTACACAGTAGACCAGGGGTGGCCAACCAGTGGCCCGGGGGCCACATGTGGCCCGCGGAGCCCTCTGATGTGGCCCGCGACCTCCTGCTCTGGAATGGTGGATTGGCAAGCCCAGATCGGAGGTTGCCAACCCACCATACCACAGCATCAGTGTTGTGAATGAAGCTGGTGATAGAGGAAGAAAGCGGCTGCAGAGTAGAGCCCCATAGGCCGATGCTTCCTCTACAGCGCCGGCTTTTGCCACAGGTGGAGTCTATGGCAAAGGTCAGCTAATCCACAGGATAGACACAGGTGCACTACGTGAAAGCAGTCTTAGGCCCTTTTCACACGATCAGCCCAACCAAATGGGACCCTCAATTCACCTCTATAGAGTGACAGATGTCTGTTTAGGCCCGCCTACCTCCAATCTGAAAAACAGAAGGGATTTTGTTCCCTTTCATCTGGGCGGATCATAGGGCCTATAAAGTAGCCGTGACCTGTCATCCGCCCGCTCCGCTCATTGTGGCCCTTGACTGGTTACCAAGTTGCTGAAGTGGCCCTCGCTCTTTAAAAGCTTGGGCACCCCTGCAGTAGACAGTGTCAGTAGTTTTTTATTTTTTATTATTTAATTATTTTTTACTATTTACATTTTTAATTATTTTTTTAATAATTTTTTTAAATATATTTTTTAAATTTTTTTAGAAGCCCCATTATGTGCACACAGGGTTAAATCTCAGAATAAAAAAGGACCAACTGGGTGTGCTGGGTGTGCCTGGGAACGTCCTAATCAACCCATGCGCTTACCTCCCAACTGCCTTGGATAGGGCAGGACCATACTGAGATTTAATATAAATCCCAGTGTCTCACCAATCCAGGCTGAAGCACTGCATCGGTGTGAAAGCACCCTTCTGGGGAGGGAAAACCAAAAGCATATTTTATGGCCACAGGGAGGCTTTTTTAAATGTAATCACGCCCCTTTAAGCCCCTCCCGTCGTAAATGCCATTTTGCCACACCCACAATGTGTCATGGCTTTGGGGTGCACAACCTTATGCAATAGGTTGCACACACCTATGTCTGTAGCCTGCAGTAAACATAGGGGGTTATTTACTAAAGCTGGACCATACTAAATCTGGTGCAGCTCTGCAGAGAAACCAATCAGCTTCTAGGTTTTATTGCCAAAGCTTAATTTAACCAGGTGAAGTTAGAAGCTGGTTGGCTATCATGCACAAATGCAGCAGATTCTGAGTGCACCAGTTTTAGTAAATCTCCTGCACAGTTTACTATGCTTCGGTTAAGAATATAGACAGGAGCGATCAGTGCAGATCACTCACTGCATTCATTCAGGCCACATAATGAAATATATACCAGCTTTTTCCCTGCTCTTGAGAGAAGAGGAGGAAAGTTGGCAGCACTGCAGTGAAGAGACAGAAAACAGGGTGATTAGTGTGCGCCCAGGACCATTGGCACACCCTGTGCGCACGCCTATGAGCAAGGCTATTCCCAAATTTACTCAAAATAAAGAGCAAAGGGGCTTTGCTACAATAAATAAGATACAGCAGAGTATGCAGTAGTGTAAAATTGGCAAGTTTTTGGTTTTCAGGGGCAACATGGCAAATTTTACTAACGACAAAGAATGCAGGCAAGTATTTTACTAGAAGAATTACAGTATAAACTCGAGTATAAGCCAAAGCACCTAATTTTACCACAAAAAAATGGGAAAACATATTGACTTCAGTATAAGCCTAGGGTGTCCATATGCATGCCTCACTGTGCCTCACTTTGCCTCACTTTGTCCATGTGCACGCCTCACTGTGTCCATGCCTCAATGTGCCCATGCCTCACTGTGCCCATGCCTCACCGTGCCCATGCCTCAATGTGCCCATGCCTCTCTGTGCCCATGCCTCACTGTGCCCATGCCTCAATGTGCCCATGCCTCACTGTGCCCATGCCTCACTGTGTCCATGACTAGTCTGACGTTTAACATGGGAGTCTATGGAAGAGGTGCCCGGCTTTGAAAAATCGATGCTCTCCAGCCGTAGGTCCCTAAACAACAAACTTGTAGAGGAGAAATGGGGCTACATGTGTGCCAAGTTCAGGGTCCAGAGGACCAACGACCGGCCGGTACCGGGTCCCCAAAGTCACCGGAGAAATGACCGTTTAACACGGGAGTCTATGAAAGGGGTGCCCAACTTTGAAAAATCGGTGCTCCCCAGCCGTAGGTCCCCCGGACAACAAACTTTGCACACTTGTAGAGGAGAAATGGGGCTACATGTGTGCCAGGTTTGGGGTCCAGAGTCCTGGGACACCAAAGTCCGAAAAATCAGGCGCAAAGAGGTGACTCGAGTATAAGCCAAGGGGGCATTTTCGGCACAAAGAAATTTGCTGAAAAACTTGGCTTATACTCGAGTATATACGGTAGGAGAGTTCAGATGGTAACAGCAAACCCATGCCTCATCCCTATCTGCTGGGAGTTACTGCAAACCCAAGAATTTTTACTACTTTGTTGATTCATTCTTTAACTACTCGCTAATTAAGATGTAATTAGGTTGCAATTTCTTCAGAGAACAATTAATTGTGCCCCCCTCAACAATGCAATTCCATAATGAGTTTGTAACAAGCATGAGATATGACAACCATACATGCTTTAGAGGGGAGGGACTGCGCTGTGTCACCACCACGACGCGCTCGTGTTGTATCAGCGACAGCAGTGGATATGGATAGTTTCCTTCCTGAGTTGTTGAGCTGCTATTTATTAGTGGTGCAGCTTGTATGTTTGGGCAATTAGCTGCATGAATGAATATCACGCAAGCTGTTAAACCATGCAAATTAGGTTGAGCAAAATCCTGCTGTTCTCAGAGGGGACTTAGGTCTGTTAAATGTTATCATATAATTAACCTTTCCTGAGTTTTATGAAAATATTTATGAAGATTGTGCGCTGACAATGCTCCATCGATTTATGGGAGACCAAATTACATTTATTTTACATTGCAAAGGTTAAGGAAGAAAGCAAAAAGTCAGCTATAGCGGTTTTTTTTTGTGCATTTTTAGTAAAACTATTAAAAGGCAACACCAGGCAGCAGGTTATATAAATCCTTTAGGGTCATTACAGGGCCGTTTGAAGGAATTTGGGTGCCCCAAGCAAAATGGGGGCCCCCAAGCACCCCCCCCTAACATGCAAAGCTTACGTTAGCGCTTCACTAATTTTTTACACCCATGTTCTTACTCCTCCCTCCCCTCTCTAGTCCCTATGTTTTTCCATTCTCACCTCCCCTTCTTCCCTGTAGTCTGCCGCTGTAGCGTGGCTGAGCTTCTCTTCCTTCTGTCAGTCCGGTGTTCTATCATTATGGGTCCCCAGCCCCCTATCAGTACAGTAGTACAGGAGATTCAGTTTAATGTGTTCCCGGGCGGACTGAAAGGAAGTGAGCACTCAGTGTGGACTTCCTGTCAGTCTGGCCGGGAACAGGAAACTGAATCTCCTGTACCATGCGCGGTACCCAGCCGGACTGATTGGACTCCCGGAGGAAGGAAAAAGAGGTCAGCCATGCTACAGCCTGGAAAGGGGAAGATGGGGGCCCCAGGCCAGCTTGGGGCCCCAATCAATTGTTTGTTTTGCCTGTCCTGTAGCGACGGGCCTGGGTCATTATACTTTTTGCAGTTCTTGGTAAAATTGCAACCTTATGTCAGTATGCTGTGCAACCTCCTTCTCAATCTCCAGTGTCTGTGGGTGAGGCTTCTGTGAGCTCAAACAAAGGGGTGGTGCTTGATCCAGGGAACATGTTTTCCCTGAGTTCTCATTGGCTCAAATTTAGGAGCTGAAATCTGTGTCTCACAGAGTGAGTTGAAATATAATTTATGTTAATAATGAACAGGGCTTTTTTTCAGTGGGAATGCTGGGGAACGCACTGTATGTAATGGCAAGGGATGCTGGGGTGTGCTGCAGGGTATTGATGCTCACTGCTGTGGATATATTTTTGCAGAGGTCTATTGTTGCTGGTGGGGGACCTATTGTTTCTAGAGGGGTCTTATGTTGCTGGGGAGGTCAGTTGTTGCTGAAAGAGATCTACTGTTGGAGGGGTCTATTGTTGATGGCGACCGGAGAGTCTAATGCTGGCTGTACAGAGATCTGTTGATGCTGCCGTGAGTCTATTGTTGCTGGCGGGGACATTTTGTTGTGGGTGGTCCATTGTTGTTAGGGAGATCTTTTGTTGCTGGCTGCAGGGGATCTATTTTATTGCTTTTCTTGATATCATTACCAAATTCCATATAAATTACTTAGCACCACAAAATGATACTTGGTTCTATATTGTCTAAAAGGGACGGTACTGGGAGGTGGGTAGGGGGCAGAGAAAAGGGGTGACTCGGAAAGAGGGAGTTCCTGCACCTATTGTCTGAGAAAAAAAGCCCTGATAATGAACATACGAGAATTAAAAAAAGGTAAACAAAAAATTGTAGCGCTCTATCCCCCCCTCCCCCACTTCACTGTTGATGAGAACATGCCCAGATCTTCCTTGCTAGTACATAGGCTGCCAATCACAAGCACAGCTTCATGCACACCGACATGCTCAGTCTAGGGCATGGGTGCTCATGCTTACAACTGTTAGTGGCTTGCAATGCCTCATGGGACATGTAGTTTCGCAATAGCTGGAGGGCCACAGTTGAGCACCCATGGTCTAGGGCAGTGATATGCAATTACCAGACCTTTAGCTGTTGCAAAACAACAAGTCCCATCATACCTAAGCCTCTGGGTGTCATGCTTGTGGCTGTCAGACCGCGTACACACGGCAGAGAACCTCGACGGGCAGAACACATCGTTCCGCCCGTCGAGGTTCCCTGCCGGCCGTCGAAATCGGTGACCCGCCCGTCGGGAATGGCAACCAGCCATTCTTCCAGGCGGGCCGTCGAGCAAATAGAGAGCGGTGTGGGACGACATGTCTGCTGGTAAGTGTACTAACCAGCAGACATGTCGGGCGGACGGATTCCCACCCGATAGATTTCAAAGCATGCTTTGAAATCTGTCGGGTGGCCAAATCCGTCGGCTCGGCCGTACACACGATCGAATCTGTCTGCTGAAACGGTCAAGCGGACCGTTTCCAGCGGACAGATTTGATCGTGTGTACGAGGCCTTAGGGTTACATTAGGTAAAAGAGAAACATTGGAATACTAGTCAGTACCAATTTGCAAAAGTGTATTTGCTTTGGAAGGATGTTGGGTGTCCTACATGCGGATATTGCTGAATTATGTAAAACAATTAGAATAGTTTTTACAGTTTAGAATGGGGTGCCACAAGACTGTACATCATTTTGGAGGGTTCCTGAAGATTGTCCATAATTTTAATAGGGTGCCTTGACTAAAAAAAGGTTAAGGAACACTGGTCAAAGCATTAATTATTATAGATTTCAATAGATTATAATGACTTTCTTTAACCACTAGCCGTCCAGCTCACGCAAGTATACTGTGGCAGGTCAGCTCTCCTGCGAGAATTGACGTACATGTATGTTGGTCCCTGCAAGGAAGATAGTGAGTCCCAACGACCCGCAATCGCGTTTAGGAGAGGCAGAATGGGGACCTGCCTATGTAAACAAGGCGATTCATCGTTCTGCCTAGTAACGTGCCAGAGATCTACTGTTTCCAGTGACCGGGAACAGTGATCTCTGTCATGTCCCTGGCAGCCCACCCCACCTACAGTTGGAACACATCTAGGGAACACACTTAACCCTAGTGTTAACCCCTTCCCTGCCAGTGTAATTTTTATATTGATCAGTGCATTTTTATAGCACTGATCATTGTAATAATGTCACTGGTCCCGCAGTCCCGCTAAAAATCACTGTACATACACAGTAAAAACACAAGAAATAAATAAAAGTCCCTAAATCTATCCCATAGATTGTAGACGCGATAACTTTTGGTCAAACCAAGCATATAGCACTAGCCCCGAAGGAGCTGCTGGTGTGTTTTGGGTGGCATGTTACCTCTATTCCTCTGCCGTCTAGGGTATACGATGAGAGCTGAGAAGAAACTGCAATGTCCATACTTTGGATGTCTTTTTCTGTACTTTAGTACCCAACGGGGTAAAATGATAAAAGTGGTAGTAGTTGAGAAAGGTAGAAGGGATAGTAAGTAGTAGGTTCAGGTGTATAACTTTGTTCGGAAACAGTCCTGCTTCCGGCAGTATACTCTCGTCGCCACTCTAGCCAGAGTGGGTATAGTGCACCTGGATAGGCCTCTTTCACCAGCCAAGCAGCCAGAGTGTCACACGGAACTTTAGCAAAGTCTCTGCCACAGACCTTCCCAAAGGTGGAGATATTCTCGGTTCAGAATCCTTCTCAACATAGGATTAAGCACCCGAATCTCTCTTGAATAAACTTTAGTCAATTCAGGACTGACAGGCGATCATTATCCAGCCTTTCAGTAACGGTGCGTCCTTCGATGAAGTCTAAGGCCTCTCCTGAAATAATAGCCTCGTGTTCGGTACTCCCCCAGACGGGATCTTCATTGGGCGGCTTCCTCCCTCAGGACGTACAGCACAGGACCACTCTGCAATTGTAGACCCAGTCTGACTACCGGGCCTACAAGGTAAATCACAACTCCGAACCAACGTGTACAAAAAATGTAAGGCAGTCAGTAAGGCAGAGGACTAGCTACAGGAGCTCCACACGGCGCACGTCTCCTAGAGTAGGAGCGTGTGTGCTATAGCTCCAGGCAGGCTTAGGAGGTAGACAGGTCAGCGTCCCTCCCAGCTCTGCTAGTTCCGTCCCAGCTCTGTTCCTAGCCCTGCTAGTTCAGTCTTCTCCTCCAGAATTCCTGTGTCCCGGATTTCTCCTCTCCTCCAGCACCGCTCCCTGGCTCCCTGGCTCTCTACAGGTAAGAGACTTTCTCCCAAACTGCTGACGGCCGTCCTTTTCAGGATAAAGCCGCAGCAGCAATACGGATCGCCATTCAGCCATCGTGGTGTCCCCCTGATCTGCCACCTTCCACCTCCATCACCCTCGAGGGTCCCCCTCTTGATCAGCCACACGGAAAGTTTTTTTTTCGTAGATTCGGGGCTCTTTGTGAGAGCACCGCGCCAGGCCGCCTTGAATCGCGGGGCCGCGGTCTAGGAAAGACCGCGGCTTCACTTGCGGCCTAACGGCGCGCCGCTCCCCATGCCTCAATGATCCTCACCCAGCCCCAACAAATCCCCCCTTACCCCAGAAGTGACTGTTACCCGGCCATATTGGACACCCTCTCAGCCCCTAGTGTTATCCACCCTGTCAGCCCTCATCCCACTGCTGGTATAGTCAGCCATCCCACTAGGCCAGCAACAGGGTCACCTTCCTAGCCCCAGTCCCCCCCCCCCCTGTCCATCCTAGCATACAGAAGCTTGATCCAGGGGTTACCCGATCGCCTCTTACAGGGGTCAGGAAGGAATTTTTTCCCTGCCGGAGCACATTGGCCGAGCGCCGCCAGGGTTTTTTGCCTTCCTCTGGACCAAGCCAGGTGAGAGGAGACTAGTTAACTCCTCTCCCCACTGCCCCAAAATCCACCTCCACCCTGGTGTATTGGCAATTATGGCATGTAGGCAATAGTCTGCCGAAACCATTTGGAGTTTGAGGCAGTACGCCGCAATACTGCCAGCCATCACCAAAAAGGCCCTAAGAACTGAGCGACTATGGAGAATCAATCATAGATCGACGGTTAGTCATTTCAGTCATTTACCCCAGCTTAAGCACATATCATGTGCTCTGATCAATACTAGATCGGCGGTAAAACACCGACTAGAAATCCGCGACTTCATTCAGCAAAAGGATCTAGATTGTCTTTTTATTACAGAGAGCTGGCTCACAGCCGACTGTAACACCATTCTAGAAGAACTGGTGCCAGAAAATTACCGTATTATAACGGAAAACAGAATAGGACAAAGAGGAGGCGGCCTGGTGGTGATCCACAAGACTCATCTTACGATCACCAAACCAGTCCGCCAAAACCCTCTTCCATTCATGGAAACCCTTACTCTGCAACTGCAAGCAAGTTCAAAGGAGACTGTCCACATTCTGCTCTGCTATAGGCCGCCCGGCCCAAAATCGCAGCTGCTATCATCATGGACGGATTTCTTCTCCACTTATACCCTTAACAGTAATCAACTTTTGCTGTTAGGGGATTTCAATCTCTGGGCAAACTCCTCACAAGACCCCATTGCCGATGCCTGTGTTGACCACCTGGAAGGATTAGGATTACAGCAACTAGTATGTGGGCCCACACATGCTTCAGGTCACACACTTGATCTTATTTTCAGACAAGCTCTGGAAATAAAAATTGGGGAAATTGAAAAATTGCCATGGACAGACCACCATGCAATTATATTCAGTATTTCCACCATCCCCCCTGCAACAAAAACATCAAATCCGGTGACAACACACTGGACTAGATGTCAGAAGAAGCTCCATTCGGAACTCTTCAAAGTGACTCTAAGGAAAAAAATAGAAACAACTCAGCCGCAGCAAACGGCCGTTGGAACATTGGAAGCCATAAACTCGGCCATGCTACAATCAGCCGACTTGGTAGCGCTGAGACGAATAACCCGCATTCGGAAAAACAACCGCAGCTGGTTTAACAACCAGCTGTCGTTACTGAAGCAAGAACGCAGAAGGGCAGAATCTGCATGGAAAAGATGCTCTTCAGAGCTAAACCTATCCATCTACAAGGCGACCACAAGAAAATACCACAAAGGAATTTTCCAAGCCAAGAAAAATTATTTTTCGGAGGCTATCAACGGCGCCCTTAACCGCCCCCGCAAACTCTTCAAGATGGTCACCCAGACCATGAAACCAGGATGCATTGAAGCACCCAGTTCGGACACACAAGAATTTTGCAATGAACTATCGGATTACTTTGTTAATAAAATCGATGCAATCCGTGAAAGCATTCAGCAAAACTATTCTCACCTCAGCCCCCCCTGTAGCCTATCACACAGCACCCTTAGTACGTCTCCGAGATCAGGTAAGTTCACCCTAGAACCCATCTCCATCGAGTCCACTAAGAAGGTCATTTGTACCCTGCGCAATGGCGCAGCGCCAAATGACATTATCCCCACAAAACTGCTGAAGGAATGCGCCGACATCCTGGCTCCTCCCATCACGCAGCTTATTAACCAGTCCTTCTTGGAGGGCATAGTGCCCGCGCAGTTGAAAGAGGGTATAATCCAACCCATCATGAAGAAACCCTCCCTAGACCCCAAGGACCCACTCCACCGCCGTCCCATAACAAGCCTCAACGTATTCTCTAAGATAATGGAAAAAGTAGTGGTACAACAGCTGCAACAGCATCTAGATACCTACAAGCTACTTGACCCATTGCAATCAGGCTTCCGTCCCGGACATGGGACGGAAACAGCATTGCTGAAAGTATGGGATGATGTTCTCAAGGCCGCAGACGAAGGAGAATCTTGTCTCCTGGTTCTGTTGGACCTAAGTGCAGCTTTCGACACTGTAGACCACAATCTGTTACTGAAGCGGCTTACTGAAGTAGCCAGGGTCGCAGAAGGTGATTTATCTTGGTTCTCCTCTTTTTTGGAAAACCGATCACAAACAGTGAAGTTAGGACCTTTTACGTCTGAAAAACGCACAGTAACATGCGGAGTCCCTCAAGGATCGCCTCTGTCACCAGTGCTATTTAACATCTATCTTCGTCCTCTCTTTGAGATCATTAGCAGCCAAAAACTGCTTTATCACTCTTATGCAGATGATACGCAACTGTATTTCCGCATCTGCAACAGACAGGATCACCACCTCAATCTAGAGACATCCCTCTCTTTGATAGAGGATTGGATGACTAAGAGTTATCTTAAACTCAATGGAGCGAAAACAGAACTTCTTCTGTTTCACGCCAAACGTAGGAATCAACTTTCAACACCATGGACTCCCCCGCCTATTTTGGGTAAGCTCATCACTCCAAGCGCCAAAGTCAAAAGCCTAGGGGTCATTTTTGACTCCTTTATGACAATGGACGCACAAATAGGATCAGTGGTCAGCGGATCTCACCATCTACTGCGCCTACTACGCAGACTCACTCCGTTCATCCCTAAAGAAGATCGAGCGGTCGTGGTGGGAGCTATTGTAAACTCCAGGCTGGATTATGCAAATGCCCTCTACCTCGGCCTCCCCAAGTACCAAATCGCTCGTCTGCAAGTCGTTCAAAATACGGCCGCCAGACTTGTGACTGGGAAAAAACCCTGGGAATCCATCTCACCTTCACTGAGAGCCCTGCATTGGCTGCCAGTTAAAGACAGAATTGCTTTTAAAGCTCTCTGTCTTACACATAGATGTGTCCATGAGAATGCCCCCCTTTACTTATGCGAATTAATAAAAGCGCATAATCCAAATCGCGTTTTGCGATCCACGAATCAGAACCTGCTCCAGGTTCCGAAAGCCAACTTCAAGTCCAAAGGAGAAAGAAGATTTGCGATCCAGGGTCCCAGACTATGGAACGCTTTACCAACCAGCATTCGGTTGGAGGAGAACCACCTAGCATTTAGGAAAAAGGTCAAGACTTTTCTCTTTTGATAACAAAGGAGACAGGAACAACAAGCGCCCAGAGGCGATTCAGTTCGCATGTGCCGCGCTATATAAGTTTTCATTCATTCATTCATTCAACGTGGTCCCGGAACACTTGAACACACACACCCCCGGCTATGAGGGTCTACACGGGGGGTGGTGGGACGACAGCCAGGGATGGCCTCAACACAACATCGACCCATAACTAATGGCGTCTGTCCCTAAAGTACTCTCCCCTAGTATGCACAGCAGGATGACCAACCGCCACTGATTGGTTGCTGAGGAAAAACACCCAATAAGCCCTGACCTGACTGCTGCTCTCGGCCTGGGGTGGTACAGGCCCCCCAGGCAGCAATAGTGGTCACCCACAGTCAGCCATGGCTGGAACAGAGGCCCAAATAACATTGTCAGAGGTAACTAGGGGTGCAACGGATCAAAAAACTCACGGATCGGATCAGAGCCACGGATCGGATAATTTTTCGGATCAGCCAAAAAAAATATTGTAGTCTCACTGTGGCCCCATTGCAGCCTCACTCTCACCTCTACTTGATGCTCCTCTCTTCCTCCACCTTCTCACCCCGATGCTCATCTCCTCCCCTCACCCTCCCTAGCCCATGGGCATGTCTCCCCCCAAGTGGTGGAGTGCAGTCGGGTCACACTTAGTGTGGGTGTTTATACCTCTATTACCTGCTGTTCAGAATATGGCCATCTAGGGCTCAGTATATGAGTGACTGCACTAGTGGTGGTAACATGTTATTGCTTATTTAGTGTGTCAAATCTTCAATGCAAACTGGCTTTAGTAATCTGTGGTAATGAATAAGAATTGATCATGTGTAGGAAATCGGATCTGTCCCTGCTGCTACCTTATACTTGAAAGGATATCAGATGTCTGAAAGGATATCGGGTATCTGCAAACATTATTGGGGACCTAGAAGGAAATCAGGTACAGTAAAACCTTGGATTGGCATCATAATTTGTTTCAGAAACATGCACGCTCACCTGCAGCGGCGTCCAGCAGTTATCCACGCTGGGGGAGTGGCCGGACACACCAGAAGGTGATTGGCTGCGGCGCACATTGTGTATACAAGCGCGGGGGAAGGAGGAGGCGGGGCTGTGCTAACAGAGCGGAGTCTATTTCAGTGTAAGCCTGTACAGCGTGTTCTAGCGCTCTGCTCGCCCCCCCCTCAACCTGCGACGCGGATCATGTGTGTGCTGATCCGTAGTCATTGATCCGTGCGGATCACGGATCAATGACAATCCATTGCACCACTAGAGGTAACTAAATTTAAGGCAGCACCAGCTATGAAAGTAGCAGGGCGCTACATATATATATATTTTTTGATGTGTATTCTTTATAAATTGTTGGTCTTTTTTGTTTATAGCACAAAAAATAAGAAATGCAGAGGTGATCAAATACCACCAAGGAGAAAGCTCTATTTGTGGGTAAAACAGACCTCAATTTTGTTTGGGTACAGCGTCACATGACCGGTGCAATTGTCTGTTAAAGCGATGCAGTGCCGTATCGTAAAAAATGGCCTGGTCATTAAGTGGACAAATCCTTCCGGGGCTGAAGTGGTTGAAATACTTGAAGTAATCTTGAAATACATATGAACCTGAACCAAATGTGTTTTTTTTTTTGGAGTTCCCCTTTAACCACTTAAGGACCACCTCCTGCACATATACGTCGCCAGAATGGCACGGCTGGGCACAAGCACGTACAGGTACGTCCTCTTTAGGTGCCCAGCCATGGGTCGCGGGTGCGCGCCCGCCGTGAGCACCCGCGACCCGGTCTGAAGCTCCGTGACCGCGGCCAGGGGACCTGCGGACCAGATCACCGCTGGAGTTCCGCGATCCGTCCCCAGAGCTGAAGAACGGGGAGAGCTGTGTGTAAACACAGCTTCCCCGTTCTTCACTGTGGCGCGGTCATCGATCGTGTGTTCTCTAATATAGGGAACCACAATCAATGACGTCACACCTACAGCCACACCCCCCTACAGTTAAAAACACAAATGAGGTCACACTTAACCCCTTCAGCTCCCCCTTGTGGGTAACTCCCAAACTGCAATTGTCATTTTTACAGTAAACAATGCATTTTTTATGCATTTTTTGCTGTGAAAATGACAATGGTCCCAAAAATGTGTCAAAATTGTCCAAAGTATCCGCCATAATGTCACAGTCACGAAAAAAATTGCTGATCACTGCCATTAGTAGTAAAAAAATGTTTTTTTATAAAAATGCAATACAACTATCCCCTATTTTGTAAACACTATTAATTTTGCGCAAACCAATCGTTAAACATTTATTGCGATTTTTTTTACCAAAAATAGGTAGAAAAATACGTATCGGCCTAAACTGAGGAAAACATTTTTTTTTTATATATTTTTGGGGGATATTTATTATAGCAAAAAGTAAAAAATATTGCATTCTTTTCAAAATGGTCACTCTATTTTTGTTTATAGCGCAAAGAATAAAAACCGCGGAGGTGATCAAATACCACCAAAAGAAAGCTCTATTTGTGGGGAAAAAAAGGACGCCAATTTTGTTTGGGCACGATCGTGCAATTGTCAGTTAAAGCGATGCTGTACCGAATCGCAAAAACTGGCCAGGTCCTTTACCTGCCTAAAGGTCCGGGTCTTAAGTGGTTAAATCTATTGGTGTCATGCTTTGGATTGACAGGTGACAAGCAATGAGTAAGAGGAGATCCCATAGGGAATGCAGTTTTTAAACATCAAATGGAAATCCCAGCTCTGAATCAATACCTTGGCCTCATCCGTGACCTTTCTCCTATCTATCCAGGTGAAGGTAACCTTGCTCTTGAAATATAACCTTTTCCCCTCAATCTTTATTTTTTATTTTTGACACTCTCGCTGTTCAAAATGTCATCTATGTCTGACCTTTGATTTCAACGTTGGATGAAACAAACAAAAAAAATAAAAATAAATAGAAGTCTCTTCTTCTAATTAAAACATTCTGGGGTAAGATGTATCTGTCTAATCTGCTTTAATTTCCACCAGGCCGATATTTCACAGTAAATAGCGTTGTTTTTGTTTTTTTCTCGTAGCGTACGCCGCGACATTTTCTGGCTAATGCATAATTAACATTCTTATTACTCATTAAGCGATCTATTGTTGTTACAGATTGCTGTGAAATAACATACATTTGTAGTACGGTAATCAGAGTAAAATGTACAGTATATTACAAGGGGGAGTACCTCTAATTTCATTGTTAATTGCACGCTGAGCTGGTGCCAGTGTGACCCTGGCATCCGTCTTGCTTCTTGATTACAAAGCGTGCTGCAGATTCCTTTCCAAGTATATGTTTTCTTTCCAGCTCATGTATTATAGAAGAACTAGGATCCTATTGCACACGCATAATCACCGCTATCTACAGATGGTGTGTTTTTAAGTAAACCTTTCTTGAATGAAAAAAAATGGAGGTTGTCATTGCTGATCTTCTTCTCAATAAGTTACTGGTAGTCATAGACTGAGAGGGATCCTCATATTCAACAATAGATGGAGGTGAGGTGCAGGCCCTACAGCAGAGGTCTCCAAACTTTTCAGTACGAGGGCCACATTGTATATTTTACAAATATTCGTGGACTAAAAAAAAAAAAAAAATTGAAAATTAATAAACATTCTTTTTTAAATGAGTGAATAAGTTTAACTTTGACGTTTTTTTTTTTGTAATCAGAGTGATACGATTCAAAACAACAGAGAAATAACTTTAGTAAAACAAAGCAAACAAATAAATAAACCTGAGCCGTTATTGAAGGTCAAACAGAATAGCCCGGATTCACAAAGCACTTACGCCGACGTATCTCGATATACGCCGCGTAAGTGTAAATATGCGCCGTCGTATCTATGCGCCGTACCCATAGAACTAAGATACGCCTAAAATCTGACTTCATCCGACCGACGTAACTTGCCTACGTCGGCGTATAGTGGGCGCATAGTTACGCTGGGCGCATTTGGTACTCCCATTGATTTGTGATGCAAATATGCAAATGAGAGAGATACGCCGATTCACGAATGTACTTGCGCCCGGCACATGTTTTAACTGAGGGTTACGTCCGGCGTAAAGTTATTCCTCATATAGGAGGCGCAACTCATGCAAAGGTATGGACCAGTGAACAGCCGTCGTATTTTACGTTGTTTACGTAGTACTACGTGAATAGGGCTGGGCGTAGGTTACGTTCACGTCGTAGGCAGTGATTCGACGTATCATAGGCATTTATTTTGACGTGGTTGTACGCATGCGCAAGGGGATACGTCCAAGTTACGACACATGCGCCGTTCGTTTTAAGTACTTGGATCACGCTCAGCCCATCATTTGCATGGGGTCACGCTTCATTACCATGCATCACGCCCACTTCCAGCCCACTTCCACCTACTTTGACTTACGTTGGCTTATGCCGACGAATATATGCTACGCCGACGCAACTTTGGGCACATTTTCTTTGTGAATTTCATACTTGCCTCTCAACGTTGCGCTGGCGTAGCATAAAGAAGATATGCTACTATGGCATAAAGATGCGCCGAGGGCTGTGAATCCGGGCCACTAATATCCAGTTTGCCCCTTTGCAATATCATTGTATGTGTGCGTGTAGCAATGACAGATACACACGCCAGTGTCCATCAGCACAGCCTCACCAGTGCCCATCAATGCAGACTGATCAGTGCCCATCAATGCAGCCACACCAGTGCCCATCAATGCAGCCTGATCAGTGCCCATTAATGCAACCTTACCTGTGCCCATGAGCTCAGCCTCACCAATGCCCATCAATTAATAAATATTATTTATTATTTTTAATATTAATTATTTATATCCATTCTTGTCCACCGCTTGTATTTATCCCGACCTACAGCCCTGGGATCTATGTGGTTAATATTAATTACTTCTTCTCTCCTTCCCACTTGTGTTATCCCTCTCTTACCCCATCACCCCCGTCCTAACTCTTAGTTGCAATAAATATTCAGATTTCTATTGAGAATTAATAATGTTTATCTGTTTGTTTATTCATTATCATCATTCATCATTATATATTTTCAATTTCTGTAAATGTACTAATATTGTTTTGTTTTCTCTATTTCAGAAATGTTTCATCCATGGCTTTCTTCTCTCTGTTCATTAATGGATCAGTTTTTACATCTCTTCTTTGGTGGTCTTGCCGGTGCAGGATGTTGTCTGCCTGCTGGTGCTTGTCTGGGATCTTGCGATAGAGGTAGCTATGTGTGGGTTCCCCGTGCTTACACTCGAACCCCTTACCCGTAACTGTACGAACACCCAAGGGTTGTTGTGCCTTTTGACACACTGCCCGCCATGGCGACGCCTATTATTTGGGAGAATTATTTGGATGCCCCAGTTGAAGTCAATCTAGGACGAAACGCGTAGGGCTTGGTTTTTACCACTTCCCATATTGCTCTTTTAACATTGTGATCACTTTTTTATGTAATGTGCGGTTTTATTACAATAAAACCTTAAAATTTTTTTTTGACCTGCACTATTGGGGTTGCGTTCTTTTTTCTCTTCCCCACATGTTGGTTGGAGCCATCCATCACTGCTCAGTGTTACCCTCCCAGGGGTTTCACCCTAGTCCACCCCTCTTTCCCATTCATTTGGGTGTAGACACTACTTTGGACATCACTCCAGGACGTCGTGCACCAAGAGCCCTCCACTGAAGACCTACTCTACATGTTCAACCAGTTCGAGGAAGCCGTGCAGACTGTGCCCCGAGGATTTTCCATGCCTGACTGATCTGCTGTTGTTGGACAGACAGATCCACATCTTCTGGTAAGCGTATTTATTTCTATAAGAACTAGTGACTATTTCTGCTTGCCTTGAGGATCCACGTGGTCAATCCACCATTCTTCTGGTTCACCAGTTTTTGATGGACTTTCCATTGTACATTTTATGTTGTATCTTATCCATTCACTATTTCACTTGTTACACTGTGAATTCTATAATTTTTTTGTATAGAAGACTCACGTCTATTGCACTTAGCGCTACATTTTTTCCCACATCATTTCCAATATTTGTCATATTGTAGTGTAGCTGCTCATTCTTTTACTCTCTTATTCTTATTTCACACTCTTTTTTGATCAGCGCAATATTTCCCCACTTTCTTTTCACGCCTATTATTTGCCTATTCCCGCCCCTTTTACTCCTGCCTCCCTCGTAACATCTTGCTGAAGGCTCAGGCACAGCCGCTCTATTGCTACGAGCGGCTGACGTCACGCCGCGATGCATTGTGGGGTTTGTAGACGCGCGACGGGTCGTGCGCATGCGCGTTGCCCACTTTTTTGTCCGCGGCTGGTCGGTGTTAACAATCGCCAATCAGCTGGGGGGCTATATAAACAGGCTCAGTCAGCACTTGTTTGTTAGGTGCTGCTGTACGGTTTTGCTTGTTAAAAGGTAAATTTACTTATTTACTTTCTGATGCAATCCTTGGTCTTATTTTCCCCTTATTGGTTGGTCTTTTCATATTCTATTTATTTTTTGTTGGTCCTGGTCTTCCCCTCCCTTATATATTTTTTTAGGTTTCTTCTTACCATCCAAACTTATGGGCTATGCCTAAGACCAGGGGCGGGCTGGGGCAGGTGGCAGGCATGCATTTTCCCCCCAGGCCGCTCTTATTCCCTGTAAAAAGGCCGATATGCTGGCAGCTGAGAACTGAGCATGTGCAGTTGGCCGAGTGTTACTGCTGTGGGTGACTCTGGAGGGAGGCTGGCAGGGCTTGAAAACAGCCTAGGAACATGCAGGAACGTGCGTGCTGCTGTGAGCGCACATCTGTCCTGCTAAGACTACAGATATTTTTCTACCATTAACACTGCTATTATATCTGGCAGCCTATCCAGCGCCCAACTTACCTAAACTATTTCATGCATTCAAATTAGGTATGTATTGAGGCTTTGTAGCCCTTTGTTTAGGGATAGGTAACCACAATTTTTTAGTGTGTGGTCCTTTTAAACTCCTAATTTATTTATTTTTGAATCTTTGCATTTCAGTTGGTATTACTAGCCCCTTGCAGACAGTTACATCCAGGTTTGACCGGTTCCTAGGTTGTCTGTGCGGCTTTTATACATTTGGCTCTGCTGTTTGTTGGATCTGGGGCTTGATCAGAGCCAGGAGCTTTAATAGGCTTCAAAATAGGGTGGTCTCGGGGCGCAGAGCACTGTGCTCCAAGCCCACCCAGTTGTGTGACAATAGCAAATCAGTATTCGCTATTTTCATGCTGATCCTCCTCCCGGGCCAATCAGAAACCGGGTCCTAAGACCCGTCACTTGATTGACTCAAGGTCAAAAGTACAGGCTATCCTATTGGAGGCCTAGGAGGAAGAGGGAGGAGACGCACAGCCGGTGTGATCCACAGGAGAAAGAAGGATTAAAGCTGCCGCCCTCTGTCCGTCGGACATACTGCCCACCCGCCCGCTACATAGATCGGGTAAGTGCAGGGCATTAATGACCGACCGTCCTCCCGTACTTGGGGTGGGTGGGGAGGGGGTGAGCACGACACTCCACACCAGGGAGAAAGCCTTGCATTACTGTGTGGAGTTGCAGACAGAAGAACAGGTAGTGAGGATTTCTCAGAAGAAATAAGGACATTTAAAAGCAAAATGGAAGTATGAGGTAAGTGAAGGAGGACTGCAGTAATTTAAAGAAAGCTATTTGGGATTTTTTTTTTTTTTACCTTTACAACCCCTTTAAGAAATGTTTTGCATGGTTGGTCGTGTTCAATCCTAGGTGTCATTGTGCAGGCTGGAATTTTTAATTGACAAAAAAAGCCTTCGATCTTTCAACCTGCAGATGGCACTGCAGCATGAAGGCCCCATTGTTTAGCTGTTTACTATTGTACTTGTCAGATAAATTATAGTATTGCAAAATACATAATAAATGAATTAAGAAATTTTAACAAATACTGTATTTATCGGCGTATAACACGCACCTTAAAATCAGGGGGAAATCCTGGGTGCGTGTTTTTTCCCTTAAAATTCCCTCCAAAACTTGGGGTGCGTGTTATATGCCAATAAATACAGTTTATCTATATATATATATGTGTAGCACTACCCCCTCAGGAGCCGCTGATTAGATTTGGGATTGGCATATTTAAGTTACCTCTGTGTGGTGTCTAGGGGTGAAGGTGGTGAGCAGAGCAGTAACTGAATGTCCAGGCGGATAGTTTAATTTTCCAATGCTTTATTCCTGGTCAAACACGACCAACATCAACTTGAGGTAGACAGGATAGGTTGATGAAAGAAAGAAGATGAACCTTTCAGCATTAGTCCTTGGATAAGGAAAGCAGTCCTGCCTATAACAGTAGTATCTATTACGTCGCCACTCTAGCCAGAGCGGGTGAAGTGCCCCCGGACAGACCCCTCTCACAGGCCTAGCAGCCGAAGTGTCACTTAAAGTTCCTGGGAAGGAACAAGTCTCTGCCACCGACTTGGCTCTAATTAAATTAGGATTTAAGATGGAAACCTCTTTCAAAGGCCCAGCTGACAGTCTGAGGCGGCGTACACACGCCCGAGGTTCTCGCTAGAAACCAGCGAGAACCTCGCTGGGAGCTGCATTCCACCAGCTGCGAACCTCGGCCGTGTGTACGCTCCTGGCTCGCCCCGCCCGTCGGGAATCCCGTCGAGCGAATAGAGAGCAGGCTCTCTATTTGCTCGACGGCCCGCCTGGATGAATGGCTGGTTGCCATTCCCGACGGGCGGGTCGCCGATTTCGACGGCCGGGCGAGAACCTCGACGGGCGGAACGATGTGTTCCGCCCGTCGAGGTTCTCCTACGTGTGTACGCCGCCTCACTGTGTTCTGTCAGTTTCTTTTAACTAAATCCCCGAAGGTTCATTCAAGCCCTGTTGGATCACCTCCCTCCGGGTTCTCCTCAGACCGATCCCCCACTGAACAGCACCCAGCTTGGAATCTTCTCAGTAGAAGTGGGAACCCAGTAAGTCACTGGGGTCCCTGACAGCATCAGTTGCTCTGAGCCATGAAACCCAGAGTTCGTAGCTCCGCATAGTGTAGGCCCCGACCAGGTAGGCCGTAGTGGCAGCCTTGTGGCGTGCGCGCAGCCTGAAGGTGGGTGCCGCACCTGCGACCCGCTGCGGGCAGGAGACCCGGGTAGAAGACCAGGACAAAAAGGTGATCGCATCAGATATATCCTCTCCCAGCATGCCCAGCGAGGGAAACACCCCTCTGCTGAGGAAAGGCGGCTCTGTTCTGGAACCCCTCTGGTGCCATCTGCTGCCCAAGGATGATAACATATCCTCAGGACAGAAAATGGGATCACAAGCAGCCCAGCCCGAAACACAAATTTAGGCAATTAACATGGATGAGAGCAGTGTAACTCTCTCACCCCCCCCACTAAATTTACAATAGCGCCCATAACTGACAGTAGGGGGGCGCTACATATATACATATATATATATATATACACATATATATATATATATATATATATATATATATATATATATATATATATATATATATATATATATATATGTGTGTGTGTATGTATGTGTGTGATTTCATTGTGATTTTTCAAATTGCAGTATTACATAGTTACACAGTTATATAGTTGGTAAGGTTGAATAAAGATAACAGTCCATCTAGTTCAGGGGTAGGGAACCTCGGCTCTCCAGCTGTTTTGCAATTACAAGTCCCATGAAACATTGCAAGACCCTGACAATCACAGGCATGACTCCTAGAGGCAGAGGCATGATGGGATTTGTAGTTTCACCACAGCTGGAGAGCCAAGGTTGCCTACCCCTGATCTAGTTCAACCAGTGTAGGTGTGTAGAAAAATCATTGCCCATATCCCCTTAACTTCTTAAGGACCGCCTCCTGCACATATACGTCGGAAGAATGGCACGGCTGGGCACATCCACGTATATTTACGTTGGTTCTAGTACCCAGCCGTGGGTCACGGGCGCGCGCCCGCGGCGCGCTCCAGTGACCCGGTCCGAAGCTCCGTGACCGGGACCGTGGAACTCGCGGACCCGATCGCCGCAGGAGTGCGGCGATCAGTCCCCGGAGCTGAAGAACTGGGACCGTGCTTCACTGTGGCGGCAGCATCGATCGCGTCATCCCTGTTATAGGGGGACGCGATCGATGACGTCACACCTACAGCCACACCCCCCTACAGTTGTAAACACACACAAGGAACACATAGCCCCTACAGCGCCCCCTTGTGGTTAACTCCCAAACTGCAACTGTCATTTTCACAGTAAACTATGCAATTTAAATGCTTTTTTTGCTGTGAAAATGACAATTGTCCCAAAAATGTGTCAAAATTGTCCGAAGTGTCTGCCATAATGTCGCAGTCACGAAAAAAAATTGATGATCGCCGCCATTAGTAGTAAAAAAAAAAAAATTAATAAAAATGCAATAAAACTATCCCTTATTTTGTAAACGCTATAAATTTTGCGAAAACCAACCGATAAACGCTTATTGCGATTTTTTTTTACCAAAAATAGGTAGAAGAATACGTATCGGCCTAAACTGAGGAAAAAAAAATTATATATATTTTGTGGGAATATTTATTATAGCAAAAAGTAAAAAATATTCTATTTTTTTCAAAATTGTCGCTCTATTTTTGTTTATAGCGCAAAAAATATAAAAAAATAAAATACCACCAAAAGAAAGCTCTATTTGTGGGAAAAAAAGGACGCCAATTTTGTTTGGGAGCCACGTCGCACGACCGCGCAATTGTCAGTTAAAGCCACACAGTGCCGAATCGCAAAAAGGGGCAAGGTCCTTAACCTGCATATTGGTCCGGGTCTTAAGTGGTTAAATTGTTTTTACATAGTTTCTAAAAATTATAGCAAGTTAATTAAGAAATAGACAACAATGTATAATATTGATAAACATAATGTAAACAATCCAGACATTTGCCAACCTACAGTATAAATAAAAAAAACAGAGCCTACTGACTATGCGAGCTCTGGTCCAGTTTCCCATAGGGGAGTGCCCTAGGTTTTGGCTGTCTGTAAATCACCTGGTAAAAAACAGATGTGCCTGAAGTACAGACCAGACACCAGATTTCCATGTTTAGAGATAAGACTGGTTTGCTTTAAATGTTGTAGTTAGGGATTCCGATCATGATTTATCTGTTGTTATCATAACAGCAAATACCGTTTGCAGATCTGGCAAAAATCTGACATGGTAGCCCAGGAGGTACACTTAATCTATCCTAACTGCTTTCAGATTCCGGGAATTGGTCCTTCGGGAAGACTTCTGGATGTGAGCCAAGTACCTTATCTTACCAGGACTGGGGAATCATCAAGATATTAGTATAATTATGTCATGTTTAATATCCCTGATATATCTAATAGGTAGTTACCAGAGACAGAAGAGTGTTTCTAAAATGGATTTAAGAAAGGAAAGAGCTGATCTGTATAAAAACATAAAAAAAAAAAGAAGTAATAACAAAGTGATAAAAATATGATTTTTGTAGGGTGGAGATAAGACTGTACTATATTTTTCTGTAGCTCTTTATGCTTAAAAAGAGGCTAAGGGCCCATTCACCTCTATGTGCATGTGTTGTCACATTGACTGATGAAATTAAAGGGGCTTTCACAGCGTCTCCCTGCAGGGATGTAGTCCCAAGGGAGGGGGCGAGCACGCTTACTAACCCCCAGCCTGAACGCAGTGGCGGTGCGTCCATAGAGGGCACAGGAGCGCCTCCTCCTCTCTCTCCTGCACTGCCACTGAATACAATACACAGATTTACGCATTGCATGAATCTATGTATTGTTGCTGCCGCCCACTATTCAGATGGCCGCCCACCTGGTGAGGGCCGGCCATCTGAATAACGGCAGCTGGTTGGCTTTGGAAGTGCCTATCAGAGCCAGTTACCGGTAACCTGATTGGCTGAAGCGTCATCGAGGGTGGGAAAAGACATCTAGGGACCGTGTAAGGAGGATGACTGACCCCAGAAAGGTAAGTGGCGGGCAGGGGGGGAAATCTGACTGGCAGCATTTTGCAGGGCACAGAGGCAACAATTAATGTGGGCACAGTGGCTGCAATTGATGTGGGCACAGTGGGGACAATTGATGTGGGCACAGTGGGGACAATTGATGTGGACACAGTGGCGACAATTAATGTGGGCACAGTGGTAACAATTGATGGCATGATGTACATAAAACTAAAACTGAGTACATAAAACTATCCCCCTTAAAATACCTGCACCTGCACCACAGTGGTGCCGCCGCTATGATCGTGCAGAATCGCCGGCTGAAGAAGAGGATATCTGGATGATGCCTCTGGCTGCAGGCATTATTCAGATATCCACCCGCAAAGCCCAGGCCGTCAATTGACGGCCACTTAGGATGGTAGATCCCATCTCTGGCCGTCAATTGTCTATGGCCGGGTGTTAAAGTGGTTAATGACCTGTAAGTTGTGGTGCACTGTGTTGCCCAAAAGTAGTTCAGGTGTATTTTTCTGTATATTGAGCCTTGTTCAGGGACCATACAATACAAAGACTTTTTTTCTCATGTTAATGAGCGCAAAGCACAACTCTGAGCTCTCCCGGTGCTCATTCTTTTTCCTGAAGGTCGCCAAGTATAATTACTCTATAGGATTTTTTTCTTTAATACATTTTATTGATCTAATACATCCAAACATTGACAATATGTCTGATAATGTACATGGTATGGACATTTGTTGGTGAAAAGTATATATAAACATATTAACATATACTGTAGACACATCAACCAAGGGGAGGCAAGGTTTCCTAGAAACGCTCTGAGGATTTATTTGGCATGCGTATGGTCCTGAGCTGCAGGCATTTGAATCATGGATGCAGGTGTCTGTTAGCATAGATCATGTTGGCCAAATAACCAATTATGTTTTGACAGGTTGGATCCGCCTGGGTCTGCTGGTATTAGGGAGTAGTCGTGCAACCTAGTCCCCACTGCTAGGTATCCACAATTGCACCACCTCCGGGCAGAGGCCATCAGGGTGATGACGTTGTTTAAGACTCTCTTGGTTGCCTAGAAAATGTGAAATGTAGGGTGAGACATATTTCTTGGCACCAATATGACATCATACGGAGTTGACACACCACATGTATGTGTCACGAGAGCCACGTACCTGAAGTTAGACCAAAGTAGTGGGGAGGCCTCCCCTGCACCTCGGGTCTTTAAAGCCTCTGAAGATAGAGACAGAGACTTGGTGGACACAAAGTAGCTTGAATCCAAGATCCGAGCCAAGGTCAAGTCCACTCTGGCAACGAACTACAAAAGGGTTGTTTAGAAGAAGAATGATCAAGATCCAAGCTGAGGTCGGTTCCAATCTGGAAGCTGAGTACAAAAGGGGCAAAAAAGTAGAATGGTCAAGGTACAATTCCAAGGTCAAAGGCAAGCAGCAATCAAGAGTTGTCAAATAGGTTTCCAGGTCACAACAAGTTCAGACGGATCACACACTAGAACAGGAACAAGGGGGAACTGAAGATAATCTAGCAATTTGGCAGTGTCTGGGCTGGGCTTATATAGGGAAGTTTGAGGTCACTTCCTGTGCGCCTCCTGGGCATTTTCCCACCTTTTTTCCATCGGGTTGAGGTCACTTCCTGTGCGCCTCCTGGGTATTTTCCCGCAACTTAGAGAGGCAAGTGCTGTATTCACAAAGCACTTGCTCCCTAAGTTACGGCGGCGTAGCGTAGATGGGCCGGCGTAAGCCCGCCTAATTCAAAGTAGGTGGAAGGTGATACATGTTAATGAACCGTGACCCCATGTAAATGAGGTGCCGAATGAACGACACATGCACCGTCCCTGCACTATCCTAGTGCGCATGCTCAGAATCACGTCGAATAGAATGCCTAAGATACACGCCGAACGTAACTTACGCACAGCCACATTCACCTACGACTTACGTAAACGACGTAAAATTCGATGGCTTTTCCGAGGTCCATACCTTAACATGGGCTGCGCCATCTTTTTGGTGGTTTATCTTTACGCCGGAAAAAACGCCTTACGTAAACGGTGTAGATTACTGCGTCGGGCGTACGTACCTTCGTGAATCGGCGTATCTGGCTCATTTGCATATTTTTAATGGGAACGTCGAATGCGTCCAGTGTAACTATGTGCCCACGATACGCCGGCGTAGGCAAGTTACGTCGGACGACTGAAGCCATGTTTTTCGGCATATCTTGCTTTGTGAATCGGCGCAAAGATGCAATGGCGCACATTTGTTCTTACGTCGGCGTATCTCGAGATGAGCGTAAACCTTTCTGAATCTGACCCCAAGTGTGTATTTTATCTGTTTGCCTAGAGTTCAGCTTATAAGAGCGGTGTTGTATAATTTAATTTAGTAAATCTGTTTTAATAGAAATGTATCTTAAGTACACCTATTCAACATCAACATATCTGGAGTAATTATTTTAATATGCTGCCAGCTATGCTGATAAACAGACCAGTGACTGTGCAATGAGAAAAGTACTGGAGTGCGCTGATTAGAGAGTCTGGAATTAGTCTGAAAAATTAACATTTGTGTCTAGGCTTCAGAAGTCCTCTGCTGGAAACTGATGCAAGTAAGACGGATTAGCATAACGCAGCATTTGACAGGATCATTCACTAAACTAATAAACTAAACGCTAGCTCTAAGATATAGACATGGTAGAAATCGTTGTGAGAGCAGAGTGATGAACATGTTGGCGGAAAGGACAGATTTATGGGAAGTGACAGAGATACAGAGAATTCATGGTTTTAATTGTACTTTACTAAAAACTTGTTTTTACTGAACTTGACTGTCAGTTTGGCTGTGCATTCTCAATCAGCGGGCCCATTTATTTCCTGGCCTGGTTCAATACCCTTAATTTTTTTTTTTTTTTTTTAAAGTGTATTTTTGTGCGTGAACTCGAGAGAGAGGAGCCGGACTGCAGGAGTTGGGAGTAGGTAGACCCTCCCCCCGGAGGCAATCGCCATCCTTCTCCATGCCCCTGGTGGCAATGGCGGGTGTGAAGGGGGGCCTCCCACTCACCCCGCCCTACCTGCTCCTCTTGGGAGCCCAACTGGGGCCCAACGGCACCCCAATGGGGCAGAGGGACTCCCCCTATGAGGGAGTGAGGGGGCCTAGCCCACCCAGCCAGCCCCGTAGGTCCTTCGCCTCTCTTTATTTTTTTTATGAGACTGCATGGCCAAAGTGCATGTGTTTTTTAAACCAATTTTTTTTTTTTGTGTGCGTGCAAGTGTGGTCAATACCCTTAATTTTATCAATAGTTAGTGCAGGGGTCTCCAGAATTTCCTATCCACATGCCGACCAGCGCACAATGACATATGTTGGCACAATGACTTGGCTGGACAAATGGGCGTACAGGTACGTCCCCTTAAAATCGCGGCATTGTGGCCGCGCGTGCACACCTGCCATGTTCTTTGTGACTGTGCCCGCGGGACCTGTGGACTCTATGTGCACTGGGGTCCCACGATTGGGTCACGGAGAGGCAGAACAGGGGAATGTAAACAAGGCATTTCCCTGTTCTGCCTAGTGACAGTGATCTACTGCTCCCTGTCATCTACAGCTCCCCCCCACAGTTAGAATACAGTCTCTGCCACAGACCTTTCTTTGAAGGTAGAAATAAACTGTTCCAGAATCCTCTGCCACAGGATTTAGTACCCGGATTTCCAGCTGTACAGTTTAGAGTCTTTAAGCCGACCCGGCAACACTCTAAGGCATCATAGAATATGGTGCATCCTCCAATACCAGGCCTCTCCCAAGTTACCAGCCTTCCACTTGGTCCTCCCCAGGACAGGTTCTCCCCTGGTTTCCTCCATTGAGTGGCTTCCTCCTGTAGGACAGACAGCACAGGATCACCTACAAAGTGCAGGCCCCAGTCAAGACAACTGGGCCTACCTGGCGAAAATGCAGCCTTGGGCCAACGTGGTCCCGGGGGTGAAAATAACCATCACATACCTTGAGCCAGGAGTGCCACGAGGCAAAGACCCCTGAGAAAATGGTGTCTGCCCCTTAAGTATCCTTCCCCAGCATGCTCAGCGGGGAGACCACTCCCACTGGGCTGTTCCCTGGAAAAAACACACAATACACTCTGGCCTGCCTGTGTTCCAACATTGGCTTGTGGTGGTAACCCCACCTACAGGCAAACAATGGGAAAACCCTCCAAGCACAGCCAGAGCTGAAACAGAGGCTGATTTAGGCACATACACACGATCAGTCTATCCGATAAGAACGGTCCAAAGAACCGTTTTCATCGGTAAACTGATGAAGCTGACTGATGGTCTAATGTGCCTACACACCATTAGTTAAAAAAACGATCTTGTCAGAACGCGGTGGCGTAAAACACAACGACGTGCTGAAAAAAACTAAGTTCAATACTTCCAAGCATGCGTCGACTTCATTCTGAGCATGCGCGGCTTTTTAACCGATGCTTTTGCATACTAACGATCAGTTTTGACCTATCGGTTAGGCATCCATCGGTAAATTTTAAAGCAAGTTCTGTTTTTTTTGACCGATGGGGCCCACACACGATTGGTTTGGACCGATGAAACGGACCTTCAGTCCGTTTTCATTGGTTTTGACCGATCGTGTGTACGTGGCCTTAGTCTTAATCATCAGTCTAAGCTAATTATCAGCTCAGACACCCACTACATTTAAACATAGCGCCTGGTCATCAGGTACAGGGCGCTATATATATATATATATATATATATATATATACACACAGTGCCTTGCAAAAGTATTCGGCCCCCTTGAACTTTGCAACCTTTTGCCACATTTCAGGCTTCAAACAAAAATATAAAACTGTCATTTTTTGTGAAGAATCAACAACAAGTGGGACACAATCATGAAGTGGAACGAAATGTATTGGATATTTCAAACTTTGTTAACAAATAAAAAACTGAAAAATTGGGCGTGCAAAATTATTCAGCCCCTTTACTTACAGTGCAGAAAACTCTCTCCAGAAGTTCAGTGAGGATCTCTGAATGATCCAATGTTGACCTAAATGACTAATGATGATAAATAGAATCCACCTGTGTAATCAAGTCTCTGTATGAACGCACCTGCACTGTGATAGTCTCAGAGGTCTGTTTAAAGCGCAGAGGGCATCATGAAGAACAAGGAACATACCAGGCAGGTCCGAGATACTGTTGTGGAGAAGTTTAAAGCCGGATTTGGATACAAAAAGATTTCCCAAGCTTTAAACATCCCAGGAGCACTGTGCAAGCGATAATATTGAAATGGAAGGAGTATCAGACCACTGCAAATCTACGAAGACCTGGCCGTCCCTCTAAACTTTCAGCTCATACAAGAAGAAGACTGATCAGAGATGCAGCCAAGAGGCCCATGATCACTCTGGATGAACTGCAGAGATCTACAGCTGAGGTGGGAGACTCTGTCCATAGGACAACAATCAGTCGTATACTGCACAAATCTGGCCTTTATGGAAGAGTGGCAAGAAGAAAGCCATTTCTTAAAGATATCCATAAAAAGTGTTGTTTAAAGTTTGCCACAAGCCACCTGGGAGACACACCAAACATGTGGAAGAAGGTGCTCTGGTCAGATGAAACCAAAATCAAACTTTTTGGCAACAATGCAAAACTTTATGTTTGGCGTAAAAGCAACACAGCTCATCACTCTGAACAAACCATCCCCACTGTGAAACATGGTGGTGGCAGCATCATGGTTTGGGCCTGCTTTTCTTCAGCAGGGACAGGGAAGATGGTTAAAATTGATGGGAAGATGGATGGAGCCAAATACAGGACCATTCTGAAAGCAAACCTGATGGAGTCTGCAAAAGACCTGAGACAATGATCCAAAACATAAAGCAAAATCTACAATGGAATGGTTCACAAATAAACATATCCAGGTGTTAGAATGGCCAAGTCAAAGTCCAGACCTGAATCCAATTGAGAATCTGTGGAAAGAACTGAAAACTGCTGTTCACAAACGCTCTCCATCCAACCTCACTGAGCTTGAGCTGTTTTGCAAGGAGGAATGGGCAAAAATGTCAGTCTCTGTGCAAAACTGATAGAGACATACCCCAAGCGACTTACAGCTGTAATCGCAGCAAAAGGTGGCGCTACAAAGTATTAACTTAAGGGGGCTGAATAATTTTGCACGCCCAATTTTTCAGTTTTTTATTTGTTAAAAAAGTTTGAAATATCCAATAAATTTCGTTCCACTTCATGATTGTGTCCCACTTGTTGTTGATTCTTCACAAAAAATTACAGTTTTATATCTTTATGTTTGAAACCTGAAATGTGGCAAAAGGTCGCAAAGTTCAAGGGGGCCGAATACTTTCGCAAGGCACTGTGTGTATATATATATATATATATATATATATATATACAGTATATACCCTAATGTATGCCTTATTCCTCACTTCCGAGGCAGCCATGCACTTTTTTGCTCTCCAACAGTCCAGAGATGTGCGTGGGCCTTCGGCATGCTCCCGACTGCTGGTCCCGCATTTTGCATGATGACGTCAGAGAGCTGCAATCAGTTAAGCAGCAAAGAGAAACATCTTTCGGGGACTGGACATACAGAGAGTGACAAGGACACAGCATTTCTGGCAAAATTTACAGGTATGTTGTGTACATACTGTAAGGGTTGTTAGCCAGAAAAATAAAATGAATATAGCCGCCACATCTAAGGACGGCTAAGTCAATATGTGCAATATATCACATTTGTGTTCTGGGATTTAGTTAAGCTTATAGGATTTTAGGGCAGGAAACGGTTAAACGGTTAAACCCAAAAACCCCAAAGGCAAACACGACCAGCTTTGTCTCAGGAAACTCAGCCTGCAACTTCATCTCCTGGCTTGCGGCTGGCCCTAGAGGACACTTTACCGGCAGCTTTGATGTATGACATCATTAACATCTTGGCAAGTCATATTTACATGATGAGAGTGGTGTTTTCACTCATTAGAACAATAGTGTGTGATAAACAATGTCCTCCGGTAATGTAAAGAAGTAGGGCAGTCATTAGAATGATGCATATTATCTCTTCATGCTTCAGTGAACTGTCCATAGAATTAGGGGAACTCAAGGTCATTGCTGCTTTCACCATCTGCATTGAGTTCCCTCCAATAAGTCTGAGAGATTGGTGATAAATGGGGATGTCAGGTAGTACAAGTAACTACAGTATGACATGAGGTAGTGACAGACATGGATATGTGAAACAACCACAAAGGTTCAGATCTATGGTGGCAACATTTTAAGGGGGGGGGGGGGGGTTCAGAACATTTATTATATTACTCTAGCACTACCCCCGAAGGAGCTGCTGGATTGTTTAGGGTGGCACATTTACCTTGTGGCTCTTCGAATCCCTAGGGGTGAATGGTGTATATAGCAGAAGTAAAGGAATGTCTGCAACAAGTGTTTTTTGCTGTGCTCTTTATTACCCACCACGGTAAAAACAATAAACTGGTGATGAAAGGATAGAGTTGAAGGAAGAAGGAGAACAGCAGATTCAGGCGTAGTATTTGGAAACAGTCTTGCTCCCATATGTAACACTTTCTGCACCACTCCTGCCTGAGTGGGCTTAGCGTACCCGGACAGGCCTCTCACTGACCTGACAACCAGAGTATCAATCGAATATGAAGGAAAAGTCTCTGCCACAGACCCTCCTGAAATGAACTCAGAGAGAAGCCTCTGCCACAGGCCCTCTCTGTGATTGTGATTACGGAGATGATCCTTTTTCTGGGAAAAGTCTCTGCCACAGACCCTCCTGCAATGGACTTGAACTTGAGGAAAACTCTCTGCCACAGACCCTCCTACAATGGACTTGAACTTGAGGAAAAGTCTCTACCACAGACCCTCCTGGAATGTACTCAGGGGGAAACCTCTGCCACAGGCCCTCACTGGTTACAATTACGGAGACAATCCTCCTTAATGAATTGTGCCTGGTTCTCCTTCTTATAGTCGCCCAGGTACCGACTGACAGGTGATCAATCCTTCAGTGTCCGGCTACCTTGATCCCCGGTGGTTTGTCGTAATCCTTTTGCATCACCAGCCTCTCATTGGCGCTCCGCAGATGGACTCCCCACCGAACAGCAATACCAATTGGGATCTTCAAGAATGGGAACCCAGTCGATAACTGGGTCCCTGCCGCTGCTCAAATGTTCCGGACCAACATCCCGGAAGCAGGAACACTGTGTGGCACGCACGCCCTGGCCAGGTAGGCCATAACGCAGGGGCGCCGTGATGTGGTCACCCTAAAGGTGGGTGCCACACTGGAAGAAAGAAGACCCAGACTCAATGGCGTCTGTCCCATAAATACTCTTTCCCAGCAAATGTCCGATGGAGCATACACACGGTCGAAATTTCCGACAAAAAGCTCACATTGATCATTTTTTGTCGGAATTTCCGATCGTGTGTATACAGCAGAAGTGTCAGCCTTACCTAGGCATAGAGGATGTCAGTATATCTGTATATTTTCTCGGAATGTTTGCTTTATTTTATATATCACATTTTTACATGGAGGATGAGGTTCTAAACGATAAAAAGACTACATTTTTATTGTAACATTTTCTTTAAATGTTTACAGAATCCACATATATCACCACCAGATAATTCACAATGAGCAACAACACCGGAGTATCTAAAAATGATAACAAGTAAAGACACTCAGATCTTAGTTTTCTCGTCATCATTCAGCCAAACGGCCATCATAGTATCTCAGCATCATTGTTATCCTATTTCTACATACTATCTGGAGACGTTCTGAAAAGAGAAGGCAACTGTAATCCATCTTGTTTCTTGTTATACAACTAGCTATTTTCTCATTCTTTTTTAAGCAGTAATAAACCCCAAAGCACACATTTATTATTTTGCAGCTTACAATTTCTTGGCTGCATTCATTTCGATTTCTTTCTTCTTTTTTCATCAATCTGTAAATCGGTTGCTTTTCAAAAGATCAACCTCTCTGAATGAATGAATGAATGAAAACTTATATAGAGCAGCACATGCGAACTAAATCGCCTCTGGGCGCTTGCTGTTCCTGTCTCCTTTGATATCAAAAGAGATGAGTCTTGATCTTTCTCCTGAAGTCCAAGTGATTCTTCTCCAACCGAATGCTGGTTGGTAAGGCGTTCCATAGTCTGGGACCTTGGATCGCGAATCTTCTTTCTCCTTTGGACTTGCAGTTGGCTTTCGGAATCTGGAGCAGGTTTTAAATGGTGGATCGCAGAACGCGATTGGAATTGTGGGCTTTTATTTTTTCGCATAAATAATGGGGAGCATTCCCATGGATACATCTATGCGTTAGACAGAGTGCTTTAAAAGTGATTCTGTCTTTAACTGGCAGCCAGTGAAGGGCTCTCAGCGAAGGTGAGATGGATTCCCAGGGTTTTTTCCCAGTCACAAGTCTGGGGGCCATATTTTGAAGGACTTGTAGATGAGCGATTTGGTATTTGGGGAGTCCGAGGTAAAGGGCATTTGCATAGTCCAGTCTGGAGTTAACAATTGCTCCCACCACGACCGCTAAATCTTCTTTTGGGATGAAAGGAGTAAGTCTGCGTAGTAGGCGCAGCAGATGGTGTGATCTGCTGACTACTTACCCTATTTGTGCGTCCATTGTCATATAGGAGTCAAAAATTACCCCCAGACTTTTGACTTTGGTGCTAGGGGAGATGATTGGGCGGGGGTGTCCATGTTGTTGCAGGTTGATTCCTACGCTTGGCATGAAACAGGAGAAGTTCTGTTTTCGCTCCGTTGAGTTTAAGATAACTCTTTATCATCCAGTCCTCTATCAAAGAGAGGCATGTCTCTAGATTGAGGTGGTGATCCTTTTTGTTGCAAATGCGGATATACAGTTGCGTGTCGTCTGCATATGAGCGGTAAAGCAGTTTTTGGCTGCTAATAATCTCAAAAAGAGGGCGAAGATAGATGTTAAACAGCACCGGTGACAGAGGAGATCCTTAAGGGACTCCGCATGATACTGTTCGTTTTTCAGAATTGAAAGGTCCTAGCTTCACTGTTCGCGATCGGTTTTCCAAAAAAGAGGAGAACCAAGATACAAGATAAATCGCCTTCTGCGACTCTTGCTACTTCAGCTAGCCGTATCAATAATAGTTTGTGGTCTACAGTGTCGAAAGCTGCACTTAGGTCCAACAGAACCAGAAGACAAGATTCTCCTTCGTCTGCGGCCTCGAGAGCGTCGTCCCATATTTTGAGCAACATGGTTTCTGTCCCGTGTCTGGGACGGAAACCTGATTGAAATGGATCAAGTAGCTTGTGAGTATCTAGATCCTGTTGCAGCTGTTGTACCACTACTTTTTCCATTACCTTTGAGAGTACATTTATGCCTGTTATAGGATGAGGGTGGGTTGGGTCCTTGGGATCCAGGGTGGGTTTCTTCAGGATGGGTTGGATTATGCCCTCTTTCAACTGTGAGGGCACTATGCCTTCCTTGAAAGACTGGTTGATAAGCTGCGTGATGGGGAGTGCCAGGAAGTCGGCGCATTCCGTCAGCAGTTTTGTGGGGATGATATCATTTGGCACTGTGCCATTACGCAAAGCGCCAATGATATTTTTTGTGGCATAGATGGTGATGGGCTCCAGAGTGAACTTACCTGATAGAGGTGATTTACTGTGGGTATTGTGTGAAAAATTGCGGGGGCGGGGGGAATTGTTTTGCTGAATGCTTTCACGGATTGCCTCGATTTTATTAATGAAGTAATCCGATAATTCATTGCAAAATTCTTGTGTGTCTGAATTGGGGGCTTCAAGATATCCTGGTTTCATGGTCTGAGTGACCATCTTGAAGAGTTCGCGTGGGCGGTTTAGGGCACTGTTGATAGCCTCAGAAAAATAATTTTGGCTTGGAAGATTTCTTTGTGGTATTTTCTTGTTGCTGCTTTGTAGATGGAGAGGTTAACCTCTGAAGAGCTTCTTTTCCAGGCGGCTTTCGCCCTTCTGCGCTCTTGCTTCAGTAACGACAACTGGTTGTTGAACCAGCTGCAGTTGTTTTTCCCTCAGTATGTATCAGTTACAGAGATAAGACAAACAATTTAACACTAGCAGAGGTGCTTACAATGATCCACTATTTTATATATTTATGAGTAGCACTACCCCCGAAGGAGCTGCTGGTTTGTTTTGGGTGGCACATTACCTCATGGCTCCTCCGCCGTCTTAGGGGTGAATGTTGCATATAGCAGTAGTAACAAAATGTCCACGACAGGTGTCTTTTGATGTGCTCTTTATTACCCAGCTGGGTAAAAACAATAAACTAGTGGTGAAGAAGGTGGAGTTGAAAGAAGAAGAAGAATAGCAAATTCAGGCGTAGTAATAGGGAAAGAGTCCTGCTCCCACATGTAACACTTTTTGTGCCACTCCTGCTTGAGTGGGAATAGTGTACCTGGACAGGCCTCTTTCACTGACCTGGCAGCCAGAGTATCGCTCAAACTTTTAAGGAAAAGTCTCTGCCACAGAACCTCCTGGAATGGATTCAGAGAGAAACCTCTGCCACAGGCCCTCCTGATTGTGTTTATGGAGATGAACCTCCTTGGTAGAAATACACCTGGATCTCCTTCAAGTTGCTTTCAGGTACCGACAGATCGGTGACCAGCCTCTCAGTGTCCAGATACCGCGATCCCCGGTGGTTTGTCAAGACCCTATTGGATTGCCAGCCTCTCATTGGCTCTCCTCAGATGGACTCCACACCGAACAGCTATACCGCTTGGGATCTTCAGGATTGGGAACCCAGTTGACCGCATGGCACGCACACCCCGGCCTGGTAGGCCATAATGCTGGGGCGCCATGGTGCAGACACCCTAAAGGTGGGTGCCGCACTCGAAGAAGAAAACCCAGAACCAATGGCATCTGCCCCATAAATACCCTCCTCCAGCTTACACAGCGAGGACCAACCCTCCTGATAGGCTGCTGGGGAAGAGCAGCCAAACCTTGACTGCTGCCACCTATTGTCCTGGGGTGGAAAGAGCACCCCAGCAACAACAGAATGAGCCCACAGCACAGCCAAGCTGAGACAGAGACCTAAGTTTGCACACATTAACTGGATCAGAGTTCAATTAACACTCTGATCCCCCTCTAAATTTAAATAGCACCTGTACTTTGAAGTAACCAGGCGCTACACATGTAAGACCTTTATCCCAAAAGGAAAAACTTTTGCTGTAACTGCTTATAAAGTAACAGCTGGAGGTTGACTTCAATTAGTTTGGTGTATTTATATCTGCTAGTACATCTAACACTTCCCAAGACTGCTATCCAAAGGTGCTTTTTGTGCTCATTCATACAGAGTGGGGACAATCTAATTGTCAGGAAAGGTATAGCCATGCAGTGAGTGAGTGAGTGCACCAAATACCAGTGGCGGCTGGTGCTCAAAATTTTTGGGGGGTTCGCCATCCTCCTTCCAGGGTCCCTCGATGTCTTCTGCCGCCCTCGATGATGCTTCAGTCAGTCAGGTTACGGATAACCAGAATCACTGAAACCTGATTGGCTGAGACAGCCGTCAGTCTTATCCAAGGGACGTAGCCCACTACATTTCAAGGATAAGACATCCGGGAGCTGAAGGGCTGTACTGGAAAAGCCTAAGGCACTTCCGCACAGCCAACCAGCTGTCCTTATTCAGATAATCGGCGCCCTATGTCCGGTTACCTGACTATCAATCTATGACTATGATCTGGCCACAATAACATACACTCATGCAATGCGTGAGTGTATGTTATTTGAGCAGCGCTGCAGAACAAATTTTTAAAAGCCTTAAAGAGCCCATTTTTTTTTTCATTTTTTTTATGACTACAGGAGGGGGGCGGCGCCCGGGCGCCCCCTATGGACGGGCCGCCACTGCCAAATACTCTCTGCTGTTTGGTCTGCAGCTTTTGTGTGTCTGACCTGTTATCTGTGCTGACCTCTGACCTTGTCCTCATTAATCCTGTCTGCTTGATACCTTGACCCGGCTTGTTTTGGACTTCTCTTCTGCCTGCTGCTCTGCCCGAACATTACTGACCCGGCCTGCCTGACCCTGCATCTGCTTCTTCAGCCTACTATGGTTCTGCTCTTCAAATCACATCTGGTTCCTGCTCCTGCCGCCATCTCAGCCTGCCACAGCTCTGCCTAGCCTTTGCCGGTCTGCCTGCTGCATATCCAGCCACGGACAACCAGCCATACTGAATACTTCTTAGGCACTCCTACGTCACTGTGCTTCTGTGGCTGCTGTCTCAATCTCAGTGGCCCATAAGCTGGTGTGGTAAGAGAGGCTCTCTTCTACACGTCAGGCTCACAAATCAGGTACGTGACACTAATTCTAATGCAGGAGGAACATATTTTAGGTCATAGATCTCTGTAACATGGGTATGTTCCAGTTGCTATTGGAGACCGGCCGCTAGGGAGGGTCAGCACATTGAACCCCTTGATATCAAAAGAACTATCACCTTTACCAGGTAGCACTCCAAATGACTGATTGTTTGGTTTCTTGAACTTGTGCTTGGTTACTCTTAGCAACTACACTTCTTCTTCCTTGTCTTGTGGAGTTAACTCCTTTGTAGTGGTGTTATTTCGTATACCTTTTGTGCCTTACAGACACTAGTTCTTAAGATACGCCAGAACCAACATGCACCCCTTTAAATAACTTCAGACTAGGTTTAGAACAGTTAATATAACTTCACTAGAGAAACTTCGGCATTTAAAGTCCAATAACAACAATGTCCAATTCCTAAATATAACTACAGTTGAGTGGCTGCCCAGGCATACCTCCATGAGGCGATAGTATATGATAGTATTCTTCATGGCTTGGATGTCTTCCAGAAACCCCCATGCCTTCAGCGGACTATCAGGCACAGCAGTCCCAGTACCACAAGCTAAGGGGTGGAACAGAACCAAGCAACAAACTGGACCTCAAGCTTCCCCCTTCTTTATATAATAGGTGGGCTGGCTGGAACCAAAAAGCCCAGAAACTGAGCACACATATCCCTTTCACCTGGCCTGGACCAGCCAGGAATTCACTGAACCAGCATAAACACAACCTGTCTACATGGAGAGCACAGTGCAGCTTACCACGTGATGCCCCATCTCACACTGCACCAGCATTTTCTTTGTCCCCGCCATGAGTGCAGGGGAGTCAGGGATCTGTGAGAACCACTGACAGAAAAGCTGTCCTTGTAAACACTCATTTGCAGGAAATGGAGGGGGAGAGCTGGAGATGCTGGAACTCAGTTCCAACATGTTTCGGCCTTGTTTTTGACACATGTGACATAAAGGGATGTGGTTTTGCAGTCCCCAGTGATAGTTAGGAAAATTGATAACAGTCCGAGGAGGCAGAGAATAGAGAATAGTTTTTTGCTAAAAAGATTTCTTCAAAATAAACATGTGTTTTTGCACTTATCAAACAGATACAGAAATCACTTTCAATCGTATATTTAACAGACTAAAAATGACCACATAGGAGATGTGATCAGAGCCGCTGATAGAAATCAAGGGGCCCCATACAGCTTACCTGATGGGGCCCCCTTCAGCTCCACCCCTGGTCCTTCCTTCAGCCCCACCCCTGGCTTCACCCCTGGCCCCTCCCCAGATGCCATATTGTGCTGCAGACAGTGCCACCCATAACGCCAATGGCATAGTGCCATTGGTAGCATAGGTGGAACTGTCTGCAGCACATTATGGCATGGGTGGCACTGTTTGCAGCACATTACGACATTAGCGGCACAGTCTCAACCTGCAGACAGTGCCACCCATGCCACCAATTCTGTAATGTGCTGCAGGCAGTGCCACCCATGACGCTAATGCCATAACGCATGTGCTAACTGCTGACAGTGCCACCCATGCCGCCAATGCCATATTGTGCTGTAGACAGTGCCACCCATGCCACGAATGGCAAAATGCCATTGGCGGTATGGGTGGCACTGTCTCTGCAGGCAGCACATGCGTTATGGCCCATAACGCATGTGCTACCTGCAGACAGTGCCACCCATGCCGCCAATGCCATAATGTAAAGATGCTGCTGCAGTAGAAGTAGTAGATCTTTTATCCAACCCCCTCCCCCCCTCAAGCAAGCACACACCTGTGTTCTGTGTTAGCCAGGCCCCAGGAGTCCCTTCCTCCCTGATCCTGCTGCTGTCTGGGCTAGAGGATTTTAATTTTTTTACATTAATTACGTCCCTTTTAAGGTTGCCCAGGCCCCTCTGCTGGCTGGGCCCGGTACAACAGGGCCAGTTGTACTGGCCTATCAGCAGCCCTGGGTGTGATTCCCACCCCTCCCCCTCCCTCTGCTTTGTACTGTTCTGTACAGACTTTCAATTAGTTAAAGATGGTCTGAAAGCAAACGGCTTCTGCTGTACTGATTCTTTAGAATAGCTATGATCTCACCATTGTCAGGGATTCTACCTTCTATTAAATATTTATTGGTACAAAACAGAGGTGTGGATATAAAAAAAATATATAAAACATCAGTTGAAAAGCCTATAAACCAAAAATGAAATTGACCAAAAAGCATCATAGCTTTTATTTTTATTTTTTAGGCAGAGCAATTACTCCATAGAGATTTCTTCAGAATGGTAACTTGTGTGTTGCATAGCAATCCGATTCATGTACTCACTTATTGCTTTTGATGTGCTGAGTTACAGTTATTTTCCACTTAATAATATAAAAGCAGTAAAAAGTAAAATATTTTACCCTGTTTGTCTGTGATCTCTTGCTGTGCAAAATCTGCAGTAATATTTGTATAAATGCACATCAAATACCAGTTTCCACATTGAGTGGAACTAATATCGCTATAAAGGAAGATTTTTCTGATCCTTTCCTCTCTGTCTACCCTCTTAGGTGACCCATATATGCCATGATATTGGTTTGAAGAAACCGACATCTTCACGTCCAATGCTGGATCACAGAGCTGCTATTGCAATGAGTAGCTGCTATGGATCTGCCTATCAGTGGCGGCTGGTGCTCAACATTTTTTTGGGCGGGGCACAGACTGAAAAAAAACATCAATTGCAGCCACTGTGCCTATCAAACAGAGCCACTGTGCCTGTCAAATGCAGCCACTGTGCCCGTCAAACGCAGCCACTGTGCTATCAAACGCAGCCACTGTGCCCATCAAACGCAGCCACTGTGCCCATCAAACGCAGCCAGTGTGCCCATCAATTGCTGCCAATGTGCCCATCAACTGCCGCTACTTTCCCCATCAACTGCAGCCAGTGTGCCCATCAATTGCCACTACTGTGCCCATCAAATGCTGCCACTGTGCATCCCCCACGCTGGCAAATATCTGTCTCAGTGGGGCCCCGGTCATGGTCCTCCACACTCCTCTAATCTTCCGTCCTCTCTTTCTACCTCTGCTATGATTGGACGCCTGTCATTTTGGCCAATCAGGTTACCGGTAACATACCCGGAAACCTGATTGGCTGAGAGGCTTGTCAGTGTTAGGGAAGCTTCTCTAACACACCACTGAGTAAGCAGCAAACGCACAGCGTTGTGCCCACTGCTTACCCTTTTGGAAGCCTGTTAGAGCCCACGGCTCTAATCAGGAAGCCAATTAGAGCTGACAGCTCTAATCAGGCACTTTCATACAAAAGCCGCCGCTGTAATTTATATGCCTGGCGCCTGACAAGGGGCCGGGCACATGAATAGGGGACGGCAGCATGAATCTATTTATGGTGAGTGACAGGAGGGGGGGGCAAGCAGAAGTGGGGGGGGGGGGGCGGCGCTCCTGCACCCTTAATGGATGCACCGCCGCTGCTGCCTGCTGTTTTGCATTGTCAATTAGAAGAGAGGCAAATCTGAGCCATCAGGCTGTGCCCACTGCACTACAAAACTCCTCAGCCATGTGCCTGTCAGTATGATGAGCGCAGTGTAAGGTTGCCACCTGTCCGGGATTCAGCCGGCAGTTCGGGTTTGGAATCATGCGTCCGGGTTTCAGACTGCCTAAAACCCGGACACATTATTCAGACTGGACTATGGCTTCCCAGCAGGTTTGCTGGGTGCAGTTGAGTAAGCTGAGAGTGTCTGTTACACTCTTTTTCACACTACCCAAAGCCAGCACTAACAAAACAAACAATTTCCCCACCCACCCGCCACACTGACGGGAGAGGAGAGAGGGCTTGATCTGCACCTCTTTCTCCCACCCCTACCCCTCTGTGTCTTCCCACATTCCAATCTCCGTCACTGTGGCTCAGAAAAGGAAATTGGGGCCAGAAATTGGTCTAGCAGCCTCAGATACATCTGAATGAGAGTTGCTGACTGCCAAGGGGTGAGTGAGTTCACCATCCACCCCTAACTGTGACTGAAGTCTCCTCCCTTCTCTCTCCTGCCTCTAAGCAAGTACACTAAGGTAAATCGGGTTTCTCAGAGCACTGCTTACATCAGAGTTCCCCTTTACATCAGAGGCCACAGTGTTCCCGCTCGCAGCAGAGTCCTCTCCGTACATCAGAGTGCTCAGTGTTCCCCCTTAAATCAGGGTTTTCAGAACATTCCTCACAGTCCCCAGAGTTCTCCCATACATCAGAATCTGCAGAGTCCCCCCTTACAGTGAAAGGGAACTCTGCAAGTTCAGATGTAAAAGGGGAACTCTGTGGACTGTGATGTAAAGGGGGACTCTTGTTATTAAAGTCATATGATTAGAAATGTTATTTAATAGCAAAATATATGTATAGTTTATACTATTAAAAAAAATATTGCTGTGTGCCGCTAAAGTGTTTGGGTTTGGTTTGAAGAAAAGGTGACAACCTTAGCGCAGCGGCTGGTAGGGGATTGAACAGAGAAAGGAGCGTCCAGTGTGGCCTCTGACCTTAGTGCCAGCCCGGTGGTTTCAAGAGTGTCTGGCGGCAACCAGGTGAGGAGTACAAAGACAAGTGTGTCTTGCCTACAGTCAAGCATGGTGGTGAGAGTGTCATGGTCTGGGGCTGCATGAGTGCTGTCGGTACTGGGGAGCTACAGTTCATTGAGGGAACCATGAATGCCAACATGTACTGTGACATACTGAAGCAGAGCATGATCCCCTCCCTTCGGAGACTGGGCCGCAGGGCAGTATTCCAACATGATAACAATGCCAAACACACCAAGGCGACCACTGCCTTGCCAAAGAAGCTGAGGGTAAAGGTAACGGACTGGCCAAGCATGACTCCAGACCTAAATACTATTGAGCATCTGTGGGGCATCCTCAAACAGAATGTGGAGGGGCGCAAGGTCTTTAACATCCACCAGCTTTGTAATGTCATCATGGAGGAGTAGAAGAGACTCCAGTGGCAACCTGTGATGCTCTGTTGAACGCCATGCCCAAGAGGGTTAGGGCAGTGCTGGAAAATAATGCTGGCCACACAAAATATTGACACTTTGGACCCAATTTGGACATTTTCACTTAGGGGTGTACTTTTATTGCCAGTGGTTTAGACATTAATGGCTGTGTGTTGATTTTTTTTTTAGGGGACGAGTGTAATTTCTTCAGTGTTCTTCAGTATTGTCACATGAAAAGAAAGAATAAATATTTTTACAAAAATGTGAGGGGTGTACTCACTTTTGTGAGATACTGTGTATTACTGGGTGACTAAATTATAAATTCATTTTGTGAGCATGATACATGTAACGGTCAGGGGTTAACGCCATTTACGATATTCCATTCCACCCCCAAGACAGCCTCCGACACGCCACAATCCAGCAGACGAACACAACCCATACGGATTCCCAAGAAACGAGACACACAGCTCTGTTCTCTGGTTCCAAATGGATAGATCATTTAATGGTAAACCCAGGCTCTTTATATACAGCCAGCAACCAAATATGAACAATGACTCAACTCCACCCACAACATTATACAACGCTTCCTAACGAGCCTCCAATACACATCTTGGGTAGACTTTCTGGCACCAGGTCTGACACAATCCACATGAGCTAATTGGCTACAGCTGACAAGTCAGACATCATGACTCCGGCTCTTCTCACCTGCTATACAATATACATTTATCATCAATAGAAATTCACACAATACAGTCTTAATTAGCATCACACAATAAAAGTCCTTTAGAAGCCAGACTAAGGTTAGTTTACATGACAGTAGCAGACTTCCCACATGAATGAGTCACTCTTCTATTGACCTGCTGGGTTCAGAATCAACAACCTGTAATTAGTTCTTCCAGACATTCTTTAATATATTGTAGATTACATTACTGCCCCATCTCATGTAGTCCAATATATCATTTCTCAGTCATCCTATGCCCCTAGTGGACATAGGATGACTTTAGACACAAGAGTCATCTGTGAAGCTGAAACAGGAGTACCCCACACCCTGCAAGAGCCTCTGGGTCCCACAGGCCTTCCTGTTACAATACATTAAAGTGGAATTAAAAGCAACATATTATCCACAAAATACATGTTTTCATTGCTTTTTTTGGATTATAAAGAATCAGATAAATGGCAGTTAGGGATTAGAAAAATGTAATTTAATTTCCCCGAAATTTCAGATACAATTAGGATATTTCAGTATTATTTTGCCTTCACCGTGTATGCCAATGCATACTTCAAAATATTACTGAAATAACCAGATGTTATCTGAAATTTTGGAGAACTTAAAAATTAAAAAAAAATGTAATCCTCAACAGCCATTTATCTGATTCTTTCTAATCTATAAAAGCAATTAAAACACATGTTTTGTGGATAATATGTTTGCGGAGAGGAACTGACTCCAAGGAGTGTGAGAAGTCTGCACCGCTTCATCACGCAAGAGGTGTAATGTTTGAGAATAAATATGGATTCTAGGCTCTGGAGTCGTATCCCTGCCTGGAACCCAACTTTACATGATATTTTATTAAACATCCTCTATTGTGTATTAACATTATGGATTTTACAGCAATTGTTAGATAGGCTCGTCTCTCAGTTATAAGTGGTTCCAATTTATAAACATTATTACTCCACTGGACTTAGCGAAGTTTGGTTATAAACATGAAGTCTGGGGTATGCCAAGGTCTCTGCAAAAAGCTTGTTTGACCTTGAATAAGCAACTAGACATTCCTAGAACCTCTAGTTCTCTTCTTAGAAAATGTGGTGCATTGCAGTGAATAATAAAAAAGAATCGTGCCTCGCTTTTGTTTTTTAATGCCAAAAAAGAATTGAGCTGCAATGGAAAGGCTCAGAAAATACATTCAGGTGATCTATTTCATTAACCCCTTGGCGCCTAAGGGTAAAACAAATCTAAATGCCTAAGCACAATTTTGCAACCTTGACATGTTTTAGTAAAACTGTAAATATCATCACAATTACTTTGTGCATCCAGTTGGATTATACCGTGTTTTTTAAGGACAAATTGGGCTTTTATTGGGTGGTAAATGCTAATGGGTATCTCCTGTTTTTTTTTTTTTATTATTATCAAAGGAAAACTGACCCAAAATAGAACAAATTATTATTATTTTTAATTTAGCTGTACATTTATTTCTTGCTACTACCATTACCTTCCACCAAAGATAAACACAAAATAAATTCTCCTGCCCATGATCACAACAATAGCACATATGTGTATGTTAGTTGTTGTATATACTCGTAGTACAGCCCAGAAACAATAGTGCACATTTTCCTTTTTTTCTATCCTATCCAAAACACAATGGGGTAGATTCACATAGAGATACGACGGTGTATCTACTGATACACCGTCGTATCTCTGAGATCCGACGCTCGGATCTATGCGGCTGATTCCTCGAATCAGGTTTCTGCATAGATCTCCCTTAGAGCCGACAGGTGTAAGTGATTTACACCGTCGGATCTTAGGCTGCAATCTCCCGCCGGCCGCTAGGTGGCGCTTCCGTTATTATACGTGTTGAATATGCAAATGAGGAGAACCGCCAATTTAGAAACGAACGCCCGGCCGTCGCTTTTTTTTTTGGTCGTTTGCATTTGGCTTTTTACGGCGGATAGTTACCCCTGCTATATGAGGGGTAAGTGCGGCGTATTCTATGTTAAGTATGGCCGTCGTTCCCGCGTCGAGTTTTGAATTTTTTACGTCGTTTAGTAAGTCGTTCGCGAATACGGCCATACGTAAATTGCGTTAACGTCAAAACCAATGACGTCCTTGCGACGTCATTTGGAGCAATGCACGCTGGGAAATTTAGCCGGCGGCGCATGCGCAGTACGATCGGCGCGGGGACGCGCCTGATTTAAATAGTAAACTCCCCTTAGCCGCAGAATTTGCATTCCGCCGGGGGATTTACAATCCGCCAGGGCAACTTACGAGGCAGGTGCTTTCTGAATACAGCACTTGCCTCAAAAACTGGCGCTGGCGGATCATAAATAAGATAGATCACGCGGATCTAAAGATCCGCTGATCTATATGAATCTACCCCAATGGGTCAGATTCTCAGCTGAGATACGACGGTGTATCTTCAGATACACCGTCGTATCTCTGTATCTGGTCCTGGCTATCTATGCGACTGATTCTTAGATATTGCATAGATTTTGCTTAGATCCGACTTGCGTAAGTCACTTACACCATCGGATCTAAGTTGTAATGTTACGCTGGCCGCTAGGTGGTGTTTCCGTCGATTTCTGCGTCAAATATGCAAATGAGCGTGATACGCCAATTCCCGAACATATTTACGCGCCGTCGTCGTAGTTTACATACTTTGCGTAAGCGTAAGGTTACCCCTGCTATATGAGGGGTAACCTTGCGTAGGTCCGGCGTACACCATGTTAGGTATGGACGTCGGGACAGCGTCGTGTTTTTCCGACGTTTACATCGTTTGCGTAACTCGTAGTGAATAGGGCTGTACGTTAATTATGCTGCTGTCGAAATCAATGTATTTGCGGTGTACTATGGAGCATGCGCAGTGGGCTACGTTTAGGGCCGGCGCATGCGCAGTTCGTTCGGTGCAGGGGCGCGCTTAAATTAAAGGGTCACTAAAGGAAAAAAAATGTTTTGCTGAAATGACTGTTTACAGGGTATAGAGACATAAAAGTTAACTGATTCCTTTATAAAATGATTAAAAATAGATACAAATCAATCATATAATGTGCCTGTAGGTTAGTTTCACGTTTGAACTGGCTTCATGTTTCTGCAAAGTAGAAATAGACACACAGAACAAAAACAAACAAATCCAGGGCAGTGTTTTGTTTTTAAAACAAATCTGATTGGTTCTGGGAAGTTTTAGACACACAGTAATGACAGCTTAAACCATCGTGAGAAAGCTACCAGTATGGTGGTTATAAGGAAACAGACAAGCAGGTAGTGTGGAGAACAGAGCAGGATTACAGCAACTTCAAAGCAAAAACGACAATAAGGACATGAAACCAGTACTGCAGTAAGGTAAAGGAAGCTATTTAGCTAAAAAAAAAAATTCCTTTAGTGATCCTTTAAATACAGCACGCCCCCTCCTTCCCTATTTGAATTACGCGGCCTTACGCCGTCCCCTTTACGCTACGCCGCCGCAAATTACGGAGCAAGTGCTTTGAGAATACAGCACTTGCCCGTAAATAGTGCAGAGGCGTAGCGTAAACGGGATACGCTATGTTACGCTAAAAAAGGACAGATCTACGAGAATCTGGCCCAATGACACTGATACAAATGTAAAAAAAAAAATGTAAAAAAACTGACCATGACCTTTGGCCCTGACCTTAAACTTTGGTCCTGACCTTGACCCAAACACTAACCCTGACACCTTGATCTAGATATTTTTTTTTTCTTATTGTTATTATTTTATTTTTTTTCATGCAAGGAGAGAGAAGGAAAACATGGTAGTGGCTTCACAATGACTGATCACTGTGATAGCCAATCAGATGCTATCACAACGATCAGGTGACCCAGCACAAAGCTCGATATGCAAATTTACGGCCATTTAAAGCCCAGTCCAGTGGGGCCACATATTCGTGTGCTGTTGGCTTTAAAGGGGTTGTAAAGGTACAATTTTTTTTTTCCTAAATAGCTTCCTTTACCTTAGTGCAGTCCTCCTTCACTTACCTCATCCTTCCATTTTGCTTTTAAATGTCCTTATTTCTTCTGAGAAATCCTCACTTCCTGTTTTTCTGTCTGTAACTCCACACATTAATGCAAGGCTTTCTCCCTGGTGTGGAGTGTCGTGCTTACCCCCTTCCTTGGACTTCAGGACGCTCTCTACGTTGCAGATAGAGAAAGGAGCTGTGTGTAAGTGGGCATCCTGACTCTCTGTAGTTCAAGGGAGGGGACGAGCACGACACTCCACACCAGAGAGAAAGCCTTGCATTATTGTGTGGAGTTACAGACAGAAGAACAGGAAGTGAGGATTTCTCAGAAGAAATAAGGACATTTAAAAGCAAAATAGCAGCATGAGGTAAGTGAAGGAGGATTGCACTAAGGTAAAGGAAGCTATTTAGAAAAAAAATGTACCTTTACAACCCCTTTAAGGGATTAATATAACTAGTGGACTTTCAGATGGACCTTCGAAGAAATAAAGCAAAGCTTCTAAGCAATTTTTAATCCACGACTAAATACCAGTAACCTACTAGTGATAAATGTATGTGTGACAAATAAGGACAAATTATTTTCTTTCTTTTCTTGCTCTCATAACCATCTCTTGTCAGGTACACTCATGTTACAAAAATACATGAGATTTTTATGTATGCATATCTTTGCTCTACTACTTCATCATTAATTGTGTTGTAAATGATACTTAAAGTGACATCAAACTCTGGTTTATTCAAACTTGAGAGTCTGGTATGGATTTTAGAGAACCCGATGCAAAAAGTAAGAAAAAAAAAGTATGACTCCTCCTAAAGGTTTATATCAGGCCCTTATCCGAGCATGCAGCCTGCCAATTTAAGAAAGGGGGAGATGAGGGTGCACCCTCCTTCCTGAACCATACTAAGGCCACATGTCCTCAACAGGAAGGGGGGCTACCTTGCCATGAGGCCCCCCTGGCAAAGCACCTTGTCCCTCTGTTAAGGGGGACATGAACCTGTTCACCATAGCCATGCCTGTGGATTTATCGGACTCTTAAAACCTCTTTAACCACTTAAGAACCGCCTCCTGCACATATATGTCGGCAGAATGGCACGGCTGGGGACATGCACTTACAGGTACGTGCCGTGCTAGTACCCAGCCGGGGGTCGCGGGCACGCTCCCGCGACCCGGTCCAAAGCTCCAGGACCGCGGGATTCACAGACCCGATCGCCGCTGGAGTCCAGCGATTGGTCCCCGGAGCTGAAGAACGGGGAGAGCCTTGTGTAAACAGGGCTTCCCCGTTCTTCACTGTGGCGGTGTCATCGATCGCGTGATTCCTTTTTATAGGGATACACAATCGATGATGTCACACCTACAGCCACACCCCCCTACAGTTGTAAACACACATTAGGTCACACATAACCCCTTCAGCGCCCCCTTGTGGTTAACTCCCAAACTGCAAATGTAATTTTCACAATAAACAATGCATTTTAAATGCATTGTTTGCTGTGAAAATAGCAATTGTCCCAAAAATGTGTCAAAATTGTCCGAAGTGTTCGCCATAATGTCATGAAAAAAATCGCTGATCGCCGCCATTAGTGGTAAAAATTTTTTTTTTATAAAAATGCAATAAAACTATTTTGTAAACGCTATAAATTTTGCGCAAACCAACCGATAAATGCTTATTGCTATTTTTTTTTACCAAAAATAGGTAGAAGAATACGTATCGCTCTAAACTGAGGAAAACAATTTTTTTTTAATATATTTTTGGGGATATTTATTATAGCAAAAAGTAAAAAATATTGATTTTTTTTCAAAATTGTCGCTCTATTTTTGTTTATAGCGCAAAAAATGAAAACCGCAGAGGTGATCAAATACCACCAAAATAAAGCTCTATTTGAGGGAAAAAAAGGACGCCAATTTTGTTTGGGAGCCACGTCGCATGACCGCGCAATTGTCAGTTAAAGCGACGCAGTGCCGAATCGCAAAACCTGGCCTAGTCCTTTAGCTGACTAAAGGTCCGGGTCTTAAGTGGTTAATAGTAAAGGGCCACCAGATAATGCTCTCCCCTATATAAATGAGTAAAGCAAAGTGGTACCTGGGGGTACAAGCTACACTCCCCCCATGTTGAGGACATGTGACTTTTTCCTGGTCTTCTAAGGGGCATTCTCATATTAGGGCCTGGTATCAGTATTTGGGGGAGGACCTCATGCCTTTTTTTTTATTGATTTTGAGTCCACCCAGTTCAGCCTGTGTAGGTGTAGGTGTGTGTGTGTATGTAGAAAAATTATTTCCCATATCTCCTTAAATTGTTTTAGTTAAGATGGATGTCCAAGATTCTTTTAAAACCAATCCACACTTCCTGCCAACAACACCGATTGTGGAAGAGAGTTCCACAGCCTAACCGCCCTGATGTTGAAAAAAACCTTACGGGTTAAACTGCTTCTCTTCCAGTCTGGGACTGATTTTAATACTGATGCCTAGTACACACGATCGGTTTTCCCAGCAAGTAAAAAGTCTGCCGGGAAAACCGAATGGAAAACCGAGAACCTGCTCGGTAACTTTTTCCCCCTACACATGACCAGGTTTCCCGACAGGAAAACTGCCATGAGAGCTTTGATCAGGAAACCCGGCTGTGTGTATGCTCCACTGCAGTCTTTCCCCCATAGGAAAACTGCCGGATTAAAAATCGCTGGGAATCCCGTCGGGAAAAAGGAGGGCTGGTTCTTTTTTTTTTCTGGCAGTTTTCCTGTCGAGAAAACTGCAATGGAGCATATATACGGCAGGTTTTCCCAGCCAAAAGATCTCATGGCAGTTTTCACAATGGGAAAACCGGTCGTGTGTACGAGGCTTTACGCTGGGATCACTGTTGAGATATTTGTATATTGCAAATATAGTTGTAGTCTTGTAGTCTTTCCTCATAATTGAGGTCCTCCAGTCCCCTTATTAATTTAGTTGCCCTTTTCTGGACTCTCTCCAGCTCCAGCACGTCCTTTCTGAGGATTGGTGAAAAGAACTGGACGGAATACTCTAGATGCGGCCAGACCAGAGTTTTACAGACCAGAAGAATACTGCTGTAGGGATATCGGTGGGTCAGAAGACAAAATATTTCAACTAAGAGAACAGCCACCACACAAGGTATACTTCCCATTCAATGTACTGTCTCCTGTGCTGATTTTTTTTAAACTAATTTAGGCTTTAAGTCCCAGAGATATCACAACTGTGAAAACATTTTAAGCCACTTATGAACCTGAATGAGAATTGAACAAGACCCTGACAAGGTATTCTGTATTCTGGGGCCATCAGAAGCTTTGATAACTCTCAGCCTTTTTATCTGACTCTTATGTCCACGATTGCTTTCAAGGCCATGTGCCAAAACCTGTCTCTTTTGTTCTCTTTTATTTCCCCAGAGGATTGTTCTAATTTTATGGCTCAGCTCTTGATCTCTGTCCTACCTTGAATCACCAGGGGGCATAATCCAACTGATCTGGAGAGCTTTGTTAGTCTCATAGGAGGAAAAGGTGAAGGTTCATGCTGGAGGACAATACAGTTATTTTAAAGGCTCTTCTGTAGTGTATGTTTTCTGAGCATAAAGGGATCTATATAGGGAAGCTGTGGAATAGTCAGAGAAAATGGACACATGAACAATGACAATAAAATTGTACTGACATTTGTTGCTATGCTGAAATATAGTTGAGAATGGTTCATGATGCTTTTTTTGATTTGCACTAAAGCCGCGTACACACAAATGGTTTTCGGGTTCTAAAAAATTAAGTTTTTTAGGCTCTAGAAAAAGTTTTTTTCAACCCGATCATTAAAATGGCCTTGCCTACACACAATTGTGAATAAAAAATGCTCTAGCAAAGCGCGGTGACGTACAACACGTACGACGGCACGTATAACATGGCATGTATTGCCTGTGCAATGTAAAGGGGTCCATAGGTGTGGGGGCTGTGTAATGTGAAGGGGTCCAGAGGTACGGGGTCTGTTTAATGAAAAGGGGGTCTTCCTACATTTTACCAGCAGTTTTAGATGCAGTGCTAAAAATGTCTCTTAGGTTGCGTATATTTTTTTTCTGCATTTTCTGAAAGCGCATCAAAAGTCTGCATCTTTGGCGCACTTTCAGAAAACAGGAGAACATATATTTTTTGGGGGGGTGACACTATATTTTACTGCACCGGGTGACACCAGCCCTAGTGACGCCACTGGCAGCAGAACAGGCCGCAATGCATGGAGGCGCTACACGTGACGTAATTTGAGGGGGGGGTGCAAGATATAGGATCCCCCCTGGGTGCCAAATGCTCTAGGTACGCCCCTGCCTCCCTAGGTGTAATAGAGGGTTTTCAAGTCACACTGAACAAGATTTTCAATTTACATGGGTGCTAGCAGGTACTTTTTCTCATGGAAGACTTTAAAATGTATCACTAGTCATTTATTTCTTTTGGATAGAGTAGGGAAAAGTTAGATCCCCTTTCAGATTTAATAGTGGTGTCTGTGTCACTGTTAAGAAAATTCTCCCTCTCTGTTTTTCTTGAGGACCGTATTACCTGGGACAGAAAATTAAGGGATACCCAAAATCTTACAGCTGTCCCCAGAACAGGTGGTTATTATTGTAATTATACGTGATTAAATAGTGCCAACAGATTGCGTATCGCTTTACAATAAAAAGGGAGACAGTACAGTTATAATACAATAAAATACAAGTGAGTTAAAGGAGTTGTAAAGGAAAAAAAAAATCCCTAAAATTAATGTCTGCAAGGTAGACAGACAGAATAGTGTAATGATTCTGTTAAAAAACAAGAAAAAAAAAAACAAGTAAATACCTATTAAATTTCTTCATCTATATCACCTCCGGCGTTCTACTTTCTGTTCTCTCATTCACTTCCTGGTTTGCAGCGCTCGTTCATGTAAGAACTACATTTCCCAGTATGCATTGCGGCACACCCAGTAATTCACACCTCCTTGAAGTCTCTAACACGTAGAGAGTGTCCTAACGCACAGATGTAGTTCCCAGGAGCGGGCGAGCATGTCATTGACCACCGCAGTAAAGCCTCCCTTCACTGTGGTGAGTAACAATCAGACAAGCAGGAAGTGAACAGAACAGAGTAGAAATAGAGCAACCTCTGAGCAAAAACGAACAACGAGGAAGTAAAAAGAGGATTATCTGCAGGTAAAGGATGCTTATTATGAAAAAAATATGTTTTCCTTTACAACCCCTTTAAGAAGGCCCTAATCATAAGAGCTTACAATCTTATAGTGTGGGACAAATGAATCAAAGGGTTAAACTGTGGAGGATGAACTGATGAATAAGTTAAAAGTTCAGATAGTTGAAGGTGTGATAGGCTTCCCTGAAGAGATGAGTTTTTAGGAATGGCCTAAATGCAGCCAGAGTAGGAGATAGCTGGACCCATTGAGGTAGAGAGTTCCAGAGTATGGAAGAGGCTCTTGAGATGGAAGGAGGAGACAAGAGAGCTAGAGAGCAGAAGGTCATGGGAGGAGAGAAGACGTTGGTTTGGATGATATTTAGAGACAAAATTAATGATGTAGTTCGGGGCAGATGTGAATGGCTTTGTATGTTGCTGTTAGTATTTTGAATTCAATTTTCTGGACAATCACAAGCCAATGAGAGATTGGGGTGTGTAGTAATAGGGGGCGCTATAACATTATGTTGAATTTAGTGCATATAAAAGTGCATGATGCTCAATTAAATGATGATTAATGATTAGTTAATAATCACAGTGTTTTTAAATAAGGAACAACAGAAAAGAAACAGGACTATAGTGGTGCCATTTAGACTAAATATCAAACATAGACATAGCATGGAAGACTCAAGTATCGTTTACTAAAAAATATACAAAAGTTTTTATTAATTAATTATACAAAAAAGTTAATAAAACACAAGCACTATCACTGGATCAATTTTCAGCAGAGTGATTCCAAGATGGTGGTTGCATCAGATGAGGGCAGAGGAGATCCTACGAGGTCCCAACATGTTTTTCCCTTGGAGCTTCGTCAGGGGAAGTATGTCTCAGCCGTCTATACAAAAACCAACTAATGAATATAGGAAAAACAAACAGAAGATTACCACTTAAGCATAACAGTTATGATAATTTATTTAGGATTGGAGGTCCACCTGTTAACGGGTCCACAAGTGAAAGAAAAGAGCAACTTACCACTAGAGGGCCTAGTGTCCCTAGAAGGAAAATGAGAGAAGGGGGGAGGGACCCCTACGGGGCTAGGGTGGAAACCACCCTGATGGTGGTTTCCCGAGCAAAAGACCACCCACAGTGAGTGCTCAGAAGACCTGGCCAAAAAAAGGGAAAGAATTCCAACCAAGATAAAGTAACTGACAAAATATCCTTATAGATACTTTAAATTCAAACATGGTGAAGTTGCTCCCGAAACCCTGGCCGCTTGCCTTCGGGAGATCGATCAGTGGATGTGTACCAACTTTCTGAAGTTAAACAATAGTAAGACCGAATGTATTACCTTCAGTGACTTGAGTCTGGCCCCTACACTGCCTCAATGGCCCTCAGAGTTTGGCAGCGTTCCCGAGAGAGCCACCCAGGTCAGGGACTTGGGAATCATCCTGGACTCTCGGTTGACTCTGACCCCCCAGATAAGCAAGGTGGTGAGTACCTGCCACTTCCATCTGAAACTTCTGAGGGTGTTATTTCGATTCATTGACCACCCCAGCAAAAACGGTTGTCTCTGCCACGATCGCTAGTCGCCTGGACTATTGTAATGCTCTGTATCTAGGACTCCCTAATAACAATTTGCATAGACTCCAGCTTGTCCAAAATGCAGCTGCGCGGCTACTTACGGGTGCTTCCCGTAGAGAGCATATCACCCCCTCTCTTGTCGCCCTGCATTGGCTTCCTATTTCCAATCGGATATTGTTCAAGACTGGTTGTATTATGCACAGGGTATTCTATGGTTCGGGTCCAGGCTACCTCCGTGCAAGATTCATCAAATACGTCCCCTCCCGCCCCCTCCATTCCAGTACCTCCTTGGATTTTACGGTGCCTCGCTTTAGGAAGGCTCGTCGGGGAGGTCGCTCTTTTTCCATCCAGGGGGCGAAATTTTGGAACAGCATCCCCCTGCCCATTAGACAGGTTAGCAATCTTCTGGCTTTCCGTCGCAAACTTAAAACCTACCTGTTTACCCAAGCCAGTAGAGGGGTGTTTCGAGTCCTTTTTATGTTATATTAGGTCTCTCCCTTCTTAGTACCCCTTTTCATTGCTGCGGTGCCGATTTTAGTTCTCCGTCATGGGTGATGTGTACTTCTTTTCTTTTGCGTTTAGCGCTTTGAGGCCCTATGGGTAAGACGGGCGCGATATTAAACATCTTTTAATAATAATAATAATAATAATACGTATATATAAATGTCTAATATTGAAACATCAGTAAGCAACCATATAAAAGGGTTGCTAATGTAGTTTATCGTAACATTTTATCTGAAAGTTGCAAGCTTGAAATAAAATCCATTAAGATACTTAAAATCAAGGTGAATATAGAATATGAAAATCTTTTTGGGAAGAGGTGCGTCATATAGGGTATAGCCAGACCATATACCCATATACCCATAGCCAGACCACAAAAATTCTAGTGTTTTTTACTGTTTCATCAAAAACAAAATATGTCATTAGAAAACAAAAACAAAGGAGCTGTGGTGGCTCAACGTGATTGGCACTGCGCTGACAAGCCGTTCACCTCTGCAGCCAAGGGTTCGGAACCCGGTCTCGGCTACATGTGAATTGAGTTTGGTGGTCTCAGCCCGGCTCCCGGTGGGTGTGCTGTGCAAGGTACGCCTGTGCTTAGTACGCCCCCCCCCCCACAAAAACCACCACACTTGCACGCACACGAACTTTGGCCATGCGGTCTCCTAAAATAAAGAGAGGCGAAGGACCTACGGGGCTGGCTGGGTGGGCTAGGCCCCCTCACTCCCTCATAGGGGGAGTCCCTCTGCCCCATTGGGGTCCCGTTGGGCCCCAGTTGGGCTTCCAAGAGGAGCAGGTAGGGCGGGGTGAGTGGGAGGCCCCCCTTCACACCCGCCATTGCCACCAGGGGCATGGAGAAGGATGGCGATTGCCTCCGAGGGGGAGGGTCTGCCTACTCCCAAATCCTGCAGTCCGGCTCCTCTCTCTCGAGTTCACGCACAAAAAAAAAAAAAGAAAACAAAAACAGGGGCGGGAACTAGACAACTCAGATTGGAATCAGGTATGAAATACCACAAAAACAGCTTCACCGATCATACAGGGGGTAGAGGCAAACTATAAAGCAGGGGTGCCCAACCTTTTGAAGAGTGAGGGCCACTTAAGCAACTTGGTAACCAAGTTGCTTAAGTGGCTACGCTATAGGCTACGCTATAGGCCCTCTGATCCGCCCTCCGGTTTTTCGGATTGGAGGTAGGTGGGGTTAAATGGACATCTGTCACTCCATAGAGGTGAATTGAGGGTCCCATTTGGTCGGGCTGGTAGTGTGAAAAGGGCCTAATGCCGCGTACACACGATCATTTTTTGTGATGAAAAAAAACGACGCTTTCTGTGAAGTAAAAAACGACGTTTTTGAAACGTCACTTTTCAAAGACAATGTTGCATACACACCATCGTTTTTTTCACAAGCGAGGTTACGTTCACCACTCTTTTCCATTGAAGCTCGCTTCATAACTAGCTTCTGGGCATGCGCGGGTTGAAAAACTTCGTTTTAAACGACGTTTTTGCTACACATGGTGACTTTTTGTGAAACAAAAAACAACGTTTTGAAAAACGACACAAAAAATTCAAGAATTTTTTTTTGGTCGTTTTTTTGAAGACAAAAAACAACGTTTTGCCCACACATGATCAATTTAAATGACGTTTTAAAAAACAACGTTTTTTTTCATCGCAAAAAACGACCGTGTGTACGCGGCATGAGACTGCTTTCACACTGATGTGCACACTGCGGGTGCAGCGTAGTGCACCTGTGTCTATCCTGCTGGTTAGCTGAACTTTGCCATAGACTCCGCCTGTGGCTAAAGCCAGCGCTGTACAGGAAACATCGGCTTATAGGGCTCTGCTCCGCAGCCACTTTTTTCCTCTACCGCCAGCTTCATTCACAACACTTATGCTGCGGTATGGTGGGTCGGCAACTTGTGATCTTGGCTTGCCAACACGCCTTTCCAGAGCAGGATGTCACGGGCCACATCAGAGGGCTCCGCGGGCCACATGTGGCCCCCAGGTCACTGGTTGGCCACCCCTGCTATAAAGTATTAACGAGATGGTACTTGGTACCTGCTAGGATAGCTAAATATGCAAAGAATTACTCTGCACAATGTTTCAGGGGTTGTTCTGACATAGGTACACATTTCCATACTCTGTGGTCATGTCCGAAAGCTCATATATTTTGGATAGGGATATTCAAGTTGCATCAATACTAAGTGGAAAGAATATTCCTTTAGATCCTTCCACGGCACTTCTCAACTTGAAACCAGAAGGTATTTTGCATTCTCATTTTAAATTGCTATTGCAGCTTTTCACAGCAGCTAAACAGACTTTGGCAAAAGCATAGAGATCTTAAAAGTTAGTGGTAAGTGAAGCGGTGACTAAAATGAGCAACACTATGACCCATGCCAAGATGCTAGCTATAGATACGGACATGATCCCTCAGTTTGAGAAAATGTGGAAACCCTGGATCGCATATGCTATGCCATCATCTTTTGATAATACGGTACTCTTGCCATGGTGACTAGAACAATAGGAACAAATACATCTCTCTCTAGTTGTGGTAGAGGCTCTCGGCCTGACCTCGCGGACCCCTTCCATTCCATTCTTCTCTCCTTCCATTTTCTTTACTTTTTCTTAATTTTTTTATTTTTTATTTTTTCTGGTAATAATTAGAATTTTGCTTTGTGATTTGAAGCTCTTGTTTGTTTAATTAATGAATTACTCAATAACGCAAATAAGAGGGTCACTCTTACAATATCTCTAGGCTTGACACCTTTTGAAGAACTGTAAATACCTTTTAAAGTTTTAATCGATCTTGTTTCAATATTATTTAATAGTTATTATTACATTCTCAATTAATTAACATTGAGCTTCTCACCCCTGACTGTATGATATTGTATTTACTTTAGGCAATTTGTACACTACTTCTTTACTATTCAATAAAATATTTTGACAAGGAAAAAACAAAAACACAAAAACAAAAAATATATATAAAATGTCCATAAATCTTTTGTGAAGCAACTTCAATCTTTACACCATCACCAATGGCAACAACTTCATAAAAAAGACACCCAGTGGATGTGAAGGAAATTCCTACTCACCAGAACACCATGACCTCTTTAACCACTTCAATACTGGCCCATTGTCATTGGACGTCCACAGATGGGATCTCCCATCCTGGGTGGACGTCAAATGACGTCCTGGGCTTTGCGGGTGGATATCTGAATGATGCCTGCAGCTAGAGGCATCATCCAGATATCCATTTCTTCTGCCGGCGATTCTGTGCAATATAAGAACGATCATAGCGGCGGTTCTGCCGCTTGATCGTTCTTACAGGCGGCGGGAGGGGACATCCCCCCCTCCCGCCACCATCCGGTGCTTCTCCGGGCTCTCCCGTGCCATCGGGGGCCCGGAGAAAGAATCGTCGGGCATAGGCAGGAAGCATAGAGATCATCTCTATGACCGTCGGAGGCCCGGGCGCGATGTGATGACATCACGCCGGGTCCCCGTAAGTAAACAAAGCCGCGATTGCGGCTAGTAAGCAACAGTATTCATGAGATCGGTGAATTTTTTTTCACCGATCTCATGGTTTCCAGCCTGGAGGAGAGATGCGGGGTCATAAAGAGGACCTGTCACACACATTTCCTATTACAAGGGATGTTTATATTCCTTGTAATAGGAATAAAAGTGAAAAAGAAGTAAAAAAATAATAGAAAAAAAAATAAAATTAAAACGCCCCTGTTCCCGGTAGCTCGCGTGCAGAAGCGAACGCAGACGTAAGTCCCGCCGACATATGTAACAGTTTAACCCACATATGTGAGGTATCGCCGCGTGCGCAAGTGCCAGCAACAAATCTAGCATTAGATCTCCTCTGTAAATCTAAACTGGTAACCCGTAAAAAAAAAAAAATTAAAGTGTTGCCTATGGAGATTTTTAAGTACCGAAGTTTGGCGCCATTCCATGAGTGTGCGCAATTTTAAAGCGTGACATGTTAGGTATCTATTTACTCGGTGTAACATAATCTTTCACATCATACAAAAAAATTGGGCTAACTTTACTGTTTTGTTATTTTTTTAATTCATGAAACAATTTTCTTACCAAAAAAGGGCGTTTGAAAAATTATTGCGCAAATACCGTGCAAGATAAAACGTTGCAATGACCGTCGTTTTATTCCCCAGGGTGTCTGCTAAAAAAAACATATATAATGTTTTGGGTTTCTGCGTAACTTTCTAGCAAAAGAATGATGATTTTTACATGTAGGAGAGAAGTACCAGAATAGGCGCGGTATTGAGGTGTGTAAAAAAGCCAGTTGTTGAAGTGGTTAACTAAAAAGAAGGTCAGATGGAGCTTTTGTATTTTGGGTCTGTGGTCTTTGCTGGTGTATAAAAGGAGATGTGGCTGGAATCTTGTTAGTACTCCAATTACATTGAGAGAAAATGAAAAAGCAGGGCCATAGCGTAATACATTTATTTTTATTTTTTTTATGTTCATAGTTGTTGGTAAGGTAGATGAGTTGGGGGAAATCCTTTAATGGTGACACGCTCTGATGACAAGTGTCTGGGAGACTTCTTCTCAATTTCTGATGTGTTTCTGGGGCAAGAAATAAGGAGAGAAATCTTTGAACAAGACATATAAAGTACAAAAAAAAAAAAAACACACTGGGGTTTTATCCGTCCTAGTCTATCCAAAACGTTAAAAAATTTGACTATGCATTATGTTACATTCTGAGCCTTTTGATAAATACATCTCCGGCTGAAAGGTAATTGCAGTGTGCAGATGTGATCGTTTCTTTGAATATTCCGATGCTTCTTTAGAATATTATTCACCTTTTTTATATCCTCCATTTTTATATCCTCCATTACTCATCATAAATGCATACTTTTTTTTTTATTTTGCCAATAGGTTTTAGCTCTAAGTACTAATCTACTTTTTTGTCCTTCCCTTTAGTATCTTTTGTATAACCTCTTCTATTGATGTCCCATCATAATTCCTCTCAGCAATTCTATTTACAATAATCTCAGCTTTTTTAAAAAAAAAAACAATTGCCATTGTCTCTTGTTTAGTATGTATATATATATATATATAATTTTTTTTTTTTATTAAAGCCTGGTTCATTCATTAGTAAGGTAATAGAAAAAAGACTGTATGGTCTGCATGGTGGCATAGTGACATGGTGATTGGAATGCTCAACAGAATTAAAGGATCATTAAAGGATTTCTTTTTTTTAGCTAAATAGCTTCCTTTACCTTACTGCAGTCCTGGTTTCATGTCATCATTGTTCGTTTTTTGCTTTGAAGTTGCTGTAATTCTGCTCTGATTTCCACACTTCCTGCTTGTCTGGCGCCTTATAAAAAAATCTCATGGCAGATTTTCACTGTGGTCCAAGCTGTCATTACTGTGTGTCTAAAACTCCTCAGAACCAATCAGATTCATTTTAAAAACAAAACACTGTATTTGTTTGTTTTTGTTCTGTGTGTCTCTCTACTTCACAGAAACATGAAACCAGTTTAAAAATGAAACTAAACTGCAGGCACATTATATGATTGATTATTATCTATTTTTAATCATTTTTAAAAGGAATCAGTTAACTATTATGTCTCTATACCCTGTAAACAGTAATTTCAGCAAAAAATTGTTTTCCTTTAGTGACCCTTTAACACATAAAAAATGCTCCATGTTGTTTTTTTTTTATTTTTATTTTAAAGACAGCCATACCTTATACTAAACTTTAGGTAACTACCTAACCAACCTTCCCTAGCTGCCTAATTATCTTACATCCAGAGGCATGGGCAGCCATAGACCTGAATGGAGCCATATACTGATATAGGGTGAATGTAAGCTTATGGGAACTCCATGGGCATGCATAGCCAGTTCTGCAGAACATTTTTCCCCTGAGGATGTAAACACAGGGGAATTTCAGGATAAGAACTTACCGCTCTAGACTACTATCCTATGATTACACCTCCTGCTAGACAAGGTACATGTGCAGGCTCTGGAAGTGGCATCAAAAAGACAAGAAAAAGCTGGATGGCTGTACTCCAATGCAACACCTTTATTAGAAGTCAGATAAAATCCAAGCAGTCACATATGGTCACAGAGGTACAGGACAAGAAGCTAATGCGTTTCATACCACCAATGGGCGCTTAATCATATCTGAGGCGGCGTACACACGAGGGGATATGTCCGCTGAAAACGGTCCGATGGACCGTTTCAGCAGACATCTCCGCTCGTGTGTATGGGCTAGCGGACAGATTTCTCCACCCGACAGATTTCAAAGCAAGCTTTGAAATCTATCCGGTGGAATCTGTCCGCCCGACATGTCTGCTGGTTAGTACACTTACCAGCAGACATGTCGGCCCCCACCGCCGCCGCGCCGCTGCCGAATGGATTCGGCGCATGCGCAGAAGTGTTTTACTTCCTGGTGCGGTGACGTGGCGGTGACGCGGCGGCGTCAACGTCACCGCCGCGTCACCGCGCCGTCCGGCGGCGGGGAATTTGATCCGATGGTGTGTACACGCCATCGGATCAAACTCCCAATCGGACATATCCGATGGAAATGGTCCGCGGACCGTTTTCATCGGATATGTCCGATCGTCTGTACGCCGCCTAATGTGAATCAGGCTATTCCCCCATATATGTAGGCAGGGCCACTGATAGGGGGGCCACCAGTCCTCCTGTAGGGGGCCGAGGCACACAAGGGGGCCCGAACAGCAGAGGGGCAATAACAGAAGGATGCCAAGTGTGATGCTTTGCAGCAGCTGAAAGCCTTTTTCTCTCCCTCCCACCGGCTTTCAGCTCCTGCAGAGACACAGGGCATCGTTTCTGTATTTGCTACCCCCACACCAAACCCCCTCTATCTTCTGCCTGTTTCTGACCCCCCTCCCTTTTCTGCCTTCTTCTGACCTCCCATGTGCTTTCTGTCACTGTGCCCCCCCTCCGTGGCGCTGCAAGGCTTCACTATCCCGTAAATTTTTTTTTTTTTAAAATATATATATTTTTTAACATTGTAATAAATAATTTTTAGAAATTGTAAAATAAAATAATTAAAGAAATGTCAACTTTTTTAAAAATTATACTTTTTTTAAATGTAAAAAACAATAAAAAAAAGGAGCGAATTTACACAGGTTCTCTGTTATGTGTGTGTCCACTAATAATAATTTTAGTGTATTCTTAGTGAAAATATTTTGATATATTTGGGGGGGGGGGGGGTTGCCAGGTAGGCTGTATTGGGCCCCATCATTTCTAACAGCAGCTGTGTATGTAGGAGTCACCTCCCTGCGATAGCTTCTTGTCCTGTACCTCTGTGACCATATGTAACTGCTTGGATTTCATCTGACTTCTAATAAAGGTGTTGCATTGGAGTACGGCCATCCAGCTATTTATTGTCTCTTCGATGCCACAGGGGCAGGTCAACAGTGTTGAACAGTTCAGGGACCTACGAGGGGGGAGACTGCCACATGTAGCAGGTCTCCCTGTAAGATAGCAGTGTGCTTAAATCTTCCCTTCTTGTCCTGGGAGATCTCTAGAGAGTTAGTCGGGATAGACTGGTGAAGAGAAGCAGCCAGGTGGGCTAGCATTTTCTGCAGTGGTAGAGCTAGGACCAGTTTCTACAAGGGGAGTTGGAGTTACTCCAGGATGCAGTTTACATCACTTTGAGCTACTTCTAGAGCACAGGTGTCAAACACAAGGCCTGCGTGCCGAATCCGACCCTCCAGGCCATTTCATCTGGCCCTTGAACCTCTCCTGCAGCTGCAGGAGAGCTCCAGCCCTCCTCTGGTCCTCCTCCAGACACTTACTTTCTGCTATCTAGCTTATTTCCAGCAGCGGCATAAGGAAAGGGGGGTGCACTGTGATGTAAGGGAGAGTGGAGGACTCAACTTCTGATGGTCGGGTGGCTCTTAAAATCGAATGTAAGGGGAGGGGGATGTGCTGGACATCTAATCTTACAGATGCAACCGACCCTTTTGAGGGAAATCATAATGCTGATGCGGCCCACGATGAAATTGAGTTTGACACCCCTGTTCTAGAGGGACTGAGAGTTCCTAGGCTGTAATGGACTGCTTCTGCACTAACAGAGATTGTTAGCTACCAAAGAAGAGATAAGGAGTTGTACGGGATGAAGGAGAAGAATCAAATGTAGCTGTAAATAGGGAGGAAGTTGTCCCTGGATTTGTCACTTTCAAGTTCAGAATCCCATAATTCCCATCTGTATCCAAGTTATTACCCTCCCTAATAAAACATAAAAACAAAGCGCAAGGATTGTTCACTGTATCTTGACCCACAACTTCTGTATTTTTTCTTGATGTTTGCCTATATACTGTGAATTGTAATTTTAATAGGAATATGGACAACGGAGATAACAAGGTAACACATATTGGCCCGGATTCACAAAGCACTTACGCCAGGGTATCTCCAGATACGTCGAAGTAAGTACAAATGTGCGCCGTCATATCTATGCGCCGACCCATAAAGCAAGATAAGTCGAAAAATAGGCTTCAGCCGCCCCACGTAACTTTCCTCTGCAGGCGTATAGTGGGCGCATATTTACACTGGATGCATGTACAGTAGCCCTCCCATTGATTTTCGATGCAAATATGCAAATTAGGCAAATACGGACGTTTCACGAACGTACTTGCGCCGGCGCAACATTTGCTTTGTGAATTCTATGCTTCCCTCTCCGCGCTGCGCCAGCGTAGCGTAAAAGACATACGCTACGGCAGCATATATATGTTTTAAGGACAAACAAGGCTTTCTTTTCATCATCACATTTTCTTGCAACAATGATTTTTTTTCGCAATCCTTAGACAATAAAACTTAACAAAGCCAGTTTAGTGTTACTGCAGTAAAATGTACACATTTTATTCTGTAATTTGTCCTGACCCTAAAATTATTATTCTGGCGCAATGCATTGCAAAGTTATTTATAAATTAAATAAAGTGGTTTTTTTTCAGCTTTGCGCATTTGTAATATAAATATATGTCAAAGGTGTAAAAATATTAACAAATAAACAAAAACTAATACTAATGGTTAATAAAATAGAAAAGAACAAAAATCATCAGGAGAATAATAATTGAAGGGAGAAGGAGAATAAGGAGTTAATTAGGACACATTAGAGAAAAACTAATGCCTGGTATTTACTACTAGTTATTTTTTTTTTTTAAATGGACAGCTCCGATCAGGGCCGCTGTTCTAACAATCTGAGCTATTGTGTTCTGACAGAGAGACAGCCCCCCTTGCCAGAACATTTCAAACTGCACTCCCTGCCATTGGCTATTGGCTCTGATTGGGAGCCGGTCGGCTGCTGGTTTTCCAGCATGCTCGTCCGACAGAAGCTGGCCTTGCCATGCACACGGGCAGAATGTTGACCATTTTTTTATTGAACCGGCCGATGTTGCCCCAACATTTGCCCGGTGTGTATGGAGCTTAAGCGTTAAAGGATTGTTAAACAGAGAAACATTAAAAAAAAAATATATATATTTGTATTTGCTTGTTAGGTTGCCTTAAATGACCAAATGATCATCTGCAGATGATATGGTAAACAGAATTTTACAAAAATAACAATATGTTTCATTGTATCTTTCTGTAGCTTCTGAGCAAGCTTTATTCATGTACTTTTATTTTTTTGTATCTGACAGCTGAAGCTGCCAACTTACTGGGGGGAGCATACAGGCATAGAGACTGTACACACATCCAGTGTACAATGATGAACTTTGTTTTGAACGTGTGTAGAACGCCCAAACTCTGCATCTAGCTAAAGCGGAGCTCCAGTCACAATTTTTTTTACAAAAGCAACACCGTGATTGGCACAGATTGTACATTATTATTTGGATACTCTTGCAAATATACAGTACCTTGCGAAAGTATTTGGCCCCCTTGAACTTTGTGACCTTTTGCCACATTTCAGGTTTCAAACATAAAGATATAAAACTGAATTTTTTTGTGAAGAATCAACAACAAGTGGGACACAATCATGAAGTGGAACAAAATTTATTGGATATTTCAAACTTTGTTAACAAATAAAAAACTGAAAAATTGGGCGTGCAAAATTATTCAGCCCCTTTACTTTCAGTGCAGCAAACTCTCCAGAAGTTCAGTGAGGATCTCTGAATGATCCAATGTTAACCTAAATGACTAATGATGATAAATAGAATCCACCTGTGTGTAATCAAGTCTCTGTATAAATGCACCTGCACTATTATAGTCTCAGAGGTCCGTTTAAAGCGCAGAGAGCATCATGAACAACAAGGAACACACCAGGCAGGTCCGAGATACTGTTGTGGAGAAGTTTAAAGTCGGATTTGGATACAAAAGGATTTCCCAAGCTTTAAACATCCCAAGGAGCACTGTGCAAGCGATAATATTGAAATGGAAGGAGTATCAGACCACTGCAAATCTACAAAGACCTGGCCGTCCCTCTAAACCATGGGTCTTCAAACTACGGCCCTCCAGTTGTTCAGGAACTACAATTCCCATCATGCCTTGTCATGTCTGTGAATGTCAGAATTTTACAATGCCTCATGGGATGTGTAGTTCCGCAACAGCTGGAGGGCCGTAGTTTGAGGATCCCTGCTCTAAACTTTCAGCTCATACAAGGAGAAGACTGATCAGAGATGCAGCCAAGAGGCCCATGATCACTCTGGATGAACTGCAGAGATCTACAGCTGAGGTGGGAGACTCTGTCCATAGGACAACAATCAGTCGTATACTGCACAAATCTAGCCTTTATGGAAGAGTGGCAAGAAGAAAGGCATTTCTTAAAAATATCCATAAAAAGTGTCGTTTAAAGTTTGCCACAAGCCACCTGGGAGACACACCAAACATGTGGAAGAAGGTGCTCTGGTCAGATGAAACCAAAATCCAACTTTTTGGCAACAATGCAAAACGTTATGTTTGGCGTAAAGCAACACAGCTCATCACCCTGAACACACCATCCCCACTGTCAAACATGGTGGTGGCAGTATCATGGTTTGGGCCTGCTTTTCTTCAGCAGGGACAGGGAAGATGGTTAAAATTGATGGGAAGATGGGTGAAGCCAAATACGGGACCATTCTGGAAGAAAACCTGATGGAGTCTGCAAAAGACGTGAGACTGGGACGGAGATTTGTCTTCCAACAAGACAATGATCCAAAACATAAAGCAAAATCTACAATGGAATGGTTCACAAATAAACATATCTAGGTGTTAGAATGGCCAAGTCAAAGTCCAGACCTGAATCCAGTTGAGAATCTGTGGAAAGAACTGAAAACTGCTGTTCACAAACGCTCTCCATCCAACCTCACTGAGCTCGAGCTGTTTTGCAAGGAGGGATGGGCAAAAATGTCAGTCTCTCGATGTGCAAAACTGATAGAGACATACCCCAAGTGACTTATAGCTGCAATCGCAGCAAAAGGTGGTGCTACAAAGTATTAACTTAAGAGGGCTGAATAATTTTGCACGCCCAATTTTTCAGTTTTTTATTTGTTAAAAAAGTTTGTAAAAAATAATAAATTTCATTCCACTTCATGATTGTGTCCCACTTGTTGTTGATTCTTCACAAAAAAATAGTTTTATGTCTTTATGTTTGAAGCCTAAAATGTGGCAAAAGATCGCACAGTTCAAGGGGGCCGAATACTTTCGCAAGGCACTGTAACTATGTGTGTTTTATTTTAAACTGTAAAAAAGTACCTGATCTCGGAAGCAGGCAGGGGCCAGCGTAATTTTGGGCATCTGAAGCCTGCTCGTGTCTATTTCAAGGATTGGGTGTACACAACAATGCCAGCCTTGATAGCTGTTTACTGGGGGGAGCATACAGGCATAGAGACTGGACATGCTACACACGTCCTGTGTACAATGATGAACTTTGTTTTGAACGTGTGTAGAACGCCCAAAGTCTGCAACTAGCTAAAGCGGAGCTCCAGTCACAATAATCATTTTTTTCTAAAAGCACACCCACGATTGGCACAGATTGTACATTACTATTTGAATACTGTTGCAAATATAACTATGTGTGGTTTTTTTTTAACCTGTAAAAAAGTACCTGATCTCGGAAGCAGGCAAGAATCAGCGTGATTCTGGGCATCTGAAGCCTGCTCGTGTCTATTTCCGGGATTAAGTGCAGCTGGCTACCCAGCAGGCACCTCCCGATCTTGCGCCTGTGCAGTGATGACACTGCGTGGCACAGTTTGCTGATTGCAGGTTGCCATAGAGATGTCGGTGGCAGCGGAATAACCCACCCGTTGTTATGGCAACCTGTCAATCAAAATCAGGCAATTCAGGCGATTCCCTTGAACTTCTGGGATCGATGACGCCAATATTACAGGAGAATTGTCTAGACCACCGGGACCAGAAATACAGCAGACACATTTAAAATAAAGGTATTCAGACGTAAAAAATAATAATAATACTATCCATTTGAGGCTGCACTGCAGGTGGACATGTGAATGAATGCAAATTGTAAATATGGGTGGAACTCCGCTTTAAACAGCTACTGTAAATACATAGTTGAAACACATTATGTATGTGAAAGCTGTGTTATCTGCCAAATGATTTGCATTCATGTCCATCTGGTTCTTAGATTTTCAAAGTCTTGCAGACAGCGCAACTAGCATGGTGATCCAACTTTTTTCTTCTGCATTAACCACTTGCTACCAAATCACGTGCCTGTACGTCATTGGCTTCAAATGGTTGTACTAGGGTAAATAAAATAAAGGATTTGCACAAAAAGGGGGGTTAAACCAGTAGGGCAAATAAAAAATAAATAAATAATAAATGTCATCACACATTAAAAAATTGATAAAAAGTGCAAATAGACATTTAGAAAGAACTTTCTTCTTTCTAAATCCCGCGATAACTCGCGGCAGACCTCCGCAATGTCTCCTGGGAATGACAAAAGCTCCCAGGAGACATTGCGGCATTGAGGAAGTGACGGAATACCCGCACACTACCGGATGAATCCATATGCAGGAAGGGGCCAGTAACGTAAATGATTACTAAGGTACAATGGATCGGGAAAAAAATATGCGGTTTAGTGATTATGCATATGAGTGTATCTTTTTTTTTTTTTGTGGGGGAGTGGATCTTGGGTGGGAGTTCCCACACTTTTTTCCCTAGGACTTGACCCCTGGGCCGGTATATATATAAAACCTCTACTTAAAAAAAAAAAATACATACAGTACAGACCAAAAGTTTGGACACACCTTCTCATTCCAAGAGTTTTCTTTATTTTCATGACTTTGAAAATTGTAGAGTCACACTGAAGGCATCAAAACTATGAAGTAACACATGTGGAATGATATACATAACAAAAAAGTGTGAAACAACTGAAAATATGTCATATTCTAGGTTCTTCAAAGTAGCCACCTTTTGCAGCACACACATCTCTAGAAATACTGTTAAGAGGAGACTGTGTGAATCAGGCCTTCATGGTAGAATATCTGCTAGGAAACCACTGCTAAAGAAAGGCAACAAGCAGAAGAGACTTGTTTGGGCTAAAGAACACAAGGAATGGACATTAGACCAGTGGAAATCTGTGCTTTGGTCTGAGGAGTCCAAACTTGAGATCTTTGGTTCCAACCACCGTGTCTTTGTGCGACGCAGAAAAGGTGAACGGATGGACTCTACATGCCTGGTTCCCACTGTGAAGCATGGAGGAGGAGGTGTGATGGTGTGGGGGTGCTTTGCTGGTGACACTGTTGGGGATTTATTTAACATTGAAGGCATAATGAACCAGCATGGCTACCACAGCATCTTGCAGCGGCATGCTATTCCATCCGGTTTGCGTTTAGTTGGCCCATCATTTATTTTTCAACAGGACAATGACCCCAAACACACCTCCAGGCTGTGTAAGGGCTATTTGACCAAGAAGGAGAGTGATGGGGTGCTGCACCAGGTGACCTGGCCTCCACATTCACCGGACCTGAACCCAATCGAGATGGTTTGGGGTGAGCTGGACCGCAGAGTGAAGGCAAAAGGGCCAACAAGTGCCAAGCATCTCAGGGAACACCTTCAAGACTGTTGGAAGACCATTTCAGGTGACTACCTCTTGAAGCTCATCAAGAGAATGCCAAGAGTGTGCAAAGCAGTAATCAAAGCAAAAGGTGGCTACTTTGAAGAACCTAGAATATGACATATTTTCAGTTGTTTCACACTTTTTTGTTATGTATATAATTCCACATGTGTTAATTCATAGTTTTCATGCCTTCAATGTGAATCTACAATTTTCATAGTCATGAAAATAAAGAAAACTCTTGGAATGAGAAGGTGTGTCCAAACTGTTGGTCTGTACTGTAGCTATATGCATTAGAAGAAATAGTCCAGGATTGCTTCAAAAAATTTAATTTCTGTAGAGGTCAACATTTACCTACAAATCTGTAAATGTTCAGGAGCCTGCACTGGGCTGACATAGAGGAACTAAAGATAGAAAGCAGAAACAGGGTAGAAGCTGTGCCATTAAATTCTGCTTTTCATGACCTGCACAAGTTATATTTCTCAGTGATTTTATGAGCAGAGAACATAAAACTGTGCTCTGAGAAATAATGGAAGAGAGAAGATGGATGTGACGTCGCTGGGATAGAGGGAATTCACACTTGTTATTCTGTCCACATGGCCGAACAAACCCCCCCACCACCTCTGTCCCCCGCACCTCCGCCCCCCCCACCTCCGTCCCCAATGTATGTGAAGCACTGAGATGAGTCACAGTAATAATGACACAGTGCTTTCATTTATCTAGATCATGTTTGTGTCATAAACTCAACTGATGATACACTTCTCCAGGTCTATCTATCTATCTATCTGTCTGTCTGTCTGTCTGTCTGTCTGTCTATCTATTTATCTATCATCTTTTTTTTTATCAATGATCTATCTATCTTTCAAGCTTATCTATTATAATTATACATGATTTATATAGGACCAACAGTTTGCGCAGCGCTTTACAACATGAGGGCAGACATTACAATTACAACACAATTTACAGTAATACAGGTGGAATCAGAGGGCCCTGCTCGTTAGCTTACAATCTAAGAGGAAGGGTCAAAAGAAACAAATAGTAATAACTGAGGGCAGTGCCAAGGCATGGTCATCCAGTGACACTCCTCCAATTGGCTGCTGGGGAAAAGTGGCTCTGCCTGAATCCCTTTGGCGCCACCTGCCGCCCAGAGATGGAACTGCATCCCTGGAGCACAGAATGACCCACAGGATAATTCAGGGCTGACAGCAGCCCAATTTAACATGAATCAACCTGGGTGAGAGCAAAGAAGTCTCTCACCCCACTAAATTTTAGACATGTGCACACTGAAATATTTTGTATCGTAATATCGTTTTCGTCCAAAAAAAATGTTTTATTTAGTTACTCCCGAAATTCGTTTTTATTTATTTTGTTTTTCGTTAAAACAATGCATTTGTCCGAAAATCCAAATTAAGATCAAATCTGTCATTGAAGGCTTATGGTGTCTGTCGAATTCTCTAAGAAAAAGAAGTAAGAAGATTCGACAGAATCTTTAAAAAAAAAAAATTTGACTCTTCATGTCTCTCTATGTCTAACCTTCATGTCTCTCTATGTTGAATCTGTCATTGAAGGCTTATGGTGTCTGTCGAATGTTCTAAAAAAAAATAAAAAAAAAAATAAAAAAATTGACAGAATCTTTAAAAAAAATAAAAAAAATTTTTAGACTCCTTATGTCTGTCTATGTCGAAATCTTCATGTCTCTCTATGTCGAACCTGTCATTGAAGGCTTAGGCCGCGTACACACAATCAGACCGATCCGATGAAACTGGTCTTAAGACCAGTTTCATCGGACCAATTCGATGGTGTGTACGGCCCATCGGACTTTGGTCCGTCGGACCAAAGTTATAAAACTTGCTTTAAAATCTGTCCGACGGACACCTGTTCGTCGGACCAAAACGATGGTTAGTACACAAACGCATCGGACCAAAAACCCGCGCACAATCAGACCGGTCCGATGAAACTGGTCTTAAGACCAGTTTCATCGGACCAATTCGATGGTGTGTACGGCCCATCGGACTTTGGTCCGTCGGACCAAAGTTATAAAACTTGCTTTAAAATCTGTCCGACGGACACCTGTTCGTCGGACCAAAACGATGGTTAGTACACAAACGCATCGGACCAAAAACCCGCGCACGCTCAGACTCAAGTCGACGCATGCTTGGAAGCTTCCAAAAACTTCCAAAAAAGAGGAGAACGAGGATAGATCGCTTTCTGCGACTTTGGCTATTTTAGCCAGCCGAGTCAATAACAGCTTGTGATCTACTGTATCAAAGGCTGCGCTTAGGTCCAGCAGAACCAGAAGACAAGATTCTCCTTTGTCTGCGGCCTCGAGAACGTCGTCCCATGTCTTAAGCAATGCTGTTTCCGTCCCGTGTCCGGGACGGAATCCTGATTGAAATGGATCGAGTAAGTTGTGGGTATCTATATGCTGTTGCAGCTGTTGTACCACTGCTTTCTCCATTACCTTGGAGAGAACATTTAGGCCTGTTATGGGGCGCTGTTGCGCAGAGTGCCGATGATATTTTTTGTGGTCTGAATGGAGATGAGTTCCAGCGTGAACTCACCTAACTGTGGTGAATTACTGCAGGTGTTGTGTAAATAACTACGGGGGGGGGGGGGCTAGGAGAGAAATTGTCTTGGCTGAATGCTTTGCCGGATTGCCTCAATTTTATTAATGAAGCAATCCGATAATTCATCGCAAAATTCTTGTGTATCCAAGTTGGGGGCTTCAAGACATCCTGGATTCATGGTCTGAGTGACCAGCTTGAAGAGTTCGCGGGGGGCGGTTTAGGGCACTGTTGATAGCCTCAGAAAAATAGTTTTTCTTGGCCTCGAAGATTTGCTTGTAGTATTTTCTGGTTATTGCCTTGTAGATCGAGAGGTTCTCATCTGAAGAGCTTCTTTTCCAGGCGGCTTCTGCCCTTATGCGCTCTTGCTTCAGTAATGCCAGCTGGTTGTTGAACCAGCTGGAGTTATTTCGTTTCGGCGCTATCAAGTCAGCTGACTGCAATAGTGCTGTGTTTATGGCCTCCAGTGTTTCTTCCGCCGTTTGGTGCGGCTGAATTGTTTTTATTTTTTCCCCTAACGTGGCTTTGAAGAGTTCCGAGTGGAGCTTCTTCTGACATCTGGTCCAGTGTGTTGTCACTGGATTTGATGTTTTTGTTAAGGGGGGGAATTCGGAAATAATGAATTTAATTGCATGGTGATCTGTCCATGGCAATGGTTAATTTTCCAAGATTTTTATTTCCAGATCTTGTCTGAAAATAAGATCGAGCGTGTGACCTGAAGCATGTGTGGGCCCACATACTAGTTGCTGAAGCCCTAATCCTTCCAGGTGGTCGATGCAGGCGTCGGCAATGGGGTCTTGCGGGGAGTTGGCCCAGAGGTTGAAGTCCCCGAGCAGCAAAAGGTGTTTGCTATTAAGGGTATAGGTGGAGACAAAGACCGTCAATGATGGGAGAAGCTGCGATTTTGGGCCGGGTGGCCTATAGCAGAGTAGAATCCGGACGGTCTCCTGGCAGTTTACTTGCAGTTGAAGAGTAAGGGTTTCCATGAATGGAAGAGGGTTTTGAAGGCTTGGTTTTGTGATCGCAAGATGCGTCTTATGGATCACCGCCAGTCCTCCTCCTCTTTGCCCTATTCTATTTTCCGTTATAATACGGTAGTTTTCTGGCACCAATTCTCCTAGAATGGTGTTACAGTCGGCTGTGAGCCAGCTCTCTGTAATAAAGAGGCAGTCTAAGTCATGTTGCAATAAGAAATCATGGATTTCTAATCAGTGTTTTACTGCCGATCTAGTGTTGATCAAAGCACATGATATGTGCTTAGGCTGGGGAAAATGGCTGCGATTTTTGGTAGTCGATCGTCGATCGATCCTCAAAAGTCGCAGATTTCTTAGGGCTTTTTTGGTGGCGGCCAGCAGAATTGCGGCAAATCGACTCAGATCCCAAATGTTCTCCGCCGAGTATTGCCGATTAACCATGGCCGCCGTGGAACAAAGGGGTGGATTCTCAAGGATAACTGAATCCTCTGATCCTAGCTTGGTCCAGAGGAAGGCAAAAAAACCCTGACCACGCTGCGCCAATATGCTGTGGTAGGGAAAAAAAATCCTTCCTGACCCCTAAAGAGGCGATCGGGTTAAGCCCTGGATCAAGTTTTTAAATGAATTTGAGAGGGGGGAGATAGGGCTGGGTAGAGCAAGATGGCCGCCGACCTGGCAGCAGGATCCAGGCTGGGGGGGTACCAGGCTAAGTGGACTAGTGCCGCCTGGGGGGCTGAAAAGGATGATCGAGGAGCAAGGGGGCTCTACTGGGGTAGGGGGGGGCTTTCTGGCCCGATTGGAGCAGTTAGGTGCCGATTGTTGGGGGGGGGGAGCGGCGCGCCGCTAGGCCGCGGATGAAGCCTCGGCCTTTCCTAAGTCGCGGCTGCCGCGAATCCCCACCGACCGGCGCGGAGGGAAAAGAATACAGCGCCCGAGGATAGCGGAGGCTTGTGGGGATGGGTGGCGAGTAGGACGCCCGAGCGGGGGTAGTAGTGTGGGGGTGAGGAGAGGGGAAGAGCCGTGGGGGTTGGGGGAAGCTACTGCGGCTTGTCCTGAAAAGGACGGCCGCCTGCAGCTCCCAAGGAATGGCTTACCTGTTTGAGGGAGGCAGGGGGGGGGGGTCAGGTGAACCGGGGAAAAGCCGTGTAAGTCCTGGAGGGGAGGAGAGGAGCTTGTCCGATAGCCTGCCGAGATGGTCAGTGGCAGTGGCAAGTGGACAGATGACAGGGAGGTGGAAATCCTGCCTGTGAGACCTGGAGCCGCACAGTGGGGAGGACCCTGCACCATCCCTGAGAGAGTGACTCGTTTGAGAGCGTCCTGCTCTCTCAACGTCTAACTCTGCACTGATGTGGGGTATATCCATTTTCAAAGTGCAACTTCCCCTGCAAAGTGAACATTCTACTTTCCTTAAGTACACCAATCTCATAGGATCTCACCTTCTTAATAGAAGAGTGATAGTAAATTGTTGTCTTCTTGGTCACAGTGGTTATCCTAAAGTTGCAGGAGTAAGGACTTTTGGGGAAGTTACAACATGGGGAATGTGTAAAGACCTAGCATGTGCTTTTCAGGTTATACACCAAGCATACTGAATACCTGCTTTTAGGTACACCATAGAGCATGGGTGCTCAACCTCAAATCCCCATGAGGCATTGCAAGGCTGACAGTTACAAGCAAGAATCCCAAAGGCAGAGGCATGATGGGACTTGTAGTACTGCAACAGCTGGAGGGCCACAAGTTGAGCACCCATGCCATAGAGCAAAGAGGTTTCATACAGTATATTTTGGTCTGTAGCTGGAAATGAAGCCTGTCTTATAGAATAACTAAAGAAAAAAAAGTTGCTTGTCACCAGAAAAGAAATAGAGGGGAAAACTTCAAATGGCCACACTAGTTCTAGTGACATCAAAGGATTCCCTCCCACTTCCTGTTTAGGCTAGAAGACAGGAAATGAATGGGACACAGATGACAAACAATTGACAAAGGTTATTACCCCTGTTTGGCCTCCAACAGGATATCTATTATTTGTCTGCCGTATCAGATTTGACCACAGGATGGAGCTGGTGGTAAATGTATAGTTTTGCAGAAACCAGAAAACTGTTCACCTTTAATAAAACTTCCCATCATTCTTAAGTCCAAGAAAAGGAAGCAGACACATCATGTTAATTCAGACTCTATCTCAGGAACAGAGAGAGAAGAAACCTGCTACTAGAGCACGTTGACTGAGACTTCTATTTTTTTGTGCCCTTGATCGCAGCAACGCTAGTATGAACCTTACTGCCATCCACGGCTTTATTGTACTGTATTTCTATGTGTTTCACATACTGATTATGTGTACTTTGTCTGTTTTCTTACTATAGTTTAACCCACCCCGTTTTGTTAATTAAGCTTCAAAATAACACTCAGTTTGTCTTATTGCAGAATAGGAGGATTTAGTTGCGTGTCAAGCTACACACAGGGAAATGTGTAGTGAGGACAGAACAACACCATTACTCTATCCAAAATGAAAAATGCATTTAGTTCTACTTTACAGATGATAATGCTTCTGATTAGGGATGAGCCGAACACCCCTGCGTTTCGGTTCGCACCAGAACCGTCGAACAGACCGACCGTTCGCGCGAACATTTAGAACCCCATTGAAGTCTATGGGACTCGAACGTTCAAATTCAAAAACGATCATTTTAAAGACCAATATTCAAGTTATTGTTGGAAAACGTCTTTGAGAACCTGGGTCTTGCCCCAGGGAACATGTATCAATGGAAAAAAGTTTTAAAAAACAGTTGTTTTTTCAGGAGCAGGACTTCTGAAAAAATGACCGTTTTTAAAACATTTTTTTCCATTGATACATGTTCTCTCGGGCAAGACCCGGGTTCTCAAAGACGTTTTCACAGGCAAACTATAGACACCCAGCAGGTACAATATTTAAAGGAATTTTTCTTTTTCTTTTTTTTAAGTTAAGCATCATTAAAATCACTGCTCCAGGAGCAGTGATTTTATTGATGCTTAAATACAAAAAAAAAGAAAAATTCCTTTAAATATTGTACCTGCTGGGTGTCTATACGTGTGATAACGTCTTTAAATAGCACAATCACCTGCCTGCCAGTAAATTAGGAAGAACTGATCTATCTAAGCTATACAGTGTATAAATATATGTACAACTCCTAGGGATGTATATATATTCTCTACACACTGTAAATTAAGCTAAACTGACTAGCCTTCCTGCTCTATCTAGCTATCTAAAAAGACAATCTCTCTGTCTCTCTGACTGCTTTCATTAACAAGCCGCAGCAGGTGGCCTTATATAGTGTGGGGCGTGTGCTAAAGCCCTGAGCCATAATTGGCCAAAGCCACCCAGGCTTTGGCCAATTATGGCTCTTCGTTTTTAGCGCGCTGTGATTGGCCAAGCATGCGGGACATACAGCATGATTGGCCAATCATCAGAGCACAATGCCGCAGTGAATTATGGCACATTTTGCGTCACTCGAATTTGGCGCGAATGACCGCTTTTGTTCGAATTTCGTCGAATGTACGAACAGACAGTGTTCGAGTCGAACATACGTTCGTATCGAACGCTAAGCTCATCCCTACTTCTGATCATCAACTAGCATATCCACAGAATGCATTATTTTTTATTTCTGAACCTCTCCTTATATACCCTTGAAACAAAATAATGTAATTGAGAAAAAAATTAAGAATCTTACCCATGCAGCATTTTAATTTGGTAACCGTAAACATTATAAGCCCCCAATGAAGAAATCTCTTAAGACACGACTACTTTCAAGTACAATTCAGAAAGCAGCTCATTACATTGTCTGAGCTCTCTTACAGAAGAGGTCATATAGCTCTATTATTACAGTTATCCAGGTTATTGCTCCACCAAGTACAATACACTAATTTATAATAGTATCCACCGCCTAATGAAAGAACACTCAACCCTGAAAAAGACCTCTTATTATACAATGGTTAGCAAGCACGAAACAGAATCCTCTCAATAATGTCTCCCTTCCCACTCATCATAGCTCTGTCAGTGGAATAACTGCAAGTTGATAGCAAAATCCATTGCCATTGAGCATTGTACAAAGATTGTGTGAAAAACAAATAATACATTTAGCAAGGTTTGAAAATCAACATATGGTTACATTTTTCCACCCATGCAAAGGAGATAGGGTCTATGTAGGAATAGAATCATTTGCCTCCCTTGTCTAAAAAGTTAAAGGGCTTTGTGTTTTTTATCTTAATGCATCCTATGCATTAAGGTGAAAAAACACTTTGCACTCTCCGCCCCCCCCCCGAGCCCTCATTTTACTTACCTGAGCCCTGAATCTGCGTGGGCGCGATCCTGTGTCATTCTCTCCACGGCTAATCGGCTCCTCATTGGATAGATTGATAGCAGTACAGCCATTGGCTCCTGCTGCTGTCAATCAAATCCAGTGATGCAGCCACTGTGGGGGGCGGGGCAGAGTAATACACATGGTGGCTATACATGCCAAGTGTATAAAATTGGAGCGCGCCTGCAAGCTAGCCCCCTGGGGAGAGAGCTTCCCAGAGGGGGGTTAGCCCTTCGGGGAGGAGCGAGACAGCAACAGTGGGACCCCAGAAGAGGACGTTCAGGGCCACTTTCTGCAAAACAAACTGCACATAGGTAAGTATGACATGTTTGTTATTTAAAAAATAAATAAAACTGAATCTTTAGTAGACAGTTCAATGCGAGATTAGGTGTGAGAGGACGGTTACCTCTGTTTGTGAGACCATCCAAGAGTAAAGTGAGAGAGGGAGAGAGAATGAACCGCTAAAAGCCCTCTGCAGAAGAACTGAGCAGAATACCGTCATGCTGTACTGACCCAGATAGCAAGCAATTGTGCTGCAAGTTTGAAAATGATTTGCTAAGCTTATTGAAAGACTTGCCAGGCTTCACACATTCGTTGCACAATTGCAGCAAGTCTGCATTGCATGACTCCAGAAACATTCTGCAAGCCTGCTGCAAGTTCTGGTTCATTAATGGCGAGCAATAGTCACCCCACCACAGGGGTCACTGTGGCAGAATTTTCATACTGTAGACGTACCACTGCAATTTTGAAAAATTGGAAAAGTGTCAACTAGAACTTGTGCTTCAAGTGCTCTGCAAGTGTACAACTTGCCAGTGAAAATGGGCAGCAAGTTAAAGTGGTTGTTAACCCACTTATACCACTTTTCATAATCCTGCTGGTTCCCTAATGACAGCTGCTCCTGTCTGTGTGTTCTATATAAAAAAATGGTTTCAGAGCATCTCCTTGCAATCACATCACCGGCCGGTTGTCTCCTATGCTCTGCTGACAGATGCAGAGGGCAGGGCCGAGATTCCCTTCCTGATGTCAGCTGGGACGCGAGGAGGAGAGAAGAGAGAGAGCCGGCCAATCGCGGGGAGCAGATCTAAAACCCAGTAAACATGGCATTTTTTAATAAAACACAGAAAACAAGCAGATGGCATTAGGGAACCAGCAGGATTATATAGACGTTAAACAGTTATGAGAGCATGAGGAGTTGCAGGGGCGGGCATAGGAGCATATAGGAGAACAGGAGAGCTGCGGATGATGGAGGCATGTAAACTGACCATGGTGTTAGGCTCAGCAGCCATGATGAACTGTTTACAGAAACTGACAGGATCACATTCATTTGTAGTTAAATAGAAAGAAAATCATCAAGTATAGTGAGCAGATGCAAGAAGCGATTTATAAAGTATAGTACTCTATAGCAGCAAATTAGATTTCACTAGGAGTTTTTGCACTCTACATATTGCAGTTCTACATTAAAGCAGGCACCATGAGGTGCCATGGCATACCTTTATTTTTGTTCATCCTCCCACAGAACACCTCTACAGCCCTTTGAAATGCTAAAGCAGTTTTCCCGATTGTGAGATCATAGTCATACTTCCTGCCATCATTCCGCAAAGCAATGCTGGCTGCTTGGAGGACCGATCCATACTCATAGCATAAAGAAAGGCAGTGGAGGCTCATTAGCTGCTCAAGCAAAGGCTTGTTTTGTAAGTGTTTCATTGACTACAGAATCCTTTTAAAGAACTACAGTAAGGTGTTTTTTGAAAAACATAAGACTTGCTGGTTGGATCACCAAATGAAAATAGAAGGAAGAAAGCCTGCAAGATAAAATGAATGCAGCCATCACATCTAAGAATTGCTATGATTAAGCACTGAGTTACAGTGTGAAACGCGTCAGTTTCCATCTGTTTTTTTTGCTGTGGCATGTGTTTTTGTGATTCGTTTTTACAATAAAAGCAACATTTTTTGGAGTGCGGCTGTCCAAACCTTCTTTCGTATTCCTGCATTAAGAATTGGTAAGCTGTGATTTTATAAATCTTTGCTTTTGGGTTTAACAACTTCAATACTGGCCACCTTCCCCACCTCCTTGCCCAAGCAAATTTTCAGCTTATAGCACTGTTGCTTTTTAAATGACAATTGCGCGGTCATGCAATGCTGTACCCAAACAAAATTGTTATCATTTTGTTTGGGTACAGCATTGCATGACCGCGCAATTGTCATTTAAAAAGCAACAGCGTTGAAAGATGAAAATAGAGCTTTCTTGTTGTGGTATTTGATCACCACTGTTTTTTTTTTCTAAACAAATAAAAATAAAAACAAAAATTTGAAAAAAAGAGTTTTCTTTGTTTCTATTTTGTCAATAAGTCTGTTTTCCCCTTCACTGATAGGCACTGGTGAAGCTGCACTGATGGGCACTGATGAGGTGGCACTAATGAGGTGGCACTGATGAGGTGGCACTGATGGGCACTAATGATGAGGAACTAATATGCAGCACTGATTGGCACTGATATGCAAAACTAATGGGCAGTGATAGGCAGCACTGATGAGCACTCATAGGTGGCACTAATGGGCACTAATAGGTGGCACTGATGGGCACTGAAAAGCCGCACTGATGGGCACTTATAGGTGGCACTGATGGACACTTATAGGCGGGCACTGATAGATGGCACTGATGGGTGGCACCAATGGCACTGATGGCAAAGATAGGCAGCACTGATGAGGAGGCACTGACAGCCATTACTGATGGGTACTGATTGGCATCTATAATGGGTACTTATTGGAACCTCTAATGGCCACTGATTGGCATGCCTGGGGGCCATGGGTGGGCATCCTTGGTGGGTCTGCACTAATAATCCTGTCAGGAGAGAAGCCGATCGGCTCTCCTTTACTCACGTCTGCCAGTGCGAGTGGAGGAAAAGCCAATAAATGGTTCTTCCTGTTTACACTGTGATCAGCTGAGATTGGACACAGCTGATCACATGGTAAAGAGCCTACGTCAGAGGCTCTTTACCCAGGTTGGAAATGCAGTGTGTCAGACTGACACACCACACTAATGATCGTGGTGCTGCGTGCCCCCGCGGGCACGCAATTGCAGCTTATCCTGCTTGATGTCATATGAAGTCCAGTCAGGACTTAACCACTTTCTGGCCATCATTCTGCTATATGGCGGGCGGGAAGTGGTTTATACTGCTGTTAGTGTCAGGGTCAACCAGGTATTTCCGATGGAAGAAGTACATGAAAATGATAGAGACTATGCTTTATAAAATACCCATATGTGAACATACGCATACGTGGTGCCACCCTAGAAGGAGCCACTTGGTAATTTTGGGTTCTCTGTTCTGCCCCTTCAACTCCAAAAACAATCTCAGCCCCTAAACACACCTGGTTGATAGAAAGTCATTGCAAGAAAGTATAGGGACATATAGAAGTATAAATACCTTTAACCTGATTATGGGTTACTACCAGAAAATAGACACAAAACAGTTTAGTGGTAGATGAGCTCAATATATTAATTTGGAGTTAGAAAAAAAGACAGGTTTTACATAAATGAGCACACGGCAAGTAAATGCAGACACAATCTGTTAGACAGAGCAATAGCTATACTAAAGTTACTTAGAATCTTTCTATCAGTTCTATACTACTAAACTGGAATCAAGATGACAATCAGCAGATTTCAGCAAAAAACAATGCATAAAACATTAAGTGCAATGCACATAATAATGGTACTACTACTAGGTTAGAGTGCACTCTAATGGAATGTCTAAGGTATGGTGCAGGGGTCTCTAGGTAGCAACTGTACGGGAAGTATTTTGTCCTGACTATTCAACCAGTTAGCGTTGGGGCCTAATAACATTGGTATGCTTGAGGACAGTCAATAAAGCCTGTAGGCAGCTATAGAGTAGCTGTATAGTCAGTTCCAGTGGCGGCTGGTGCTCCAAATTTTTGGGGGGGCGCAAATGAAAAAAAAAACATTGCAGCCTAACTGTGCCCATCACATGCAGCCACTGTGCCATCAATTGTCACCACTGTGCCATGCCACCAAATGCAGCCACTGTGCCATCAATTGTCACCACTGTGCCATGCCATCAAACACAGAAACTGTGCCATCAATTGTCACCACTGTGCCATGCCACCAAATGCAGCCACTGTGCCATCAATTGTCACCACTGTGCCATGCCATCAAACGCCACCACTGTGCCATCAATTGTCACCACTGTGCCATGCCATCAAACGCCATCACTGTGCCATCAATTGTCACCACTGTGCCATGCCATCAAACACAGCTACTGTGCCATCAATTGTCACCACTGTGCCATGCCATCAAACGCAGTCACTGTGCCATCATTGTCACCACTGTGCCATGCCACCAAACGCAGCCACCGTGCCATCAATTGTCACCACTGTGCCATGCCATCAAACACAGCAACTGTGCCATCAATTGTCACCACTGTGCCATGCCATCAAACACAGCAACTGTGCCATCAATTGTCACCACTGTGCCATGCCACCAAATGCAGCCACTGTGCCATCAATTGTCACCACTGTGCCATGCAACACAGCAACTGTGCCATCAATTGTCACCACTGTGCCATGCAACACAGCCACTGTGTCATCAATTGTCACCACTGTGCCATGCCATGAAACGCCACCACTGTGCCATCAATTGTCACCACTGTGCCATGCAATCAAACGCCACCACTGTGCCATAAATTGTCACCACTGTGCCATGCCATCAAATGCCACCACTGTGCCATCAATTGTCACCACTGTGCCATGCCATCAAACACAGCCACTGTGCCATCAATTGTCACCACTGTGCCATGCAACACAGCAACTGTGCCATCAATTGTCACCACTGTGCCATGCCACCAAATGCAGCCACTGTGCCATCAATTGTCACCACTGTGCCATGCCATCAAACGCCACCACTGTGCCATGCCATCAAACGCCACCACTGTGCCATCAATTGTCACCACTGTGCCATGCCATCAAACACAGCCACTGTGCCATCAATTGTCACCACTGTGCCATGCCATCAAATGCAGTCACTGTGCCATCAATTATCACCACTGTGCCATGCCACCAAATGCAGCCACTGTGCCGTCAATTGTCACCACTGTGCCATGCCATCAAACACAGCAACAGTGCCATCAATTGTCACCACTGTGCCATGCCATCAAACACAGCAACTGTGCCATCAATTGTCACCACTGTGCCATGCCACCAAATGCAGCCACTGTGCCATCAATTGTCACCACTGTGCCATGCCATCAAACACAGCAACTGTGCCATCAATTGTCACCACTGTGCCATGCCACCAAAAGCAGCCACTGTGCCATCAAACGCCACCACTGTGCCATCAATTGTCACCACTGTGTCATGCCAAACGCCACCACTGTGCCATCAATTGTCACCACTGTACCATGCCATCAAACGCCACCACTGTGCCATCAATTGTCACCACTGTGCCATGCCACCAAATGCAGCCACTGTGCCATCATTTGTCACCACTGTGCCATCAATTGTCACCACTGTGCCATGCAACACAGCAACTGTGCCATCAATTGTCACCACTGTGCCATGCCACCAAATGCAGCCACTGTGCCATCAAACGCCACCACTGTGCCATCAATTGTCACCACTGTGCCATGCCATCAAACGCCACCACTGTGCCATCAATTGTCACCACTGTGCCATGCCATCAAACGCCACCACTGTGCCATCAATTGTCACCACTGTGCCATGCCATCAAATGCAGTCACTGTGCCATCAATTGTCACCATTGTGCCATGCCATCAAATGCAGTCACTGTGCCATGCCATCATATGGAGTCACTGTGCCATCAGTTGTCACCACTGTGCCATGCCATCATATGGAGTCACTGTGCCATCAGTTGTCACCACTGTGCCATGCCATCAAATGCAGTCACTGTGCCATCAATTGTCACCACTGTGCCATGCCATCATATGGAGTCACTGTGTCATCAAGTGTCACCACTGTGCCCTTTAATTGTCACCACTGTGCCCCATGCCACTGTGCTCATTGTAGCCTCTGTGCCCTTTGTCACTACTGTGCCCCAAGCTGCCACTGTGCCCCATGCTGCCACTGTGCCCATTCCCTGTTAAAAAAAACACTTACCTGACGCTTCCATGTCCTCACTCGATGTCTTCTGCCGCCGTGGAGAAGCTTCAGCCAATCAGGTTCCTGATAACCAGAATCCGGGAACCTGATTGGCTGAAACGGCTGTCAGTCTAATGCAAGGACCGCAGATTGCCTGCGCTCCGAGCATAGACTTCCGGGAGCCGGAGGGCGATACTGGAAAAGCCTATCAGAGCCACTGGCTTTGATAGGCAGTTCCCCTCAGCCAACCAGCTGCCGCTATTCAGGTAACCGGCGCCCTATGTCCGGTTATAGGAATAGACCAGGCAGCTGGCAACAACACACGTTCAATGCATTGAAGTGTGTTATTTGCGAGAGGGAGTGGCGCTGCAGCGCTGCAGCGCCCTCTATAGACGGCCGCCAGAACTTCGGCTAAAATGTCAAAATGACATTTTAGCCGAATAAAAGTTCTTAAAAGGGCCGTTTTTTTTTGTGACTGCGGGAGGGGAGGCGGTGCCCGTGCGCCCATATGGGCGGGCCGCCACTGGTCAGTTCCTAAGGGCTCAGTCTCTAATGGTAGCAACAAGTCAAGGCCACATGGCCCTCTCACTTTATCCATGGACACAGCAGCAGTAGTCCCTCTGGTTAGGTGTCACCACCACATTGCAACCATGTATAATATACATAGCTGCAGGGCGGTTGTAATGGCTCTATATGGGTCCCGTTCAGCAGCAGCACCACCCACTGAATGCCACATGCTGTTTCATTTTTGCCACAGTCATGAAGCAAAGAGTCACAGCCACAGCATGTGCACAGCCATTAACCACTTAAAGACCCCCGCACGCATATATACGGCCACAGAATGGCTCGTACAGGCACAAGGGCGTAAATTTACGTCCCCGCCTGAGTGCGGTTCGGGGGTCCCATCGGGACCCCCTCCGCGGCGTGCGGGGGTCTCCCTACCTCTGGGAGCGATCCGGGATCTGCGGGCGGATGTCCGTGATATCCGCCCCCCCCCGCGATCGCTCCCAGCCAATGGGAGCGCGCTCCCAGCCTGTCACTTCCTCCTCCTGTGTTTACACAGGAAGGAGGAAATGATGTATTCTCTCATCGCAGCGCTGTTTCCCAGCGCTGCTGATGAGAGAAGACATCACAAGTAAGTGTGCACCAACACAACACTGACACACACTCACATAGGCATATTAACCCCTTGTGATCGCCCCCCCCACCCCCCTGTCACAGTGTTACTGAATGCAGTGATTTAATCACTGCATTTAGTGTCAGTGTGACAGGCACTGTAAAAAACAGTTAGTGTTAGGTTCAGGATAGCCCCCCCACCCCCCCTAATAAAGTTTTAACCCCCTGATCACCGCCCTAGTTAACCCTTTCACTCCCTATTGCCAGCGTCACTAAGCGATCATTTTTCTGATCGCTGTATTAGTGTCGCTGTTCCCGCTAGGTAGCTATTTTTTTTTATTGCGATTTTTTTTTTTTACTAAAGACATGTGGCTAAATAAATTTTGGCCTAAATGTTTGACTAAAATTTAGTTTATTTGATTTTTTTTTAACAAAAAGTAAAAAATAGTGTTTTTTTTTCAAAAATTTCGCTCTATTTTTGTATATAGCGCAAAAAATAAAAATCGCAGAGGTGATCAAATACCACCAAAAGAAAGCTCTATTTGTGGGAAGAAAAGGACGCAAATTTTGTTTGGGAGCCACGTCGCACGACCGCGCAATTGTCTGTTAAAGCGACGCAGTGCCGAATCGCAAAAACACCTTGGGTCATTTACCAGCGTATTGGTCCGGGTCTTAAGTGGTTAATAGCTCCATGCTTTCTTTGAAAGTGGATGTAAACGCTCACATACAGTATATCCAGTGAAGTGAATAGCCTCAGGTGATACACAGGGATGAAACAAATTCTCCTACATAAGTTTTACACGTATCATAGCTCTCAACTGTCCCTGATGTCCCGATGTCCCTCATTCCTCCTCATTTGTCCCTCATTTTGATCTGATCTATATAGATGTATATAAAATGCACTTTTTATCTATTAAAAAGTGTTTCCCAGTGCTAAACCTTTTTATACAAGTTCTAAATTGCTGCATTTGTCAATTCTGAAAGCAAAACAAAGAAATAGTTTTGATTAAAAAAAAGCACTTGTGGGTTTAACCAATCTTGTTTTTTTGTACAATTCTCCTTTAAGGGGACGTGGCAAGGGGTGCGTCCTATGCCTGCATACTTTTGCTGATAGGTGTCCCTCATTTCCTTTAAAAAAGTTGGGAGGTATGCATGTATATCTGCTGTCTTTAGCTTTATATACTGTTTAGAAAATGCAGATCATGTAAAGCCTCGTACATGCTCGGTTTTCTCGGCAAGAACCAGCAAGAGAACTGTGTGTGAGGCTTTCAGGTTTCTCGTCTGGAAATCTGGCCAGAATCTCGACGAGAAAAATAGAGATCCTGCTCTCTATTTTCTCGTCGAGATTCTTGTTGGCCTGTTTCCCGATGAGAAACCCGAGAGTGTGTATACTTACCTGTCGCGGTGGAAACCCCTGCAGGCTCAAAATGACTTTGTCGCATGCGCAGTAGCTTCCAGGACATAGGTAGGGTGAAGCGCATGCTCGTTGTATGCGATGACGTCACCGCGTTCTTGCCTTTTATAAGAACCGTGGTTCTTTTGAAAGGACTGTGTGTACACTCAGGCGACAAGAGATTCTTGCCAAGAATCTCATCAGGAAAAACTATGTTTTTTTCCTGACGAGATTCTGGCCGTGTGTACAAGGCCTCAGGAGATTTTCTCTTCCTGGTTAGCACTGCAGTGAAGTCTGGGCATACAGCCAAGTCAGCCGATTTGAGGAAAGACACACACCCCCTCTCCTCATAGGCAGCTCTGATCGCTAAATAGTTTCAGGCTCTGCTAATCTTTTTATAGCATCCTCCCCAACACAAAACTCAGGCAGCTTTTGTCATTCATGATGGAGAACTTCAAGCGTTATCAGGCAGATAGCAGAAGAACGGGGCAGGAGAGAGCTGTGGGACAAGAAGAGCGATAACAAAATACTGCAGATATATGTGCCCATCTCAAATTTCACGAATCTGATTTACATCCACTTTAACTTCCCTTTCACTGTAATCACCATGAAAAATGCCAGGCAACCTTTGCTGAAATGCATGTAAACAGAAAGGAGATGCAAAGAGGCTGCAGTAGATTAACCTCCCTGGCGGTATTTCAGAATGTGGCCCGGGGTGAATCTTCATTACCAAAAGGGGTAACCCCGAGCCGCACTCTGGGCTGCATCGCAGGATCCAGGCAAAGTTACTTACCTTCTCCTCAGGATCCTGCAATGTCTCCCCGCTATGTACAGTGACGGGCTCCGTTCACTGCGAGGGACGTGACGTATAGGGGCGGAGCCCGGCGGCAAATTCAAAATAGTGAAAAAACATAACACATACATTACACTGTAATTCATAATATTACATTACTGTATCAAATCATTTCACCTCCCTTTTGTCCTTAATGCTTTGTCCAGTGCCATGCATGCAGTTTTATATTATATACAGGGCCGCCATTAGGGGGGTACAGGCATTACACCTGTAAGGGGCCCGGGGGTCCCCAGGGGCCCGGAAGCCCCCAGGGCCCCAGATGGCAACCCCCTCTTTTTTTATTTATTTTTTATAAAAATATATATTTTTTAATATATATTTTTTTATTTTTTATTAGAGGGCCAATTTTTTTTGGGGATCCGGAGGTCCCCGGGGGCCCGGAAGCCCCCAGGGCCCCAGATGGCAACCCCCTATTTTTTTATAAAAATATATATTTTTTTATATATATTTTTTTATTTTTTATTAAAGGGCCAATTTTTTTTTCTTTTAGTATTTTTTAGGGGTCCGGAGGTCCCCAAGGGCCCGGAGGCCCCGAGGGCCCCAGATGGCAACCCCCTCTTTTTTTATTTATTTTTTATAAAAATATATATTTTTTAATATATTTTTATTTAATTTTTTATTAAAGGGCCAATTTTTTTTCTTTTTTTTTTGTAGAGGTCCGGAGGTCCCCAAGGGCCCGGAGGCCTCCAGGGCCCCAGGTGGCAACTCCCTATTTTTTTAATTTATTTTTGATTAAAAAAAAATATTTTAATATATATTTTAATTTTATTTTTTAAAGGGCCAGAGGTCCCAGGGCCGCAGATATTAACCACCCTTTTAAAAAAAAATATATATATATATATATATATATACATATTTTTTTCTCTCTCTTTTCTTTTTATTAAAGGGCCCAGAGGTCCCCAGGGCCGCAGATGGCTACCCCCTTTTTTTTTTATATATAATTCCTTATTTCTTCTTTATTTGTCCCCCCCGCTTCTCAATTCGTAGCAGCCCCCCCCCCCCCCCGTTTCTCAATTTCAGGCGGCAGCACCCCCCCCCCCGGTTCTCCAGGGGGCCCATGCCTGAAGCTGTGTAAGGGGCCCCATCATTCCTGATGGCGGCCCTGATTATATATTTTGATCTTTCTGCCTTGAAACTGGAGATTATATATCAGACAGGAGGCTCATATCTATGCATTAATCTTTCTTTATTAATGCTCACAGCAGAATCTATTTCTAATAACTCAATGTAAAACAAAACTTTTAAAACAGACTACCCCTCCCAGCAGTCCATATAACCTCTGACCACGCCCCCGACAGTGACCTGCATAAAAGGGGGCTGTCTGTGAGGGTTCCTCCTCTTTCTTTCTGCTCACGGACAGATAAGTACCTTGCTGTAGTGTTTTTACATTTTTGGAGTACAGGGGGCTTATTCTGCCCCCTGTTACTTCTTTATTGATCTTCCTATGTTTTTTTGTTATAATCCCTTTATTTCTATTGTGTCTTTAAAATATATTCGTTTTGTTCCCTTCAGCCCTCCAGCTGTTGCCTTCGGCGCCGTTACTGCCCCCCCTCTCTCTACACCGTCTGTACTAATTGCGCGGTGCTCTGGGGTTTTTTCTCCCCCTGTCAGCGGGATTCGCCAGGCATTATCTCCCCTCCGTTTGCGCTTTACTGAGCGCTCTGTCCCGTCGCCGCCATCTTCCTCTCCTTCTCCCTCAGACAATCGCGCGATTACGGGGGGCGGAGCTTCCGACGCTCGCCCGTTCCACCAATCAGAGCCCAGCGGTCGTAGTCTCGCGAGACTTCGTTCCCGGGCTGCTGGAGGTCTCAGGCTCTTCCCCTCTCCGTCACCATTCTGCGCCGATGGTGGGGAGCATAGGATCGGAGTCTGCTGACCTCTTGTAGTGCAGGGTGTTAGGTAATCAGTACCCACTTAAATATCACCCCTAGCCTGCTGACACATACTGTCTGCCCTATAGTCAGTGTGCACACTGTTTACCTGCAGACCCCTGCTAACATCTCCTCACGTATCTACCATGGCTGAGCTTAACCAACTGTCCCCCAGCGGGGACATCCCCTCAGCAGGCATTTCACACACCCTTAGTGCAACACAGCTACAGGACATCATCCATATGTCCATACAGGCTGCCCTGGCTTCTGCTACCCCATCTGCCTGGACCCAGCAACCTGTAAATACCCCATTATTGCCGCCCCAGAGTGGTGAACCACCCATAAAAAAGGGCAAGGCCTCGTACAAGAGAAAACACACCCTGGTGGTACATGACTCCCCGGCAGGGGAAGTAAACAATTTGCTACAGGTAGCCCCCACCACGGGCTACCACCCCCAGCATCAACCAGATATATCTCGACCCCTGGACCCCAGGGAGATTCCACATAAGGGGTATAAGGCCCTTAGAAGGGCTAAACCGGACTCATATGATGACTTTTCAGAAGAGGACTCGGCTGACCCTTCTGATGGGTCGGATGTATCAGAGTCAGGGTCATACATTGAAGATGCTGGGGCTACGCTTGTCACAGCCGCCACTCCTGCCACGCAGGACGAGGTCCTTCTGGACGCTCTCGGAGAACCCTTTTTCCACCCAGACGCAATTACCCACCCGCGTTCTGGAGAGTGGACGCCTCTGCCTCATGTTTCACAGTTCGTGGAACTTTGGGCTAGGAAGTCTCTAGATAAAAATGGCCGTAATAAATTAAGGGCTGAATGCCCCAGACCCTCCATAAGAAGGTTGTGGCCACCCCAGAGGTGGACCCGGTCTTAACGAAATATCTCTTAAAGACAGGAAAATTTCAGAAGAAGGGCATCGAATGATCCTTCCGGGCCATACAAGACCGTGTACTAGACCTCATGGGTCCACTGACTAAGATCCTGAACCTTTCCGAACAGGCTGCGGCTTCTGGACAACCAGTTGACCTCCCGCAGCTTAGGGGTTGGGCAAAAAGAGCCCTATGCCTAGCTGGCACCGCCAACACGGCATGTTCGGTGGAGAGACGCAGGTCGATCCTCATGCGCCTGGACCCCCAGTTGTCACACCTGGCGGAATCCGAGCCTAGCCCATCGGCCGAGGGTTTGCTCTTTGGTGACACGGTTATCAAAGACATAAACAAATTTGTAGGACTGTTCACCAGTCTGGACAAGGCCCAAAACTCCTTAAGGAGAACCGGAACCAACAAGGTTTTTAACAGGGCCGGCAGAAATAGAGGCCGTTCTGCCGGCCGTTCCACTTCTTACAGGCCGCAGGGCAGACCCTTTTCTCAATATCAATACCAGGCTCCATCCTATGCCACCTCGGTGGCGCAACCGGCACCCTTCTTTCCTCCCCGAGGCAGACCCTGGCGCGGACGTGGTGGACGCGGTTACCCACGATCCCGACCTCATACTGGTGAGTATACCTTACACCACATTCAATCACATCCCTGTGGGGGGACGTCTGAGGTATTTTACCCTAGCCTGGTCTGCGATTACGGCAGATGCATGGATTTTACACTCCGTAGCGGGGTTTGCTATAGACATACAATCCCCACCGCTTCTCAACGTAATTCCTCCTCCCATTCGGTTTGCAAGACGAAACAGTCTTCTCATCGACAAAGAAATACGAGACCTGCTGGTCAAACAGGCAATTGTAGAAGTAGACCCCTTTTCCCCAGGCTTCATAAGCAACCTGTTCCTGGTACGCAAGAAAGGGGGAGGGTACCGTCCGGTGATAAACCTCAGGGACCTAAACCAATATGTCGAGTATCGACATTTCAAGATGGAGGGAATTCATTTCCTCCGAGACCTTCTCCACCCAGGAGACTGGCTCGTGAAGGTGGATTTACAAGACGCATATCTTACGGTGCCTATACACCCGGAATCCCAGCATCTACTTTGTTTCCCGTGGAAAGGCAGGATGTGGCAGTTTACTTGCCTTCCGTTCGGCCTGTCGTCCGCCCCATGGTGTTTCACCAAACTCATGAAACCAGTGGTGGCAGCACTCAGAAGCAGAGGAGTACGTCTGATTATCTATCTGGACGACATCCTCATCATGGCCTATTCCAAGACTCAAGCCCTCCTCCACATGTATTGGACTATATCCCTAATACAAAAGCTGGGCTTTATTATCAATCACGAAAAGTCCATTTTGGTCCCATCCCAACAGATGGAGTTCTTGGGCTTTACGGTAAACACCGTTCAATCCACCCTCAGCCTCCCCAAAACCAAACTTGCCCTTATTCGCAAGGAGATTTGTGCGGCTCTACGCAGGGGCCATCTTTCCCTCCGTACACTAGAGCGCCTAGTGGGCTTACTTGCGGCCTCCATCCAGGCCATCTTTCCAGCCCCACTGCATTACAGGGCCCTTCAGAGGCTCAAAATTATGCACTTGAGACAAGGCCTCAGATACTCAGACGAGATTCCTCTCTGCCAGGAGACTACAGAGGAACTGAGATGGTGGCTTCACCACGCCGTCGAATGGAACGGCAAAACCATCTTCAACCCCAGCCCGGACGTCGTCATAGAATTGGATGCCAGTCGACAGGGCTGGGGCGCCCGATGCGGTACGGCCTCCACAGGAGGGACGTGGTCCGCAACGGAAACCTCTCTGCATATCAATGCACTGGAACTTTTGGCAGCCTTATTCGCTGTCAAGAGTTTCATGCCCCATACCTCCACATGCTGTATTCTGCTTCGCATGGACAACGTGGCGGCAGTGCAATATGTCAACCGTCTGGGAGGCACCAAATCCAAAATCCTGGCGTGTATCGCAAAGGATTTCTGGCACTTTTGTCTAGCCCACGACATTACCCCTATAGCGGAATACATCCCAGGAGTCTCCAACTCGGTAGCGGACTGGAACTCGCGATATCTTCGCGACTCCAGCGACTGGAGACTGGATCGGTCAATATTTCTTCGCTTGCAGCGACTCTGGGGACCGCTGTCTACAGATCTCTTCGCCTCCCGCCTCAACCACCAACTCCCTTGCTTCTTCAGCTGGAGGCCGGACCCGGAGGCATATGCGGTGGACGCTCTCCGCCAGCCTTGGCCAGAGGGGACGCAGTACGCGTTTCCCCCTTTCCAAATGATCCCCAGACTGCTCCTACGAATAACCAACCTGGGGGCGACTGTGGTATTGATTACGCCATGGTGGCCGACCCAACCATGGTTCCCTCTGTTACTGGGGATGACGGTAGACCTCCCCAGGCTGATTCCCCTTTTCCCTCACCTTCTCACCAGTCCGAGCGGGGATCTTCACCCCATGGTTCTGGAGAACAACCTGCCACTTTTGGCGTGGTTGGTTTCGGGATCCCAACCTCGGATAGAGACCTTTCGGAATCAGCTCAGAATCTCCTCACCATGGCCTGGGCCCCTGGGACTAGATCGGCATATCGATCAGCCTGGAAATGCTGGGTTTGTTGGTGTGATCAACGACAGGTTGATCCCGTACAAGCCCCTGTACCACTAGTAGCGAATTTCCTGGCGGATTCTTATGAATCCGGCAGATCATACAGCTCTATCAACATCTATCGTTCAGCTATCTTAGCCTATCACTGCCCCGTGGATTCTTTGCCAGTTGGCAGACATCCACTGGTATGTAGACTTTTAAGAGGCGTGAAGTTTCAACGTCCCCCTAGGCCTAGATACCAAGCGACCTGGGATGTATCCAAGGTGCTTGATATGTTCGCCAGTTGGGGGGACAACGCGGACCTGTCTCTGAGACTTTTATCCATAAAACTAACGGTCCTCCTATGTCTAATTTCTATCAAGAGAGTGTCAGACGTTAGAGCTCTAGACATCTCCAGATGACAATTCTCGCCGCAAGGGGTTGAATTTTCCATTGTATGCAGGACCAAAACCGGTATCCACTCGGTTTTCTATCCTTCCTTTCCTGCTCATCCTCTCCTCTGTGTTGTTCGTTGCCTCCAGGTATACGAATCTCAAACCGCTGCCCTGCGTTCCGCGGACTCTTCTCAGCTTCTCGTGTCCTATGTCAAACCCCACCTTCCTGTCTCGTCTGCCTCCCTGGCACGCTGGGTGAGGTCCGCCATGGAGATGGCGGGGATCGATGTTACCTTATTCGGGGCTCACTCCACCAGGGGCGCTATGGCTACCAAGGTAGTCGCATCAGGGGGCTCTCTTTTAGATCTCTTGAAAGCGGCGGATTGGTCTTCTGAGACCACGTTCCGTCAGTTTTTCTTCAGACCACAGGATCACATCTCCTTGTCGGTCCTCTCTTAGGGTTACTGTGTACTGTGTTTAATCATATCTTCATGCATAAATTTCTAGCTTTGAACTTGCATAGATATGAGCCTCCTGTCTGATATATAATTCGAGATTTTCCTAGCTTGTGACGGAAAATATTGATTATATGATGACAGGAGGCGAGTATCTTCCCTCCCGACCCTCCCTATTACGATTGTTTTCAATCTTCGCAGGTTACTGAGTGCCGACCTGGGTCTTTCAGACGCATAATCCAGTTTGGGGAATGATTGAATCCTGTCTTCTCGTTGGAACGCAGCTCACTTGAGATCCCTCGTTTGGAATCAGTTTGTTCCGGAACCCCTGTTGGGTCACGTTTGGTGGTTACTTCTCCCGTCGGAAGCTGTCGGATGTCGACCGGCCGGTCTGAGCTTCGAAGACGCGCTTCGATCCTACGTTTTGGTGTCGTTTCCATCTAAGAAGTCATCGCATCAAGAAAGGGGAGGAACCCTCACAGACAGCCCCCTTTTATGCAGGTCACTGTCGGGGGCGTGGTCAGAGGTTATATGGACTGCTGGGAGTGGTAGTCTGTTTTAAAAGTTTTGTTTTACATTGAGTTATTAGAAATAGATTCTGCTGTGAGCATTAATAAAGAAAGATTAATGCATAGATACTCGCCTCCTGTCATCATATAATCAATATTTTCCGTCACAAGCTAGGAAAATCTCGAATTGTCCATGGCAACCAAAAAGTGTCCCTTTACGTCAAAAGTGGGTTTAGACCAGCTAGAAAACAGTGATAGTAAATTAGATGTAGGCAGCAAACCATGAACCAGCAATGTCCAACGGTATGTTTACAAATCCATTTTTTTAGTTTTAAATAATGCTGGTTATAATAGAAAGAAAGTCTTAATCATCAAGATATAAATTCCTTCTAAATATGTGATTGTGTAAGCTGTCCCGATGATTATTAAAACGTTCACTCAGCATAAAGCGGTCATTCAATAACAGCGTAAGTACAGCCCGCTGGTGGCTCTGATGTGATAGTGAGGACTGGAGGAAACAAACCCCCTATAGATCTACTTCTTACCAGACCAAGCTGGATGTACGGCATGTACTGATGATTGGATCGTGCTTGCTGCCTTCTCCTCAGGATAAAACACTGACGATCAGTTGCTGACAGGAGGGTCGGGTCATCTGCTAGATAGGCTCATTCACATAGAGAGGAAACAAATAAAGAGCTCCATAACGTAATTCGTTTGTAATAAATGTATTAAGAACAAATCCCCCTGTAGGTAGTACACTTACAATGTTAAAAGTAAAATTAGGCATTAAACACAATTTTACATCCAACGGTTGATCGCGGAGCGGTGACTCCTATGGACACGACGGCACGATTTTGAAACAATTGCTGTGCTTCTCAATGGATCTTAAACTTGATTCAGGTTTGTTGTATAGCCACGGACTGGTGCGTTTCGTCGTCTAGGACATCATCTGAGGGCAATAGATGATGTCCTAGACCAGTGGTCATCAACCATTCCTGCAGGGCCCACTAACAGGCCAGGTTTTATGTATTACCTTGGGGAGATGCAGACTAGAATACTGCAATCACTAGAGCAGCAAATGATATCACCTGTGATGTATTTCAGTTATCTTGCAAACCTGGCCTGTTAGTGGGCCCTGCAGGACAAGGTTGATGACCACTGTCCTAGACGACGAAACGCTTTAGAGCCTGGCTATACAACAAACCTGAATCAAGTTTAAGATCTATTGAGAAGCACAGCAATTGTTTGAAAAACGTGCTCTCCCAGCAGGCCAAGGAACCCAAGAAAATCCCTGCCCATTGGCTGAGATACCCTATCTATTCCTAATCTGTCCTTGCAATGCCCTTGTCGTATCCAATGTCACCAGATACCCAGCCATCTAGTGACGGAAGAGAGAAGTGCAGCAATTCCAGACTTAGGATGAAATAAATGGATCCCTAGCAATTAGCCTAGGCAACTACACCTGGCAGGTAAATTTAAGAGCAACCCTGGCTAAACATGAGGATGCTACATAGCCAAACAGCCGGAACCCAGAAGGGAGACCGGGTGACGATCGAAGTGCTAGGGATCGGTGACAGTGCAGTGATGGAGAACACAGCAGGTAAGTCTAGCATGGCCAAGTCTATGACAAAACCCCCCTGTGGGCCCATGCAGTTAAAAAAAAAATACTTTCCTACCACTTTAAAGGTAACATGGCTTACTCACTGTACTGTACCTGTTATCAATCCCATTTGTTTCATTGTTTTAATAGGGGTGGAATATTTATTACATAATAACCCATAGATAATGTCACATTTGCGTTGCCTGAAACAACAATATATAAAGTAGAGTTTCCTTTTAACAGCTGACTTTTATTACATTGAAGAATTGTACTACAAATCTCCATACGTGCAATTCTTCACACTGTGTTTGTTAAGAAAAAAGCATAAAATCTAAATTATCTGTTTTTCTCTGTCAAGTTTTAGTTGGTAAATAGTAATTTTACCCGCTGCATTCCGCATGCAACATAAAAAAAATAATTCTCCAAATAAGTGTTTTGACGTGAGCTAATATTAATGATTATCCTTATGCTTGATTAGAGTTGGCAGGTAAAAATCACACAGCATAGAGGAAAGAGGAGGGAGCATTTACATTTATGGAGAGCAGAGGCTGTTAAGCATTACATTTATTTCCTTTTAACAAACATGTACTTTGAATGCTGATGAGTGAAACTAGAAATGTAGTGAATCAAAGTGCCTTTTTGATTAATGCACAAACATTTGACTAAACCTTTTAGATTCTTGAGGAGGTGGGATTCTTTGTTGTGTCAAAGTTGACTTACTTCGGATATACAACAAATTGTTAAATAAATGGACATTTGGACACAGAGGTAGCATTGTTAGGACTGAGCACCTGGGACAGTCTCTTAAAGTGGAGGTTCACCCTTCTGTGTCATCCCATCCAGCATACTGGCGTCAGCGCCAGTATGCTGTTTTTTTTTTAATCTCTGTACTTACTGTTTAATTGATAATTTTATTTTGTCCCTACTGCGGGGCATGGCGCTGCTATGGAGCGTCACGGCTTCCGAGAAAAGCCGACTAGCACTCGGGTCTTCCTGGCGCTATACGGCGCCTGCGCACAGACCTAGGAGCTGACTGCGCAGGCGCCGTATATATCCGAGTCCTATTTCGGCTTTTTTCGGAGGGCGTGAAACGCTATAGACATTGGACTCGGAGATATACGGCACCTGCGCAGTCAGCTCCTAGGTCTGTGCGCAGGCGCCGTATAGCGCCGGGAAGACCCGAGTGCTAGTCGGCTATTTTCGGAAGCCGCGGCGCTCCATAGCCGCGCCATTTCCCACGGTAGGGACAAAATAAAATTATCAATTAAACAGTAAGTACAGAGATTAGAAAAACAAACAAAAAAACAGCATACTGGCGCTGACGCCAGTATGCTGGATGGGATGACACAGAGTTGTTTTAAGGGTGAACCCCCTCTTTAAGTTATGGCTCGTACACAGGGATGTATTCTGGCCTAGGCCGACAAGGCCCAGGCCTAGGGAGGCACTTTGCGGGGGGTGGCAGAGGACCAATCACAAGACTCTGGGGGGGGGCATTATAGGAAATTAAGTCTCTGGCCCAGTGTGTCCATAGACACTAAGCTACAGCCCCCAGCATCCAAGCACTCTGCTGGAGGGAGGGGGTGTTAGAAGAGGCGCAAAAGAGAATACTGTGCTTGAAAAACCAGAGAGGGAGCCACACTGTACCCCGCACCACCAGAGAGCTGTGCTGTACCCCCACGCCGTGCTGTACCCTGCACCACCAGAGAGGGAGCCGCGCTGTACCCTGCGCCACCATAGAGGGAGCCGCGCTGTACCCTGCGCCACCATAGAGGGAGCCGCGCTGTACCCGCGACACCATAGAGGGAGCCGCGCTGTACCCGCGCCACCAGAGAGGGAGCCGCGCTGTACCCGCGCCACCAGAGAGGGAGCCGCGCTGTACCCGCACCACCAGAGAGGGAGCCACGATGTACCCGCGCCAACACAGAGGGAGCCACGCTGTACCCGCACCACCAGAGAGGTAGCCACGCTGTAACCCAGGGCTCGACAAATCCCGGTCGCCTTGGCGACTAGAAATAGCGTCCTGGCAAGTGGGGTCTTGGCTGGGAAGGTAGACATGGGCACAAAAAAAATTTTGTTACATAGGACCAGCGCTCTGAGGACTAGGCCGAAGCTGCGGCCTCGCCTAAAACATCCTGCTCGTGGCGATCCTGGGAAAAGGACAGCATTCCTCTGTCCGTGTCCCTCTGTCCATCTCCCACGGCGTCCCACTGTCCTTCTCCCACGGCGTCCCTCTGTCCGTCTCCCACGGCGTCCCTCTGTCCATCACCCACGGCATCCCTTAGGGGGTGCGCAAGTTTAGTCAGGCCTAGGGCAGCACAAAACCTAAATACACCTCTGCACGACCGTGTTTCCTGGTGGTAAAAAGTCAGCCGGGAAACCCGAGGTGAAAACCGAGAACCTGGTCTGTAACTTTTTCCCCCTACACACGACCGGGTTTCCTGACAGGAAAACTGCCATGAGAGCTGGTCGTGTGTACGAGGCATTAGTCTACAACTACCTTCTTCCTCCCTCAGGTTCTATGCCTCTACTGCTGCCCCGACAACACAGTTTATGAAGTCCATAAATATTTTTTTTTTTTACAGATACAGCCTGTCCACTAAAAAAATATTATGTATTTTTTAAAATGGAGGGCTTAAGGTGGTTGTAAACCTCTGTCATGAAATATGAACAAAGCACATCCCACTATAGTGTGTACTTACATAGTAGGTGAGGTTGAAAAAAGACACAAGTCCATCAAGTCCAACCTATGTGTGTGATTATATGTCAGTATGACATTGTATATCTCTGTCACCACCTGTGGAAGGGAATTCCACATCCTTGCCGCTCTAAAAAGTGAAGAACCCTCTACGTAGCTTTTCTTCTAGATTTAATGGAGTAGCCATGTGTAAAATTCCCTTCCGCAAAAAAGTTGTATCCCTATTGTGGGGTCAGCAGTACGGTATTTGTAAATTTAAATCATATGCCCTTTCAAGCGTCTCTTCTCCAGAGAGAATACGTTTAGTGCTCGCAACCTTTCCTCATAACGAATATCCTCCAGACTTAGATTTGTTGCCCTTCTTTGTACTTGACCCATTTCCAGTACATCCTTCCTGAGGACTGGTGCCCAGAACTGGACAGCATACTTTGGGTGTGGCCGGACCAGAGTCTTGTAAAGTGGGAGAATTATCGTTTTATCTCCTTTTTAATGCATGCCAATATTCTGTTTACTTTGTTATCAGCAGCTTGGTATTGCATGCCAATTTTGAGCCTATCATCTACTAGGACCCCCAGGTACTTTTCCATCCTAGATTCCCCCAGAGGTTCTCCCCAGAGTGTATAGATTGCATTCATACTTTTGCCATCCAAATGCATTATTTTTAATTTTTCTACATTTAACCTCATGTGCCATGTAGTTGCCCACCCCATTAATTTGTTCAGATCTTTTTGCAAGGTTTCCACATCCTGCGAAGAAGCTATTGCTCTGCTTAGCTTAGTATCGTCTGTAAATACAGAGATTGCACTGTTTATCCATCCTCATGGTCATTTATGAACAAATTGAACAGGATTGATAACAGGACAGAACCCTTGGGGACCCCACTACCCAACCCTGACCATTCAAAGTACTCCCCATTTATCACCACCCTCTGAACTCGCCCTTGTAGCCACTTCAATACATGTACTCACCCAATGGTCCATGCCAACAAACTTTATTTTGTACAGTAAACGTTTATAGGGAACTGTGTCAAACGCTTTTGCAAAATCCAGATACACCATGTCTATAGGCCTTCCTTTATCTAGATGGCAACTCACCTACTCATAGAAGGTTAATAGATTGGTTTGGCAAGAACAATTCTTCATGAATCCATGCTGATTACTGCTAATGATACCATTCTCATTACTAACATTTTGTATATAGTCCCTTATCATCCCCTCCAAGAGCTTACATACTATTGATGTGAGGCTAACTGGTCTGCAATTCTCAGAGATGTATTTTAGGCCCTTTTTAAATATTGGTCCTACATTGGCTTTTCTCCAATCAGCTGGTACAATTTCAATCAGTGAATTGTCAGTAAAAATTAGGAACATTGGTCTGGCAATTACTTGACTGAGTTTCCTCAAGTACCCTCGGTGAATGCTAATAGTTAAGCCATCCAGGACTTTTGCTTGGTCTTTTAAATGTATTAACCAATGGGATGCATTGGCTAATTCCCTTATTTAATATGCTCTTAAGGCAAACCCATCTCTCCTCTGTGTTCTTTGTTCCTAAGATTTTATCCCAATGTATGCCTTCTAGCAAGGTTCGTAGTTTAGGTAAGTTGGCTCTTTTGAAATTCAGTGTCTTTGTATTGCACTTATGTTTCCTTATTGTGTGATTTATACTGAAGCCAATTGAACTGTGATTGCTGTTACCTAAATTGCCCCGTATTTCCACATCCATGATCAGGTCTGTATTGTTGGTAATCAGTAGATCCAGTAACACTTTATTTATAGTTAGTGCGTCTACTATCTGACCCATACAATTGTCCTGCAAGACATTTATGAACTGGCGAGCCTTAGATGAATGCATGGTTCCCTCCGCCCAGTCTATGTCTGGATAATTAAAATCCCTTATTATGATAACACTTCCAAGACTTTCTGCTAATCCAAATTGGGATAGGATATCTGTCTCCCCCTCCTCCCTCAGGTTAGAGGGCCTATAGCATACTCCGGGTATTATTTTACTGTTAGCTTCATCCCTTTGGAGCTCTACCCATAAGGATTCCATTTCCTCCCTAGCTGCCTTAGTGATGTCATCTTTCACATTCACTTGTACATTATTTTTGATTTATAGGCATATCCCTCCCCCTTTTTTACCCTCTCTATCCCTGCGATAAAGGGTATACTCCTGAATGGTTGACAGCCAATCATGAGAGCTGTTGATCAAGGTCTCTGAAATTCCCACAAAATCCAAATCCTACTTGTACAACGGTATCGGTATAGTTCAGGCTCCTGGCATTGGTGAACATTCCATGTAGTTTAGACTGGTTGCATACTATCCTCTTATTGGGTGTTCTGAGATTGCAACTAGGACTTGCTACTATACTTACCTTGGGTTTATGTGCTTTGGTTAACCTAGCACTAATGCCCCCAATACTACCCTCTGGAATATGTTCCGCACTGACTATCTCTACCTCTGGACCCTTCCCCCCATCCCTTGTTTAAAAATTAGGGCTGTGGAAATAAAGATTAATTCCTCGATTTATCGTTAACTTTTTTGATCAATCAAGTTTCTTTTGATCGGTACTAGTGGTGCAATGGATCGTAAATGATCTGTGATCCGAACGGGTCACCATATGCAGATCGGCACACTACGTGATCCGCGGAGCTCTGCTGCTGCCTCGGCCATAGGAAAGGTCACGGCTTTGGCCTAGCTCCCTGAGCGGCGGCCATCTTGGTCCATCTTGGTTACCTAACAACTAGCTTCCTGACACTTATATTCAACAAGACAATACACAGATAATCGCAGACCTACGTGCACTCGCAAACCAACGTGCACTCGCAGACCTACGCGCACTCACAATACACAAGTAAACAATACACAAGTACTAATAATCCACACACACTACTCAGACAACACTCAGGTACTCACACTACAAAGGTAATATGACCCCTGTTATAACCTCCTATTTTAAACTCTTGTTTTTACCTCACCACTTCTACTAACTCTTGTTTTTAACTCACTTCTTCGTCCAGTTCCACTAACTCTTATTTTTAACTCACCACTTAGTCCAGTTCCACTTGAACAGAGTTTCAGCAAGCTCAAGGATGAGCAGGCTCAAAATGAGTTCTACAGAAATGTGTATAGGCCTTAACCACTTGTCATCTGCCCACCGTCAAATGACGGCGGGCAGACGACTCCATTATCCTGACATCACGTCACATGACGTGATGTCCCTTTAAAGCCGCGGGCACGCGCGCGTCGCCGGCGGCGCGCGCGCGCACCCGCCGCTCTGCGGGGATCCCGTGCGAGTGCCCGGCGGCAACGATCGCCGCCGGGCACACGCGATTGCTCAGTAACTGAGCGGGGACGTGCAGCTCTGTATGTAAACACAGAGCTGCACGTCCCTGTCAGGGAGAGAGGAGATCGATTGTGTCCCTTGTACATAGGGACACAATCGGTCACCTCCCCCAGTCACCCCCCCTCCCCCCACAGTTAGAACACTCATAGGACACACATTTAACCCCTTCCCCATCCCCTAGTGGTTAAACCCTTCACTGCCAGTCACATTTATACAGTAATCAATGCATATTTATAGCATTGTTCACTGTATAAATGTAAATGGTCCCAAAAATGTCATAAAAGTGTCCGAAATGTCCGCCATAACGTCGCAGTCCCAATAAAAAAATCGCAGATTAATAGTAAAAAAAAAAAAAAATGCCACAAACTATCCCCTATTTTGTAAACGCTATAAATTTTGCGCAAACCAATCGATAAACGCTTATTGCATTTTTTTTTTACCAAAAATATGTAGAAGAATACGGCCTAAACTGAGGGAAAAAATATTTTTTTTATATATTTTTTTGGGTTATTTATTATAGCAAAAAGGAAAAAATATTGCATTTTTTTTAAAATTGACGCTCTATTTTTGTTTATTATATAGTAGGATGCGCTAATATTAACTTATAGGTGTAAATCATACAAACAAACAAATCAAACAACCAAACAAATCAGGGAGAAACAGTCTCCATATGTGTTGATGTGATTAGTCCTAAATCAGGTGCACAGTGAAGGCAGCAACACGGATTCCATAGAGGAACAAAACATAACATGAATGATGCCCTCCTTCACTAAGAGTGTGGATCCCAGTCCTTCACACTGTGACTCAGGTGATCAGGCACTCGTGTGCGGATGGATATGAAAAAAAGAAGAAAAAGAAAACCTCATTGCACAAACATCAAAAAGCAGGCGGATAATGCGATCCAAAAACATCAACAGATGCACTCACGAATCCCCGCTTAGTATAAGCATGATACGCCACTCAGTGTGCTGTCTCCTCAACTCGATCCGATAGACTCGGATACGATCGTAGACTCCTCCCAAGGATCGTTGTTTGATTTGTTTGTTTGTATGATTTACACCTATAAGTTAATATTAGCGCATCCTACTATATAATATTTTTCTCACTGTTTGATTTGGTATCACATGGATAGCAGCTGTGTTATTTAGTTTTTTATTTTGGTGTTCCTAGGATTAACTATTTAATTAGCGCTGTAGTACACTATTTTTTCTATTTTTGTTTATAGCGCAAAAAATAAAAACCGCAGAGGTGATCAAATACCACCAAAAGAAAGCTCTATTTGTGGGAAAAAAAGGACGCCAATTTTGTTTGGGAGCCACGTCGCACGACCGCGCAATTGTCAGTTAAAGCGACGCAGTGCCGGAAGCTTATATTTTGTCTGGGCAGGAAGGGGGTGTAGGTGCACAGTAGGTAAGTGGTTAAGCACCTGTGACCAACTAACCACTCCCCTTAATTAGTAGGCTGAAGGAAAAAAAAAGCTGTTTAAATAGTGCCAGAAAAAGGTGTTAAAAGGCTGCAAGGAAAAGCCCCCAAAAGAACTTAAAATGCAACACAGCAATCATCAGCAGTCAAAAGCAAAACTTGTTCACACTCTCCACTCAAGGTACCCACTAGCCTCCAACCAACAAGTCTGGCCAATTAAAAACACTAAACCTAATTTCTCTCTGCTGCTTCCTTCCCCTTTTTTCAGCATGAGTTATTTATGACAAGTTTTCCCGACACCAAGAGATAAAAAGATGACAGGGGAGTTATAGCACACACCTTGTGATTGACAGCCTCGGCTCTGTTCCTGTGTGCTTTGAGAAGGGAGGGGGTGTCCCATTCCTCCAATCAGATCTCAGAGCTCTACTTACTGAGCTCTGCAGAGCCTAACTTCAGGTTCCCACACTCTGATTTATGAAAGCTAAGACAAGCTGTATAAATTCTGTACTTTTACTGACTGTAGAGAAGAGAGGGTTGCAGACAAACAGGCATAACTTATGTAGGTGAATTTTATTCATCTCTGTGTATCACCTGAGGCCAGTCTGTTCACTGGGTGTATGTAAGGGTTTACACAATTTGCACAAGAAAATGGATGAGATTGGCACAGGATTTGGGCTTTCTGTTGCGTCTAGTGTACTGTATACATAACCTCTCCACTCTCGGCTCATGTACTTGCGGCCAGCCCTGCGGAGAAGAGAATATAGGACAAGTGTTGCTGCTGATAGGTGACCTTGATACACATAAGTAGGAGGCTTAAGGTCCCAGCTATACTGGTCCAAAAAGCATACAGTATAATAAATAACCATAAGTTTAGAGACACACACTTGTATAGAAAAAAAATGCAAATGTTATATGTTAAAAGATTAGTAATAGTACATACATCCAATATACAAACATATAACATTAGCGAAATAACCTAACAGACGTCCTGGTGGAGTTTTATACAGATATAGACCGTTATTTAGCAATGATACATCTGAAAGACATGGCAACAAGGTCCAACTGTAGGGGCAACAGAGGTAGGTTGTAGGTGTTGCATCTGTTCCACTAGGACACAGGAACACTTCCCTAATCGTCCATGCTTCTAGTCTGGATGAAGTAGCAGCTCCTGCATGAAAAGTCGTCTGGTCTAATTCTGTGTCTACATTCTGGAAACTACCCTTTTTAAAAACAATACAGTCCTCCAATCTGGGCTCTAGTTAGCAGGCACAGGAAGTATCTAACTATTAATAAAATAATACTACCCTTTGTTCCACTTGATCCACCTTCTAGATTGTAAGCTCTAACAAGCAGGGCTGCAGGGCCCTCTGATTCCTCCTGCATTGTATTGTAATTGTATTGTCTTCCCCTATGTTGTAAAGCGATGCGCAAAATGTTGGCGCTATATAAATCCTATATAATAATAATAATAATATGGACTCTAGCAGGAAGCAGCTCTCTACAGAGTGAAGTAGGTTTTGGAAGATGGGGCCTTTGGCACCCAACCCTCCAGGAAGTGTCGAAGAGGCTTATAGAGGAAGGAAGTATAGGAGATACAAGCCGCTGGAGAAGTAAGTATAAAAGCTCTTCATTTTTTTCAGCCTCGTGGGTTGCTTTGACTTCATCATCTATTAAAATATCATTTTTAGATGGACAGGCTTTATAAAGTGCATGCAGGAAACCATAACAGCTAATCACGTTTACATTTAGCCAGATCAAAAAAAGCTTAATTCTAATTGATTTCTGTGGCATACTATACTTTGCACATTGCTCTTTGACTCAGTGGATAAGCCAATATCTTAGAAAAGAAGGCTTGGAGCAGTGTACAATTATTCAGCTAAACATGAGATCTGAGAATAAGCCAATAATAAGATAAAACTCCTCTTTCTTGCTTATTTTTGCTGTCCTTTGTCTTCTCTGTCTCTCTCTTTTGGGATATTGGCAGTAGAGCCCCAGAGATTATAGGCTTAGTTCATTGAGTAGCCTAGGAGGAACTGAAGAAATGGAAATTCCAAACACAATTGATATGATAAACAATATTTCTGCGGCAAGCCAGAGCTGAAAACATTGATTGTTGCATTACATCTCCAGATTGAAGGATGAAATTCAATCCTCACACAGGAGCGAAGTTTCAGTGATGTGCCGTAACTTCTTCGTGTTGTGTCATCATCACAACTCCTCTAAGGAGTCCCGTGCAGATCTGGGAATGTTTTTGAAGGCGATCTTCATCATAATCAATATTTTACATTTGTGTAGTTGTTGGCCAGATGAATCATGTACCAGCTTCTTAAATTTTTGGGAGACTCCAGAGATGAAATATCACCATCAGAATTCTCACCTTTACCCAGCAACCACAGCCATGAAATAAACCATTTTAAAGAAGACTCACAGCTAAACTAGAATGAAGACTTAGATCATCACAGAGTGGAACTGTGGATCAAGAAAAAAAGTTCACATGCCACGTCCCGAAATCGTTATAAAGGAATTAAATATACACGTATGTATATGAAGTACACGTGTGTATAGAAGTGACAATGGACTTTCTAGGCGTAGTAAGATTAAAAATTGGATATTTATTACATAAAAAACAAAATATACAATTGTTAAAAAGGAAATAAAAATTACAGGTTACAATTTGCCACGATTAATGGCAAATAAATAAGCACAGTAGTGTAACAAACCACCTATCAATGAAATTTATACAAAAGGCAACAACAGTAGTGGAGAACTTGCAACCACTCAGTATATGGTTTGAAGGCCAATAGAATTTTCCGTAGGGTGGGATGTTACACAAGACTTAGCCCACATCTAAACTAATTTAATAACTATTGTGGTCAAAGTTCAACACGGGAGTTTGTAAAGAAAGCCAATCATGACTAGGCTTGTGCCAAGAATATTGCTGAGTGTGCGGCCCTTACTATGCTGCAGGGTAGCCTTTCATCATGGGTTCTGGAAGACAACAGCAAGTGCTGTAGTAGCAGCAATCAGAGGGGTACAGGTATCATACCTGTAGGGGGCCCGATGGACCCAAGGGGCCTGGCTGGCCCCCACCTGATTATTTTATTAATATATATTTTTTTGCATTACACCTGTAAGGGGCCAATGGTCCCCAGGGACCCCCCCTGCTTATTATCTCGCGTCAGGTTCTCTGCTCCAGAAGCGCCCTGCCTAAAGCTGTGTAAGGGGCCCCAAAATTTGTGATGGCTGCCCTGGCAGTGACTATTATGCTGTGTACACATGATCGGACATTCCGACAACAAAACCGTTGACTAAGGACCCAAGGAAAAGGAGGATCGGGGCTGCGCTGTACAAAACAACTGCACAGAGCAGGTAAGTATGACATGTTTATTATAAGAAAAAGAAAGCCTTTAATAGCACTTTAAAGTCTTTAAAACGGAGGGCTTAATTCACTGTAATGTTTTTTTGATGTGCATATAATTAACAGGTAGTGCTAGTCTTGTGAAGGGCAATACTGGGACAAGTGGGTCCAGTTAGCTTTCTAAAGTTGTCAATTGACCTTGTCCAGCTCTTGCCTGGCTAACCCATTTCCTTGACCTGACATGGTTAACTTACTGTTTTCTGAAGGCTTTATTCTCTGAAAGGTATGTTTTTGAATCATTGGATTTCCACTGAGAACCATTCTTGCTTTTCTTCTTTTATTAAGCTAGATTGTGCCTAACACACATCTATAGCCTCAGTCATAAAACCTCTTAATCTCTCCCTCTGCCCACATACACTATTCATATGTTACCGGACTGCTAAATAATTCTACAGCAGAGCCGGTTCCTCCTAGAATACAAAGCTCTGATCACATCTCATAATAGTTTTTTAGTGAAAAGTTTCAGTCTGCAATATTCCTTTCTATAGCAGGTAAAGTGCCAGGGCAAAATGGCATATACCCGTACAGCCACCCCTGTACCATTGTTTGCAAAGTATGAACTGTTGTGTAATTGACAACCTAAGAAAGCTCTCACCTTCTCTCTTTATGTCCTCAACACACAATGAACTTATTTTTCCCTACTTAATAGAAGTGTAGAGACTGTGGTTACTAGGATACTTGAAAGGAAAGTTCTCTTTTGAGAAAAAAAAAACGTATTCTATGTATTTCTATGTTACCATCGTTCCACCACAAACATTTGCTTAGGTCCAGTTTAAAAACCCAACTCTAGATATTTTCTTTCAGAGTAGGCTATTGTGGGCAATGGTTAGAACTTCTGTCTGTTTTTTTTTCTTTCACATTCTGTTTCTTTGTCACCGGCACAGGAACATGCAACTAATGCAGATACAAGCAGCCATACACCTTTTTTTTATTTACCGTATTTATCGGTGTATAACACACACCCTAATTTTAAGAGAGAAGTTTCAGGAAAAAAAAACTTCCCACAGCCCCCTGCACAGCACACGGACCCACTGCACAGCACACAGACCCCCTGCACAGCACTGCACAGAACACGGACCCCCGCGCACCACACGGATGCCCTGCACCGCACAGCACATAGACCCCTTGCACAGCACACGGACCCCTGCACAGCACACGGACCCCCTGCACAGCACTGCACAGCACACTGGCCCCCTGCACAGCACACGGACCCCCTGCACAGCACTGCACACAGACCCCCGCACAGCACAGAAACCCCCTGCACAGCACTGCACAGCACACAGACCCCTGCACACCACATGGACCCCCTGCACAGCACACGGACACCCTGCACAGCACATGGACTCCTGCACAGCATACGGACGCCCTGCACAGCACATGGACTCCTGCACAGCACACAGACACCCTGCACAGCACATGGACCCTGTGCACAGCACACAGACCCCCTGCACAGCACTGCACACAGACCCCTCAACAGCACACAAACCCCCTGCACAACACACGGACCCCTACTCTAGATTTGAGAGAAGATCACTGCCAGCCCCTTCTACACCGCTCCTGTGTCACTGTCATTTGTAAAACAAAGCTTCAGTGTACCTCGATTGACGCTGCTCTTTAATGGACCCAGTCATGTGACTTTCCTCGGCTGTTTCATTAATGGTCACATGACCGCTCTCCTCCTCCAATCAAAAGCTACACTCGAGGAGGAGGTGGAGCGGGAGGAGGAGAGTGGCGTCTTGGTATTTCAGACGTATTGTATTGAGAGTGACACAGGAGGAAGGGCTGGCAGTGATGTTTTCTGTCACAGGGCCAGAAGAGGCGGGGGGGGCAGGCTTACACCCTCCCAATGAGTGGCACCCGGGGCGGACTGCCCGACCCCCCCCCCCCCCTGTTGGTAAAAAATATATATATCGGCCTATAACACGCAGGCACGGTTTACCCTCTATTTTCAGGGTAAAAAAGTGTGTGTTATACGCCGATAAATACAGTAAGTATGGAGTTTGTATGGTCTCCCCAGGCTTGAATTGGGTTCCTCCATATGCTGTGTAGCGATACCCCGGAGGAGCCGCTGGTTAAATACTGGGATTGGCACACCAAGTTACCCTGGTGATGTCTAGGGGTAAAATAACAGTAGCGGAGCAGTGAGAGAATGTCCAAACAGTCAATAAAGTTTCCTTTAATGTCTTTTTATTTTGCAGCCAACAAGGCACACATAATTTTTAGTTTAACCACTTGCTTACTGGGCACTTATACCCCCCTCCTGCCCAGGTGATATTTCAGCTTCCGGCACTGCGTCGCTTTAACTGACAATTGCGCGGTCGTGCGACGTGGCTCCCAAACAAAATTGACGTCCTTTTTTCCCCACAAGTAGAGCTTTCTTTTGGTGGTATTTGATCACCTCTGCGGTTTTTATTTTTTGCGCTATAAACAAAAAAGAGCGACAATTTTGAAAAAAATACAATATTTTTTACTTGTTGCTATAATAAATATCCCAATTAAAAAAAAAAAAACTTTTTTTTTCTCAGTTTAGGGCGATGCGTATTCTTCTACATATTTTTGGTAAAAAAAAAAAAAAAAATCGCAATAAGCGTCTGGTTTGCGCAAAATTTATAGTGCCTACAAAATAGGGGACAGAATTATTATTTTTTATTATTTTATTTTTACTAGAAATGGCGGCGATCTGCGATTTTTATTGTGACTGCGACGTTATGGCGGACACATCGGACACTTTTGACACATTTTTGGCGTCATTCACATTTATACTGCGATTGGTGCTATAAATATGCACTAATTACAGTATAAATGTGACTGGCATTGAAGGGGTTAACACTAGGGGGTGAGGAAGGGGTTAAATGTATTCCCTGCATAGTGTTCTAACTGTAGGTGGAGGGGGGGTGACTGGGGAGGTGACCGATCTGTGTCTCTATGTACAAGAGACACAGATCCGTCTCCTGCTCTCCAGAGACAGAACGCTGTCTCTATGTAAAACGGCAATGAGAGATGATCTATGAGATCATCTCTCATTGGCCGCACAGATCACATCGCAAACGGCCACTCTGATTGGCCGTTCGCGGCGATCTGTGATTGGCTGTGTCCAAGGGACACGGCCAACACAGTGTTTCCCCGCAGCGCGCTCTGGAGCGCGCGCCGGGAAACAGCTAGTGACAAGCCGTCAATTGACGGCTTGTTGACAAATTAGATTCGCGCTAGAGCCGTCATTCGGCTGTAGCGCGGATCTCAAGTAGTTAAGGAAAGGAAAGGTGATGAAGGAAGGATAAGAGAACCTTGTGGTATCAGGCCTGGATGTGAACAGAGCAGACTTGCCCTCGACAATAGCAACAGTTGAACTCGTCTCCACTCCCGAGTGGAGTGTGTAAAGTGCCCACGGACAGGGGAGGAACACGCTGGGAGGAACAGATCTCTCTATCTCAGACCTGGCTCTAAGACCCTTGTCAATTGCTTCAGTAAGATAGATGGGTGAACGGAGCGAATCCTCCCAGTAGATTTTCTTTAGCATTGGTCACCGGGTGACAGCAAAGTATACCTGTCAGCATTCCGGTCACCAGATCCCTGATTGGTTGGTTCAAGCCCTGTTGGACAACCTGCCTCCGGATCCTCCTCAAGCCGATCCCCCAATCGTACGGCACCCAGCCTGGGATCTCCTCAAAAGAACTGGGAACCCAGTAGAGTACTGGGGTCCCCTTTGACCTCCGGTTGAGGTCCAGCATAGCCTGTGAGTTTGGCCAGGTGGGCCACGCTGGTGGGGTCCATGGATGCACGCACCCTAAAGGTGGATGCCGCACCTGGAACCGGGACCCCGCAGAACTGCCTTGAGCATGTGACACCTGTCCCAGATATATCCCTCCCCAGCATGCCCCGCGAGGGAAAACTCCTCCAATTTGCTGCTGGGGAAAGCTTGCTCTGTCAGAACCCCCTCTGCCGTCAACTGCTGACCAGAGATGATACCAGGATAAAGCGAAAATCGTGTCCAGATGACACTCTTCAGTGGTGAGTAAAGTTCAAAAACGCAAGTGGGTGCAGGCAATGCGTAGTGCAATGTAGGGAAAAAGAAATGGACAGCCTCACTCCAATGGATGAAAAAAACTAAAAATAGCGCCTGTTTTAGTTATATTTTTTGACTGGAATAAACAGGCGCTATTTTTACGTTTTTTCATCCATTGGAGTGCGGTTGTCCATTTCTTTTTCCCTACATTGCAGAGATGATACCACATCCCTAGAATGCAGACTGGCCCAGAGGACACTTTTGAAATAACAGGGGTCACCATCTGTACAATTGTGTGAATGGGAGCAAGGTAACTCCCCCATTCTTGCTAAATTTAGACTAGTGCCCGCACTGAAAGTAAAGGGGGCACTACAGCTGTGCTTAGGTTCAGTCTGAACATGAAAGATAACTATCATTGCATGGCCAATGAGCTACCCTGTGGGAGATTGCCAGCCTCATAGCTGTACATATACAAAGGGGGCGATAGTTGTGGCATCATTAATCTAATATGACCACATAGTGACTATAATGGGTCAACAATGTCACAAGCATCCCTGCCCCCATGCATATGACATCTGCTCCCACCCGCAACTCCTAGGCCAAGCAATGATAGCTGAGAAAGGAAAAGGTACCCCTAGGGGCTTTGAGTTGCAGAAATTAGTGTAAATGAATTTAATGGAAAATATAGAAAAATATATAATTTATTCAAAAAAGAGAAGGTTTCAGAATAGAAAAACCATCTGATGAAGGTCAGGACATGGACTCTAAAGTCTCAATTTAAAAACATATAGGTACAGTTAGCATGAATTCATGCAACTGTATAGTAATTATCTGCGCAAGAACTGACACGTTTCGACCCTTGTTATGATGTGGGTCTCTTCTTCTGACCCACATCAGCACAAGGGTTGAAACGCGTTGTGGTCTTGTGCATAAGTTAATTACTTTATTGTTGTATGAATTCATATTGACTGTACCTATATGTTTTAAAATTTACACTTTAGAGTCCATGTCCTGATCTTCAGCAGATGTTTTTTCTATTCTGTAAGCTTCTCTTTTTTGAATAAATTATATATTTTTCTATATTTTCCATTTACCCTCATTTCTGCAACTCAAAGCCCCTAGGGCAGCCCTCAAAATTTCCACTCGCCTACTAGCATTTGGCGAGTGGATTTAAGCTGGGGGCGAGTGATGACAGGGCTGCATGACCAATCTCCCTTCAATCTGTGCCTACACTTAGAGTCCCGATGAGATTGGCGGCTGAAGAGGAAAGGTGCATGCTCAGGAAAAGTAGTCTGGTGAGCCACACACAGGCAGAGCAGTACACAGGTGCTCTCCTTACAATTCTCATTAAGCCGTGGGACCTAACAGTATGACCTCTCTGAGCCTGCCCCCTCCCCCCGGGCCCTGACCAATGTAGCTGGAGAGCAGAAAGTAATGAGTGAGGTGGAGGATTGCGAAAATTACCACTCCGGTGCAGTGCTCACTGAAAATTGCCCTGACATGAGAGCGGCAGCCTTCCAGTTTGTGCAGTTTTCTTCTCCTTGTGCTCGAGAGAGAGAGTGTTCTAGTGCCCTGTCCCTCTGGTCTGCCCCCAGTGCCCTGTCCCTCTGGTCTGCCCCCAGTGCCCTGTCCCTCTGGTCTGCCCCCAGTGCCCTGTCCCATTTTGTTAAAGTTGTTGTGTTGAGAGAGTGTTCTAGTGCCCTGTCCCTCTGGTCTGCCCCCACTGCCTTGTCCCTGTGGTCTGCCCCCAGTGCCCTGTCCCTCTGGTCTGCCCCCAGTGCCCTGTCCCATTTTGTTAAAGTTGTTGTTGGTAATATTTAATTTTGTAACTTGATTCTGCATAAAACATTGTCATTCCATGAGATAATCTACGAGGGCGTGTTTACAGGTGCAATTAGGCGCAGGGCAGTGTATGAATTAGGTGGGGCAACTGGTGGCGAGTAACTCTTGAGGCCTGGCTAGTAGCTCAGGACTTGAAATTTTGAGCCCTGCCCTAGGGGTACCTTTTCCTTTCTCAAATATCGATTAAGGGGTGTGCAGCACTTCAATCCACAGTTGGTATCACTTTTCCTTTGCAAGCAATGATAACTAACTTCCGGGTTCGGACAGAACCTAAGCACAGCTTATGGACTTGAGTTTGGACAAAACTCAGGCTCATCATTACTCACAATTCAAAAATAGGGTTGACGATTTGATAGGGTTTCTGTAGCAGTGCTGTCAGCCCAGAAAGTGATGGGCAGGACAAGGTGTGGCCAGTTACAGTTCTGTAAATCAGTAGAGACAGTGCTGATAGCCACGTCCCCCACAACATCTCCTCACCGCACTTTAGTGCCAGCAGGCACAGCCAACATTGAACTCAGGAGTTAGTGCAGCATCGTTGCAACCCATCACAGGACGTAAGGTGGACGCTATTGGTAGGATCAACAGGTATTTTGTAGACATTGAAGGTGGGACTGAGAGAAAACTGCGAGAAAACTGCAGTTGCACATATTTTTTTAATGGGAGGCAATACTTCTACTATAGTACAATGGGAGGTCATGGTTCTTCAAAGGGGTTGTAAAGGTACATTTCCCCCCCTAAATAGCTTCCTTTATCTTAATGCAGTCCTTCTTCACTAACCTCATCCTTCGATTTTGCTTTTAAATGTCCTTATTTCTTCTGAGAAATCCTCACTTCCTGTTTTTCTGTCTGTAACTCCACACAGTAATGTGAGGCTTTCTCCCTGGTGTGGAGTGTCGTGCTCACCCCTTTCCTTGAGATGGCGCTACTCCTCTCTTTTTAGGTCTAATAGCAAATATTCAGATAAATAGATAGTGTTGAAAGTGTATTTGTAAAATCAAGTTTACAAATCCAAAAAAGTGACAAAATCCAGTTAAATATAAAACTTTTTTTTTTTTTGGGGAATGTGGGGCATAATATTTTGATTAAGGAAGTGTGCTATGTTTATAGGGGTTCGGAGAATTGTTATTTTATTGATATTGTATAGATTTACTGATGGGCAGATTTATGTTCCTCTACCTAACTTTGGCTATTATACATCAAAACACGCTTCTGGCGGTACTCTCAGTTTAAATCTAATTTTTAAAAACCATCTGGTATTCTGGCCCGCTCTTTATGGGGGGCCATATGAAATATTATACGTGCGGAATAAAATTTATATTTTGATAGAGAATCTTTGCTTTAAACGTTAAAGATTAGTTTTCGGGAATTGAAGAAGAAGGAAGATGTGACCGCCAGGGAGAGAGTGGAGGAACATGATTGTGCAATGATTAGAATATAGATATATGTTTTGTTAGAGTTTTAGTGGATTGCCCGGATCCTACGAAAGATGGAGTAGGAAGAAGGATATAGGGTAGTATTGATGAGCGTCCCTTTTTTTTTTTTTGGATATAAACAAAGTAATAAGGCGATTGGTTTAAATATAAAATGGATATATACGTTATAGAAGATTGATTACAGATGGTAAATATAGTAAACTCAGAGCCGGGGTGGATAAGAGGTTAGGTCTGAGCCCCTCGGTCATCTTGTGCCAAAACCCCCAATTAGGTTTTACCCACTGAAGTCACAATTAGGTGGCTCAGCTTTGGGTGCGCGCCCGATTGGGCCTAGAGGGGAGGGAGGGATTAGAAGGGGTTAGGAAGGGGTGTATAGGTAGGTTTGGGTGGGGTGCTCCCCCTCCTTTTATTTTATTTTTGTAAATTTTTCTTTTTTTTTTTTTCTTTTTTTTTGTTAGTGTTGTCTGAAAAATGGATGAGGTGAAGATTACCTCCTTGAATGTTAGGGGTCTTAATGTCCCAGAGAAAAGGAAAATGTTGCTGAACGATTTGAGGCGATCCGGGACAGATGTAGCCTATGTTCAGAAAACACACTTTAAGGCAGGTAGACTCCCTCTTCTTCAAAATAGATTTTTCCCTTGTGTGTATCATGCTCCAAATCAGCAGGCTAAATCTAAGGGGGTCTCAATATTAATATCTAATCGAGTGCCATGGTGCTTAGTGGACAAACGGGTAGACCCTAATGGGAGATTTATTTTCCTTAAAGGAAGCATTGGAAATATTAAGGTAACATTAGCAACAATCTATGTACCTAATAAACAGCAGGACCAGTTTGTTAAAAAAATTCTTTCAGAACTAAGGGATTTTATAGAGGGGAGATTGATTCTGGGAGGGGACTTTAACATCCCCCTAGATCCTATAATCGATACCTCCTTTAGGAACTTCAGCTGTCCCCTGTCGGGTCAGAAGAAGTATATTACAAAAAATGCATGAAATGCAAGTGGTAGATGCATGGAGGACCTTACATACAGAAGAACGAGATTATACTTTTTTTTCCAACCCACATCAAGTGTACTCGCGTATTGACATGTTTTTGATTCCACACTATTTAATTTCAGATGTTACAGAAATCCTCATCGGAAATATAACATGGTCGGACCATGCTCCGGTTTCGTTGTGTCTCTCCCTGTCTAACCTGGCCACTCAACGTAAGAGATGTTGGCGATTGAATGAAAGCCTTCTTCAAAATCCTAAAGTACGAGACGATGTATCAAAAGAAATGATAGCATATTTTCAGATAAACGACATTCCTGAGAGTGACCCAGGTATGATTTGGGAGGCACACAAGGCCGTGATCAGAGGAATTTTAATTAAACATGGAGCAATTTTGAAAAAGAAAAGGGAAAAACAGACTAAAAACTTATTAGATGAGATCCAGGCCTTAGAAACACAGCATAAAAAGAGACAGACAGCATCAGTAGGTATAGAGCTGGGACATCTGAGAAGACAACTGTCGGAGATTTTACGGTTTAAAGCAAAAGCCCTAATACAACGGGGGAAATGAATAGATTATGAAATAGGAGATACATGTGGCAGATTGTTAGCAGGGAAAATTAAAGAAAAGAATAGGTCAACTTATATATCACAAATAAAAGATAAAGAGGGACATTTAAAACAGATACCTAAAGATATTGCCCAGACATTCGGGAAGTATTATGCTACTTTGTATAATTTGCCTCACGCTACTTCCCCTCTGTCCAGGATAGCAGAATATCTAACCTTGGCAGGTATGACGAGATTACCCTCACCAGCCCGTTATAGTCTGGACACTCCTATTACGGTAAAAGAAGTGACTGAAATATTAAATTTGCTAAGTAAACAAATGACAAAAGTCTTTAATGCAGTGGGTCTGACTTCCACATTCCCTATGGATACCCTGAGAGCACATATTACGTTAATTCCAAAAGAGGGGAAGGACCCGGCGGATTGTGGAGGTTACAGACCCATCTCGTTACTGAACACAGATTTAAAAATATTTACGAAAATATTAGCAACCAGAATACAATCATGGATCCCTCAAATAATAGATTTCGACCAAGTAGGGTTCGTCCCTACGAGAGAAGGTAGAGATAACACAACAAAAGTTCTTAATTTGATTAATCAGGTAAACGACAAAAAAATACTGTGTGTATTTTTGAATACAGACGCGGAGAAGGCGTTTGATAGGGTAGACTGGCGGTTCTTATTTGAGGTGTTGAAACAAATAGGAATGGGAGAAAGAATGATTAGCTGGATTAAAAGTGTTTATACGAACCCTCAGGCGGTTGTAAAGGCAAATGGGGTCCTTTCTGAACCCTTCGGCATCTCGAATGGTACTCGCCAGGGCTGCCCCCTCTCACCCCTTCTCTTCGTTATCTCTTTGGAACCACTGTTGAACAGAATTCGCCTGAATCCGAATATACGGGGTATTAGGGTTGGGGAAGGAATCCACAAGGTTTCTGCTTATGTGGATGATATGCTTTTTTCAGTAACTGAGCCTCATATTTCTCTCCCTACTTTGCTGGGTGAGATTGAGAAATATGGCACTCTCTCTAATTTAAAAATTAATCAGACTAAATCTGAGGCCATGAGCATGTCACTATCACCTCTCTCTCGGGACTCCATTCGGGCAAATTTTTGTTTTAAATGGAGTCCAATGCTTAGATACTTGGGCACAAATATCCCATCAAAAGAAAAGGACATTTTTAAAATGAATTTTTTACCAATGTATAATCAATTACGAGCCCTACTTGACAAATGGCGACTTGGTTCCCATTCTTGGTTTGGTCGCATTAGTATAATTAAAATGTCCGTTCTTGCGAAAATTTTGTATTTACTTCAGGCGCTACCAATTAGGATTCCAGTGACTTTTTTGCGTAAGATACGTAGTTTATTTATGAATTTTATCTGGGCCGGGAAACGTCCTAGGATTAAAAGAGATCTGTTGACTATGCCTAAGAATCTTGGTGGAATGGGGGTCCCAGATATATTTAAGTATTATTATGCAGTACATCTATCTAGATTAGTGGACTGGTGTAGACATACTAGATCTAAGAGGTGGGTTAATATAGAACAGCAGTTAAGTACAGTTCCTTTAGGTAGAGCACCTTGGTGCTATACAGTATTACCGGCTCCTCTTAAAAATCACCCGATAATTGGCACAACACTAAAAATTACTGCACGTATATGTCAAAACGGGAACTTTTCTACAGCGCGATCACCCTTGTTTCCCATATTGAGGAACCCAAGTTTTAGCCCGGGTAATGAAAGAGGATCTTTCCAGTTATTAATAGAGAAAGGAGTATATCAGGCCTCACATTTTATTATATCAGAAAACTGGCCATCGATTAAAACATTGATACAAATAGGAGGTCCTTTTGAAGTCAATATCTGGCAGGCGTTGCAATTAAGTCACTTTTTTAGATCATTAGGCCCGGGAAGTAATTTTCATCGTCAGTTAACAATCTTTGAGTTGTACTGTAATGATTTAGAACCACTAGCCCGAGGGATCTCTAAAATGTATGGACTATTAAATAAACTTAGGGAGGATCAGGAGATACCAGGCCTTAACAAATGGGAGAAGGACCTAGATAGGACCTTCTCTGCATTACAACGTAAACAGATTATCTTTTTAACTCTAAACTCTTCAATCTGTACACGAACTCAAGAATTAAACTATAAAATCTTAATGCAGTGGTACCATACAGTGGTACCATACTCCAGTACGATTCTGCAATGAAAATTCTGACAGATGTTGGAGATGTGGAGAAGAAAGCGGGACATTGATTCATATATTTTGGTTTTGTAAAAAAATAAGAGTTTATTGGTTGTCAATTATGAGAATTTTGCAAAAAAATTAGAGTTAAAAATACCCAATGATCCCGCTTTTTTCCTACTTCACCTATCCGAGATCCCAGTTCAGACTTATCGGAACTCAGTACTCTGCCATTTGGTGAATGCAGCTAAAGCAGGTATACCCCTACGGTGGAGGGATACTACGTCACCAACAGTTTTAGAATGGATAAATAGAGTTAGAGATATAGAAGCTATGGAAGACCTAGTTCTCTCAGCTAAGGGTAAAAATAAACAATACAAAGAAACGTGGAAGAGCTGGAATTTATTTAAAAATTCAGACGAGGGGAAAAGATTAATGACTGAACCTGATTAACGAAAAATCGGATATGCGCAGGGAATTATAATGTAAAATATAATATGAAGGATAAACTGACTTTCCTGTTATGATTTGTGGTCCCCCTTCTCTCTCCCCCTTTTTTTTTTTTCTGTATTTCTTTTATTCATTTTTTTTCTCTCTTCTTTTGGGGGGGGGGGGGAGCAGGAAAAGGGCGGATGCATCACTTGTCTCTCTGTGAGAGAAAGTGAGGATTAAGAAAAGGGTTAGAGTGGGAAGATTTAGTGAGGGAGTATATGGGAGGGTCCAGAGCGAATATGTATGTATTTTTTTTGTCAAGAGGATTGTATTCATGTTTGTTGTTGGCAGTGTATTTGCCCTGTGCCTTTCCATACGCTGTTTTATGTAAAGAAAAGAAAAAAACAAATAAACATATAAAGTACAAAAAAAAAATATATATAAAACCTAAATAATACTGAGCAAAAAAACTGTACTCTCCCGTTGAAGTTCAACTCCAGGCTTTCCATACTGTTCTGCATTGCTGAGTTCACGCTGTGAGGGGGAGGGGCGAAGCTTTTAGCCAATTTCCTCTAATGCCGCGTACACACAACTGTTTTTCGGGTTCTACAAAATCACGTTTTTTTTTTAATGTCATTAAAATACATGTTGGCGGAAGTGTGGGAAAAAGGGTGACTTACTACACATTTTATGGGACTGCCCCAAGATTACCTCCTTCTGGCGACTAATGTTTCAACTGATCTCTGACGTTACGAAATTAAGGGTTGATATGCAGCCGTCCTTGGCATTGCTATCCCTGACTATAGAACATTTCCCTAACCCGACGACATATGTCATAGTTCACATACTCTTGGCCGCACGTCTCAGTATTACTAGGAAATGGAACGACCCAGACCCCCCCCACTCTCCACGACGTGATCCACACCACCCATACGCACTTTACGCATGAAACAATTCTTTCACTGCGTCACCATGACAAATCACGGAACCTACAGAACTGGCAACAGTGGACGGACTGGACTGACTCCCCGGGTCTTGCCAAATCTTTTGACTCTTCTCTTTGAATACTCCCAGGCATTTTGTTGTTGGCTCACATGATGGCACATCTGTGGACATCCAGGGTTAAACCTATGGAGGGGGGGAGGACGCCCTCTTGCGGGCACAGTTTAGCACCCCTTGGGGGTGCTCGGGGGCGGGCGTCCTCTTCAGCTCTCTTGTTGGGACCGAGAGCTTATCTGTCCGTCCTGGACTACCACGACATCTTGGGTTCTGTACCTGTCCCTTCGTTGGACCGATGTTAATTGTTAATTGTTCATTGATTATTACATTATCTGATCGGCTGTGTGTGTCAAATACCTCCTGTTACAACTATTGATAGACTGTTCCACCATCCTGTCTTTCTGTTATACTTAATATCTCATGTATTGAGACGAACGTTATTCTTATGTTCTTCTGTACCTCTGTACTTCTGTATGTAAACCTTATAAACTTTCAATAAAAATCTATTGAGAAAAAAAAAAAAAAAAAACGATCGTGTGTGGGATTCAGAGCATTTTTCGGGTTCTGAAAATCAGCCAAATTTTTTTTAGAACATGCTCTATTTTTTCACTACGTTTTTTGGGTTGTAAAAATGGTCGTGTGTGGGCTTTAACGATGTGAAAAATCCGTGCATGCTCAGGAGCAAGTTATGAGACGGGAGCTACCGTTCGTAATGGAGTAAGCACATTCATCATGCTGTAACAGACAGAAAAGCTCAAATCGTCTTTTACTGACATGAAATCAGCTAAAGCAGCCCAAAGGGTGGCGCCATCCGAATGGAACTTCCCCTTTATAGTGCCGTCGTAAGTGTTGTATGTCACCGCGCTTTGCTAGAGCTTTTTTTTAAACGATCGTGTGTAGGCAAGGCCGTTTTAATGATCAAGTTGAAAAAAACGTTGTTTTTTTCTAGAGCCTGAAAAACTTTGTTTTTTACAGCCTGAAAAATGACCATGTGTACGCGGCATAAGACCTTGTACCACTAATGAGTCACATGACACCGGGGAGGGAAAATGGCTAATTGGGTCCAATGTGGAATCTTTCACTTAGGGGTGTACTCAATTTTGTTGCCAGTGGTTTAGACATTAATGGCTGTGTGTTGAGTTATTTGGAGGGGACAACAAATTGACACTGTTATACAAGCTGTACACTCACTACTTTACATTGTAGCCATGGGCGTCCGCTGAATTTTTTTCAGGGAGGGGCACTTCGGCGATACACAGTCACATTTAACCCTTTCTTCAAACGTTAGCGGGGTTAAAAGCGTCCCGGTAGCGATCGAATAGTGCAGTTAAAACAATCGTAAAGCGCCACATTTTATCGCCACTTTATCGATAATACGGCCAGCTGGCAGTGTGAAATAGCTTTTGAGATAATTCAGCTTCACTCCATGCCCATATAAATATAGCCTAGAGAATGTACAGACCCCTTCAGCACAGATGGACCCCTCTTCAGTACAGACCCCCCCTTCAGCACAGACCCCCCCATTCTGCACAAACCCCTCCATTCAGCACAGATGGACCCACTTTAAGCACAGACCCCTCCATTCAGCACAGACCCCCCCTTCAGCACAAATGGACCCCCCATTCAGCACAAACACCCCCGTCCCCCCTCCCCATCCTATTCAGCACCTCAGATCAGCCATCAGCGCTGCACAGGCACAGCAAGTTCCCTCCCCCTGTGTACACATAAACACTGGAGGGGGAGACAGCTTCACTCTGCTCGATGTGCCTGTGTGACATCCGGCCTGGGACCGATCAGACAGCCCATGGCCGCAAAACTCTTCAAAACCTTCTCGATTTTCCAGGGGGGTCAATTGCCCCCTGCCCTATGGAGCGGACGCCCGTGATTGTAGCAAAGTGTAATTTCTTCAGTGTTGTTTCATGAAAAGATATAATAAAATATTTACAAAAATGTGAGGGGTGTACTCACTTTTGTGTGATACTTAGTATATATATATATATATATATATATATATATATATATATATATATATATACTATTAACACAAGTGAGTCAGGGAAGAAAGCTGCAGGAGAACATTTCATTGTCATGAAAGGACAACACCCCAGTTTAAGCCTTCATCAGCAGATAATGGGATCTCCAAAAAAAATTCCCATGTAGGTCAGATATAGATGGAAGGTGATCGATCTACCCAACTTGTTGGCATACTTCTATAGCTTAGTACGTTGGTGACATGTGATCTACAAGGTCACTGACACAGCTGCAAAGCAGCCTTCAAACAGAGCTGACTTCCCAATGCATTATGTATGTTCTTTTCATGACGCTGTTGGGACGCCGTAGACCCTGACGCAAAAGTTCCCTTTATGTTTTCTTCCGCTTGATCGTGTCCCTTGCAAACACCTCCCCGGCCTCCTGGGAAAAGTTGTCGAAATGGAATTTGAACTTGCTGTTTTAGGCTACAAATAAGAAAGCCTAAAAAAAATATAAAGGGATAATAAAACATCTTAAAGTATGAGATAAGAAAAAAAAAGTTGTTGAATTTGTTGTGTAAGGCTGTTACCAAAACGTACTTTTAAATGAGTGCAAAGGGGTACTGGCTTTTTTAATCTGCCAAAGTTGGAAACTTTAGAAACGTCTGGAAAAATGATTTAATGAGCTGGTTTCTAGTCTCTTGGGGATACAAATATCTCTGCATTGCTTTCTGAGTGTTTTTCTTTTCTGTTACACAGAAGAGTTAAAATGTTTCACATTAAAGTTTACTTTGTAATACAACCATGTAAACGTCTTTCAGCTTCAGAGGAAAGTTGGCGGAACGTTTGTTTTATTATATTTGTTCATTTTGCGGAAAAAGATGAACAATCTCTATGGGGACTATGTGTCATCCATGAGCAGAGAAGCAAACTGGTTTATAAAGACACATAGGGAATCAAACAAACGGGCACTACCCCCACTTATACAATGCCTTGAAAAAGTATTCATACCCCTTGAAATCTTCCAAATGTTGGCATGTTACAACCAAAAACGTAAATGTATTTTATTGGGATTCTATGTGATAGACCAACACAAAGTGGCGCATAATTGTGAAGTGGAAGGAAAATGATAAATGATTTTCAAATTGTTTTACAAATAGATATGTGAAACGTGTGGTGTGCATTTGTATGGCGCACCCCCCCCCCCCCCCCCGAGTCAATACTTTGTAGAACCATCTTTCTCTGCAAGTACAGCTGCAAGTCTTTTTGGGGATGTCTCTACCAGCTTTGCATAACTAAAGAGGGAAATTTTGCCCATTTTTATTTGCAAAATAGCTCAAGCTCTACCATATTGGATGGAGAGCGTCTGTGAACAGCAATTTTCAAATCTTGCCGCAGATTCTCAAATGGATTTAGGTCTGGACTTTGACTGGGCCATTTTAACACTTATATATGCTTTGAACTAAACCTTTCCATTGTAGCTGTGGCTGTATGTTTAGGGTCGTTGTCTTGCTGGAAGGTGAACCTCTGCCCCAGTCTCAAGCCTTTTGCAGACTCTAATGCTGTGTACACACGAACGGAAATTCCGACAAGAAAACAGTGTATTTCTTTTCGACAGAATGTTGGCTCAAACTTGTGTTGCATACACACGGTCACACAAAATTCCGACCGTCAAGAAAGCAGGAATTGCATACAGACGATCGGAATTTCCGACAATAACTTTTCATGACAGAAAAATTGAGAACCAGCTCTCAAATTTTTGATGTCGGAATCTCCGACAGAAGAAGTCAGATGGAGCCTACACACAGGCGGAATTTCTGACCAAAAGCTCACATCAAACGTTTCTTGTCGGAATTTCCAATCGTGTGTTTTAATGGGTTTTCTTCTAAGATTGCCCTGTATTTGGCTGCATCCATCTTCCCATCAATTCTGACCAGCTTCCCTGTCCTTGCTGAGGAAAAGCATCCACACAACATGATGCTGTTACCACCATGTTTCACGGTGGGTATAGTGTGTTTAGGGTGATGTGCAGTGTTAGTTCTCTGCCACATATACCTTTTTTCTTTTAGGCTAAAAAGTTCAATTTTGCTCTCATCTGACCAGAGCATCTTCTTGGGTGCCACATGGCTTCATGCAAACGGGGCTTCTTATGGCTTTCTTTCGACAACGGCTGTCCTCTTGCCATTCTTCCATAAAGGCCAGATTTGTGGAGGACACGACTAATAGTTGTCCTATAGACAGATTCTCCCACCTGAGCTGTGAATCTCTGCAGCTCCTCCAGAGTTACCATTGACCTTTTGGTTGCTTCTCTGATTATTGCTCTCCTTTCCCCCGGCCTATCAGTTTAGGTGGACGGCCATGTCTTGGTAGGTTTGCAATTGTGCCATACTCTTTACATTTTCGGATGATGGATTGAACAATGCTTTGTGAGATGTTCAAACATTGTGATTTTTTTTATAACCTAACCCTGCTTTAAAACTTCTCCACACCTTTATCCCTGACCTACCTGGTGTGTTTCTTGGTCTTCATGATGCTGTTTGTTCACTAAGGTTCTCTAACAAATCTCTGAGGGTTTCACAGAACAGCTGTATTTATACTGAGATTAAATAAAAAAAATAAAAAATGAAAACCATTTATCATTTTCCTTCCACTTCACAAACTTTGTGTTGGTCTATCACATAAAATCCAAATAAAATACATTTACGTTTTTGGTTGCAACATGAGAAAATTTGGAAAATGTCAAGGGGTATGAATACTTTTTCAAGACATTGTGACTGGTCTTTGCAGCAAAGAGCACATGGAAGGGCGACACATAAAAATAAACTAAGAAAATTCCCAAAGAAAACTCACTGATTAGCCGGCAACCAACCGAAAAATCCTGTCTAACAGTTTGCGTTAAAAACAGGGGTTTACATTTGCAAATACATCCTTAAGCTGCAGAGCCTTTTTATGGCAGCCCAGAATTATCTGCAACTATAAATTCCCAACTGTCCCAACTATAAATTTTGAAAGCCTTCACAGTGGAAGCACATTAAAATGTAGTTAGGCCGCAGTGTGGATCTAAATTTCTGGGAGGCCGTCTATATATACGGCCTCCGGCCACTGGGGGTCGCGCGAGCGGCGGCACGCGTGTGCCTGCCACATCACTGAGATGCCAATGCACGTGCCTGGTGGCCGCGATGTCCACCAGGCACCCACGATCGGCGGTTACAGAGACCGATCTGTGTCCCTTGTACATAGGGACACAGATCGGTCACCTCCCCAGTCAGTCCCCTTCCCCCACAGTTAGAACACTATGCAGGGTACACATTTAACCCCTTCCTCACCCCCCTATTGTTAACCCCTTCAATGCCAGTCACATTTATACAGTAATTAGTGCATATTTATAGCACTGATCGCAGTATAAATGTGAATGGCGCCAAAAATGTATCAAAAGTGTCTGATGTGTCTGCCATAATGTCGCAGTCCCAATAAAAAAAATCACAGATCGCTGCCACTACTAGTAAAAAATAATAATAATAAAAATTCTGTCCCCTATTTTGTAGGCACTATAACTTTTGCGCAAATCGCTTATTGCGATTTTTTTTTACTGAGAAAAAATATAAAAATAAAAAAATGGGCTATTTATTATAGCAACAAGTAAAAAATATATTTTTTTTTTTTCAAAATTGTTGTTCTTTTTTGTTTATAGCGCAAAAAATAAAAAAAATTGCAGAAAGCTCTACTTGTGGGGAAAAAAAGGACGTCAATTTTGTTTGGGAGCCACGTTGCATGACTGCACAATTGTCAGTTAAAGCGACGCAGTGCCGGAAGCTGAAATTTCACCTGGGCAGGAGGGGGTTATTTGTGCCCAGTTAGCAAGTGGTTCATGTATACTGTTAGGCCTCGTACACACGATCAAATCTGTCTGCTGGAAACGGTCTGCTAGACCGTCCCAGCAGACAGATTCGATCGTGTGTACGGCCGAGCCGACGGATTTGGCCACCCGACAGATTTCAAAGCATGCTTTGAAATCTATCGGGTGGGAATCCGTCCGCCCGACATGTCTGCTGGTTAGTACACTTACCAGCAGACATGTCGTCCCGCACCGCCGCCGAATGGATTCGGCGCATGCGCGGAAGTGTTTTACTTCCTGGTGCGGTGACGTGGCGGCGTCAACGTCACCGCCACGTCACCGACACGTCAGCGCGCCGTCTGCTGGCGGGGATTTTGGTTTGCTCGTGTGTACACGCGAGCAAACCAAAATCCTATCAGACAGATTTGTTCAAATTGGTCGGTCCGACCGATTTGAACAAATAGATTGCCTCGTGTGTACGAGGCCTTAGAGAGGATAATTTGTTTGGTTGCAGGCTGGTTGTTAAGTTGACCTGGGAATTTTCTTTTTTTTACATGCGTTGCCCCTCCATGTGCTCCTTGCTGCAAAGGCCAGTTATAGGTGGGGACAGCGGCCATTTCTTTGTACTGTGAGAATACCTGTGCCTTTAACCACTTAAGACCTGGACTAATATGCAGGTAAAGGACCAGGCCCCTTTTTGTTATTCGGCACTGCGTCGTTTTAACTGACAATTGCGCCGTCGTACGAAGTGGCTCCCAAACAAAATTTATGTCCTTTTTTTCCCACAAATAGAGCTTTCTTTTGGTGGTATTTGATCACCTCTGCGGTTTTTATTTTTTCCGCTATAAACAAAAATAGAGTGAATTTTTTTGAAAAAAAAACAATATTTTTTACTTTTTGCTATAATAAATATCCCCCAAAAAGATATAAAAAAGTTTTTTTCCCTCAGTTTAGGCCAATACGTATTCTTCTACCTACTTCTGGTAAAAAAAATCGCAATAAGCGTTTAACGATTGGTTTGCACAAAATGTATAGCGTTTACAAAATAGGGGATAGTTTTATGACATTTTTTTTTATATTTTTTTTTTTACTACTAATGGCGGCGATCAACGATTTTTTTCGTGACTGCGACATTATGGCAGACACATATGACAATTTTGACACATTTTTGGGACCATTGTCATTTTCACAGCAAAAAGTGCTATAAAAAGGCATTGATTGGAATACCAACCAAAAATAACAGGTTTGATATCAATAGCCAATTAACAGATAAAATAAGACCAGCTTTCCCCACAGAGATATCTCATACCTCCAGTATACCCCTATATGTCTGTCTGGTAATACCTCTGTAAACTCAAGACCTCTATGCAGACAGTAGGAAACTGAACTAAGAACACAAATTTCTGACGAGGATTTGGAATGTACGGTATATATAACCCAATCCACAAAACTTCACTAAATGTTAACATCCAAGAAAACGGTTATAAACTCTATAACTGTTGGTACAGAATGCCATCTTTATTACATAGGTTTAACACTTCCGTGCTGTTTTGGCGTTGGCATTGTCTGCCGAATGAGGGTTCACTACTCCATGTTTGGTGGCACTGCCCTCTGCTCCAATCATATTGACAAAAAGTCCATCAGACCATTTTAGATGTAACCACTGTAGCACCCTCACTGTTGCTACAGAAGGTAATTTTAGTTTGGCTCAACTGTAGGCTGTAACGGTACTGGTGAACAGAGTGAACCACAACTGCAGTTAGCAAGGATTTCAATGTGCTTCTTTATGTGACAACTCAGTATTGGGCCCCAGGCGTCACTCCTCACAAACAGGAGTTTGGGGGATCTCTACATCTTCTCTCTGTCACATAAAGAAAGACGTTGAGCTACTAAGGATGGATGCATTACAACATGCGACCAGAGCTTAGCGTTTAAAATGATATAATATACACTTAGGCCTCGTACACACGATGAGATATGTCCGCTCAAACTTGTCCGATGGACAGTTTAGAGCGGACATGTCTCATCGGATTTCGGTCCGATGGCGTGTACACACCATCGGATCAAAATCCCCGCCGGCAGACAGCGTGGTGACGCGGCGGTGACGTTGACGCCGCCACGTCACCGCACCAGGAAGTAAACACTTCCGCGCGCATGCGTCGGATCCATTCACAGGATACGACGCATGTGCGGGAAGATATGTCCGCTGGTTTGCTGTACTAACCAGCGGACATATCCGACGGACAGGTTTGTAGCGGACAAATTTCAAAGCATGCTTTGAAATTTGTCCGATGGACAAACCTGTCCGCTAGCCCGTACACACGATCGGATTTGTCTGCTGAAACGGTCCATCGGACCGTTTTCAGCGGACAAATTTGATTGTGTGTACGCGGCCTAAAAGATACGAATGCACAACTGTATGCAATTGATTATCAGTATTACATAGCGTCGTGCATTAGGCCACTAAAAGAGAAGGTATGAAATACGTCAACCCTTAGCATAGAAAAGTTTAGGCAAACATGTTCCGCAACTTAGGGCATAGGCCCATAAACAGGTTATACTTATGTCAAGTACGTAGTAAATATGAGTTGTTGAGACAACTAATAATTACATATGAGAGGCAATTATAGCTCAGGTAATTTGAAAGTATATGTACCTTTAAGATATTCCTTAGCAAAGAGCCATAGGCACAACAGTCTATCCCAAGTAGTTTATTAATAGCCACAAGCCATAACAAATAACAGCAATTGTTCTAGGTGAAAAGTATGCAGCAGATCTTTCTGTAGAACTACAAGTGACACAATGGCTACTTATCCATTTGCAGGGCTTTAGTGTTTGGCAGCAAGGGACTCCGTAGTGTAGGGCATCAGCAAGGCTGGGATTCCGTAGTATAGAGCAGGCATCCAGGATGGCTTGGTCTGCAGCTTGGGGATGGCTGGTATCTGTAATCCTATAGTAGCCAGCCAGGCCGGCTACGGCCCACAATAATAGAACGCTGTTACTATGAATAATGAATGCCTTTATAGGCAAGGAGCAAGTGCAGTCCATCAGACAACAGGAAAGTTAGCCCAATTTTTTTTTATATATTGTGAAAGATGATGTTACGCCGAGTAAAATGATACCCAACATGTCACGCTTAAAAATTGTGCCTGCTCATGGAATGGCGTCAAATTTTACCCTTAAAAATCTCGATAGGCGACGTTTAAAAAATTCTATAGGTTGCATCTTTTGAGCTACAGAGGAGGTCTAGAATTATTTCTCTCGCTCTAACGATCGTGGTGATACCTCACTTGCGTGGTTTGAACACCGTTTTCATATGCGGGCGCTACTCACGTATGCGTTCGCTTCTGCACGCGAGCTCGTCAGGACGGGGCGCTTTAAAAAAACATTTTTTTTGTTTTCTTCTTTTTTTTTTTTTTTTTATTTAAAAAAAGGATCACTTTTATTCCTATTACAAGGAATGTAAACATCCCTTGTAATAGAAAAAAGCATGACAGGTCCTCTTAACCACTTTAGCCCCGGACCATATTGCTGTCCAATGACCAGAGCACTTTTTGTGATTCGGCACTGCGTCGCTTTAACTGACAATTGCGCGGTCGCGCGACGTGGCTCCCAAACAAAATTGGCGTCCTTTTTTTCCCACAAATAGAGCTTTCTTTTGGTGGTATTTGATCATCTCTGCGGTTTTTATTTTTTGCGCTATAAACAAAAATAGAGCGACAATTTTGAAAAAAAATGCAATATTTTTTACTTTTTGCTATAATAAATATCCCCCAAAAATATATAAAAAACATTTTTTTTCCTCAGTTTAGGCCGATACGTATTCTTCTACATATTTTTCGTTAAAAAAATCGCATAAGCATTTATTGATTGGTTTTCGCAAAAGTTATAGCGTTTGCAAAATAGGGGGTAGTTTTATGGCATTTTTATTAATATTTTTTTTTTACTAGTAATGGCGGCGATCAGCATTTTTTTTCAGTACTGCGACATTATGGCGGGCACTTCGGACACTTTTGACACATTTTTGGGGCCATTGGCATTTTTATAGCGATCAATGCTATAAAAATGCATTGTATTACTATAAAAATGCCATTGGCAGTGAAGGGGTTAACACTAGGGGGCAGAGAAAGGGGTTAAGTGTGTTCCTGGGTGTGTTCTACATTGTATGAACAGAAGATAAGCGTTTCCCCCGCTGACCGGAACGAGAGCTATGTGTTTACACACATAGCTCCCGGTCCCCGCTCTGTAACGAGCGTTCGCGTGTGCCCGGCGGCAATCGTACCCGCCGGGCACGCGCGCGGGACTCGGGGGCGAGCGGGGACTAGCGGGCGCTTTAGAGCGGACGTATAGCTACGGGCTCTCGCCCATCAGTGCCACCGTCCCGCAGTAATATGACGGCGGGCGGTCGGCAAGTGGTTAAATATGAGATCTGGGGTCAAAAAGACCTCAGATCTCATATTTAGACTTACATGCAAATAAAAAAAAATGTTGTCATTTGAAAAAAATGACATGGGGCGCTACCCCCGCAGTTAGATTTGGGATCGGCGTGTCACCTTTGTAGCATGTCTAGGGTTATGATGAAAGTAGATGGTGTGAGCAAGAATGTCCAGACAGCAGGATGTCATTTTCTGTGCTTTTATTCTTGTGCCCAACACGGCAACAGGTAACTTCAGGTGATGAGAGGAAAGATGGTAAAAGAAGAAGTTGCAGGTGCAGGCCTCAACTATGTACAGAAGCATTCCTGCTTCAACGATACCTTTGCTTCGTCGCCACTTCAGCTGGAGTGGGTATAGCGTACCCGGACAGGCTCTCTCACAGAACTGGCAGCCGGAGTATCAGTCGCAACTCTGAGAAGGAAGACAAGCCTCTGCCACAGACTTGGCTCAATGTAATAGGAGTGGTACCTCTGCCACAGGCCCTTTCTCTGGAATGTAACTTGGTGGAGCGATTCCTTCTCAGTAAAGTAGTTTGCCTGAATTGTCTTCAGGTAGGTCTTGATTTTAGGTGATCGACTGACAGGTTGCCACAAAACAAACTCCCAGTGTCCGGTCACCTTGATCCCTAATGGCTCGTCTAGGCCTTGTTGGATCGCCTGCCTCCGGGGCTCTCCTGAGACTGACTTTCCCAGAACAACACAACTCGATTGGGATCTTCTCATAGAGGTGAGGACCCAGTAAGTCACTGGGACCTCTCTGCACTTATAGTTGCTCCGGGCCATGAGGGCCCAGAGTCAGGGACTCCCTGTAGCACCTGGCTGCACCCCCCCTCTCCTGTCCACCTGGCTACACCCCCCTCTCCTGTCCACCTGGCTGCACCCCCGTCTCCTGTCCACCTGGCTGCTCCCCCCTCTCCTGTCCACCTGGCTGCTCCCCCCTCTCCTGACCACCTGGCTGCATCCCCCTCTCCTGACCACCTGGCTGCACCCCCCTCTTCTGTCCACCTGGCTGCTCCCCCCTCTCCTGTCCACCTGGCTGCACCCCCCTCTCCTGTCCACCTGGCTGCACCCCCCTCTCATGTCCACCTGGCTGCACCCCCCTTCTCCTGTCCACCTGGCTGCACCCCCTCTCCTGTCCACCTGGCTGCTCCCCCCTCTCCTGTCCATCTGGCTGCACTCCCTCTCCTGTCCACCTGGCTGCTCCCCCCTCTCCTGTCCACCTGGCTATATCCTCCCTCCACCTGGCTGCACCCCCTCTCTTGTCCACCTAGCTATATCCTCCTTTCACCTGGTGGCACCCCCCTCCTGTCCACCTGGCACCATCCCTCCACCCTGGGTGCACCCCCCTCCTGTCCACCTGGCTGTACCTATATCTCCTGTCCACCTGGCTGCACCTTCCCTCTCCTGTCCACTTGGCTGCACCCCCCACCTGTTCACCTGGCTCTATCCCTTTACCTGGCTGAACCCCCTCTCCACCTGGACCTGTTCTGGTGCTAAAATTATTGAATTAATTTAGATTTTTTTTTGGGGGGGGGGGGGGGCAAGTAGCTGGTCTCGACCTAGGGCACAAAATAGTCTAGCACCGGCCCTGTAAAGAAGCAGTCCTGCTTCAACGACACCTTTGCTTCGTCGCCACTCCAGCCAGAGTGGGTATAGCGTACCCGGACAGGCTCTCTCACAGAACTGGCAGCTGGAGTATCACTCGGAACTCTGAGAAGGAAAACAAGCCTCTGCCACAGACTTGGCTAAATGTATTAGGAGTGGTACCTCTGCTACAGGCCCTTCCCCTGGAATGTAACTTGGTGGAGCGATTCCTTCTCAGTAAAGTAGTTTGCCTGAATTGTCTTCAGGTAGGTCTTGATTTTAGGTGATCGACTGACAGGTTGCCACAAAACAAACTCCCAGTGTCTGGTCACCTTGATCCCTGATGGTTGTCTAGGCCTTGTTGGATCGCCTGCCTCAGACTGACTCCCCACCGAACAGCAAAATCGATTGGGATCTTCTCATAGAGGTGAGGACCCAGTAAGTCACTGGGGCCTCTCTGCAGCTTTAGTTGCTACGGGTCATGAAGGCCCAGAGTCAGGGACTCCGCGTAGCACGTGCGCCCCGGCCTGGTAGGCCATAACGCCGGGGCCCATGATGTGCGCACACCCTAAAGGTGGGTGCCGCACCCGGATCCAACCTCGAAATTCCTGACGCCAAGATGGCGTCCTAAACCAGTAACCTCTCCCAGCATGCCCCACGAGGGAAAAAAAATTCTTAGATTGGCAGCTGGCAAGAAGGCGCTCCCACTGGTCTCTGCTGCCGCCACCTGTCATTCCAAGATGGGAAGGTATCTTTGGAACACAGAATGAAACAACAGCACAGCACTAAACTAACATAATTAACATAGATGAGAGCTGAGTAAGTCTCTCATCCCCCTCTAGATTTAAACAGTGTCCATACTTGGAAGTACAGGGGCGCTACAGACATGAAGATGTTGCTTTAAGAAGCATGGGCGGGGCACATCGGGGCGTAAGCAGAAACAAGGGGGGCCAAATCATTCCCCAGTAGTACATCCGCTGGCAAATCCTTCATCACCGCCACATTCACGTGTCCCGAACAAACCCCCCAATCCAGGTGAACACGGGCAACGGGTAGCCGGAAGACGGTGCCTCCCGCTACTCTTAGGCCACGTACACGCGATCAGACCGGTCCGATGAAACTGGTCCGATGGACCGTTTTCATCGGACCAGGCTGAAGTGGTCTGATGGTCTGATGTGTGTACACACCATCGGACCAAAAATCTGATCAGACCAGAACGCGGTGAATTAGAACACAATGACGTGCTGAAAAAACGAAGTTCAATGCTTCCAAGCATGCGTGGACTTGATTCTGAGCATGCGCGGGTTTTTGGTCCGATGCTTTTGCATACTAATCATCGAATCTGTCTGACGGACAGGTGTCCGTCGGACAGATCTTAAAGCAAGTTTTAAAACTTTGGTCTGACGGACAACGGTCCGATAGGCCATACACACCATCAAATTGGTCCAATGAAACTGGTCTGCAGACCAGTTTCATCGGACCGGGCTGATCGTGTGTACGCGGCCTTACGGCTACAGTGTCTCCGGTGTGCTGGCTCTCTGAATGAATGAATGAATGAAAACTTATATAGCGCGGCACATGCGAACTGAATCGCCTCTGGGCGCTTGTTGTTCCTGTCTCCTTTGATATCAAAAGAGAAAAGTCTTGACCTTTTTCCTAAATGCTAGGTGGTTCTCCTCCAACCGAACGCTGGTTGGTAAAGCGTTCCATAGTCTGGGACCTTGGATCGCGAATCTTCTTTCTCCTTTGGACTTGAAGTTGGCTTTTGGAACCTGGAGTAGGTTCTGATTAGTGGATCGCAAAACGCGATTGGGGTTATGAGCTTTTATTATTTCGCATAAATAAAGGGGGGCATTCCCATGGACACATCTATGCGTAAGACAGAGAGCTTTAAAAGCAATTCTGTCTTTAACTGGCAGTCAATGAAGGGCTCTCAGTGAAGGTGAGATGGTTTCCCAGGGTTTTTTCCCAGTCACAAGTCTGGCGGCCGTATTCTGAACGACTTGCAGACGGGCGATTTGGTACTTGGGGAGTCCGAGGTAAAGGGCATTTGCATAATCCAGCCTGGAGTTTACAATTGCTCCCACCACGACCGCTAAATCTTCTTTAGGGATGAACGGAGTGAGTCTGCGTAGTAGGCGCAGCAGATGGTGAGATCCGCTGACTACTGACCCTATTTGTGCGTCCATTGTCATAAAGGAGTAAAAAATGACCCCTAGGCTTTTGACTTTGGCGCTAGGGGTGATGAGTTTGCCCAAAATAGGCGGGGGGGTCCACGCTGTTGAAAGTTGATTCCTGCGCTTGGCGTGAAACAGGAGAAGTTCTGTTTTCGCTCCATTGAGTTTAAGATAACTCTTTGTCATCCAGTCCTCTATCAAAGAGAGACATGTCTCTAGATTGAGGTGGTGATCCTTTCTGTTGCAGATGCGGAAATACAGTTGAGTGTCATCTGCATATGAGTGGTAGAGCAGTTTTTGGCTGCTGATAATCTCAAAAAGAGGACGAAGATATATGTTAAACAGCACTGGTGACAGAGGCGATCCTTGAGGGACTCCGCATGTTACTGTGCGTTTCTCAGACGTAAAAGGTCCTAACTTCACTGTTTGCGATCGGTTTTCCAGAAAAGAGGAGAACCAAGATAAATCGCCTTCTGCGACTCTGGCTACTTCAGCAAGCCGAGTCAGTAACAGTTTGTGGTCTACAGTGTCGAAAGCGGCACTTAGGTCCAACAGAACTAGAAAACAAGATTCTCCTTCATCTGCGGACTTGAGAACATCGTCCCATACTTTCAGCAATGCTGTTTCCGTCCCGTGTCCGGGACGGAAGCCTGATTGCAATGGGTCAAGTAGCTTGTGGGTATCTAGATGCTGTTGCAGCTGTTGTACCACTACTTTTTCCATTATCTTTGAGAGTACATTGAGGCTTGTTATGGGACGGCGGTGGAGTGGGTCCTTGGGGTCCAGGGAGGGTTTCTTCATGATGGGTTGGATTATACCCTCTTTCAACTGTGAGGGCACTATGCCCTCCAAGAAAGACTGGTTAATAAGCTGCGTGATGGGCGGAGCCAGGATGTAGGCGCATTCCTTCAGCAGTTTTGTGGGGATGATGTCATTTGGCGCTGTGCCATTACGCAAAGCGCCAATGACATTCTTAGTGGTCTCAATGGAGATGGGTTCCAGGGTAAACTTACCTGATATAGGAGAATTACTATGGGTGCTGTGTGAGAGGCTGCAGGGGGGGCTGAGGGGGGAATTGTTTTGCTGAATGCTTTCACGGATTGCCTCGATTTTATTAATGAAGTAATCCGATAGTTCATTGCAAAATTCTTGTGTGTCCGAACTGGGGGCTTCAATGCATCCTGGTTTCATGGTCTGGGTGACCATCTTGAAGAGTTCGCGGGGGCGGTTTAAGGCGCTGTTGATAGCCTCCGAAAAATAATTTTTCTTGGCTTGGAAAATTTCTTTGTGGTATTTTCTTGTTGTCGCCTTGTAGATGGATAGATTTAGCTCTGAAGAACATCTTTTCCAGGCAGATTCTGCCCTTCTGCGTTCTTGCTTCAGTAACGACAGCTGGTTGTTAAACCAGCTGCGGTTGTTTTTCCGGATGCGGGTTCTTCGTTTCGGCGCTACCAAGCCGGCTGACTGTAGCATGGCCGAGTTTATGGCTTCCAATGTTTCAACGGCCGTTTGATGCGGCTGAGTTGTTTCTATTTTTTTCCTTAAAGTAGTTTTGAAGAGTTCCGAGTGGAGCTTCTTCTGACATCTAGTCCAGTGAGTTGTCACTGGATTTGATGTTTTTGTTGCAGGGGGGGTTGTGGAAATAATGAATTTAATTGCATGGTGGTCTGTCCATGGCAACTTTTCATTTTCCAGAATTTTTATTTGCAGAGCTTGTCTGAAAATAAGATCAAGTGTGTGACCTGAAGCATGTGTGGGCCCACATACTAGTTGCTGTAATCCTAATCCTTCCAGGTGGTTAATACATGCATCGGCAATGGGGTCTTGTGAGGAGTTGGCCCAAAGATTGAAATCCCCGAGCAGCAAAAGATGTTTGCTGTTGAGGGTGTAAGTGGAGAAGAAATCCGTCCATGATGATAGCAGCTGCGATTTTGGGCCGGGCCGTCTATAGCAGAGCAGAATGTGGACGGTCTCTTTTGAAGTTGTTTGCAGTTGTAGAGTAAGGGTTTCCATTAATGGAAGAGGGTTTTGGCGGACTGGTTTGGTGATCGTAAGGTGAGTCTTGTGGATCATCGCCAGGCCGCCTCCTCTTTGCCCTATTCTGTTTTCCGTTATGATACGGTTATTTTCTGGCACCAGTTCTCCTAGAATGGTGTTACAGTCGGCTGTGAGCCAGCTCTCTGTAATAAAGAGACAGTCTAGATCATTTTGTTGAATGAAGTCGCGGATTTCTAGTCAGTGTTTTACTGCCGATCTTGTGTTAATCAGAGCACATGATATGTGCTTGAGCTGGGGTAAATGGCAGAAATGTCTGACAGTCGATCTATGATCGATTCTCAATAGTCGCTCCGTTCTTAGGGCATTTTTGGTGATGGCTGGCAGTATTGCGGCGCATTGCCTCAAACTCCAAATGGTTTCGGCAGAATATTGCCGACATGCCATGATCGCCAATACACCGGGGGGGGGGGGAGATTTCAGGGGCAGTGGGGAGAGGAATTGGCTAATTCCTCTCTTCTGGCTTGGTCCAGAGGAAGGCAAAAAACCCTGGCGGCGCTCGGCCAATAATTCTTCCTGACCCCTGTAAGAGGCGATCGGGTAACCCCTGGATCAAGCTTTAGTACGTTGGAGAGACGGGGGGGGGGCTGGGGATGAGAGGGTGACCATGTTGCTGGTCTGGTGGGATGGCTGCCTGCTCAGGCAGTGGGATGAGGGCTAACAGATAGGGTGGTTCTGTAAGACCTGGGGGCTGAGAGGGTGAAAATGGGGCCGAGTGACTGTCCTTCTGGGGTAAGGGGGGTTTCCTGGAAGCTGGGTGAGGACAGCAGAGGCGTGGGGAGCGGCGCGCCGTCAGGCCGCAAGTGAAGCCGCGGTCTTTCCTAGACCGCGGCCCCGCGATTCAGGGCGGCCTGGCGTGGTTCTCTCAAAAAAGCCCCAGAACGGCGGAAAATTTCCGCGGGGAGGTGGCGGGAGGGGGCCCCTAAAGAATATGGAGGTGTGGGAGTGCAGGGAAATGAAGAGAGGAGCAGTGGAGATCCGTATTGCTGAGGCTTTATCCTGAAAAGGACGGCCGTCAGCAGCTTTGGTGGAGGGCTCTTACCTGTGGAGAGCCAGGGAGCTGAGCTGAGCTGGAGGAGAGGAGAGATCAGATTGGGGCACAGGACTTTCCAGGGCTGGAACTGGAGTGTGGACTGGGCTAGCAGGGCTGGGAGAGACTCTGCCTGTCTGCCTCCTACGCCTGCCTGGAGCTAAAGCACACACGCTCCTACTCCTAGGAGACGTGCGCCATTGTGGAGCTCCTGTAGCTAATCCGCCTGCCTCACTGACTCACTGGGATGAGATTCTTCTATAGCAGGGTCATGTTGGCACCAGTATCTCGTAGGCCATTGGCTACCTTTCCATTGACCCAGACAGTCTGCCTGTGTTGCTGCCTGTTGTCCTGGTTAGCTGCTTGTATTGGATCTGCCTCGTACAGGACACCCCAATGTTCTTCCTCCTCAACACAGTGGGCCGCAGGCATGGATGTGTGGGGGTTCCCCCTTTCTGGCTGTCTCCATGACTGTGACTGCCTGGGTGGATTCAACGGACAGTCTAGCTTTTTGTGCCCTAACTGTTTACACCCAAAACACTTGATAGTTTGGGAGTAGCCCTGGGAGTTGAACCTGGGCTGCTGAGAATACGTGGCCGCTGGAGGTGGTGCTGTAGGATGGTCCGACTGGGGTTTGTAGGCAATAGCCAGCGAGGGTGCCGCTGATCGATAATCCACCCGAGCTGTTGCCTTGACCACAGAGTTATCCAGTTTGCTGGCGTCTGTGTATTCGTCCGCCATGCAAGCTGCTTCAGACAAGGAGAAAGGTTTTCAGTCCCAGACCCACTCTCTGACTTCCAGGGACAGTTTGTCAAAGAAGTGCTCCAGCATGAACACCTGCAGCACCTCTTCCCCGGATTTTTCTTGGCATCCATCAACCCAGTGGGATGCAGTGCGATGTAGGCAGCATGCCCACTCGGTATATGAGTCTCCAGTCTGCTTGCTCGTCTCTCGGAACTGCCTCCGGTGTGATGGCATACCTGGCCGAAAGTGCTTCTTTTACCAGTTCATAGTTCATAATATCCTCGTCTGGGATGGCCCTGAACGCTTCACTGGCCAATTTCCCAGACAAAATGGTAACCCATTCCTCTGTGGGCACCCGGTGTAGAGCACATTGCCATTCAAAATCAGCAAGGTACCCATCAATCTCCCCCTCAGTTTCAATGAAATGTATCTTTCTCCTTTCAGTTGATGCTGCTGTGACTTCTGCTGCTGCAGAACCTTTTTGACAAAGCCAATTTGCGTCCACAGCAGCTATAACTCGGTCTATGATCTCTGGTGAAGGGGGTTAGGACCATAGTGTACCAGTCTTAGTTTAACAGCCTGATTAAAACTTGCCTCCTTGGGTGTCCTGTCTGTTACGCTGGGCCTTTCCGTTAAGTTGGGTCTTTCAGCTCCATCTATTTGGACTAGTTCTTTGATCACATCCCTCTTCTTACGGTTTCTTTACGGTTTCTCACGGTTCTCCAGTAAGTCCTTGAGGGTAGAGAGCTTTAGCCATTCCTACTGTGCCTTCATTGTCCTGTGTCCTCTTGTAGCTGTTCTTCTGGCAATGGGAATCATACCACTGCTTGCCAACAATTGTAACGGAACCCCCAAATAGGACAGGGGTTAATGCCATTTAAGATATTCCATTCCAAACCCAAGACAGCTTATCAACACTCCACAATCCGGCGAACACGACCCATATGGATTCCCCCAGGAACGAGACACACAGCTCTGTTCTCTGGTTCAAAACGAATAGACTCTTTAATGCGAACATTAGGCTCTTTATATACAGTCAGTAACAAAAAATGAACAATGACTTCACTCCACCCACAAAATGACACAAGGAGCTCAATACACATCTTTTTGGTAGACCTTCTGGCACCAGCTCTTGATCTAATTTACATGAGCTAATTAACTATAGCTGATAAGTCAGACATCTGACCTTTAGACTGTGTTAACTCACAATACACATTTATCATCAATAGAACCTCACACAATACAGTGTCCATCAGCACAACACAATGAAAGGTTTTTAGGAGCCATACTAAGATTCATTTACATCAGAGTAGCAGACGACATTAACACCTTGACAGTCTGTGTTCCCACATTGAATGAGTCACTCTTTCAATTAACCTGTAGAGTTCAGAATCAACAACCTGTAAATAGTTCTTACAGACATTCTTGAATATATTGTGGATTACAGATCCATTTTAAAGCAATCCAACATATGTCCATTATTTCCTGGCTAGTACTTTGTAAGAGCTTCTGGGTCCCACTGGCTCTCCCGTTACACATTCAATTTAATTATTTGATTGGGCATATGTCTACTTTAACCATTTGCTGACTGCGCTATAGCCGAAAGACGACAACAGCACGTTCGTCCAGTTCTGGGAGGGAGTCCATATGTGTCCTTCCAAAACGCTGCCCACCGCACCTCCAGTGGCACACATCGGGCACGCCTCCTGTGGTGCGCATTAGGCATGCTCTTTGCCAATGTGTCCTTCAAACACAGCCGATCAGAGATGGGCATAAAGACACAATCACCGTATCCCTTTACCATGTGATCAGCTGTGTCCAATTGCAGCTGATAACATGTTAACACACTTGCCGCTTATCAGCAGTCCTTTCCTTTCACGCCGTGTCTGTGGGAGGAAGGGAGAGCCATTATGCCTGTCAGCACATCGTTTACACTGATAATCAGGGCACTGATCATCAATGCCCTAATTATTAGCGCAGCCCCATCAGTGGAGCTTATCAGTGCCACCTATCAGTGTCTCCTCATCAGTGTCAGTGCCCATTAGACACGTGCACACTGAAATATTTTGTTTCGGAATTTCGGTTTTCGTCTGAAAAATAAAATTATTTTGTTACTTCAGAAATTCATTTGTATTTTAGATTTCCAAAAATCTGAATTAATTAAGGTCAAATCTGTCATTAAAGGCTTTTGGTGTCTGTCGAATGTTCTAAGATTCGACGAAGTAGCTAAATTGTACGATGCCGCAATTGTACATTTCCGGTTGAATGCTCCGCCCACAAGCTATAGTAGAATTCTAATGTTGTATGACTAGTAATAATTATATTTATTAATGATTATTACTAGTTAACCAACATTAGAATTCTTCTATAGCCTATGGATGGAGCATTTGACCATAAATGTCCGCTCGTGGTGATAGTATGTTTTTAGCTGTTTCGTCGAATGTTCTTGTCTCTATAATGTCGATACATTTGTCTCTAGGTCGAATAATCTTGGACTAATAGAGTTAGGTTAGGCACATTCAACCGCAGGTTTGATAGACACAGATCACTATTGTCACCATCATGTCGAATCTTCTATCTATAGAAAATAGGGTTGTCCCGATACCGGTACTAGTATTGGTACCGATACTGAGCATTTGCGCGACTACTTGTACTCGCGCAAATGCTCCCGATGCTTCACTAATACTTTTTGTTTTTCGGGGAGCGGGTGGAGAGGGGGCGGAGAGTGGGCGGAGAGAGCTGCTGCCACTGTCTAGTCCCCAAAGAGAATACCAAGCCCCCCCCCCCCCACCGCCGCTGTCTAGTTGATCAGCGCAGGAACATTACAGCTTTCATTTGAATAGCTGTGTGTTCCCCACCTCGCCTCATCATATATAGCCCCTCAATCTTGTCCGGGCCCTTTGATAGACAGATAACCCATCCCAGGATTGGACAAGGGGGAGGGGCTATATATGACGAGGTGCGGCAGGGAACACGCAGCTATTCAAATGAAAGCTGTAATGTTCCCCGAGCTGATCAACTAGGCGGTGGGGGGGTTTGACTTTCTCTTTGGGGACACATGGCTGCATTTGGGGACACATGGACACATTTAAAAAAAAGTATCGTAATCGGTATCGGCGAGTACATGAAAAAAAGTATCGGTACTTGTACTCGGTCCTACAAAAGTGGTATCGGGACAACCCTAAGGCCTCGTACACACGAGGCAATCGATTTGTTCAAAACGGTCTGTCCGACCGATTTGAACAAATCTGTCTGCCGGCATTTTGGTTTGCTCGTGTGTACACACGAGCAAACCAAAATCCCCGCCAGCAGACAGCGCGCTGACGTGTCGGTGACGTGGCGGTGACGTTGACGCCGCCACGTCACCGCACTAGGAAGTAAAACACTTCCGCGCATGCGTCGAAACCATTCGGCGCATGTGCGAGAAGACATGTCTGCTGGTTAGCGTACTAACCAGCAGACATGTCGGGCGGACGGGTTCCCACCCGATAGATTTCAAAGCATGCTTTCCAATCTGTCGGGTGGCCAAATCCGTCGGCTCTCCTGTACACACGATCGAATCTGTCTGCTGAAACGGTCTAGCAGACCGTTTCCAGCAGACAGATTCGATCGTGTGTACGAGGCCTAATAGAAAATGTCAGATCTTTCAGATTTCGGACCCTGCGCGTTCATTATCGTTTGTTAAAACTAACGCGAAAATCCCCGAAATTCGGACGAAAATGCATTCGGACAAAAACGAATAGTGCCCATCAGTGCACATCAGTTAAGAAAAATTACTTATTCGCAAAACTATTACAGAAACTAAGAAAAACATATTTTTTTTATGCAGCTCTATCTGTCTAAAAAAAATTATAAAAATTTAATATGGGTACAATGTGCAATTTTCATTCAAATTGTGACAGTGCTGAAAGCTGAATATTGACCTGGGCAGGAAGGGGGTTAAAGTGCCCACCACTGAAGTGGTCTGCTAGCTCTAAATATATAGGTGTTTGCAATGGGTGAAGTTACACACACACATTTTTTTTAGCTGCACCCTTTTTTGAAATCCTTGCCATACAGCACTTGGAAAAACAGAGGAGAAAAAAAAATCACCGAGCCGCACGCAGGAAGCATAATCTCATTTTCTCACTTTCATTTTGTAATTGGCAGATACAGATCTAGTTTGACAGATGGCACCAGGCTGGAATCCCCTTTGCTAAATGAGGAGTAAAGTCTAATTTATCTTTTCTTCTGCAGTCAAGTCAGGACTCCGAGTCTCCGAAGCCTCATCACCGGTGATCATAGTTAAAACCTAATATAAAACGCGTACCTAAGAAAAATTATGTTAGACAATATGAGAAAAATCCAATATTTTTCATTTCAGCCTAGAATCATAAACATTTATTACCTTGAAACCTTTAGTGCACTGACCGAAATAAAAAAAAAATTCCCTTGAAATTTAGGCTTTAGCTGGATGGATTAAATATGACACTGTAGACGTGTGGAGGCGGTACAGATCTTTAACCACTTAAGGACCGGCTCACGTGGATATATATCGACAGAATGTCACCGACAGGCAAATCGACGTATATTTACGTCAGTTTGAATTTGCCGCCGTGCGTGCGTGAATGACCTGCCGCGAGGCTCCGTGACCGTGCCTGCGGGACCCTTGGACTTGATGTCCGCCAGGGTCACAGAGCTGAAGAACGGGGAGATGCCAGTGTAAACACAACATCTCCTCATTCTGCCTAGTGACATGTCACTGATCATCTGCTCTCTCTCATCAGGAGCAGTGATCAGTGGATTGTCACTCATAGCCATGCCCCCCTAATGCCGCGTACACACGGTCGTTTTTTGCGATGAAAAAAATCGTCGTTTTTTAAAACGTCATTTAAATTGATCGTGTGTGGGCAAAACGTTGTTTTTTGTCTTCAAAAAAACGACCAAAAAAAAAATTCCAACATGCTTGAATTTTTTGTGTCGTTTTTCAAAACGTCGTTTTTTGTTTCACAAAAAGTCACCGTGTGTAGCAAAAACGTTGTTTAAAACAACGTTTTTCAACCCGCGCATGCCCAGAAGCTAGTTATGAAGCGAGCTTCAATGGAAAAGAGTGGTGAACGTAACCTCGCTTTTTGTGAAAAAAACGATGGTGTGTAGGCAACATCGTCTTTGAAAAGTGACGTTTCAAAAACGTTGTTTTTTACTTCACAGAAAACGTCGTTTTTTTTCATCACAAAAAATGATCGTGTGTACGCGGCATTGCAGTTAGAATCACTCCCTAGGACACACTTAACCCCTTCATAGCCCCCTAGTGGTTAACCACTTCACTGCCAGTCATATTTACACAGTAACCAGTGCATTTTTATAGCACTGGTCGCTGTATAAATGTGAACGGTCCCAAAATAGCACCAAAAGTGTCCGATGTGTTCACCATAATGTCGCAGTCACAATAAAAATCGGCATTTCGCCGCCATTACTAATATTTTTTTTATAAAAATGCCATAAAACTATCCCCTATTTTGTAGACGTTATAACTTTTGCACAAACCAATCAATAAACACTTATTGCGTTTTGTTTTTTTACAAAAAATATGTAGAAGAATACATATCGATAGATTTTTTGGGGCTATTTATTATAGTAAAAAGTTTAAAATATAGTTTTTTTTTTTCAAAATTGTTGCTTAACCACTTGACCACTGGGCACTTAAACCCCCTTCCTAACCAGACCAATTTTCAGCTTTCGGTGCTCTCACAATATGAATGACAATTACTCAGTCATACAACATTCTACCCATTTGAAATTTGTGTCCTTTTTTTCACACAAATAGAGCTTTCTTTTGGTGGTATTTGATCACCTCTGGGTTTTTTATTTTTTGCGCTATAAAAGAAAAACGACTGAAAATTCTGTAAAAACAAAACAAAAAAAAAACTTGTTTCTGTCATATTAGCAGGTTATTTCTCACACACAGTATATGCATACCACAAATGACACCCCAAAACACATTCTGCTATTCCTCCCGAGTATGGCGATACCCCATGTGTGGGACTTTTACACAGCGTGGCCACATACAGAGGCCCAACATGCAGGGAGCGCCACCAGGCGTTCTGGAACACCCAGACCAATTCTGACATTTCTCTCCTACATGGAAAAATCATCATTTATTTGCTAGAAAATTACATAGAACCCCAAAACATTATATATGCTTTTTTAGCAAAGACCCTAGAGAATACAATAGCGGCCGTTACAACTTTTTATCTCGTACGGTATTTTCACAGAAATTTATTGAACGCGTGTTTTTAAAAAAACAGTTTTGTGCTTAAAACAAAACAAAACAGTAAAGTTAGCCCAATTTTTTTTCATAATGTGAAAGATGAAGTTACGCCGAGTAAATAGATACCCAACATGTCACACTTCAAAATTGCGCACACTCGTGGAATGGCGCCAAACTTCGCTACTTAAAAATCCCCATAAGCGGTATTGCAGAGTATCGCGCATGGTATTGCAGAGTATTGGGGTATTGCAAAGTATCATGCAGGGTATTGGGGTATTGTCGAGTATTGGGGTATTGTCGAGTATTGGGGTATTGTCGAGTATTGGGGTATTGTCGAGTACTGGGGTATTGCAGAGTACTGGGGTATTGCCGAGTATTGGTGTATTGCCGAGTACTGGGGTATTGCCGAGTACTGGGGTATTGCCGAGTATTGGGGTATTGCCGAGTATTGGGGTATTGCCGAGTACTGGGGTATTGCCGAGTATTGGGGTATTGCCGAGTATTGGGGTATTGTTGAGTACTGGGGTATTGTTGAGTACTGGGGTATTATTGAGTACTGGGGTATTGCTGAGTATTGGGGTATTGTTGGGTATTGTTGGGTACTGGGGGATTGTTGGGTACTGGGGGGATTGCTGGGTACTGGGGGGATTGCTGGGTACTGGGGTATTGCAGAGCTGGGATGGATTGAGGGATGGCTGGATCTGTGACTGCATTTGTCACAGATCCAGCCACAGCTCAGCTGCTGACACCCCGCTCCCCCCCCCTCTCCTCGCACACTGTACAGAGAGGAGAGGGAGGAGAGGGAGGAACCGGCGTCATCAAATGACGCCGGTTTGTTTACAAGTGATCGCGCCGTCATTAGACGGCGCGATCACGTGGTAAACGGCCGCGATCATCGGCAATTTACCGTGATCCGTGATGCGTCGGGTCTTCTAGACCCGGCGAGCACGGACACTTTCGCGAGCGCGTCCCAAGATAACCCCGCCGCGCCGTAGCAGTAAAATGCTTATGGCGCGGTGGGAAAGAGGTTAAAGTGTCACTAAAAGGAAATTTTTTTTTTCATTTAAAATAACAAGCATGTGATACTTACCTCCACTGTGCAGTTCGTTTTGCATAGAGTGGCCCCGATCCACGTCTTCTGGGTCCCTCGGCGGCTGTCTCTGGTTTACCCGCAATTACTCACCACAGTCATGTTTGACTTTTGTCAAATTTGAAGTCTGTGGGGTCAAATTTCGTTGATGAATTCTGGCAAACAACTGCCGAAAAAGGCATAGAAATCTAGGCACTGCTATAAGGAACAAGTCAATGCAAACATTTATTATTTTTATAATTTTTTTAAATACCGTGTGGCGCGTAGAGGGTTTCAAGAGAAACATTGAGAATGCACAAATAGTCTAAATCGGGGCTCACAATTTCAAGTCCTGAGTTAGTAGCCAGGCCTTAAGAGTTACTTGCCACCAGTTGCCCCAACTACCCCCAACCTTGCACTGCCCCTAATTCCGTCCCCAACCCCCCCCCCCCCTTTGTAAATTATCTAATGAAATTACACAATTGTTGAATGTTTTATACAGAATTAAGTAACAAAAATAAATATTAACAACAACAACAAAAACAACAACTATAACAATGTTAACATAAAGCATATTTCATTGATTTAACTTTGATATATAAAATAAAGATAAAATATGATTGGCTACTATAGACACCGTACACATCAGTACTGTCTTGTTAAGTTAATATTTTAATGTTGTTATATTAAATATAGCAGGGGTCTGCAAACTTTTCATACAAAGGGCCATACAAAGGGACACTTTTTTGTCCTTCAGACTTTAGGAGGGCCGGATTGTGGCCAGCAGGGCAGAAAATGTCACGGGCCCAGCATCAATGAGAATAAATATAGCATTAATAAAATGAAAACCAATGTCACTGATTTAGGATGCAGAGAGACTTACAATGGAGCACAGCACTGTAAATAGGAAGCTGCCAAAGTTAACTTTTCCTATTAACAAGCTGGTGATTGGTTGCTAGGCGGTCTGAGCAACCAATCACCAGCTTGGTAATATAAAAAGGAAATTTTGGCAGCTCCAGCTCCTGCCCAACTCACTTCTCATTTATGTCTAGGCAACCGGGTAAAGCAGTTTTACTTACCACGCTCCTCCACACTGCTTGACCATAGCCCATAGCCCTGCATTGCAAGGTGGCCATAGATCGGTCGAAATATCAGCTGGTTCAGCATGGAAAGACCAAAACTGTATCAATGTGTGAACACCGGGTGACACCCTCCAGAGGGTAACACCCGGCTCAGACTGGCGCCACATTGGGAGGGGCGCCGCGGCTTCCTCCTTCCCCTCCTCTGCTCAATGCGATGTGCAGGGAGAGTGGGGGAGGAGGGAGTAAGGCAGAAGCAGACTGGGTGCCCTGGGTCCGACCGTCCCCACACATACGGCGATACCCAGCTCAGACTGGTGCCGCGGCTTCCTCCATCCCTTCCGGGATCTCCTCTGCGTGCTCAATGCAATGTGCGGGGAGAGTGGGGGAGGAGCCAGCACAGCTGCATGCTGTGATGCTGTCCTCGTCTCCTCTCCAGACTCCCGGAACATGTGTAAGTACAGTACAGGCGGGAGGGAAGTGAACTAGTAAAGGGTGACACTCAGCTTGCGAGGGGGTTTCATGGTGTCCACCGCCGGCCTGAGCCCAAGGTTAGGTGGGGGGGTTGCCATGGTACTGGCAGGCTGTCTGAGAGATAGTGTGGGAGGACTCTCAAACAGTGTCTGGCATCCTGTGCTGTGCTAGTCTGATAACGAAAGGGGGGGTGCAAGGTGGTAAATATATAATATAGCTGTGTCCAGCCACCCCCTTCCCCCACTAGACCAGCCTGCTGTATACCACCCCAGCTTGCTGTGTGCCACCCCAGCCTGCCCTGTGCCACCCCAACCTGCTGTGTACCACCCCAGCCTGCCCTGTGCTACCCCAGCCTGCTGTATACCACCCCAGCCTGCCCTGTGCAATACCAGCCTGCCCTGTGCTACCCCAGCCTGCTGTATACCACCCCAGCCTGCCCTGTGCAATACCAGCCTGCCCCATACCACCCCAGCCTGCCCTGTGCCACCCCAGCCTGCTGTATACCACCCCAGCCTGTCCTGTGCCACCCAGCCTGCCCCATAACACCCCAGCCTGCCCCATAACACCCCAGCCTGCCCAGTGCCATACCAGCCTGCAACAAACTACCCCAGCCTGCCCCATACCACCCCAGTCTGCCCTGTGCCACCCCAGTCTGCCCTGTGCCACCCCAGCCTGCTGTATATCACCTCAGCCTGCCCTGTGTCACCCCAACCTGCCCTATACCACCCAGCCTGCCCTGTGCCACCCCATCTTGCCCTATTCCATCCCAACCTGTCTTATACCACCCCAACCTGCCCTTTCCTGTACCACCCTAACTTGCCCAATACCACTGCAACCTGCCCTATGCCACCCTAACTTGCCCTATAACACCCCAACCTGCCCCATACTACCTTAACCTGCCCTGTACCACCTTAACCTGCCATATACCACACCAATCTGTCACTATACCACCCTATTCTACCCTAACCTGCCACTATACCGCCCTATACTATCATTTACAGGGGCTGGTTTGGAGTGCGCCCCGTGACTGTGCACTGCCTGCATGGTGCTAGGCAGCCTAGACGGGGGAGGGTGACACCATGTATTACCGCACCAGGTGACACCAACCCTAGTGACGCCACTGTTTGTGAACACTGCAATTAACCAGTAACTATTTACTTTTTCAATGTAGTAACTGAGTCACTAACGCATTACTTTTTCGGAGAAGTAATTTGTAACTGTAACTAATTACTTTTTTAAAGTAAGATGAGCAACACTGATTGACAGAAATACAGTTCTTTTGGCAGCTAATTCTGCTCATTGTTTGTTTATGCATCTGTTTGACTGACGTTGATTACTATATTTATTTAATTGATGATGGGAAAAAAAATGTGTTTGACCAAAAGAAAGTTGACTCTTTGGATCTGCCACCTTTGTGCAAGATCTACGGCACCAATGGAACATCTGGCCTTGGTACCAACACTGTGTTTGCAGCCGTGATAAAGAGTGCAGTGTATGTTTTCCTTCAAATGCTCTGAAGACGAGGGCAGAAGAACATCCCACAAGACTTGAATGTAGATGAAATGGGACAATGAATGAATAAATCCGCACAGCCGCTATTATCAGCAACATAACTGATGTTCCTGTACTGGCCCATTTCCACAGCAGAGGCCATTATATAAATGATTTCTGGGTTACTGTGCTCAGGAGGAACTTCCAATCACAAAAAGAGAGGCTGGAGTGGGAATGTAACTGCACAGAGAAATTAGAAGCTCTTTGGCCTTAATAGAGACAGAAATTGTATGTGCTGCTGTGATTTTAACTGCCTGGGGAGCCTCTTTTAATACAATGGTCAAAGCTGAACAAAAATTTTAAAGACTTTCACCATCGCACGTCTGCACATAAAGCTGACACGTAGCTTACCTTCAACTAGTGCAGCGCTGCTCAAATGTATTGCATCTGAACGCACAACTAAGGAAAAAGCGTCGACTGACTTGCTTTGCCTGCAATGCAACTGTACCTTAATTGTATCCTTCCTGTCCAAAGAAACACAGGTCAAGCCAGTCAAAAGTAACCTCACAACTATCATCCTCATTTTATCATTGAATGTATATTGTCATATGGGGGAACCCAGGATCACCTGCCAGCCATATTTGTGTAGCACTCACCCCCGAAGGAGCCGCTGATTGTTGTTGGGATCGGCCTACTAATTTACCCTGATGTTGTCTAGAGGTGTGGTGACAGGAACAAAGTAGTGAACGATGGTCCAGACAGTCAATAAAGGTTTTCTTCAATGCTTTATTCCCAGCCAAACAAGGCTAACATCAACATTGGTTAGGGAAGAGGAAAAGCTGACGGAAAGAAAAGAGAGAACCCTTTTGGTATCAGGCCTGGATATGAACAGGGCAGACTCGCCCTCAGTAGTATTGATTGTTGAGACTCGTCGCCACTCCTGCTTGGCCGCCGTGTCACCACTTACGATCTCTGGGAGGAACAGATCTTTCGCTTAGATCTGGCTCTAGGGCCTCTGCCACAGGCCAAGTACTTTAAATGGATTGGATAGATGAACGGAGCGAATCCTCCCAGTAGAATTATTTAGCATAGGTCATCGGGTGACAGCAGAGTGTACATGTCAGCATTCCGGTCACCAGATCCCCGCTTGGTTCGTTCAAGCCCTGTTGGACAACCTGCCTCCGGGTTCCCCTCAAGCCGATCCCCCAATCGCACAGCACCCAGCCTGGGATTCTCTCAATAGAACCGGGGACCCAGTAAGACACTGGGATCCCCTTTTACCTCCGGCTGAGGTTTGGCATAGCCTGCAACTCTGGCCAGGTGGACCACGCTGGCAGGGTCAATGGATGCACGCACCCTGAAGGTGGGTGCCGCACCTGAAACCGGGACCCTGCGAAGACCTGTAGAACACATGACACCCATCACAGATATATCCCTCCCCAGCATGCCCCACGAGGAAAAAACTCCAATTGGCTGCTGGGAAACAACTTACTCTGCCAGAACCCCTCTGGTGCCAGCTGCCGTCCAGAGATGATATCACATCCCTGGAATATAGACCGGCCCAGTGGACATTTCTGGAATGACAGGGGTCACAATTTAGACAAATTGTAAACAGGAGCAAAGTAACTCTCCCATTCTAACTATTTTTTTGTATAGTGCCCATACTGAAAGTAAGGGGGCGCTACATTTGTATTTAGTAAAAACAAACAGTCCTATTTTCCTTAGCATCGAAAAACAAACAAAATAGTCCATCAGCTTCTAGTACTCAAAAATAAAGGCTTTGCTCATCGCCTGATAATCATTCATCCCATACAGGGTTTAAAGTCCCCGCCTGGTCCTGGGGACCCATAGAAGTTGTCCTTGTAGCTAAGCCGAGTCTTGGTTACAGACACACTGTCAGGGCCTGGATCTGAACCTGCAAACCCTGTTGTGTCTGGCAGTGTTTCTTCCTGCTAGACCACCTGGAATGCTGGACAAATCCCTGAACAATTCCTTGAATAATCCTGCCTGGAACCTTGTTTGTCTTAAACCTTGAACCCTTTGCTCCTCCCATACATTTCCTATCAAAGCCATGCTTTTTCACTTCCTGTTTGCCAGATTATTGTGCTCCCTCCAGTCAATATCTTTCTCTTGTCACACCTGCTGCCACTAATATCTTCGCTATCACTTGTTACCGAACCTTGGCTTGTTCCTCCACTATGCTTCTGCTTGAACCGAACCTGCAACCACTCGTTAACTTGTTAACTGACTACGCTTCTGCCTATCCCTACCTGATATATCTGCTACTGGGCCCCAAGCTGCTCACCTCTTGGTGGGGTGATCGTGAAGACCACAACCTGGTACTAAGACTCTGCACCTCAGATGAGCCCCCATCATCTGCCAGGATGACCTGCTTGTGTACTTATACTGCTGGTCGGCAGGTTGCTCGCTGCTGCTATTACTACTGGTCTCTGAGCCTGACTCCAGATCAGGACACACATAGTCCACACACAAGTAAGTCCTGCTCCACTTCATCTCACAGACACCAGCTGACTGCTTCCTTCTTTTTTTTCAGCCCTCTCCTGGCAGGTTAACTCTTACAGGACCGCTGTCCCCATAGTCTCTCTGAGCCTCCAAATTTGTGGTCCAACATAGGGATTTACCATTCCTGAGAGAACTCTGTGGCAATCACCCCCAGGAGGCACTGCTGAGAATGACCCAGTTTCTCCCTTGCTAGTACGAGGGCTGTCATTTACATGCACAGTTCCATGCACACAGACAATGCAGGCTTAGTCAAGGGTCTTTTTTTAAATTAATTGCTGAATAGCTTGAAAAAAGAGAGGGATAAAGGGGGTTCAGGATACTCAAAAATGATATTAGAATCCACAGGACAGACCTCTCAGCACAAATCTGTATAGGAGCAGGCACACATGAAAGTCCCAAACACAGGTCTTACTCACAAGGTCCTAGCAGCTGTCTGCCACCCAACTTATACAGGTAGGCAAAGGATCCTTCTCCAGACCAAGACTTCAGGAGAGTGCCCGCTAACAAATCCTCTTTAGTAATCTTCTCCAGCCCTCAGTCCAGCACCTGTCAAGGCCCAACTGAAATTCCTGTCTCACGATAGCTGCCTGGGGGGGAACTGGAACCCTCCTAGCATTGGAAAGGCCTCACAAGCATATACCACCCCCTAGCCACCTTCTAGGTGCCCCCTTCTAGGGATTGGCTGAAGCATGATAAATATTCATCACTGGATTTCTGATACTCCCTACACTATATTCAGAAAGCTTCATCCAGAAGTACTGTAGGTAGGATAAATCAATCACCCAGCCTAGAAAATTTTCACCAGTCAAAAACAACAGTTTCATTCACTGAAGTCAAAAGCGAATCTTAGCCCAATCAACAACCTAAATAGAGGAGGGTACTACAACTGTAAATCATTTTTTTTCCTTTACCACCCCAGGACCCCTCACTCTGCATGGGTGAGAACCCTTGAGTACTCCACAAATGTCCTTTATCACCCCCCCCCCCCTTTAAAGGGAGTACATACTAAATAACCGGGACACATCTCCCATCAAGGACACATCACTGGGGTCCTGTACAATATGTAAACCTTAAAATTATATTAACCACTTAAGACCCCGACCATTATGCAGGTTAAGGACCTTGCCTCTTTTTGCGATTTGGCACTGCGATGCTTTAACTGACAATTGCGCGGTTGTGCGACGTGGCTCCCAAACAAAATTGGGGTTCTTTTTTTTCCCACAAATAGAGCTTACTTTTAGTGGTATTTGATCACGTCTGCGGTTCTTATTTTTTGCGCTATAAACAAAAATAGACCGACAATTTAGAAAAAATGCAATATTTTTTACTTTTTGCTATAATAAATATCCCCCAAAAATATATAAAAAAAAAAATGTTTCCCTCAGTTTAGGCCGATATGTATTGTTCTACCTATTTTTGGTAAAAAAAAAATCGCAATAAGCATTTATCGATTGGTTTGCGCAAAAATTATAGCGTTTACAAAATAGGGGATAGTTTTATTGCATTTTTATCAATAATTTTATTTTTACTACTAATGGCGGTGATCAGAGATTTTTTTTCGTGACTGCGACATCATGGTGGACACATCGGACACTTTTGACACATTTTTGGGACCATTGTCATTTTCACAGCAAAAAGTGCTATAAAAAGGCACTGTTACTGTGAAAATGACAATTGCAGTTTAGGAGTTAACCACTAGGGGGCGCTGTAGGGGTCAAGTGTGACGTCATATGTGTTTCTAACTGTAGGGGGGCTGGACGTGTGACGTCATTGATCGTCTTTCCCTATATCAGGGAACAGACGATCAATGACAGCGTCACAGAGAAGAACAGGGAAAGTGTGTTTATACACACACCTCTCCCCGTTCTTCAGCTCCGGTGACCGATCACGGGACACCGGCGGTGATCGGGTCCTTCGGGCGCAGTCACGGAGCTTCGGACCGGGTCGCGAGCGTTCCGCTGGCGTCGCACTTGCGTCCCCATGGCTGGGCTTAAAAAATCACGTACAGGTACGTGATTGTGCCCAGCCATGCCATTCTGCTGACTTATATCGGCGTGAAGGGGTCCTTAGGTGGTTAAATTAAAAAAATATATAATATATTGTAGCTTACCAACCTTTAGATGTGATGGCTGCATTAGTTTTCTTTATATGGGATTTTCCCAAGGTTAGAAATGTAAAAGCCAACATTCAGTAACCATATGCAGGTCTTCATTTTTCCATCTGAAATAAGAAAACAGACAATTTGTAAATTGATTTGTAGTCCAGGAGTTCATCTTGGAAGAAAAAAAAACATTTCCTCCATTCTCGTGAGCCAGGTAATTCTGTAAGTAGTAAGTGAGCTGTAATCAATATAATCTTGATCATGCTCCTCATCCCCAGTAGTGCAGTCCACCCAGCACTCTGTAGGTACCTCGGCCACCAATTTGGTGCTGCTGGACTCCAAAAGTCGGAACAGGAAAGCTGGCCTGATGTCCAAATATTGCCACGCAAGTACAATCGGATACATGAGTAGGTGCCTGTTAACTCTACGCCATGTGTTGTGATGTGTTGTTACAACCAGGGCTGCTGATAGGGGGGGACCACCAGCCCTCTTGTAGGGGGCCCCGCACACAGAGTGGCCCAGACAGCAGTAGGGTTGGTGGAAAACAATAGCCTCCATGTTGGTGGAGAACAATGCCCTCCACCACTGAGCTCCTTCCCCTGCCCTGAGAGGGGGTTGTGCTAGATCAGTGTTGGCGAATCCTGACACCCCAGATCTTTTGGAACTACATTTCCCATGATGCTCTTGCACTCTGCAGTATAGTTGAGCATCATGGAAAATGTAGTTCCAAAACATCTGGGGTGCCAAGGTTCTCCATCACTGTGCTAGGAGGAGGGATTTGTGGAAATGTGTACCAGGAGAGGGATTGAAGAAAGAAAATTTGGGCTGGGAGGGGAGATGCGGGTGATTGTGTACTAGGAGCCAATGAGGGAATTCGGGGCTAATAGATAGGATTGGGGGAATTGTGCAGGAAGGGGAGATTTATACTAGGAGGGGGAGTTGGGGTGGCATTTGTGTCTATTAAAAATGATTTTCATGTATTTGTTGTGAAAATAGTGTATAGAATACCGTCAGGTGTGTGTGTGGGGGTAGGCTGTACGGGACCCCATAATTCCTAACACCGGCCCTGGTTACAACACATTGTAATGCCCCCCCCCCTTTTTTTTAATTGCTATTTAATTCTTTACCCAATTGTGTTTTGTTATGCATCACAGCAAGTTGGGACGGGCAGTGCAAACATGCAACATGTCCTAATTCTTATCAGCACACACAAAAGCAGCATGTCTATGTGCTAGGACTGTGTTGGGCAACACTCTCCATCAGGACTGATGTGATTGTGAACAAGCCTGGCATTAAACCCAAAATTGAATATAATGTAGCTTACAAATCCTTAAAGTGATACTATGGGTTAATTTTTTTTTTTAACCACTTGAGACCTGCACTGTAGACGAAAGACGTCCACAGCGCGACTCTCAACTGCCAGGTCCCTGGAAGTCCTTTTATTTGCATTTCCCGCGCGCACCGCTGGGGGCGTGCAGTGGGGAAAAACTGTGCCCGGCGCATCGCTGAGATGCCGATGCGCGTGGCTGGCAACCGTGATGTACGCCAGGTACCCGCGATCGGCAGTGACAGAGCAAGGACGTGGAGCTCTGTGTGTAAACACAGAGCTCCACGTCCTGTCAGGGAGAGAGGAGACCGATGCTGTGTCCCTTGTATATAGGGACTAGGGACTAGGGATGAGCTTCGAGTTCGAGTAGAACAGCGAACTATTTGGGGTCTTTGCGGCAAGTTTGTGTGAATTTTAGAACCCTGTTAAAGTCTATGGGACTCGAACGTTTGAAATCTAAAGTGCTAATTTTTTTTTTTTTTCAATTTCCCTGTGGCTGTGTTTTTTTTTCACAATTTAGGTTTTATTGGGAGATAATTCACAGTACAAATACATACAAACACATATGTATATGTTGCACAATATAACATGACATGTCAAGGCTAATATGCAAGTTATTGTAATAAAAAGTGTTTGGGGACCCGGATCCTGCCCCAGGAGACATGTATCAATGCAAAAAAAAGTTTTAAAAACTGCAGTTTTTTTGGCAGCAGTGATTTTAATAATTACTTTAAGTGAAACAATAAAAGTAAAATATTCCTTTAAATTTTGTGTATAGTATGCCTGTAAAGTAGCGCTTGTTTCCCATGCTTAGAACTGTCCCTCCACAAAGTAATTAAAATCACTCGCGGCTATAATGAATTGTCGGCTCCCGGCAATAAAGAGAAAAGTCATTCATAAAAAAAAAAATGTGTGGGGGTCCACGGCATTTTTTTTAATTTGGGGTGGAGTTCCCCTTAAAATCCATACCAGACCTGAAGGGTCTAAAATGGATATTTGGGGGGAACCTCACATCATTTTTTTTTATTTGACGCAGTGTACCCCTTAATATCCATACCAGACTGTAAGGTGAGTGATTTTAAATGACTTTTTTCCTTCAGAATATACATTTTGTGCAGGGACAGTTCTAAGCACAGGAAACAAGCGCTACTTTACAGGCATACTATACACCCCCATAGGTATAAAATTTAATCACTGCTCCTGAAAAAACGGCTGTTTCTTAAAACTTTTTTTGCATTGATACATGTCCCCTGGGGCAGGACCCGGGTCCCCAAACACTTTTTAGGACAATAACTTGCATATTAGCCTTTAAAAATAGTACTTTAGATTTCAAACGTTCGAGTCCCATAGACTTTAATGGGGTTCTAAAGTTCACACAAACTTTTGGTCTGTTCGCAGGTTCTGGTGCGAACCGAACCCATCCCTAATAGGGACACAGATCGGTCACCTCCCTCAGTCAAGTCCCCTCCCCCCACAGTAAGAATCACTCCCTGGGAATACATTTAACCCCTTCCTTGCCCCTAGTTTTAACCCCTTCCCTGCCAGTCACATTTATACAGTAATTAGTGCATTACTATAGCACTGTTTGCTGTGTAAATGTGAATGGTTCCAAAATAGTGTCAAAAGTGTCCGATGTGTCCGCCGCAATATCGCAGGCCTGCCAAAAATTGCAGATCACCGCCATTACTAGTAAAAAAAAAAAAATGTATCCCCTATTTTGTATAACTTTTGCACAAACCAATCAATAAACACTTATTGCGTTTTTTTTTTTTACGAAAAATATGTAGAAGAATACGTATCAGACTAAACTGAGGGAAAAAAAATAGGATATTATTATAACAAAAGTAAAAAATATTGTGTTTTTTTTTCAAAATTTTCTGTCTTTTTTGTTTAGAGTGGAAAAAATAAAAAACACAGAGGTGATCAAATACCACCAAAAGAAATCCCTATTTGTGGGGAAAAAATGATAAAAATGACCACGCAATTGTCATTCAAAATGCGTCAACGCTGAAAGCTGAAAATTGGTCTGGGCAGGAAGGGGGTTTAAGTGCCCAGTAATGAAGTGGTTAAATAACAAACATGTCATACTTACCTCCACTGTGTAATTCGTTTTGCACAGAGTGGCCCCCGATCCTCCTGTTCTGGGGGCGGCTCTCATGGCTCCTCCCCGCAATAGCTAACCCTCTGTGGAAATCTCTATTCCAATGGGGGTTACCTTGCGTGCACGCTCCTGGGTCATACATTTGGCATCCATAGCTGCCGAGTGTAGGATGCATTAGGGTGGAAAAACTTACAACCACTTTAAATGTGGTGGTTTCCTTATTTTCTTTAGGCTTTATTTTCATTACTTTCACCTGCCAATAATTCTGTTTTAACTTCCAGGCAGGAAAACAGAGGGGAAAAAATCAAACATATGCAGCCACCGAAATTCCGATTGTGTGTACAGGGCATTAGGATTGGTAAACTGTAAAATATTATATTTTGGGTTTGTAATACTGCTCTAATCATAAATAAATATAAAGGTAAACTTTTTATAGCAAGTGTGTACATTCTATAGAATCCTTGCCCTCTGGCGTCTGTCTTGAAATATACTTGTCAATTTTCAGTGCTACTGCCTGTGAATCCCTTGTGTCAGACTCAGCCAGACCAGGTTGTTATAGAACTGCAGATGCACTTGACTTTGATCAAACCCAGCTCCAGAAGACAGCCATAGACTCCAGCAGGCAAGCAGTGCTTCAGATGGCTCCAAAGTAAGCTGGTCATACACTATTAGAATTTTATCAGAAAATGTTGAATCCAAGAGAGCACAGCGTAGTCAGTATTCTGGCTGTGCTGGAAACTCAGCCTGCTCTTCTTCAATGATCAGACTTGCTCTGACACCCCCCCCCCCCGTACAACAATTCACTGGGAAAACCAGTGTACTTCTGCTTCTCCCCCCCCCCCCCCAGCTCTCTATGCAGCTGATAACAGAGGGAATGTGATCACAAATATATAGTGATATCTATACTGTATATCTGAACAGTTCACAAATGTTTTGCCTTTCATTTCTATTTTAAACTGAATGGGTTGTTTTTAAAAAAAAAAAAAAAAAAGTTATACTTTAAATCAGTAGTGGCCAAATTGAAAATGTAAGAGTGCTGAGACACTTCCAGATATTCGCACAATATCAGCCCGTTTTTGCACTTCAACACTCGAGAATTTCTATCATGTATAAATATCATGTATTATATTACTGTCAGGGCTGGGTTCAGTCCTTCCTTCTCTGAGCTGGCCATTCAGCTTCGGCTAATTACCTGCTCTTATCTCTCCATAGTGACTTACCTGTTAATTATCCGGCTCATCATTCCTGCCTACCTTAGCCGTCCAGCTCATTTGCTCTCTGCCTTCGCCTTGGTCAACATCACAGAGACTATCTCCTGCGTTTCTGTTGAAGACTTGTTTGGCAGACGTCTCTTCTGGCTCCAGACCCTGCTTGCTGTTCTACCACGTTTATCTCTGACTCTTTGACTTTGGCTTGGCTGACTATCCGATCCGGTTGCTGAACTCTGGTTATGTTTCGACTATGCTTACTCTTTTTATCTTTTTATTATTATTATTATTATTATTATTAATAAACAAGTGTGATTTAACTGTACTTCTGTCTCAGTCTGATTCATGGTTCCTGACAATTACAATGTATCACAATGCACACTTAAGGAGTTAGAGTTCTATAAAACCCAGCATTAGTGTCAGTCAGTGCAATGGATGAAAACCCCCAGCATTGGTGTCAGTCAGTGCAATGGATGATAACCCCCAGCATTGGTGTCAGTCAGTGCAATGGATGATAACCCCCAGCATTGGTGTCAGTCAGTGCAATGGATGATAACCCCCAGCATTGGTGTCAGTCAGTGCAATGGATGATAACCCCCAGCATTGGTGTCAGTCAGTGCAATGGATGATAACCCCCAGCATTGGTGTCAGTTAGTGAAGAGCCGATGGTGAGGATTTTTACCCATGTGATCAGCTGTGTCCAATCACAGCTGACCGCACGTGAACAAGGAAATGACGATTATCAGCATTCCTTTTCTCACACTGACAGCGTGTGAGAAGGGAAGAGCCGATTAGTGGCATTTCCTCACAGGGAAGATCTGCATAGATAATCAGAGCACTGATTATCAGTGCTTAGATTATCAGTGTAGCCCCAACAGTGCCCAGCAGTGATGCCAATCAGTGCCCAGGGATGCCAGTCAGTGCTGCCTTTTAGTCTCCATCGGTGCCTGCTCATCAGTGCCCAGCAGTGATGCCAATCAGTGCTCATCATCCCTTTAATCCAGGGCACATAAGAATTACACAGGTTCTGAGGCTAATTTGATGCAGATAAGGCACCAAATGAGTATAATTACCACCTTAATCAATGTAATTAATATGTGTCCTGGATTAAAGGGATGATGTTGCAACCCTACCAGTGATGCCAGTCAGTGCTGCCTTTCAGTGCCAATCAGTGCCTGCTCATTAATTCTGCTTATCAGTGCCCATTTGTGCTGTTTCATAAGTGCCACCTATCAGTGCCAATCAGTGTTGCATATTAGTGCCTCCTCATCAGTGCCACCTCATCAGTGCCGCCTCATTGTTGCCCAGCATTGCTGCCTCATCATTGCCCATCAGTGAAGGAGAAAATGTACTTATTTACAACATTTTATAAAACAGAAACTAAGAAAACCTCTTCTTTTTTTTAAACAGTGGTGATTAACTACCACCAAAAGAAAGCTCCATCTGTCTAAAAAAAATATATATACAAATTTTGTTTGGGTACAGGCTTACATGACCGCGCAATTGTCATTCAAAGTGCGACAGTGCTGAAAGCTTAAAATTGGCCTGGGCAGGAAGGGAGTAAAAGTGCCCAATAAGCAAGTGGTTAACCACTTCAGCTTTGGAAGATTTGGCTGGGAAAAAAACCCCCACAATGGCCCGGATTCACAAAGCACTTACGCCGACGTATCTCCAGATACGCCGCGTAAGTACAAATATGCGCCGTTGTATCTGTGCGCCGAACCTACAAACCTAGATACGCCTAAAAACTGACTTCATCTAAGCAACGTAACTTGCCTACGCGGGCGTAGAGTGGGCGCATATTTACGCTGGACGCATGTGGCTTTCCCATTGATTTTAGATTCAAATATGGAAATTAGGGAAATGAGGGCAATGAGGAAAATTAGGGCAATGAGGGCAATGAGGGAAATGAGGGCAATGAGGGAAATGAGGGCAATGAGGGCAATGAGGGCAATGAGGACAATGAGGGCAATGAGGGCAATGAGGACAATGAGGGAAATGAGGGAAATGAGGGAAATGAGGGCAATGAGGGAAATGAGGGAAATGAAGAAAATTAAGAAAATTAAGAAAATTAAGAAAATTAAGAAAATTAAGAAAATACAGCTATTCACAAACGTACTTGCGCCCCGGCGCATAATATGAGCGATTTGCGTAAGTCATATGTCCGGCGTAAAGTTATTCCCCATATATGAGGCGCAACCCATGCAAAGGTATGGACCAGGGAACATAAGCCGTCAAATTTTACGTAGTTTACATTGTACGTGACTATGGCTGGGCGTAGGTTACATTCACACCGTAGTCAGTGATTCGACGTATCTTAGGCAGTTGTTTCGACGTGATTGTGAGCATGCGCACTGGGATGTGGCCACGACACGACGCATGCGCAGTCCGTTCTAAGTACTTGTCTGGCACTCGGCCCATCATTTACATGGGGTCACGCCTCATTTGCATGGCTCATGCCCACTTCCACCTACGCCGGCTTACGCCTTAGAAACCCAGCGTAGTTTTGAGAGCAAGTGCTTTTTGAATTCTGTGCTTGCCTCTGCGCTGTGTCAACGTAGCGTAAAGAATATACGCTACGGCGGCATACATATGCGCCGATGTATGTGAATCCGGGCCAATATCTTTAACTTTTTGCTATAATAAATATCCCCATTTTTTTTTAAATGGGCCAATATATATTTTGCTACATATCTTTGGTAATCGCAATAAGCGCGTAGTGATTGGTTTGTGCAAAAGTTATAGGGTCTACAAAATAGGGCTTAGATCCATAGCATTTTTATTATTTTTTACTAGTAATGGCGATTTTTATCGGTACTTCGATATTATGGCAGACACATCGGACACTTTTGACACATTTTTGAGACCAGTGGCATTTATACAGCGATCAGTGCTATAAAAATGCACTGATTACTGTGTAAATGTCACTGCTAGGAAAGGGGTTAACACTAGGGGGCAATCAAGGGGTTTAATTGTGTTCCCTAGTGTGTGTTCTAACTGAAGGGGGATAGGGCTAACTATAAATGATAGATGTGGTTCCTAGCTATTAGGAACTCATGATCTGCATTTCCTCAGCTCACACACACGTCCCGGTTCTGCCTCTCGTGCCCGGAGATCGCTCGTGACCGCCGGTCACGAGCTTCGGCACCCCTGCGATGCAGCTATCCCCCTTAAACCGGCCGATGTACAGCTACGACTGTTCACCCAGCGGAGCCAACCTGCCGCAGTATAACTGCGGCGACTGGTCCGCAAACGGTTAAGCTAAACAACCATGAAGGTTTACGACTACTAATTTTTCTGCATGGCGTTTCGGAAAACACATTTTGTGTGGTCCAAAAACACCGGCAGCCTGACAGTTTGGGTCTTATGACCTCACAACATAAAAAAGCGTTGCGCACTTGTAGTCTGCAGGATTTCAGTAAATAGAAGGCACTTTGCTTTTAATATTGAGCATCATTCTTATTTAACACTTGTCACAGAAATGGCTGCTAAGTGCTTCCTCTGAAATAAAAGTTTGTAACAGGCTGAAAATGGCGCTGAACTTCATCCACCCCCATAAACAAACATGGCTTCAGGAGCAATCCACATATTCATATATTCTTTGTCTGCCTCTGGGAGCAGATTGGCCATTTCCCTGCGATCATGTGCGGGTTATTGGAGTCATTGTCATTTTTCTAGTCCTTTCAGGAAGAAAATGAAACTTTTCGCCAGACGAGCAATACCGGAGCATCTGCTGGGTCGTGGGATTGCTTTACATATCCTGCTTTATGGCTTTTACAGTTTTGGTGATATCATTTATCTTAGAGGAATACACGTTAAGCAGTGGGGGTGGCAGGAGAGGAATTTTTAAAGAAGACAGGAAGACTGATTGTTTGTCCAGTTGTTATTTCTGACCACAGGGAGGTCAGGCAATTGTGAAGCAGAACTTCAGCCACAGATAACAACATAACAAATGTATAGTTCATTAAAAAAAATTAAAACAAAGCAAAAAAAATAGAATTTGCTGCAATATTCAGCTTCAGTTCAGAGATTTTTTCCTCACAGTACCTTTTTTTTTCCACTAGATGTCCTCACTCCTCATTCAGCAGTGAAAGGAGAAGAAGCATAATGATGAGTTCATCTCTCTGTCACTGTGCTTTCTCCTCCTATCAGCATGCTCTTTTTAGCACATGAACTGATAGACTCTTTCTACTGCTGATTCCTTGCTGACTTTGGTGCGATTTGCATTTTTTTATGCTTTTTTTTTTTTTTTACCAAATAGTTGTTGGGTAGAAATAAACAAACGCAAATCTCAGCAAAAATGCACTACATGCTTTTCTGCAGCTTCTCCATTGAAGTCTATTAACCACTTCCTGCCCAGCCTATAGTAGAATGACAGCCGGGAAGTTGTTCAGTTATCCTGACTGGGCAGTATATGACGACCAGCAGGATAACTGCCGGAGCGTGCCCGTGGGGGCACACAGCGTGGTGAATGTCCACACTGGACCACCAGGGATCGCCGCCAGGACCACCAGGGATGCCCACAACAGATAGATGACCAGGGATGCCACCCTAGACCACCAGGGATGCCAGTAAGTCCCCAAATAATGCCAATGCACACACATCTTGCCAGTCAGTGCCAACTGTTATTGCCTGCCAGATGTCTCCTCATCAGTGATGCCCAGCAGTGCCACCCATCAGTGCCCACCCACGCCCACCTATCAATGCCCATCCGTTCTATCTATCAGTGCCGCGTTCTACCTATCAGTGCCGCCTATGAGTGCTCATCAGTGCCACGTATGAGTGCCCATCAGTGCCGCCTATGAGTGCCCATCAGTGCCACCTATGAGTGCCCATCAGTGCCACCTATGAGTGCCCATCAGTGCTGCTTACTAGTGCCACCTATCAGTGCCATCTCATTGATGCCCCCTCATCAGTGCCGCCTTATCAGTGCACATCAGTGCAGCCTCATCATCATCATTGCCCGTCAGTGAAGGAGAAAACATACTTATTTTCAAAATTTTATAACAGAAACAAAAAAAACATTATTTTTCAAAAACGTCGGTCTTTTTTTTTGCGCAAAAAATAAAAACCCCATAAGTGATCAAATACCACCAAAAGAAAGCTCTATTTGTGGGAACAAAATGATAAAAAAATTGTTTGGGTACAGAGTAGCACGACCGCGGAAAAAAATTCCTTGACCCTTTCCAATTATGCAGCGGCTGAAAAAAGTATGGTAAATGAACTGTAGTGAATTTTTGCAAAAAGCACCAAAAAAAACGCAAAGGTGTAAACCAGGGATAAGACATTTAGTAGTAGCAGCATGCTTTTTTCTTTTATCAACTGACATCATTGGGTTAAAAAAAACGAAAAATTAGCCCTTTATAGTACAAAAAGAGCAGATAATCACTACTATAAGACCCCTTTCACACTGGAGGCGTTTTTCAGGCGCTATTTTTAGCCCTTTAGCGCATGAAAAATGCCTTCCCATTAAAATGAATCCGTGGATAATCCGTGGATTTTTTTTTCCGATGGAACATTGGCTCAAACTTGTCTTGCATACACACGGTCGCACAAATGTTGTTGGAAATTCTGAACACCAAGAACGCGGTGACGTACAACATGTACGACGGCACTATTAAAGGGACGCTCAATACCAGTTGTGTTAGTAGATGTTTGGTGAGAGACGATTCGCGCTTTTCAGCCTCGTGTTTTTCAGTCCATTTCAGCGTGACGAATGTGCTATCTCCATTACAAACGCTAGTTTTACCAGACCGAGTGCTTCCGTCTCGTACTTGATTCAGAGCAAGCGTGGAATTTTGTGCGTCGGAATTGTCCACACATGATCGGAATTTACGAAAACGGATTTTGTTGTTTAGAGAAAAAGGGAAAAAAGTGCGCTACCAAAATGGGCAATACAAATGGCATATAAATAATCAAATGCAGAAACAAACAAAATAATTAGACAAGTGTCCTTATTCCAGTATCTAATTAGGTGTGCTATGAATAAGTGAGTCCTTGCACAATAGCATCAATGCGCTGGCTCATGTGCCTTCTCAATCCTCCAGTAGATGACTGAATGAATGCAGGTAACTTGGGAACATGAAATCCCCACGTATAAGTAAATGGATGACCGCTTACCAGATCCGTCGGACCCCCACAGGGATCATAGGAACGTGTGGGTTAAAGGAAGAAAAAGTACTTCATAGTGCAGGATTTCGTTAAAATGTTACTCTTAATTCCACAAAGATGGCGGCAGCAGCCATGTGCACATATCTGCTACAGATATGTGCACATGGCTGCTGCCGCCATCTTTTGTAATCTGGTAAGCGGCCATCCAGAGGCGGCTCTTTAATTAGGCAAATTAGGCGGGTGCCTAAGGCCTCACACTCACAGGGGCCTCGCGGCCACCTAACTTACCAAATGCATTTCCCCAGTTTTGAGGGACAGGGGACCTTAACGTTGCTGTGCTCATTAGCGTTAAAAGTGATGACTCAGGAGCGGGGCCGCCAGCGGCCCTAACAACCAGTGAATATCGGTGACATCACCCCTTGTGACGTCAATGACCCAGCATACCCTCGGTCAATGACGTCACAAGGGGGCGGGTTCAGCAGGTGACATCACTGGGTGGCCCCCTCCCCTTAGTTATTAAAGAGCGGGATCTGGGGGACACCTTGTTAAAGGTGGCTTCCAGATTCCGATTAGCCCACAGACCCCCACAACCACCGGCCAGGGTTGTGGGGAAGAGGCTCTTGTCCTTGAATTATCTTTCCCATCATGGGTGTGAGTAGGGCCCCATGTCAAGTTTTGCCTAAGGCCTCACAAAGCCTAGAGCCGCCTCTGCGGTCATCCATTTACTTATACGTGGGGATTTCATGTTCACAAGTTACCTGCATTCATTCAGTCATCTACTGGAGGATTGAGAACGCACATGAGCCAAAGCATTGATGCCCATTTTGGTAGCACACTCTTTTCCCTTTTTCTCCATACATGTCTAAAGCCCAATATTAGGCTTTTGTATTTAGGTGCAGCACCGTCATCATTTTTTATTTGTTTTCATTTTTTGTTCATATTTATATTTGCATTAGTGCACTTTGTTATGGGGATAGCGCAGATTGTCTCTGCTATAAAGTATCACCCTCAAATTTTTGTTGTTGTCAGAAATTCCGACAGCCAATGTCCGATGGAGTCTACACACGGTTGGAATTTCCGACAACAAGCTCCCATCGAACATTTGTTGTCGGAATGTCCAATTGTCTGTACGCGGCATTAGAATAAGAAGGAGGTGAAGCCTCCAACAATTTACATATGATATCCCTCCTACTGTGTTTAGCAGGAGTGAAGGAGGGAGGGAGTGAGCTGTCATTTATCTATGTGTATACACCCACATGTGTGACTCTATAGTCACATGGGCTGCTCAGATGTGATAGGGGGGGAAATGCTCAGCATAGAAATTCACTGAAAACTGAGCATGTGCAGAGTTGCCCCCACAGCTGCAAAAATCCCCAGCTGCATAGGGGACATGAACAAAAGGGGGAGAGAGAGAGCAGAAGGATCAATCAGTTTTTTTTTACAGAATACAAATCTCATAGTGACTGAGTTGGTATGAACATCACATAATACACCATTTATTGATAATTGTTTATCAGGTGGATTTAGTGACACTTTAAAAGCCCATCTTTTGCTTATCTCCATAAACTTGAACGGACTGGTCTCCATCTGTAGCAGAAGCCTCCATGACCCTAGGGTGGTCAGGATTGAAATATGCATCAAATACAGTCATTACAAACTGTACAAAGAAACAAAGTTGTTAAAACTTTAGTAACCGTCCAAGAAACCTTTAAAAGTCTAAAGTTTTCCCTTAAAGTGAAACCCTAAGAAAATGTGGATTTAGATTTTTTTAAGATCATGAATGCTTTTATGAGCTTTTGAAAAGAATCCTAGACATTTATCTAGAAAAGACACAAATGAAGTGAACACATGCGGCCTTGAAGCAATATAGGCAGACAAGCAGAAAATGCAAGCACTACATAAGACACACAATGGTACGTCTGGAATACAAATGAACTAAGGAATAAAAAGGTTGAATAGCTCAAAGAAAGGACAGAAAAGAAGAATGATGGCAGAATAATGAACAAGTGGTCCATCAAGTGCACCCAATTAAAAAAAAAATGATTTTATTTGATTAAAAATCATTGTTTGTTTTATGGTCCCAGCCACTAATCATTGGCTGGAACCTGCTGACAGACCCCTGCTGTGTACAATCACAGCAGGTGTCAACAGGGCCTAAACTCGGAAACATGCGTGCGCCCTAAACCCGGAAACAGGCAGCGATGTTCCCGTACTTCGCTTTGTGCGTACGGCTGCCCGTCCGCTGTATATTGTGGATGGTGGTCCATAAGTGGGTAAAGGGGTTGTAAAGTCAGAAGGAGTTGCACCCAAAAATGGAACTTCCGCTGTCCGGATTCCACCTCCCACTCCGGTGGGACATTTGGCACCTTTCAGGGGGGAGGAGGGAGAAGATATCTGTCTAATCCAGGTATTTGCTCCCACTTCCGGCGAAAGATCGCTGCAGTATCCAGGGCGATATACGCCATGTCTGGCACCTCCTTCGTCACCACGTCTTCTGGGAGACACACAGGTTCCAGAAGACGGCAGGGGCCACTCAGAACGCACAGCACGGCTCGCGCAAGGACAGTAGGAAACCAGGCTGTGAAGTCGCAAGGCTTCACTTCCCGATTCCCTTACTATCAATGGCGGCGCCTCCACCCGGGGCCAAGGGGCTGGGTCGGGTGAGGACATTGAGGGCACCCTGGTCAGGTAAGTGTCCATATTTTAAAAGCCAGCAGCTGCAGTTGTTAGGTGGAACTCCGCTTTAATGCATTCTATGCATCAAGATAAAAAGCCTTTCTTTGTGTAGTAGCCTGCCCTTAGCCCCGCTAACACTTACCTGAGCCCCCTCTCTCCATAGATGTCCACAAGTGTCTTGGCCATTTGGGACTCTCTCTCTTAAATGGCTGACACACAGTAGCGACACCATTGACTCCCGCTGCTTTCAATTAAAGTCAGTCAGCCAATCAGGAGAGAGGCTGAGTCAGGGCTCCGTGTCTGAATGGACAGAGGGAGCTGTGACTCGGCTTGGGTGCCTCATTAGCAAGCTGCTTGCTGTGGGGCACTCAACAGGGGGGAGGGGCCAGCAGCACTGAAGAGGGACCAGAGAAAAGGAGGATCTTGGCTGCTCTGTGCAAATCTACTACAACAGATCAGGTAACTATAACATGTTTGTTATTTTTATTGAAAAAAATTAAATGAGACTTTACAATCACTTCAAAGTAGATGTAAACCGTCCCCTATACCCAGTAAAGTGAACAGCCTTTAGATGATACACAAAGATAAAACAAATCTCCATCCATCCAAGTTTTACATGTATAGCTGTCTTCATCATTCTATATTCTTTAGAAAGTGCACATCGGGGTAGAAATGTTTCTTCCTGTTTCAGCAGTGGGAAGGCAGTCTGGGCATACACTATGTGACATCTGATTGGAGGAGAGGCACACACCCCCCTCCACATAGGCAGAGGAATGAAAAAACTGGATGGTCTTTTTTCAACCTGACTATCTATGTAACTATGTAACTTGCAGAGCTGTGCTGTAAATAGACAAGCTCTCTGCTAATCTATTTATAGCACACTCCTCGACACAAATTTTCAGCTGCTTTTATCTCCTGCGTCGGAAAACTCGTCTGAAGTAATTATGCTGATAACAGAGGAACAGAGCAGCAGAAATACATGGGACTTAGGGCTTTGGAGAAAGATAAGTAAACACTACAGATATATGTGCCCAGGTCAAATTTCATGAATGAGGTTTACATCCACTTTAAAGTGGTGTTCCGGACAAATAAAATAATTAAAAGCCAGCAGCTACACATACTGCAGCTGCTGGATTTTAATAATAGGACACTTACCTGTCCTGGATTCCAGCAATGTCGACACTGCAGCTGTTTCCATCAGCTGTCAGATGCTGTCGCCACCATTGCGGGTACGGGAACCCAGCAGTGTAGCCTTTTGGCTTCACGGCAGGAACCCTACTGCACATGTGCGAGGTCCAACTCCTCTCTCCTATTGGCCTGGCGGCTGGGGGAGGAGGAGGGAGCCCGCGGTGACGTCACAGGCTGCAGCTCGGACTCCCAGAAGTGGGAATGGATACCTGTCAAAAACAGGTATCCTGTCCCCCCTTCCCCCGAAAGGTGCCATTTGTGGCACCGGGGGGGGGGGGGGGGGGAATCAGATCAGTGTAATTTCCACTTTAGGGTGGGAAAACTCCACTTTAAGTTATTAATGGATAAGATTTCTGGCAGGATCAACAGGTATTTTTTTTGCACTTATCGAACAGATATAACAAAAAGCTTTTAATGATTTTGTTAACAGTCCAAAAAAGGAGCAAATAAGAGAAGTTCATTATTAAGATGTAAACCCAATTTTTTTTTTTGCTGTCACAATGTAGAGTTTAATGCCCTGCACACACGATCGGTCAATCCGATGAGAACGGTCTGATCGATTTTTCCATCAGTTATCTGATGAAGCTGACTGATGGTCCGTCGCGGCGCCCACACACCATCGGTTAAAAAAACAATTGTGTCAGAACGCAGTGACGTAAAACACAACAGAGTGCTGAAAAATATGAAGTTCAATGCTTCCAAGCATGCGTTGACTTGATTCTGAGCATGCATGGATTTTTAACCGATGGACGTGCCTACAGACGATCGTTTTTTTTTTCTATCGGTTAGGTATCCATCAGTTAATTTTAAAACAAGTTTCAAATTTTTTAACCGATGGATAAAAAACCAATGGGGCCCACACACGATCGGTTTGGTCTGATGTAAAGGGTCCATCAGACCATTCTCATCAGATTGACCGATCGTGTGTACGCGGCATAAGATTTCCTATCATCTGTGCCCAGTCTTGCCACAAAGAGTTAATCCAGCTCTGAGCAATCCTCTTTTCTTTTTTTCAGTAAGATAAACGGACAAACAGGAGAAAACTTTTGTCCGTTCTTCCCCCTTGCTGTGAATGACAGGTTATTTACATATCTCATGCACTAGCCCGGAGACAGGCATTATTTTTTTAATTTCCACTCCATTTCTGAAGTCATGTGGTTACTTTTCTGGATTTTGACTGGATGTTAGTAATCATAGCAGAATTTAGTGACATCGCGACTCCACCTACCGAGCTCCAAACAACATATCCACCCACAGAATCTGTAGTTTTTCAGTTCTTATAACAGACAGAGGGGAATGACAGGTAAGGATACATGCAGGGGTGGATTGACAACTCATGGGGACCCCAGGCAATAGATTATGGGGCCCCCGGGCAATAGGAGATTATAGGGCCCCCAGGCAATAGATTATGGGGCCACACAGTATACACACACACACATACAGTATACATACACAGTATACACACATACACATACAGTATACATACACAGTATGCACACACAGACACACAATATACACACACAGTATACACACACATACAATATACATACACAGTATACACATACACACAATATACACACACCGTATACACACATACAATATACATACACAGTATACACACACATACACACAATATACACACACCGTATACACACATACAATATACATACACAGTATACACACAGACACACAATATACACACAGTATACACACATACAGTATACATACACAGTATACACACACAGACACACAATACACACACACACATACAGTATACATACACAGCATACACACACAGACACACAATATACACACACAGTATACACACACAGAATACACATACACACACTAAAAATGTACTGGAGAGGTGGGGCAGCTATATTCTTGGAACTTATTTAAAAACATAGATTTTTACATACTGTCCCTAGTTTTACTGAGGCTGACAACCCTGATGGGGCCCCCTAGTGGCATGGGGCCCTCGGGCAGTGCCCGAATGGTCAGTCCGCCCCTGGATACATGCAGGAGGCATCTATATCCTTATAGATCAGCACTATGGCAGTAGTTTAGAAAGGATGAGAGTGGGTTTACATCCACTTTAAGGGTTTCCATACCTGTAACATTTTCATATCTGACTGCGGAGTATTTTTTTTTATCACTTTGAAGGTTATACCAGCAGAATATTCCTAGGAAGACGGATACTTTATTACTGTGCTTGGTGAATTTTATTGGAGGTTGATCTCTTTATTGCCGTCATTGTACATAAAGTATCCTTTGCACGCTCTGATAATTAGCCACAGCTAATGAACATGATAAATGTACTGTCAGAATAGGCAGGATCACGACGAAAGTCTCCAATCTAGACGCAGACCCTAACTGATAACACAACACAACATTCCGCAGGAACAGAGAGCGCTTCTAATGAGACACTCCAGTGATTACTCGCGCTCTGTAAACACTACTAATGGACAAATTGTTTTTAGCATAAAAAAATAAATAGAAACAGTAGATTATAAATGGGAGGCATTTATCAAAACATAGCGTTACACACAGCGTCCCACTGGGAGCAGCGGCGGAGATACCGCTGTTTAATTTATGCACAAATGACATTGAAAGATGATGAAATAACACATCTCAATACACATGCACAAACCGCTGTGGATGAACACAGAGCGATAACAGGGAATGCTATCTGGATACTTATGTTTCCAATGAATGCACATATTCTTTTGATTCCATCAAGAACCACTTACAGCAACAGCTATCAGAGCAGGAACATTCACTTGAAGGAGTTTTCTCATTATTCTCTAGTTTATTCCAACCTCCTCTTAAACTGCTTGATAATTAAACAATAAAAATGGCGTGTCCTGCAGAACAAGGTTTTCATGCTATCCTTTAGGCCTGACGAGGTGGTACAATTGTGGCTCAACCTTCTGTTTTTTTTACTTCCCCTCGGCTACCTGAGTCAGGCCTAAATGATAGCATGAAAACCTTATCCTGCAGGACACAGAATTTCTATAATTTAACCACTTAAGACCCGGACCAATATGCAGGTAAAGGACCAGGCCCCTTTTTGCGATTCGGCACTGCGTCGCTTTAACTGACAATTGCGCAGTCGTGCGACGTGGCTCCCAAACAAAATTGGCATCCCTTTTTCCCCACAAATAGAGCTTTCTTTTAGTGGTATTTGATCACCTCTGCGTTTTTTTTTTTTTTTTGCGCTATAAACAAAAATAGAGCGACAATTAAGAAAAAAAAAACAATATTTTGAACTTTTTGCTATAATAAATATCCCCTAAAAATAAAAAAATAAAAATCATTTTTATTCCTCAGTTTAGGCTGATACCTATTCTTCTACATATTTTTGGTAAAAAAATAAAATCGCAAAAAGCGTTTATTGATTGGTTTGCGCAAAATTTAGAGTGTTTATTTAATAATAATAATTAATTAAATATTTTTTTAACTACTATTTTCGGCGATCAGCGTTTTTTTTTCATTACTGCAACATTATGGCGGACACATAGGACACTTTTGACAAATTTTTTGAAAATTTTTGACACATTTTTACACACACAGATCCACGGTCCTGCTGTAATCACAGGAACTCGCGGGTGCCTGGGGGACATCACGCGCACCGTGTCCCGTGCGCCCCCCTAGACGGCCGGGAAGCCTAAGACGTTATATGACGTCCACCCAGGATGGGAGATCCCATCTGTGGACATCATTTGACTATTGGCGGATAGGGAAGTGGTTAAACATACCATAGAGAGTCACACTATATGCGGTTATTTGTCTTTTATGCACACCACCCTGGATTACTGTGACATCTGATGTGGTCCATCGCACACTCTGGAGTCTGTGTCTTGATGCTGGAATCTGGCATTTCCAATGTAGCAAAATAAATCAAGGCCAGATTTGCTGACAGCTAGAGTGGCCTGGTTGCAGAACAGTGAGTGGACTAATTGCTGTGTGTGATCGGATGGTGAACTGCAATATCAATGGGACTGGTGAGCTGCTGCTGTGGGGATTCACTATTTGCTGTTAAAGAGACTGAGCCCTTTTTGGAACTGACCATGCAGCCATCTAGTAGCCGCATTGCTACCTGCAGGCTTGACTAGGACTTTTTGCATGTGCAGCAATGATACAACTGGGCCCCAATGCAATCCGGCTGAAGAGTTAGGACTATAGGGTGCCCCTTTACAGCTGCTACACAGAAACCTTCACTTTTGCTTATGCTAAGAGGTACCTCTCAGGGGACAATAATCCTAGCCATTCTAGAGTGCACTCTAGACTAAAACAGAGAAGTTCGGAGAAGTGCTCAGAGCACAGTAACAGTCATGTCACCATGAGACCAAATAATTACTGTGAAAATGACACTGGCAGTAAAGGGGTTAACCACTAGGTGGCGCTGTAGGGGTTAAATGTGCCCTAGTGAGTGTTTCTTACTGTAGGGGGGATGGGCTGTGTGTGACATGACACTGATCCCTGCTCCGATTACACAGAGCGGAGATCAGTGTCATTTAGGGTGACCACATTTCCAAACTGCCATTCAGGGGCACACCCCTTCTCTCACCTTCCCCAAAAAAAGATGAGGGGGGGCAGGGGGAAATGTAGTCTCGGGGTTGATGGGGAATTAGGCGGTGGGTTATGGGCAGAGAGAGTGCAGGGTATGTACACGGAGAGTGCAGGGTATGGGGCAGAGAGAGTGCAGGGTATGGGGCAGAGAGTGTGCAGGGTATGGGCACAGAGAGTGCAGGGTATGGACAGAGAGAGTGCAGGGTATGGACAGGGAGAGTGCAGGGTATGGGGCAGATAGAGTGCAGGGTATGGGCAGAGAGAGTGCAGGGTATGGGTAGAGAGAGTGCAGGGTATGGGGCAGAGAGAGTGCAGAGTATGGGGCAGAGAGAGTGCCAGGTATGGGCAGAGAGAGTGCAGGGTATGGACACAGAGAGTGCAGGGTATGGACACAGAGAGAGTGCAGGGTATGGGCAGAGAGAGTGCAGGGTATGGGGCAGAGAGAGTGCAGGGTATGGACAGGAAGAGTGCAGGGTATGGGCAGGGAGAGTGCAGGGTATGGGCAGAGAGAGTGCAGGGTATGGGGCAGAGAGAGTGCAGGGTATGGGCAGAGAGAGTGCAGGGTATGGGGCAGAGAGAGTGCAGGGTATGGGGCAGAGAGAGTGCAGGGTATGGGCAGAGAGAGTGCAGGGTATGGGGCAGAGAGAGTGCAGGGTATGGACAGGGAGAGTGCAGGGTATGGGCAGGGAGAGTGCAGGGTATGGGAAGGGAGAGTGCAGGGTATGGGCAGAGAGAGTGCAGGGTATGGGGCGGAGAGAGTGCAGGGTATGGGCAGAGAGAGTGCAGGGTATGGGGCAGAGAGAGTGCAGGGTATGGGGCAGAGAGAGTGCAGGGTATGGGGCAGAGAGAGTGCAGGGTATGGGGCAGAGAGAGTGCAGGGTATGGGCAGGGAGAGTGCAGGGTATGGGCAGGGAGAGTGCAGGGTATGGGCAGAGAGAGTGCAGGGTATGGGGCGGAGAGAGTGCCGGGTATGGGCAGAGAGAGTGCAGGGTATGGACACAGAGAGTGCAGGGTATGGGCAGAGAGAGTGCAGGGTATGGGGCAGAGAGAGTGCAGGGTATGGGGCAGGGAGAGTGCAGGGTATGGGGCAGAGAGAGTGCAGGGTATGGGGCAGAGAGAGTGCAGGGTATGGGCAGAGAGAGTGCAGGGTATGGGGCAGAGAGAGTGCAGGGTATGGGGCAGAGAGAGTGCAGGGTATGGGCAGAGAGAGTGCAGGGTATGGGGCAGAGAGAGTGCAGGGTATGGACAGGGAGAGTGCAGGGTATGGGCAGGGAGAGTGCAGGGTATGGGCAGGGAGAGTGCAGGGTATGGGCAGAGAGAGTGCAGGGTATGGGGCGGAGAGAGTGCAGGGTATGGGCAGAGAGAGTGCAGGGTATGGGGCAGAGAGAGTGCAGGGTATGGGGCAGAGAGAGTGCAGGGTATGGGGCAGAGAGAGTGCAGGTTATGGGGCAGAGAGAGTGCAGGGTATGGGCAGGGAGAGTGCAGGGTATGGGCAGGGAGAGTGCAGGGTATGGGCAGAGAGAGTGCAGGGTATGGGGCGGAGAGAGTGCCGGGTATGGGCAGAGAGAGTGCAGGGTATGGACACAGGAGTGCAGAGAGAGAGAGTGCAGGGTATGGGGCAGAGAGAGTGCAGGGTATGGGCAGAGAGAGTGCAGGGTATGGGGCAGAGAGAGTGCAGGGTATGGGCAGAGAGAGTGCAGGGTATGGGGCAGAGAGAGTGCAGGGTATGGGCAGAGAGAGTGCAGGGTATGGGCAGAGAGAGTGCAGGGTATGGGCAGAGAGAGTGCAGGGTATGGGCAGAGAGAGTGCAGGGTATGGGGCAGAGAGAGTGCAGGGTATGGGGCAGAGAGAGTGCAGGGTATGGGGCAGAGAGAGTGCAGGGTATGGGGCAGAGAGAGTGCAGGGTATGGGCAGAGAGAGTGCAGGGTATGGGCAGAGAGAGTGCAGGGTATGGGCAGATAGAGTGCAGGGTATGGGCAGATAGAGTGCAGGGTATGGGCAGAGAGAGTGCAGTGTATGGGGCAGAGAGAGTGCAGGGTATGGGGCAGGGTATGGGTATGCAGAGAGAGTGCAGGGTATGGGCAGCAGAGAGAGTGCAGGGTATGGGCACGGAGAGTGCAGGGTAGTGCAGGGTATGGGCAGAGAGAGTGCAGGGTATGGGCAGGGAGAGTGCAGGGTATGGGCAGAGAGAGTGCAGGGTATAGGCAGACACTAGGGCATACTGGGCATGGAGCAGTGTTCAGGATGCTAGGCAGGGATACTGTATAGGGACACAGGACAGCCTTCCTTCCTAGATGCAGAGTAGCGCGGGAGGCGGCTGTAAACATACCTCTCGTGATGCGTTCCTCCGGCCGCCCCCCCCTCTCTTCTCGTCCATCCGAGGCGATGGCAAATAGAAGCTCCTGTGGTGGACGGAAGGGGAGGAGGGGGGGCTGGCCGGAGGAGCGCATCACGAGAGGTATGTTTACACTGCAGCCTTAGCAGGAAGCAGTGATACGGGACCCTATCTACCCGTCAGCTAGTTGTGATTGACGGGTAGATCAAAGGGGACGCTGTCATGGGACCCCCTACTGATCATGGGCCCTCGGTCCGCGCCCGAACTGCCCTATGGTCAGTCCGCCCCTGGGCACAGGCCTTGCTCCCGATCTCACTGTCTGAGACCGCGTACACACGGAGGGACATGTCCGCTGAAACTGTCCGACGGACCGTTTCCAGCGGACATGTCTCCTCCGGATTTTCATCCGACGTCATGTACACACCATCGGATCAAAATCCCCGCCGGCAGACAGCGCGGTGACGTGACGGTGATGTTGACGCCGCCACGTCACCGCACCAGGAAGTAAAAAACGTCCACGCATGCGTCGAAGCATGTGCGGGCAGATATGTCCGCTGGTTAGTGTACTAACCAGCGGACATATCCGACGGACATGTCGCCGGCGGACAAATTTTAAAGCATGCTTTAAAATGTGTCCGCCGGTCAGACATGTCCGTTAGCCCATACACACGATCGGATTTGTTTTCTGAAACGGTCCGTCGGACCAGGTTCAGCGGACAAATTTGATTGTGTGTACGCGGCCTGAGAGTATATTGTCACTGGTTGCAAGATGCCAGGCAGCGGGGTGGCTGTGTACCCTATTTCATTCCGGGACATTGTATTGTCCTGGAATGAAGGTGCCCGGGACCTGGGACACGTGAGCCCCTAGTGTCATTGTCACTAGGCAAAGCGGGGAGATGCTTGTTTACATTAGCATCTCCCCGCTCTATCTCTCGCGCGTTTCCCCGCAGTAATGGAGTCCGCAGGACCGGCTGTCGGGTTCACGGAGCTTGCGGTGGGCATGCGCGCGCACGTGCACAATGGCGCTGCCTTAAAGGGGACATATATATATATGTCCTTCTGCCCAGGAGTGCCATTGTGTCGACGTATATGTGCGTGTGGCCGTCGGGATGCCGCATAGGCTACACAGGCGATATGCCAATTCCTGCCTAGGATGACTTTAGTGACTCCATACTCATTTATGTTCCTGCCTCACGTGATGCACTTTAATACTTTCCCTTCGCTTCTACCCTGCTTCATGCCTTATGAATCAGATTCAGAAGCAGATGTAGTATTACAGCTCAACCCGCTGTGCGAACAAATTATACTTTTCCTTAACCTCAGACGCTGAGCGCTGCTTGTGAGCAAAGTGTGGAATAAAGGATATAATTTTAGAAACATTGTTTGGGGCTGCTGGCATTATAAAAATTGCTGAACAGAAAAACATACATTCTTTACAGGCCCCACCGCCGATAAAGATCAGTTATTGGAAAACACTCAGCGAGTACATTTGCTATGAAAACAAGATGGGAGAAGTACAAATAATGAAAAATAAAAGTAATTTTTCAAAGGCTAGAGATTTACTGTGCCAGGGCTGAGCAACTGTGTCTGGATAACAGGAGCATGTAATAGATAGTTGGTGTAGAAGAGGCTTGGCACAGCAAATATCTGAATGTATGCTGTGATTTTTCAATAGGTGACTAATGCCGCGTACACACGACCGTTTTTCGGGTTCTAAAAAATTACATTTTCAAGGGTCTAGAAAAAACAAAGGCCCAGATTCTCGTAGCGTATCAGAAATACACTACGCCGCCGTTTTTTACCTGGCTCTACGTGGAATCCAGGTAGATTTTGTCCAGTAAACGACGACGGCATAGTGTATTTCTCCCGTCGCAATCCATCTACGCGAGTAGGGGGCGTAAAGGATTTAAAATAGGCACGTTCCCGCGGCGATCGAACTGCGCATGCTCCGTTCGCAAATTTCCCGCCGTGTATTGCGCGAAATCACGTCGTTGCGTCATTCGTTGTTTGAGTAGCGTCGTTTACGGACATTTCTATTCCCGAACGAGTTACGTCAAAAAAAAAAAATAAAATTTAATTCGACGCGGGAACGACGGCCATACTTAACATGGGCTACGCACCGTTAGACCAGCAAAAAGCTGGTCTAACAGTACGTAAAAAAAGCTGTGGAAAAAAAAAAGCGGGAGCTGTGGTGGCTCAACGTGATTGGCACTGCGCTGACAAGCCATTCACCTCTGCAGCCAAGGGTTCGGATCCCGGTCTCGGCTACATGTGAATTGAGTTTGGTGGTCTCAGCCCGGCTCCCGGTGGGTGTGCTATGCAAGGTACGCCTGTGCTTAGTACGCCCACCCCCCCCCACAAAAAAAACCACCACACCTGCACGCACACGAAATTGGTTTAAAACACATGCACTTTGGCCATGCGGTCTCTTAAAATAAAGAGAGGCGAAGGACCTACGGGGCTGGCTGGGTGGGCTAGGCCCCCTCACTCCCTCATAGGGGGAGTCCCTCTGCCCCATTGGGGTCCCGTTGGGCCCCAGTTGGGCTCCCAAGAGGAGCAGGTAGGGCGGGGTTAGTGGGAGGCCCCCCTTCACACCCGCCATTGCCACCAGGGGCATGGAGAAGGATGGCGATTGCCTCCGGGGGGAGGGTCTGCCTACTCCCAACTCCTGCAGTCCGGCTCCTCTCTCTCGAGTTCACGCACAAAAAATACACTTTAAAAAAAAAAAAAAAAAAACAGACGTAAGCGATTGCGAAGACCGCTCGTATCTTCGTGGATCGCCGTAAAAACACATTTGCATATCCCGACGCATCAAAACGACGCGAACTCCTCCCAGCGGCCGCAAAAATATCGCAGCGTAGATCCGAAGGCTTACGAAGACGTAAGCCTCTCGGATCGAAGCCCGAAGCCGCCGTATCATGGTTTGAGGATTCAAACTAGTAATACGGCGCGCGAAATTTGAAATTACTCCTGTCTAACACCAGTTAGACAGGCGTAATTGCTTTATGAATCTGGGCCAAAGTTTTTTTCAACCCGATCATTAAAACAGTCTTGCCTACACACGATTGTGGAAAAAAAATGCTCTAGCACATCGCGGTGACGTACAACATGTACAACGGCACTATAAAGGGGAAGTTCCATTCGGATGGCGCCACCCTTGGGGCTGCTTTTGGTGATTTTGTGTTAGTAAAAGACGATTCGCGCTTTTCTGTCTGTTACAGCGTGATGAATGTGCTTACTCCATTACGAACTCTAGTTTTATCAGAACGAGCGCTCCCGTCTCATAACTTGCTTCTGAGCATGCACGTTTTTTTTCACATCGTTAAAGCCCACACGACCATTTTTTACAATGTAAAAAACGACAACGTTAAAAACGCCGTGAAAAATTAGAGTATGTTCGAAATTTTTAATGCCGATTTTTTACATCGTGAAAAATGCTCTGGAGCCCACACACGATCGTTTGTAATGACATTAAATAAAAAACTTAATTTTTTACAACCCGAAAAACGGTCATCTAAGAGGCCTTTTTCATAAAAAATAAAATAAAAAATTGCTAACCTAATTAAATTGTCTTCATGCTTTGCCAGTTTCTTGACACTATTATTTTAATATAGTACTAAATTCTTGTGTGAATTTCTATAATTTTGCATTTGTTATCTAATACAAATCTAAATTTACTGCCAGGACACAAGCCCCGATGAAGGGGATGTTTTAAGCCCCCGAAAAGTGTTGGCTTTATGATTACTTGTCATGAAAAATACATTTCGAAATTCAATTTGGATTTTACTAACTGTCTTGTACTGTAGTGACTGTCACTGTCCCACACTCATTGAGTCCAGTGGCGGCTCATCCATTAGGGGCGCACGGGCGCCGCCCCCCCATCCATGTGTCCAGCCCCCTAATCTACATGCAGGGAACCTGACACATGGATTCCAATGGAGGGGAGGCTCTAATAGGTTTCAAAATAGGCTTCTAAAAAGGGTGGGCTTGGGGTGCAGAGCACTGCATTCCGAGCCCAACCAGTTGTGCGAGAATAGCGAATGAATATTTTCTATTCTCACACTGATCCTCCTCCCGGGCAATCAGGAAGCAGGTCCTGAGACCCGGATTATCTATTGGATGCCTAGAAGGAGGAGAGAGGAAACACATGACGATTGTTGCAATACTTTATGTTACACCGTATTTGCGCAGTGGTCTTACATTTTTTTTTTTTAAATACACTCTTTTGAATGAAAAAAATAAAGGATCAAAGCAAAAAACTTTGACCCTTAAAAATCTCCATAGGTGACGTTTAAAAACTTCTACAAATTACCAGTTTTAAATTACAGAGCGAGAATTATTGCCCCGCTCTAACGATTGCGACGATACCTCACATGTGTGGTTTGAACACTGTTTACATATGTGGGCGTAACTTACGTATGTGTTCACTTCTGCACGCGAGCACGGAGGAACGGGGCGTTTTCATTTATTTTTTCTTATTTATTTAACTTTTTTATTTTTACACTGTCCCTTTAAAAAAATGGTATCACTTTTATTCCTATTACAAGGAATGTAAACATCCCTTGTAATAGAAAAAAGCATGACAGGACCGCTTTAATGTGAGATCTGGCATCAAAAAGCTCTCAGATCTCATATTTACACTTAAATGCAATAACAAAGGCAGTTGGGCAGAAGTGACGTTTGACGATGCTTCCGTCATCCAGCATCATTGAGTCCAGTGGGGGCCTCCCTCACTCGACACAGTGCCTCAGAGGGGAAAGGATCAGATTGTCACTACTGACGGCTCCGGTAAACCGCGGAGACGACGGAATGTGGCGGGAGGGGGTTGGGCACCTCCCCGCCACCAATAAAATAATTCGCTGCTATCTACTGCCATAGAAACGGTAGTCTATGTCAAAGTACCAACGTATAACGATGGCGGGCGGTCCGGAAGTGGTAAATAATGGTACTTGCATTTGATTTGACTTGGTATCTGACTTGTTTTGTAACTGTATTGTCTCCATTTATATTGTAAAGGACTGTGCAAAATGGTGGCGTTATAAACATTATTAATAATACTTTGCTTGTATTTAAAAAAAATACATGACATATTAAAGCAGTAGTAAACACAGCTTGATCACTAGTACCTATAGGTAGGCTTTTAATAAATAGGAATAGGAATATCCCCCAAACCTGTACCGTTTAGGAGATATTTACATTTGTGCATGCACGATGCAATCTGAATGGATGGGTGCCATGCTGCGATAGTGGCTCCTGTGCACATGAGTGGGAGTGATATCATTGTGTCTCGGCCATTCAAAGGGCCAGAGCCCACGAACCGGGAAGGAGGATCGGGTGAAGATGGAAACCACGGCAGCGGCGACAGCGGACCACTGGAGGGCTTCATTTTAACCTGTTCCTGACCGGCTCACGTACAGTAGATTCACTGTGGCACAATGGCACCGTTGAGTGAAACCCCATATGGGTACGGGGTCTCCTTTAAGAACCGCTAGAGGGGGACCCGATACACATGGCCAGCGGTCGCAATCGCCGCCGGCGGCTCGCAGCAGCATGCCTGAGAGCCAGCAAGGGGATTTGTGTTTTTTTTTTTAAACAAACAAATCCCTTAAGGGGAGAGGAGACATATCGTTTGTTCCTACTAAGTAGGAACAACGATATGTCTGTTTCCCCAGTCAGTCATATCCCGATACAGTTAGAACACAGTGAGGGAACACATATTTATCCCCTTGATTTCCCCCTTGTGTTAACCCCTTTCCTACCAGTAACATTTACACAGTAATCAGTGCATATTTAAAGCTCTGATCGCTGTGTAAATGTCAATGGTTCCAAAAATTTGTCATAAGTGTCCGATCTGTCCGTCGCAATGTTGCAGTCCTGCTTAAAATTGCAGATCACTGCCAGTACTAGTAAAAAAAAATAGGGCTGATAGGGCTGTTACTGATCAAAATTTTTGTGTTCGATTAATCCATTTTTTTTAAATCGATTAATCGACTAATTTCGATTAATTATAACGCACATACAGATCCAACTACTTTTAGCTGATCTCCTTGCAGGGCTTGTCAATGATGTCCGTTTCTCCTGGTACCTCTAGTCCAGGGGTCTTGAATTAAAATTCGAGGAGGTCCAGTCACTAAAATTTTCTTTGGGCCGAGGTCCGAATCTCAAGTCCCCATTTTTCCCCCATCACAGTGTTTCTTTACATCACATGTCCCCATCACAGCGCCGCTTTACATCAGGTGTCCCCATCACAGCGCCGCCTTACATCAGGTGTCCCCATCACATCGCCGCTTTACATCAGGTGTCCCCATCACAGCGCCGCCTTACATCAGATGTCCCCATCACAGCGCTGATTTACATCAGGTGTCCCCATCACAGTGCTCCTTTAAATCAGGGGTCCTCATCACAGCACTAATTTACATTAGGTGTCCCCATCACAGCCCCCCTTTACATCAGGTGTCCCCATAACAGCCCCCCTTTACATCAGGTGTCCCCGTCACAGCCCCCCTTGACATCAGGTGTCCCCACACAGCCCCCCTTTACATCAGGTGTCCCCGTCACAGCCCCCCTTTACATCAGGTGTTCCCATCACAGCCCCCCTTTACATCAGGTATACCCATCACAGCACTAATTTACATTAGGTGTCCCCATCACAGCACTAATTTACATCAAGTGTCCCCATCACAGCCCCCCTTTACATCAGGTGTCCCCATCACAGCCCCCTTTACATCAGGTGTCCCCATCACAGCCCCCCTTTACATCAGGTGTCCCCATCACAGTGCTCCTTTAAATCAGGGGTCCTCATCACAGCACTAATTTACATCAGGTGTCCCCATCACAGCCCCCCTTTACAACAAATGTCTCTATAACAGTGCCCCTTTACATCAGATGTCCCCATCACAGTGCCCCCTTTACATCAGATGTCCCCATCACAGTGCCCCTTTACATCAGATGTCCCCCTTAAAGTGCCCCTTTACATCAGGTGTCCCCATCACAGTGCCCCTTTACATCAGGTGTCCCCATCACAGTTCCCCTTTTACATCAGGTGCCCCTTTACACAGGTGATCCCATCACATCGCCCTTTTACATCAGGTGTTCCCATCACAGTGTCCCTTAACATAAAATGTGCCCCTTAACATAAAATAAGGGTCACGGGGCGTGGCCTGGACGGGCATGTGAGCAGTCGCACTTCACTGAGCTCCCGCTACTGATCCTACAACGATCCTGTTCCCGGCAAATACCGCGGTAGGCGATCGGTCTACCTGAGTCAGCACGCTTCATAGAACTTAGCGGCGGGCGACCGGACGATCGACCAGGGTCCGGATGACCCGTAAACCCGAGAAGGGAGCGGCGGCCGAGTCGGCCATGGACGTCCAAGATGGCGCTGGGGTCTCCCAGCAGCAGAATGCAGCGCGCGGGTCTGAAAAACACCCGGAGGCTGGAGCCAAGACATCCAAGACTAAGCAGCAGGGGAAAGAACCCCCCAAGGACATGCTCTATTACACTCAAAGGCTGCAAGGTCCTACTAGCTCCCCGGCTCCCACACAGCTGACATGGGCACAGAGAGTGCAGGGCCAAAATGGCGATTCTGCCATGGATGACACGCTGCCGCTCGAGAGCTCCTCGGACAATGTGCAGGACATATTTGAGGAATTGCAGGAAGATGCCCCACAGCCCACACTTAGTGAAATCTTGCGGGCGGTGCAGAAGTGCACGACCTCGGTCACTGCCTCGGTGGATGGCCTGAAGGTACAATTTGGGGAGTTAACTGAGACAGTGTCCCTCATGCGCCATGACCTCCAGAAGATCAGGGAGAGGACCACGGCTGTGGAGGGCCGTATCAGTGAGATAGAGGACGCGCTCCCACCCCTCACCAGAGACACCAGGTCTGCAATACAGCAGTCCGCGCAGGCCACCGCGAAAACGGACGACATCGAGAACCGTCTGAGAAGGAATAATGTCCGCATAGTGGGCCTCCCCGAGAAGGTGGAAGGTAGGGACCCCACTACATTTATTGAGTCCTGGCTCCAAGACACGTTTAGCAAAGAGGCATTCTCCATGCTGTTTGCGGTAGAGCGGGCGCACCGCACGCCTCCCAGACCCCTTCCCCCTGGCAGCCCCCCCAGATCCATGCTTGCCAGACTCCTGAACTATCGGGACAGGGAAACCATCCTGAGGCTGGCCAGGGAAAGGGGAACGGTACACTACAATGGAGCCAGAGTGTCATTCTACCCGGACTTCTCAGCAGAGGTGCAGCGCCAGAGAGCTAAGTTCGTGGAAGTTAAAAAGCGCTTACAGAGGGTTCAAGTTAAATATGCAATGCTGTTTCCAGCCAACCTGCGGGTCACGGTGAGAGGCCAATCTACGTTCTTTGAGTCTGCTGCGGAGGCTGCAAGGTGGCTAGATCACAATGAACAGGACCTGAGGAGACGTCGAGAGGAAGACAGGGGTGATTGAGGCCCTGAAGGTGCTCCTACATCGCCGCTATGTTCGTCGCAGGCGAGTTAAAGTTTTTACCTGCATGCCGGAACTTTACCTGATTATGTTTTGTTAGCGTTCCTTAAGAGCTTCGGAAGCTGAATTACACCCCCTCTGGATTCTATGCTACAGGGGGGGGCCTGCCCATATGGGCTTTGTGATGCATACGAAGACCCCCGGCTGGGGGAGTCAACTTTTGCTGTTTGGTGCCCTGTTGGCACAAGGGGATTGCTGAGTCCATGCAGTGGGAGATCGTGGAGGAGGCCGACCTCGGCCCCAGACGGGGCCGAGGTGTGGACACGTATGTTCAGTTGTTATTTTTTGTTAACTACTTTTGATGCAATTCTCACAGAACTACATCACTTGCTGCACTGGTGCTTACTGGGCCCGAATCGGTCCTGGCTAGGGCCTTGCCCACTGGTAATGACCCGGAGGCCTCGAGCCTCGGACAGTAACTATTCTCTAATTCAGCCATGGCCACCACCCCGATAGTGACTTGGAATGTGCGCGGTGTACGTGACCCCTTGAAACGAACTATGATAAGGGCTGGTTTGAAAAAATTTCTTCCTGCTATTGTGGGGTTACAAGAAACCCACCTGACTAAGGACACATTTGGGTGTCTGGGATTTTCCTGGGTGGGCAAGGCCTATCATTCCACTCACACCTCATATTCAAGGGGGGTGAGTGTGTTGGTTCATGGATCCTTGGCCTACCAGGAAATAGATGCAGTGGTTGACACGCTCGGTAGATATGTTTTTTTATATTGCAAATTATTTACGGTGTCTATGGTACTAGCTTTTGTATATATCCCCCCCCCCCCCTTTCTCGAGGGAGGTGCTTCAGCTCCTGCTGTCCTATCTGGGCAACAAGCCAGATGTCCCTGTAATGGTCATGGGGGACTTTAATGCCTGTATGGATCCGAGGGAGGACAGACACCCGCCAGCCAGGATACCCCAGGGGAGCAGGGGGACAGCTCTGAGCAGACTGCTGGGGGAGGTGGGGTGGCTGGATATCTGGAGGGTGAGATTCCCTATGACCAAGCAGTTTTCATGCTTCTCTAAGACGCATGGTTCGCTGTCCCGTATAGATCTGTGTGTAGGGTCCCCTCAGATTCTCCATATGGTTCCCAAAGTGGAGTACCTCCCGCGGGGGGTCTCTGATCATTCTCCGCTGGTGGCTCACCTGGTCACCCGCCCGGTGGCCTCCTTGCCCAGAGCCCCTTGGAAATTAAACGCCTTCTGGTTGAGGCTGTTTACCTCCCATGAACGTGTCGCACGCCAGATAGAACAATACTTCTCAGAAAACTGGGCGGGGGTGGATCGGGCTCTGGGCTGGGATGCTTTCAAGGCATGTCTGCGGGGTACGTTTATTGAGGAGATTGCGTCCATAAAACACAACTCGGCTGCTCTCCTAGAGCGGGTGGAAAATCAGGTGAAACAATTAGAGCTGACCTATGTTGTTGACCCCTCGGAGTCCGCGAGGGAGGAATGGATGTCGGCCCAGGACTCCCTGGACCGGCTGAGATCCTCCGCCGCGGAGAAAAAGCGTTTTTTTACCCAGCAGGCGTACTATGAGGAGGGGGAAAAGACGGGCCGCTTGCTAGCCAGGATTGCCCGGTCGCAGCAGTTGTCCCCCGCCATAGGCGCGATCCGGGATGCGCAGGGTCGGCTGGTGAATGAACCGGAGCTGATTCTGACAGAACTGGCTGCTTTTTACTCCGAACTGTACAGGTCACGGGATGATTTCACGGACGGGGAGTTGCAGCGCTATATGGATGCTGTAGCTCTCCCGACCTTGAATGATGGGGCAAGGATAGAGATTGAGAAGCCACTGACCCTGGAGGAGTTGGGAGAGGCGGTAGCCTCTTTCCCCACATGAAAAGCCCCGGGGGATGACGGATTGCCCATGGAGGTGTATACTCAATATGGGGGGGTGATACTACCCAAGTTACTCGAGGTGTTTAACGCCTCGCTTGACTCGGGGGTCCTGCCTCCAACCATGACGACGGCGAATATCATTTTATTACTAAAGGCGGGCAAGGATCCCCTAGATCCCGGGTCGTATAGGCCTATCTCTCTCTTGCAGAGTGACGTCAAAATACTAGCGAAAGTACTGGCCCTGCGCGTGAACAAAATTATTCTGTCCATCATACATTCCGACCAGGCAGGATTCATGCCACGTAAATCCACAGCGACGAACCTCCGGCGATTATACCTGAATATGCAGACCCCCTCGGATTCCGTTGGCAATAGGGCACTGTTGTCGCTTGATGCCAATAAGGCCTTCGACAGTGTCGGCTGGCGGTACCTCTGGGCGGTGTTGACTAAATGTGGCTTCGGCCCTAGGGTCCTGAGATGGATCCGGCTCCTGTATGCTTCGCCTCAGGCGGCCATTCGTATGGCGGATAGGAGGTCCCATGCTTTTGCTCTGGGCAGGGGAACCAGGCAGGGGTGCCCCCTGTCCCCCCTGCTCTTTGCCTTAGCTATCGAGCCTCTTGCGGTCCTGGTGAGGGGCTGTGAGGCGGTCAGGGGGTTCAGATATGGCGACATACACGAGAAAATCATGTTGTACGCTGACGACATGCTTCTCTTCTTGGAGGACGCGGAGGGATCCCTGCAACAGGTCATGGCCATTATCACAGACTTTGGCCGCTTTTCGGGTCTTACAATTAATTGGACCAAATCGGCCCTGATGTTTCTAGACGGGGCGCCCGCGGTAGGGGGTGGCCCTGCATGTCCCGTGCCTGTAGTGCCATCTTTTAAATATTTGGGGGTCTGGATATCTCCCATAGTAACGGATTTCTGTAAATTAAATGTGTACCCCCTACTGTCTAAATTCAGAGATAAGATCCAAATTTGGAGTAAACTGAAAATGTCCCTGGCAGGTAAAACCAACCTTATCAAAATGATATTGATGCCTCAATTGCTCTATCTCCTGCATAACACACCCATGGTAATTACCCTCAAAATATTCAGAGTAGTCAACTCCCTTTTCAGACAGTTGTTGTGGCACACCAAAACCCCCAGGATTAAATTAGAACAGCTGCAGCGCCCGAAAGAGGGGGGAGGGCTGGCTTTACCCAATCCTTGGATATATTACTTGGCGGCTCAACTCCAACACTTGATTGGGGCCACGGGAGTGCAGCCCGAGGCCTCGGCGGCTAAACTGATGCTAAGGGGATCGGGGGCGGCCACGGTACCGGAGGGGCTGGAAGCCCGCAAATTCCAAAAACCCAATAACCGTATGCCCACATATGCTCTTGTTCAGAAGGTGTGGAATAAGGCTAAGCAGCTCCAAAATGTGATGGGGTTCACCGAGTTTAGCCCTATTTGGGGGAACGACTCCTATGAGGAGCTGGCAAAGGTGGAGCAGGGGCATAGGTGGAGCTCCTTTGGGGTCACACATCTTAAACATGTCTTTGGGGGGGGGGCTCTCCACCCCTTCAGTGAGCTGCAAACACGGTTCAACCTGCCACACACTATGCGGTTCTACTACCTACAGTTGCAGCATGCAGTGAGGGCTCAGGGGGCAGCGGTTGAGTGGGTTCAGTCCCCCACACCGGTGTTCCGCGCATTGTGTCACGCGCGGGATACCAAAGGTATGATCTCGCACTGTTACAACATGCTCCTTTCATCATTCCTGGAGGGGCATCCTATGAGGGTGGCGGAACAATGGGAGACAGATTTGGGGCCTATTGGGGGGAACTATGGGAGGAAGCCCTACAGGCTGTGAATGCCTGCTCATTGAATGTGTCACAACGGGTATCCCAACTCTACATCTTACTTAGGGTGCATTACACTCCGGTTAGACTCTTTAGAATGGGCCGGGCCCCGGACCCGTTGTGTGGACGGTGCAGGGCGGCCCAGTGAGATCTGGTCCACCTGCTCTGGCGTTGCCCCAAGCTGCACAGATATTGGTCGGAGGTCCTGGCAACCCTAAATTCTGTGTTCCAGACCAATGTTACGTTGGACCCACTCTGCTGCCTGTTGGGCGTTTTGGAGGGGGCGATAGCGGAGGAAGTCACTAGAGTGGCGTTTGCCAGGGCCTTGTTTCAAGCGAGAAAACTCATCCTCATGCATTGGAAATCGGTTAAAGCATGGATACAGCATATGGGTAAAACACTGTTGATGGAAAAGTATATTTACCAGCACAGGGAGAACATAGGAAAATTCCTTAAAATATGGGACCCATGGCTAGCAACGCCGGGGTTGAGCCCCTTGGAGCTAGTCCAAGCAAGGCTACTTGGGGGGATGTAGGGACATGGAACAACGTGTAGGGTCCCAGACCTGGCCACGAGGGAGGTTGATGGTATAATGATTGTGTACTAGGTGTTGGGGAAGTACATTTGTTGTTTTATCGTAATCTTGATGTCGTGCCTGTTTGCATGCAGATTGTACAATGTCGTTCTTATATTATCTGTATGTTGTGTGAGCAATAAAAACCTTTTTGATTAAAAAAAAAATAAGGGTCACGCTGATGGGCACATTTTAAGTTAAGGGGCACCCTGATGGGCACATTTTATGTTAAGGGGCACTCTGATGGGCACAACAAAACGTGATCCATAACATAAAATTTGCCCATCAGAGTGTCCCTTAATATAAAATGTGCCCATGGGCACATTTTATGTTATTAAGGGACACTCTGATGGGCAAATTTTATGTTAAGGGTCACTCTGATGGGCACAACAAAACTTATGTTAAGGGGCACGCTGATGGGTATATTTTTAATGTGTACGCTGATGGGCATATTTTATGTTAAGGGGCACTCTGATGGGCTTAACAAAATGTGTCCATCAGAGTGCCCCTTAAAATAAAATTTGCCCATCAGAGTGCCCCTTAACATAAAATATGCCCATCAGCGTACACATTAAAAATATACCCATCAGCGTGCCCCTTGACATAAAAGTTTTGTTGTGCCCATCAGAGTGCCCCTTAACTTAAATTTTAAGGGGCACTTTAAGGGAGGCACATACGTTATGATATTAAAGCGGATGTCCCATTAAAAAAGTATATTAAAAGCCAGCAGCTACAGATACTGCAGCTGCTGACTTTTAATATTAGGACACTTACCTGTCCTGGAGTGCAGCGGCGTCCGCAGCAGAGGACGAGCGTTCGCTCGTCTCTCTGCTGTTCCCCCCTCCATCCACGGTGAGGGAACCAGGAAGTGAAGCGCTCCGGCTTTACTGCCCGGTTCCCTACGGCGCATGCGCGAGTCGCGCTGCGCCCGCCGATTGGCTCCCGCTGTGTCCTGGGAGCCCAGAGTTCCCAGCACACAACGGGGGGGCGACAGGATGTCGCAAAAAAAACAGACTTTTGCCCGAGACTGCGGTCCGGAAGTGGGTGCAGATACCTGTCTTTAGACAGGTATCTGCACCCCCCTCCCCCCTGAAAGGTGTCAATTGTGACACCGGAGGGGGGGAGGGTTGCGATCAGCGGATCTTCACTTTAGGGTGGAGATCCGCTTTAACTTGCAGGAGAGACACTTTAAGGATTACAGAGCTTCAGTAATTTGTGTCTATATACCTATCAGGAGTTTTAATGTAAGCTAATAATTTAATCTAAACTTTAGTGTATTTTCTAATTTTTTGAAGACATTTTCTATTTTATTATAAAATTCTGAAGGTCTATCAGCCTCATTCTATCTAAAAAAAAAAAATGTATGACCAAGGTTATGGAAAAAGACACCTTCAACCAATAGAATTTGGTACTGAACGGGTCATTTCTTTGGCATTTCAGAAAGTTGGAAGGTTTGTGATCTAATCTGAGCATTAGATGAAATGTATGCCGTACCATAAGCAGAGAGTTCCATCTTGTGGCTGCAGAGACTGTGCGAGACCCCACGAGACGAGCACTTTTATGATTTATTTTGTCACCAAAGGCTCTCTAAGAAAATATTTCTGAGTTTTATTACAGTTCATCTATGAAGCTATTTGCTTTTTATGAAACCATCCAGGAGCGAAAAATCCCAAATCTAGTTAGGCCTTACAAGGACATACAGTGAGATGAAATTGGAGAAAAGCTAAGAAAAAAAATGACCCGAGGGGACAAAAGTACAATAAAATATCTTCCATGCTGCAGAAATATGGCCTTTTCATCTCACTTTTACCAGTTTTTCTAGATAGGATTTATCAGCCCTGTGATCACCTGAGACGGGATCAAGTAAGTCTGGCAATTCCTGAAAGCATTTTCTTATATTTGCTATTGACTGGTGTAGGGCATTATTTTAACATACATTATTTACACTGAAACTTCTGGGGTCACCTAAAAAAGGTCAAGATTACCTATGACGGCCCCTTAGGCCGCGTACACACGGATGGACATATACGATGGAAACGGTCCTCAGAGATATATTTTTATTATATTTTATTTTATATGTTATATTTTTCACCTCTTGCAAGCTTTGTGCATTAGTGGGGAGCTCCTCACTTCCCACTGATTGTTGTATTGTGCATTTTGATATGCCCCACAATTGTTCTATAACACTTCTCGTAACGTTGAGACACATCTAATGATTTTATCAACGTTTATTTTGTTATATATGCAATATATTTTTGCTTAGTACTCGCATTGGTTGAAGACATTTACAGCTAGTCATCTGACTACCTACTAGGGGTAGTTGACTCTCAGTACACTGAGATATTTGTATGCGATTCAATCCTATACCACATTTCTCACTCTCACGTAATTGTCACAAATTTTCCAGTAATAGACACAGCACCCCTTGGGAGTCTATTTAGTCACCTTTTAGGTACACTTAGCGCCCTCTTTCACCCACCCATGTATCAACTTCTGTATTGTCTTATTTTTTGCATTGGTTCTGAGCATGCGTGTTTGTACTTTGGACTTAAGTCCGATGGATTTCTGTGCACACGGCAGGACTTTGCACCGTAGGACTTTTGTTGCCGGAAAGTTTGTCCGTTTGCAGAGCAAACTTTTGTCTGATGAAAACCAAAAAAGTTTGTCCGATGGAGCGTACACACGGTCGGATTTTTTTAAAACCTGCTCATTTTAAAGTTTGTTGTCAAAAAGTTTGATGGTGTGTATGGGCCTTTAGTGAACTGGCAGCAGGCTGAGATTTAATCCCAAGTATCTCCTATTGTCCATAAACATAACTGTTTATAATGTCATGCAATGATATGATTAATGTCAGCAAGAAAATAAAGTTCCAGCAAGCAAAGAGAGAACACTTGTTGCAGAAATTATTGAAGCTTTGTGCCATGTGCCCTGTGCCCCGATGTGCTGTGCCTCAATGTGGTGTGCCCTGATGTGCTGTGATGGGCCCTGTTGTGATGTGCCCTGTAGGTGTTGTGCCCTGATGTGCCCTGTGCCCTGTGCCCTTAACCCTGATATGCTGAGTGCCCAGATGTGCACTGTACCCTGATGTGTTGTGTCCTGGGCCGGTCTGAATGAAGTCCAGGGCCACATTTTTGTCCCAGTCCAGCCCTGATTTCTAGTGGCTCCACTGGGATCTCTTCAAACTGCTTATCCGAGGTGCTGCAAATCTGCCCTTACTCCTCTAAGTGGAATGCTTCCCATCAGTTGTTCAACCACTTGTCAACCGCCCGACGTCAAAAGACGGCGGGAGGAAGACCATGTTGTTCTGGGCAGACGTCATATGACGTTGCGCCTTTAAAAGCCACTAGGGGGAGCACCCGCCGGGTCACTGGGGACCCGATGCATGTGACCAGCGGCTGTAATGGCCGCCGGGCACCCGCGATTGCCCAGTAACTGAGCAGGACAGTGGATCTGTGTGTGTAAACACACAGATCCATGTCCTGTCAGGGAGAGGAGATGGATGGTGTGTCCCTTGTACATAGGGACAACCATTGTTCACCTCCCCAGTCACTCCCCCCCCCCCACAGTAAGAAGGGAATAGATTAACCCCTTGATCGCCCCCTAGTGTTAATCCCTTTCCTGCCAATCACATTTATACAGTAATCAATGCATTTTTATAGCAGGGATCGCTGTATAAATGTGAATGGTGTCAAAAGTGTCCGATGTGTCCGCCGCAATATCGCAGTCACGATAAAAAAAATCGCTGATCGCCGCCATTACTAGTAAAATAAATAAATAATATAAATGCTATAAATCTATCCCCTATTTTGTAGACCCTATGGGCCAGATTCAGCAACACTTGCGCTGGAGTATTTCGATATGCGCCGCGTAACTGTGAAGATGCGCCGTCGTTTCTATGTGCCCGTACCCACCAAACTAGATGCGCCCAATAACGGGCCATTTGCGACCGGCGGAACGTTCCGACGCCAGAGTATCGTCAGCGCTTAATTTCGCTTGGCGCATCAGTCGCGCCTATTGATTTCCCCTGCAAATATGCAAATCAGGGATTTTTCCCAATTCACGAACGGATTAGCACCATACGCTGGCTACATGCGCCGCGCGTATCTCGTCTGTCCGGCGCAAAGTTATTTCTACAAAAGGCTGCTTTATCTTTACTCCAGATGGCCACAGGTCAGCAGGAGAGCAGCTACAGCAGCGTTACCGATGATAAGAGCTAGCTGAGCACCCCCACTTGCAGGACAACACCTCTGTCCATGCTTGTCTGTCAAATTTTACAGCCATGGAGGAAGACATCATAGGTCTCCATAGCCGAGATGACGGCTGACAGCTCCTGGCCATTAAAGTTCAGCTTTCTCCTGTGTGTTTGCGGGGAACGGGAGCAGCCATCTCAGAACAAAAGTAACATCACTGCGGGGAGGGGGAGCAGGATATACTTTAGTGCCGGAATGGCGCTTCTACGGGCGCATTTAAACGCCCAACGGAAGGCATTGCGCTGACGTTTCCCGTGAAGTGGTGCCGACGGAAGTTGTGAGCATGCGCACAAAGGGGGCGAGTGGAGCCTCACTCACTGCGCATGCTCCGTGGTTGATGCGCTGAACGTAAGCCTCTGCGCTGGGCTCCGCCCATCATTTACATATGATCACACCCACTTCCCCTTGCGTCGGGTTACGCCAGCGCATTATCGTTACTCTGGCGCAAGTTTACGCGCAACTGCTATGTGAATAACAGTACTTGCGCCGAAAGTGTCGGCGGAGTAACGTAAATGAGAAGCGTTACTCTGGAGCAAAGATGCTCTCATCTACCTGAATCTGGCCCTATAACTTTTACGCAAACCAATCAATATACGCTTATTGCGATTTTTTTACCAAAACTATGTAGAATAATACGTATCGGCCTAAACTGAGGACATTTTTTTTTTAATTATTATATTTATTATAGCAAAAAGTAAAAAATATTGTGTTTTTTACTTTTTTTTTTTTCAAACTTGTCCCTCTTCTTTTGTTTATAGCGCAATAAATAAAAACCGCAGAGGTGATCAAATACCACCAAAAGAAAGCTCTATTTGTGGGGAAAAAAATATAAAAATGTAATTTGGGTACAGTGTTGCATGACCGCGCAATTGTCATTCAAAAGGTGACAGCGCTGAAAGCTGAAAATTGGTCTGGGCAGGAAGGGGGTGAAAGTGCCCTGTAGGCAAGTGGTTAAAGACCTCTGAGTGTGGTGATGGCCATGTTGCTGAATGAAGACCGTGAGGTAGTACAGAAAGGTCTAAATGTTCCTCTTGGCTTTTTCAGTCTATGCAAACCAGCATGGGGACACCCTGGGTCCGGGTGCAATAACATTATTACTTTGACGCGTTTCACCCACCATCTACTGCAATATTCTTCAGAACAGGGAGGGGCCAGTGTATTGCTGCCTAAATACCACTTCAATTGAAGGTAACCTAATCACCAGCACCCTCCTGTGGTCTGATATCATTACTATTAATTTGAAACTCCCTTTAACCTTGTGGTGTAGTGATATTTAGTTCAGTTTTTGGGTTTGTTTATACCCTTTTTGAAGGCGAGTAATTCTTAAATTGACATTTTGGTCAAAATAAACCTTCCAATAACAGTTTTTTTTTTTTTACATTATTATTTAATACATATTATTTAATTTGCAGTTCATCAATCTACAGAGTGGCATGGCATTCAAATTGGGAGATGAAATTGATGCAGAGATCAAATTAGCATTCGCAAAGAAAACCAATCAAACCTCAAATGATACTGGGGAAGTAATTAAGACTAAATTTAAGAACCGTAAGAAATTACCAAGCAATTGCGGAACAGGAAATGGGATATATCCTCCCTGGAATCATATATTGAACACAGGATTTTCCCAAGGGGCCTCAGGGAAAAAGTTATCCCTGCTAAAGACCTCCACACTACCAAATTTCTGAAAAAATTTAGAACTCAATGTACAAATTACAGAGTAGAAGTAATGCGTCGGAGAAAATACAGCAACCAGAACTATTGCAGAAAATTGAAGAAAGTCTTAAAACACTAGATCCCTAATTCCAATAAATCCTACACAATCCCAAATTCAATAAATATAATGAATGGTTGAAAAAAGAGGTAGAAAAAAACACACAAAAAAATCCATGTATTACCCAACAATCATTTAATTAAAAGAAAAGAACAATGGGTGGGACTTTGAGCGAAGCAAGTGGCTGAAATGAGTACAACGGTAGAGATAGAGAATTTAATAATTCATTACAGTGATCCAGCTGGAGCCTGCAAGCAAGTAAAGTGTTTGACTGTCAAGGAAGCTGTATATAGACTGTGCATAGGAAGATGCCACTGAATCTTGCCACTGTTAAAATGTTGTTGCTAAAGTCAAGTGGGGGTTCCCAGTTCAACTGCGGCTCCTTAGAGGGTGCACTACAGGTGTATATATAGATACATTGGTCCAAGCTGAATCAATATACCCATGTGTATGTAGCACTACCCCTATAGGAGCTGCTGGTTTAGATTTTGGGTTTTGCACGTTACCTTTCAGTTCGTTGTCTGGGAAGAAAGTCTGTAGTAATTGGAATGTCCACACAAGATTTAAAACCTTCAACTGTAGGCTTTATTTTCGCTGCATAAACTTGTGAAGGAAGTAGAGAGTATAGAGAGAACGGGAAGGTTCAGGTACGCGGTACAGAATGCACAATAGTATTCAAAGTTCCAGTATTCACCACTCACTCCTGAGTGGGTATTGCTCACCCGGATAGACCCCTTTCACATGGCCTAGCAGCCGGAAAGACCAGGCCCGCATTTCCCACAAGGCCACCAAGGCCGGGCCTCGGGGCGGCAGGTTGCAGAGGGGCGGCAATGGCTAGTTAAGGGCGGTTAGTTTCTTTCTTGAATCGGCTCGCTCTTTAACAAGTGATTGCGGCAATGTCGCCGCAATCACTTGTAAAACGTGTGCAGCTGTCCGTCCTCCCCCCCACATACCTCTCGCCACATACTGGCTCTGTTTTTGGGACTCCAACCTCCCCCAGGCCATCGAGTTTGTCTCCTGTGACTGTCCCTGCCACTTATTTACACAGTGAGAGGAGTGAGCTGTGCTCTTCCCATCTCAGCTGTGACAGGAGTTCTAGCACAGTGCTAGGACTCCTGTTTTGGAGGTGACAGGTTCAATAAAGAGAACCTGTCACCTCCAATTGCTATCACACATGGGATTGTTTTCTCCTGTGTGATAGCAATAAAGTTAAGTAAAAAAAAATGATTAAAATAAATAAATAAGAAATAATAATTAAATTATTAAAATAAAAAAAATAATTAAAAATGTAATTTAAAAAAAGTAAACGACAAGCTACAAAATAAAAAAGTGATAAAAAAGTAAAAAAAAAAGAAAAAAAAATAGTATTTAAACTTACCGTGCCGCCCCTGCCATCCGGTTGCCATTCTCCATTAATTTGGGGGGGTGGTTTGGTTGGCGGGGAGGGGGTGCATTGCGGAACCTGGCCTTGGGGAGGCTGGGAGAGCAAATTCGGCCCTGGGAATGACGCACGGACAGTAGGGGAACAGTCTCTGCCACAGACCATCTGAGAACACAGAATGGATATTCAGGAATCCTCTGCCACAGGATTTAAAGTCCTGAACTTCCTGCCTTACAGCCAAAGAGCCTTTAAGTCAAACCTGGCGGACTGTAAGGTATTGTAGGCTACGGTGCATCCTTCAATAAGTTACCAGGCCTTTCCCAAAGTACCAGCCTTCTGCTCAGTCCTTTCTGGGACAGGTCCTCCCCGGCCTCCCTCATTGAGTGGCTTCTTCCCGCAGGACAGACAGCACAAGATCACCTTCCAAGCGTAGGCCCCAGCCAGAACAATCTGGGCCTACTTGACAGGAACACAGCCTCAGATCCACGTGGTCCCGAGAGTGAAATCACGTAACCCACCTCACGCCAGGAGGGCCACGAGGCAAAGGACCCTGAAAAGCGGCGTATCCCCTCCCTGCTTGCACAGTAGGGTTACAACCCCCACTGTACCAGTGCCGAGGAGGGTCAGCCAATAAACCATGATACACCTGCGCTCCAACATGGGCCTGAAGTGGTAACGCCACTCATAGGCAACAAGGGAAAATACTACCAGAACAGAGGCAAATTTGTACATAATTCAACAGGTCTGGGCCCAACTATTGGCCCAGACATCCCCTAAATTTAAAATAGCACCCCTATCTTTGGGACAAGGGCGCTACATGTAAAAAAAATATCCATACCTGGAATCCTTCTTTAGCGGAGTCCAAAAACACTGAAGATATTCAAGCTGCAGTAGCCAATCAGAGATCATTTCTCATCATTCTGACAACTTTGAAATTCTTCAAAACAAAGTTGGTCACACCTTTGGTCTTTATGGTGCCTCTTATACAGACCCCAATTATCCTCAGATAATTAGCAAGGCTCAAAAAATGTACTTATTATTGAAGTTTATTTGGCAAACAAAATGCAGCTGATGTACTCATCAGTTCTTGGACCAGTCAGATAATAATGTACAAAACAGAACAGGGAACAACTATCTGCCGTACATTCAAGATAACAGGCTAAGACATGACTGCATTCGGTTTTGTTCGGCTGCTAATCTCAGTCGTTTCTCTATGCGCGGTGGGAATTTCAATCCTGAAAACTCATTCCATAATTTCCCTAAGGCTGCTGAAAGTCTACAGGAGACAAGCAAATACTTCTCCCTGCAATGTGAAACATTAGTGAAAGAAGCTTGTAAAAACTTAAATAAGGAACTATCTCAGCACATCTAAACCCTGTTGGGGTTCCCTACCCCCAGCATGACATGGATTTTAGTTTAGCATTTAGGTAAATAACTGTTTACACCCAGCATACATGTACTTATCTTTTTATGCTGTGATAACAAGATACTTTTGCATTTTTAAAGGGAAATCTGTCACTGAGAAATGAGTGTCACACAGAAATTTAATAATTAAAGTAATGAGTTTTCACCAATGACGTCCATGTCAGAATTTTGCTACAATATTCCCTCTGGGTGGAGACATTTTTCTTTTTTAACTATTTTTCTTTATTGGAAAAAAAAAGAGTAAAACATGGTTGTACATTACACCTGAGGAATGTAGATTACACAAGAATATTAACTTGGCAAACATGGAGATGGAGAGGAAGGTAAACAGGTACAATGATCTGATAAAGTAGTCATAGCTATAGCATATCAACATGCAAATATTCGAGGAGGGTGGTCTGGTTTAGACACAGCATATAGGTATAGTTGGGTGGAGACATTTGTATCTGGATCCTGCATAATTGCCTCACTAGTGACGAAAGGCAGCCACCAATACCCAACCTATAACCACCACTGGTCCAACACTAGAGATGCTGCTTTAGAATGCTGCCCAATGTTTCAAGGCACCCCATGCACATACCTCTGAATGTAGAGGCACCCTGTGGCCATCTTCTTTAATAGCTGCAGAAGCTTGCCTAAAGTCTGACATATGCCACTCTGTCAAATCCCTGACTTTATACACAATGAGCTGAGAAACAGTGTGTAAGGTTCTGCGGTATGCATATGTTCTGAAAAGGAACATGAAGATAGGATAGAGCATAGCGATCAGAATTCATGAATTGTCAGAGTTTTGCCTTTTCATTATAATCTAGTCCAAGGGTCTTAAACTGGCAGCCCCCCAGTCTTTTGCAAAACTACAAGTCCCGTGACGCATTGCAAGGCAGACAGTTACAAGCATGACTCCCACAGGCAGAGACTGGGACTTGTAGTTTCACAACAGCTGGAGGACCGTCAGTTTGAAACCCCTGATCTAGTCTGTCATTGGCCCCTGGGAGGAATGATGCCCCTCTGTCAGTAAGAAGAATGGTGTCCCTGTGTCAGTGGGCGTAATGGTGCCCCTGTGTCAGAGGTCTGTGGAAGGAATGGTGCACCTCTGTAAGGAAGAAGAATGGTGCCCCTGTGTCAGTGGGAGGAATGTTGCCCCGTGCCAGTGGGAGGAATGTTGCCCCTGTTTTAGTAGGAGGAATGGTGCACCTCTGTAAGGAAGAAGAATGGTTCCCCCTTGCCAGTGGGAGGAATGTTTCCCCTGTGCCAGTGGGAGGAATGTTTCCCCTGTGCCAGTGGGAGGAATGTTGCCCCTGTGCCAGTGGGAGGAATGTTGCCCCTGTGTTAGTGGTAGGGATGGTGCCCCTGTGTCAGTGGGAGGAATGGTGCCCCTTGTCAGTGGTCTGTGGGAGGAATGATGTGCCTCTGTCAGTAAGAAGGAATGTGCCCCTGTGTCAGTGGGAGCAATGGTGCCCCTGTGGCAGTGGGAGGAAAGGTGCCCCTGTGTCAGTGGTCTGTGGAAGGAATGGTGCCCCTCTGTCAGTTAAAAGAATGGCACCCCTGTGTATGTGGGAGGAATGGTGCCCTTGTGTTAGTAATCACTAGGAAGAATGGTGTCCCTGCAACTGTGGCCAGTGGAAAGAATGGTGCTCATGTGTCAGTGGGAGGAATGGTACCCCTATATGAGTGGTCAGTGGGAGGAATGTTGTCTCTGTGTCAGTGGGACAACAGGTGCCCCTGTGTGAGAGGCTAGAAGCACCATCAAATCTATCATAACCAAATGGAAAGAACATGGCACAACAGCAAATCTGCCAGGAAACGGCTGCACACCAAAACTCATGGACTGGGCAAGGAGGGCATTAATCAGAGAGGCAGCATAGAAACCTAAGGTAACCCTGGAAGAGCTGCAGATTTCCACAGCAGAGACTGGAGTATCTGTACGTAGGACGACAATAAGCCATACGCTTTATGGGTTTTATGGTAGAGTGTAAGCCGTTACTTTCAGGGCACGTTTTGAGTTTGTGAAAAGGCATGTGGGAGACTCCAAAAAATGTATGGAGGAAGGTGCTTTGGTCTGATAAGACTAAAATGTAACTTTTTGGCCATCAAAGAAATCGCTATGTTTGGCGCAAACCCAACACATCACATCATCCAAGGAACACCATTACCACCGTGAAACATGGTGGTGGCAGCATCATGCTGTGGGGATGTTTTTCAGCAGTCGATTGATTTGATGCTAGGACGGAGGTTCACATTCCAGCAGGACAATGACCCCAAACACACTGCTAAACCAACACTTGAGTGGTTTAAGGGGAAACGTGTAAATGTGTTGGAATGGCCTAGCAAAAGCTCAGACATCAATCCAATAGAAAATCTGTGGTCAGACTTGCTGTTTACATGTGCAAACCATCCAACTTGAAGGAGCTGGAGCAGTTTTGCAAGGAGAAATGGGCAAAAATCCCAGTGGTGAGATGTGGCAAGCTCATAGAGACTTATCCAAAGCCATCTGGAACTGTGATAGCCACAAAGGGTGGCTCTACAAAGTATTGACTTTAGGGGGGGGTGAATAGTTATGTACATTGATTTTTCTGTTATTTTGTCCTAATTGTTGTTTGCTTTACAATAAAAATAAAAAAACCATCTTCAAAGTTGTGGACATGTTCTGTAAATTAAATGATGAAAATCCTCAAACAAGGGTGGATACTTTTGCAAGGCACTGTAGATGACAACTCTGCTCCTCCATAGATACAGTACAGTGGGTGACCATTGTGAATCTTGGACAGGACGTGTGTAACTGGCAACTCCCCAAAAAGGAATGTAGCCACCACATCTAATGCCCCGGTTTTCCCCTCTGAAGTCAGATGAGAGCTTTTGGCCCGGAATCCCGACCATGTGTGTATGCTCCATCTGACTTTTTCCAACAGGAAAACTGCCAGAAAAAAAAAGAGAGCAGGATCTCTTTTTTCCCGTCAGGAAAAAATCCTAGTGGGAAAACCGTTCGTCTGTATGCAATTTCAACGTGCATGCTCAGAATCAAGTTTACGCATGCTCGGAAGCATTGAACTTAATTTTTCTCAGCTCTTCGTAGTGTTGTACGTCACAGCATTTTTGACTGTCGGAATTTGGTGTGACAGTGTGTACGCAAGACAAGCTTGAGTGGAATTTCGTCGGGAAAACCATCGGGTTTTTTTTCCAACGGGAAAACCGGTCGTGTGTACGAGGCATAAGGTCTGGCAAGCTGCAATATAATATATTTTTGCTATTGGGTTTAAAGGCTATGCAACTCATTTCTGCATTCACATCATGCCGCTCAGTTATACTGCCTGAAATTTTTGCATTTTCCTTTAAGAAATTGCTCTAATTATTTAGAGTAAACAGGGAACAGGAATAAATAACTGGCAACTGTTTACTGGTTTGTAAACTTGGCCCAGTATCTCTCCCAATTAATATTTAATGAAGTTCTCCAAAGGCACGAATCTCCTAAGACTAATCTTCTGTATAAATATGTAATTAAGTTGTTTCCTGAGTTCACATGTAATTATAATAAATTTCAGCCCAAAATGGATCATTTGGGGAGAAAATGCTGGTATATGAAGTGTAGGATGCAAATTTACTGTGTCTATAAATATGAGCTATGAAAATTCTGTTTTCAGGACAATAGAAATAAAACAAAGACTTAGGCCCCGTACACACGACCGAGCTTCTCGGCAGAATCCAGCGAGAAGCTCGCTGGGAGACATATTCTGCCGAGGTTCTCAGTCGTGTGTACAATTTCGGCGAGCATCCCGTCGGGAAGCTCGTCGAGCCAAAATAGAGAGCATGCTCTCTTTTTCCTCGTTGTTCAATGAGGATATTTGGCTCAACGACCTTTTCGATCGCTCATCGGGAACCTCGTCGGGCGGAACGATGGGTTTAGCCCGACGAGGTTCTCGGACGTGTGTACGTGGCCTCATATATAACTCATTCCTGAGAACCAAAATCAGTCTCAGAGAGCAAGAAACCAAACTGATTATATTCGCACCTCGCCAAGCGCTGTATATTGGGTAATTTCACGGCAAACGGCAAAATTTAATTTTAAAGTAGATCTAAACCCAGTCACTAAAAGCTTTAACATGTTAATGTAATTTCAAATGTTTTCAATCTTTTTAAATCTGTAGCTTTTATTAAAAGAATACCTTACGATCCTATGATTAACCCTTTCTAGTCGTTGGGAGCCAACTTTTAGGCATATGCATTCTATGTTCTCCAATATAGGTGGCGATCAACTGCAGCGGCAATGCAGATGAGGGAGAAAGTAATGAGGAACTTGGTTTCTCTATAATTTCCATGGTCACAGGGAGACAGCTATCTGATTGGATGCCGACACCTCATATGACTTTGGCGGGCATCTTAGATGAGGGCAGAGCCTATTTAAGGCCCTAATTTCTGTGCTTGGTGGGCATTTTGCGAGTGGCTAGCATAGGGATGGGATCCCAGTCTGTCAAGGACAGTAATAAGAGTCAGGGAAAGTTTCCAGAGGAGTAGGGAAAGTACAGGGACTACGTCAACTTCTCCTAGGATGCCTATCCATTGGGTTTGAACTGGCCAGGCCGCATTCTGCTCCTCGTAGCAGATGTTGTCGGCATGTCCAGGTTCTCAGACTACTGCTCCACCGCTGTTACAGTTGTAAATGGCTCCGGACGGATTGCCTGGGCCTGATTGTCTTTTCTGAACTTGTCTACAATACATTACTATTGTTGAACTTGGACTCTGTGCTCACTGCCTGCCGCATCATGCTGCACCTAGCCTACAGACTCTTTAAAAGTTCATATTACTGGAGGCATAACATGAGTTTCCCGGTCACGTCATCACTGTGATTGGCTGTTGCAGTGATCACGTGATTATGAACCTATCCTAATGGTTTCCAATTGTAAATGTAGCCCAGCATGTGGATCCGCTGTGATTGCAGATACACAGTAGGGTTGATACACAGGCCACCCACATTTTGCAAGTAAGTAGTGTAGGGATGGCGCCCCTGTATGTCAAGGACAGTAATTAGAGTCAGGGAAAGGTTCCGGAGGAGTAGGGAAAGTACAGGGAGAACATCAACTTCTTCTACGGTGTCTCCCCATTGGGTTTGAACAGCCCAGGCCACATTCTGCTCCTCATAGCAGATGTTGTCGGCATGTCCAGGTCTCCAGTCTACCGCTTCACAACTGTTACCATTGTAAGTGGCTCCGGGCGGATTGCCTCTCCGCTGGGCCTGAGTGTACTTGCGGAACTTGTCCAAAATACATTACTACAGTGTGCTCACTGCCTACCGCATCACACTGCACCTAGCCTACAGACTCTTTAAAATTTCAAAATGCTGCAGGCGTAACATGAGCTTCCCAGTCCCGTCATCATTGTGATTGGCTGTTGCAGTGATCACATGTTTGAGAACCAATCCTATCGGCTCCTATTTGTTGATGTAGCCCAGGCTGTGGATCTGCTGTGATTGAATCTGCACAGCAGGGTTGTCACACAGGCCACCCACAGTCCTGCTGGGACCTCGGAAAGTGGTTATCATGCAAAAAAACAAAAACAAAAACAAAAAAAAGCTGTAAAATGAGCCAGAAAATCAAGATACAAAGTCAAGGCATTAAAGCTGTACTCCAGGCAGATTATAAACATCACTAATTTCATTCAGCTCTGTGCTCTGTGCTATTAATACGATTTCTAAATACAGTTAAGATGCAAACCCGAATCTATACTGGTATTAAGATTTATTGAGAAAAGGGTGGGACTTTAAATGTACCAAATGATTGTACAAAGTTTTTTTTATAAAAATACAAATTTTTATTGGAATAACAAACAAAGTTTCTTTAAAAAGACAATTATATGTTCAGACAAAAACACATTTAGATATCATGTGCAACCACTTCTTACTCTACATGTTTCGCTCAAAGAGCTTCCTCAGGAGCTTTGGTAAGTGCTGCAAGAAGTATTTTGATACTACAAAAACAACAATTGTAAAGATTTTTTTTATACTTAAACATTGTTATAGTAGTAAATTGTATATTTACATATAAAAATACAGATAATTATACATTTTTAACAAAGCATAGCTTGATAAAGAGCAGAGCATGCACTACCCAAATAGTTTTGGGTAGGTTTTTTGCTGGATACTGTACTGATATTATTTTTTGTACATTGGGATAATAATACCAAAGAGACTTGAAAATAAATGCGATGTTCATACATATTGGTATATATTAGACATGTACACGTTTTTTTATGTTCCGTTTCGTATGGTCCCGTCGGTTCGTTTTCGTTCGTTTTTCGTAAGACGCCCGTTTTCCCGTTCGTTCCCGTTCGTTTGTCGTACGACGTGATTTTTTCGTATTCCGATCGTTTCGTATTTCCGTTACCGTTTTATTTTCGTACATGGGGGATGGTTCGTTATTCTGTTTAATTCATGTTCGTTACTTGTTAGACAATAATTATCGTGAATTTTCGTCAATTTGCATTCTGTGTATCTTGAATGCTTTTCTTTTGTTAGTGTCAGTTGTATGTTCATTGTTCAATGACATCTATAACAAAAGAATTTCATTATGTATATTGAATGAATTCCTTTTTCTGTTCGTATTGTGTATTCAAAATGCTGAATGCAAATCTTTTGTTATAGGTGTCATATCAACATACGAAAATAAAAGAAAAAGGATTCAAATGCAAATCTTTTGTTTATCGTTTTTTTGAATGGCCAGAGAGTTAGGCTGGCCATACATGATACAATTTTCTGTGCAATTTTCTGTACAATTTTCTTTAGATTTACCTTCAACTATGTAGTGCAAGGGCCTGTCTGATTGCATACAATTGAAAGTGTTGTTTAGTTTGACCTCATATTATATGGTTTTTGGTAAATCTAAAAGAAAATTGTACAAGAAAATTGAACATGTATGGCCAGCCTCAGTGTCTGAAAGCAGCTTCTCTTTTGTGCTAAGTACACTAGTACAGTAAAGCCAAATAAACTTTTCTGTGGATTTTCATCTGAAGGGAGATCAGTTGGCCAGATCTCCCTGAAAATATGAACAGAAAAAAAGATTTTCGTCATTTTGTACTTTCCTAAATATATTGCGGGATTCGCGGCACTTTAACACACGGCTCATCCATATTAACTATTGTTAAGCCCCATACACTTGGTCAGACTGTTTTAAGAACAAACATAAAAACGATTGTTTTCCAATCGTTCTCAGAAAATTTGTTCATTTTTAAACTGCATCAGAAAACCATTTTTGGGTTCAAAAGTCTGGCCAACTGATCTCCCTTCAGATGAAAATCTGAAAAAAAAATGTAAAACCTGTAAAAATATTGAACTGTAAGTACATAAAAATGGATATGTAAATTACTTATGCCTTTCCAATGAAGGAAAAATGCTCAAACATATGGAATCTATTACTTACAAATAAGCTCATGTAGTGTACCAGCCACTGTGTGGATGATGGAATAAGTGGGGGTGCCACCCCAAAATATTGTCCTGTCTATAACTGAGGCAGGATATACTCAAACCAGATGCCGGCCAGGTGAACAAAACCCAATGACAACCCAACCCAAGACAGCTTATCCGACACTCCGACAATCCAGCAGACACGACCCATTGGATTCCCCAGAATAACGAGACACAAGCTCTGTTCTCTGGGTCAAACGAATGAATACTTTAATGGTAAACGCAGCTTGTTATATACAGTTAGAAACCAAATCTGGACAATGACTCAACTCCGCCCACAACATGACACAAGGAACTTCAATACACATTCCGTTAGATAATGACATTCAGATGAGCTAATTACTATTTATTACCCAGACGTTCTGACTCCGCGATAAGTTATTCTCACCTGCTACATAATACACATTCCTTTAGTAAACATAATTGACATGCTAATCCACTACACCTGAAAGGTCAGACATCTGACCTTTCAGATTGCCAACACATATCTATCATCAATAGAACTTTCACACAATACAGTGTCATTAGCATCACACAATGAGAGGTCCTTCAGAAGCCAGACTTAATTATCACAATAAACAATAGAATGCAATCACAGCAAGTTTTTATCACTACAGTCAGGTAGCTGGAGGTGATTAACATCAATTAACATCTTTCAATTAACCTGTTGAGTTCAGAATTAACCACCTGTAATATTTCAAGATATCCTGCAATACATGAATTTTTATTACTGTCCCAACTCATGTTATCCGAGATATCATTCATCCTATGCCCCTAATGGACATTGGATGACCCTAGACCCAAGAGTCATTGGTGAAGCTGGCACAGGAGTACCCCACAGCCTTCAAAAGTCTCTGGGTATCACGGGCCATACCGTTACAGTGTATATCTGTGTGAATGTCTAGGCAGAAAAGATATGTGATACCAGGTAATTAGTGTATGAAAAATATATGAAGAAAAGGAAAATAGAAAAAAAAAAGCTGAGAAAATAGTCACAAGAGACACCTGTGTCTACCGTGTAATTTATTTTATTTACTTATTTCAGGTACCTATATAGCGCTGTCAATTTACTCAGCACTTTACATATATATTGTACATTTAAATCAGTCCCTACCCTCAAGGAGCTTACCACCTAAGGTCCCTAAAGCCCCATACACACAATCTAAATTTTCGATTGAAAAAGTCGGACGGACTTTTTCCATTGGAAATTCCGACCGTGGGCCAGATTCAGGTAGAGTTAGGCTGGAGTATCAGTGATACTCCAGCCTAACTATCACTTTAAGCCGGCGTTTCTGTTTTCTGTAACCAGAAAACAAGAAACGCCGGGTTGGAATTCCGATGCCAGCGCCGTAATTGAATTTCGCCATCGCATCGCAACTTTAATTTAAAAATGGCGCCGGGGGCGTTCCCGCTGATTAACGCCGAAAAAATATGTTAATCAGCGGGAATCGGCAATTCACGATCGTATTCGGGCGCGACGCAGTGACTTTCCGACGTTTCCGTAAGAGATACGTGGCGTAAAGAAATACATGCCCCCTAGGTGGAGTATCCTATGTTAAGTATAGCCGTCGTCATCACGACGAAAAAAAAAAAATTTGCGTCGCTTGCGTAAAACGTCCATGAATGGGGATTTGATGTCATTGACGTTCACTGACAAAATTTGGAGCATGCGCACTGGGATGCATTGAAAGTCTACGCATGCGCAGTACGTTCGCCGCGGGATCGCGCTTAGTTTAAATAATACACGCCCCGTACCCGCCCAATTTGAATTCCGCCGGCTCATTTTCGATACGCTGCCACAACTTTAGGAGCAAGTGCTTCATGAATAACAGCACTTGCTCCTAAAATTTCGCCAGAGTAACGTAAATGAGAACTGTTACTCCAACTTCAAGATTCGCCCATCTACCTGAATCTGGCCCCGTGTGTATGCCCAATCAGAGTAATTCTATTGGAAATTCCGATGAATTCCATCAGAGTTTAGATAGAGAACATGTTCTATTTCACTCCGATTGAATTCCGTCTGAATTCCGATGTTAGTTTGGCCGGGAAAAAGCCTGATTGTGTGTACAGGGCATTACACACATTCATATATATACTAGGCCCAATTTAGACAGGATTCGATTAACGCAACTGAACACCAGTCTGATGTAAAAAGATTGCAGAGTGATCACCTGGCAAATCTTAGCTTATATAGGCCCGAGACCTAGGGCGGATCACCGCCAACATCATATCCAGCGCCATGTGGGCTACGAGTAGGCGGAGATGACATCCAAAACCTGGTGGACTGCCGGATATGGATCCACGCCCATCCAACCTATGGCCCTAGATGGAAACAGAAACATCCCCTCAACAAGATTGACATGACTGCTGGGGGGTGTATGTGCATGACGTTGATGAGCAGGAGTACCCCCCCCCCCACGCCCTCACCTGGACAGATGACAGGGAGGGGAGGTACTGTAGTGTGTCGCAGCCCCGGAACATGACAAGAGCCAGGGAAACTTCCCCCTCGTCACTCCATTTCACCACACAGGCCGGATACGGAGCTAGTAAGGAATGAGAGTGAACCGGCATAACACAACGTTAATGACTGAGCATGTTTGTGTAAATATTACCTAATCGGCTAATCAATCTTCAATTATGTGGTCTCTATTGGGTAACAAATGGCAAGACAGGTCATAAAGGAAATGGGTGTCTTCCACCTCAGGTAAGTTGCACAATAAAAAAAGAGTATGACCTGGCATAACCACAGCATTATAATATCCATCCCTATCAATATGTATAAAAGGGATTTAAATGAGATCTATTGCTGCAAACAAATAATATGGAGTATACTGTATATACTTATAATCCGACTTTTATTCATCAAATGCAATTTCCGTGGTCTAGAAACGCATGATACAGTTTACAACATATATAAAACATAGCCATATATAATGAGCCGACATCTTGAAAATAATATGTGTGTAAGGAAGTAATATAGTTCAATAGGTAATTTGCTTTAAATGCAATGTTAGATATCGCTGTTTCCCTACACATATGGTACTTTTATGTACGCACTGGCGAATGTTATTGGAAGTTCCTTTGAAATTTTAAGTTTAAAGTAGATATAACTTTTTAAATGACCCTTTAGAAATACGTACATAAGCGATCATTATTTTTTTTAAATAGTTTGTACCTTTATGGCCCTGATTCATCAAGTTGCAATAGCAATTAAGTTACCTTAAGATAGAATTCCAGGCTGATGTTAACTATAAAGCGGAGCTCAAGTCCCCGAATTCTTTTTTTTTTCTTTAAATGCTCCCCCGTCATTGTTAACACTTCTACTTTAATATTTGGATAATGTCACTAATGTTATCCTTCTTGTTTGAAATCATTAAATCCAACCTGATCTTGAAAGCAGCAGGGTCCATCTTGGTTATGGGCATCTGAAGCCCACTTTTTTTCTGGGATTTGGTGCATCTGGCTACCCAGGATGCACCTCCCGATCTTGCGACTGTGCAGTAATGAAAAAGAAAAGAAAGGAGGGAGCACCGACCTTGTGCATTACCACTTAAAATTTTTAATAAACATGAAATAAAAAGCAATGGTCCTACTTACAAACATTCAGAAGTAAGCGCATTTAAAAACAGCTGAAACTGGACCTCACGGCACCTGCCAATCCGACCCTTGACACCAATATGGCTGACGCGTTTCTGGGGCGTACCCCCTTCCTCAAAGCCTAGGTGGTCTGTGATAACTCTCAAGAGGTCGGATTGGCAGGTGCCGTGAGGTCCAGTTTCAGCTGTTTTTAAATGCGCTTACTTATGAATGTTTGTAAGTAGGACCATTGCTTTTTATTTCATGTTTATTAAAAATTTTAAGTGGTAATGCACAAGGTCGGTGCGCCCTCCTTTCTTTTCTTTTTCATTTTAGCCATATGAACACCCTTTGTTCTGTGGAGGGCTGCAAGACTTAAGACTTTACCCTTGTACCATACTGATACACCCAGTTTGGCGATACACCAGAGCGCAGGAGGATTTTTTGTGGTAGACTGTGCAGTAATGACATTGCGTACTGGCGTGGTCCTGAGCAGAGAGGCTCCACTTCCTCCCACATATACTCTTTTTGGAAAATGGTCCAACTACCTTTTCTCACAAAGCCTTTGACAATTCTTTTGCTTTCCCCATGACTCAGAATCCAAAAACGTCAGTGCAGCACTGGATGAAAGATGCAAGGGTCTGTCAGGAGTCCAGAAACTCATTGATCTTTTATACACACACACGCTAGTTACAAGCAAACAGATCAAAGGTGAGGATGGGTACCTTTAATAGCCATTCAAACCCCTTTGTGTCAACTTGTGTGCATGTTATCAGGCCAAAATCACCAGGGTATCTAAACTTTTGATCAGGGTCATTTTGGTAGTTTATGTTGCCATTATGATTTAAAAAGAGTAAACTAGGTTGATTGATAATAAATGGCTTCAGCCAGACACTAACCAAGAGTGAAAGAAAAGTTTTTGTGTTATCATTCATATTTTTTGAAAAATGGCCAGGAAATCATAAATTCTGCAAGGGTATGTAAACTTATGAACACAACTATATTTTATCTCATGTGTGTCTAATATCTTGTTGTTATAATTCTAATAAATGATTTTGTTATATATTTTTAGGCAGGGCCGATCCTAGGGTCACAGGCGCCTGGGTGCAGAAATATTTCTGGCGCCCCCACAAAGGGGTGTGGTCATCTTACCAACTCCTCCCCTTTACAAATGTTTCTGTGGCAATGACTCAAACACAGAGATGCTCCTCTAAGAAGTCTTTGTTGCCTAGGGATCCTCCCATGATCTTTTAACAATAAAGAAAATACTGGAAGAGCGTACACTAATGAGACCTGGAGGGGAACCTCTCTGATACTGTTAGAAAGTGCCCCAAAACATAGTACAGGAGATGGTCAGAGACTGTAGACATGATACAAGAGATGGTCAGAGACTGCAATCATAGTACAGGAGATGGTCAGAGAGTGTAGACATATTAACCTCCCTGGCGGTCTTCCCGTGTGTGGCACGGGGTGAGATTTTTAAGCTAAGATCGGTAACCCCGTGCCACACACGCGCTTACCTCGCTGGATGCAGAAAAAAGTTTACTTACCTTTTCTCTGCGATCCAGCGATGAATCCCCGCAGTACACGGCGGGCGGATGTCCGCCTGATGCTGTGTGTTCCGCCGATTCCCTTCCCTGCGAGCGTCGCGACGTAGGGGGGGGAACGGCGCCAAATTTAACCACTTAAGGACCCCCGCACGCACATATACGGCCACAGAATGGCACGTACAGGCACAAGGGCGTAAATTTACGTCCCCGCCTGAGTGCGGTTCGGGGGTCCCATCGGGACCCCCTCCGCGGCGTGCGGGGGTCCCCCTACCTCTGGGAGCGATCCGGGATCTGCGGGCGGATGTCCGTGATATCCGCCCCCCCCGCGATCGCTCCCAGCCAATGGGAGCGCGCTCCCAGCCTGTCACTTCCTCCTCCTGTGTTTACACAGGAAGGAGGAAATGATGTATTCTCTCATCGCAGCGCTGTTTCCCAGCGCTGCTGATGAGAGAAGACATCACAAGTAAGTGTGCACCAACACAACACTGACACACACTCACATAGGCATATTAACCCCTTGTGATCGCCCCCCCCCACCCCCCTGTCACAGTGTCACTGAATGCAGTGATTTAATCACTGCATTTAGTGTCAGTGTGACAGGCAGTGTAAAAATCAGTTAGTGTTAGGTTCAGGATAGCCCCCCACCCCCCCTAATAAAGTTTTAACCCCCTGATCACTGCTCTAGTTAACCCTTTCACTCCCTATTGCCAGCGTCACTAAGCGATCATTTTTCTGATCGCTGTATTAGTGCCGCTGTTCCCGCTAGGTAGCTATTTTTTTTTTATTGCGATTTTTTTTTTTACTAAAGACATGTGGCTAAATAAATTTTGGCCTAAATGTTTGACTAAAATTTAGTTTATTTGATTTTTTTTTTAACAAAAAGTAAAAAATGTCGCTCTATTTTTGTACATAGCGCAAAAAATAAAAATCGCAGAGGTGATCAAATACCACCAAAAGAAAGCTCTATTTGTGGGAAGAAAAGGACGCAAATTTTGTTTGGGAGCCACGTCGCACAACCGCGCAATTGTCTGTTAAAGCGACGCAGTGCCGAATCGCAAAAACACCTTGGGTCATTTACCAGCGTATTGGTCCGGGTCTTAAGTGGTTAAAAATGTAAACAAACACTATACATACAGTACACTGTAATCTTATAGATTACAGTACTGTATGTAGAAAATACACACCCCCCATGTCCCTAGTGGTCTGCCCTGTACACTACATGTCATTTTATATAATAAAAACTGTTCTTTCTCCCTGCAAACTGTAGATTGCCCATAGCAACCAAAAGTGTCCCTTTATGGCAAAAATTGTTTTAGAGCAGCTAAAAAACAGCGATAATAAATCAGAATCACTTGCAGAATTTAGCGATAGCGATTTATGGGGAAATTCGTCATAAAAAAAAAATAATAATGACAGCAAAAATTCTGCAACTGAGCAAATTTCAGTGATTTTGATTTGATTACATTATTGAATAATTTTTACTATAATTATATAATTATTTGTTATAATTTTTTATAATTATTTATTATATTATAATTTTTAATAAGAAAAAAAAAAAAATCATACCCAGGATGCCTATTAGACTCTTGTTTGGATAGATTTCAGTGAGTTATTCCTAAGAATTACAAGCCTACAGTATAAAACGCCAAATTCTCTTGCAAATAATGGTACCGCTTTTAGCACCTAAAATCTGAAAGAATCATACCGCCAGGGAGGTTAAAGGAGACAGTCAGTGACTGGAGATATAATACAAGAGATGGTCAGAGACTGCAATCATAGTACAGGAGATGGTCAGAGACTGCAGACATGATACAAGAGATGGTCAGAGACTGCAATCTTAGTACAGGAGCTGGTCAGAGAGTGTAGACCTATTACAGGAGACAGTCGGTGACTGGAGATATAATACAGGAGATGGTCAGAGACTGCAGACATACTACAGGAGACGGTCAGGGACTGCAGACATACTACAAGAGATGGTCAGAGACTGCAGACATACTACAGGAGACGGTCAGGGACTGGAGAAATAATACAGGAGACAGTCAGAGACTGCAGATATAATACAGGAGATGGTCAGAGACTGCAGTTCCTATAGACGTAAGTAGATAATGGCCGATCGGCTCTCACCTGACCAACAACACCAGTTCCTCTGATCAGGAGTCAGCTCAATCTGAATTGCTCATGGATACTCCACTGGGTAGAGCCCAGATCTGTATTCTGACTCCAATCCTTTATCCGCCAGGGATGGCACTAGGCTGTGTGGCTTTCCCTCTGGTGGCGCATGGCAGCGGGGTTCTTTCTCTGATGGTGTTCTCTCAGCACTGTCCTCTGGAGTCCTGGGTGCACTTCCCTAAAAGCTTTCCTGGGGTCCTGGCTCTCTCTCTCCCCCATTCAGCTGAAGCCGTGTGGGCTGCAGTTTCTTTTTTACAGTGGGGCTGCCAGTCCTCGAACTACAAGTCCCACAATCCTCTTCTCTGCTCCTTTTTCTATTCTATTTCTTCCCTGGCAAGCATCGCTAGTACAGCATTGAGCGTGAAAAGAAGGAGGAGAGAGAGTGGGAGGAGGAATGAAGAGCCTGCAGCTGCAGTGGCGTCACTAGGGTTGTTGTCACCAGTTGAGGTAAAACTTGGTGTTGCCCCCCTTCCTCCACCTATAGTCGCCCCTACAGACCCCCTCCACTAAGTATAGACCCCCTCCGTCAGTGCAGACTCCTAACTAAGTATAAACCCCCTCCCTCAGTACAGACCCCCCAGGACAAACCACCCCCCATGAGTAGAGACCCCCCAGGACAAACCACCCCCCATTAGTACAGATACCCCCAGGACAAACCCCCCATTAGTACAGACCCCCCAGGACAAACCCCCCATTAGTACAGACCCCCCCAGGACAACCCCCCTTTAGTACAGACTCCCCCAGGACAACCCCCCATTAGTACAGACCCCCCCAGGACAAACCCCCCATTAGTACATACTCCCCTAGGACAACCCCCCATTAGTACAGACTCCCCCAGGACAACCCCCCCATTAGTACAGACCCACCCAGGACAAACCCCCCATTAGTACATACTCCCCTAGGATAACCCCGCATTAGTACAGACTCCCCCAGGACAACCCCCCATTAGTACAGACCCACCCAGGACAACCCCCCATTAGTACAGACCCACCCAGGACAACCCCCCATTAGTACAGACTCCCCCAGGATAACCCCCCATTAGTACATACTCCCCTAGGACAACCCCCCATTAGTACATACTCCCCTAGGACAAATCCCCATTAGTACAGACCCCCCCAGGACAACCCCCCATTAGTACAGACCCCCCAGGACAAACCCCCCATTAGTACATACTCCCCTAGGACAACCCCCCATTAGTACAGACTCCCCCAGGACAACCCCCCATTAGTACAGACCCACCCAGGACAACCCCCCATTAGTACAGACCCACCCAAGACAACCCCCCATTAGTACAGACCCCCCCCCAGGACAACCCCCCCCCCATTAGTACATACTCCCCTAGGACAACCCCCCATTAGTACAGACTCCCCCAGGACAAACCCCCCATTAGTACATACTCCCCTAGGACAACCCCCCATTAGTACAGACTCCCCCAGGACAACCCCCCATTAGTACAGACCCACCCAGGACAACCCCCCATTAGTACAGACCCACCCAAGACAACCCCCCATTAGTACAGACCCCCCCCAGGACAAACCCCCCCATACTCCCCTAGGACAACCCCCCATTAGTACAGACTCCCCCAGGACAAACCCCCCATTAGTACAGACCCACCCAGGACAAACCCCCCATTAGTACAGACCCCCCCAGGACAAACCCCCCATTAGTACATACTCCCCTAGGACAACCCCCCATTAGTACAGACTCCCCCAGGACAACCCCCCATTAGTACAGACCCACCCAGGACAACCCCCCATTAGTACAGACCCCCCCCAGGACAAACCCCCCATTAATACATACTCCCCTAGGACAACCCCCCATTAGTACAGACTCCCCCAGGACAACCCCCCATTAGTACAGACCCACCCAGGACAAACCCCCCCATTAGTACATACTCCCCTAGGATAACCCCCCATTAGTACAGACTCCCCCAGGACAACCCCCCCATTAGTACAGACCCACCCAGGACATGGCAGGCTGAGGCAGAGGCGCTCAATCTCAGCTGAATCAGGCGGCAGCTCCGCTCGGCGCTTGCTCCCGCACGCTGTCTGAAGATGGCTGTGGCAGAGGTCACGGTGGGTGGAGCCGAGCGGCCGTGTGACGTCACGTCGCCACATCCCGCTCGGGTCTCGGATTGCTTCGGCGGCTCGGCCGCTCGGGAATAACAAAAAAAAAAAAAAACAACCTCCTCGGCGGCTCGGATTAAAAAAAAAAAAAAAAAAACCTCCTCGGCGGCTCGCTCGGCGCCTCGCGCATGACAGCGCTGGGTGCGGGGCACCCACTGCACCCCGGGTAGGATCGGCCCTGTTTTTAGGTATGCCTATAAAGTCCATTCTTTCAAAGCCCTAGTATACGATATTAAATTAAAGGATGTGGCATAGCCTATTCACGCTGTCCACAGCGCCACCCTGTGGTGACAGCTTTTATATACTGTACATTGTCACTCAGTCACAGTCTGTGGAATGTTGGAAATACTCTAGAGTCTAGAGCAGGGGTCTCCAAACTGCGGCCCGAGGGCCAGATGGGGCCCTTTGCTAGCCTTTATCCGGCCCTTGGGGCACAATTCCTCCCACTGACATGAGGCACTATTCCTCCCATTGACACCAACAATGGGACACTATATTATCCACTGATACCAATGATGGGATACTATTCCTCCTACTAATAGGGGGAATACTCCTCTTCCTATTGACCACCAACCCTGAGGCCATATTTGTTCTCACTGATGCCGGGCCCGTGACATTTTCTTCCCTTGCTGGCCCCAATCCGGCCCTCCTAAAATCTGAAGGGCAATAAAGTGGCCCTTTGTTCGAAAAGTTTGGAGACCCCTGGTCTAGACCAATGGTCTCCAAACTGTAGCCCTTTGCTTGCCTTTGTCTGGCACTTGGGGCACTATTTTATCCACTGACGCCAACAATGGGGCAAAATTCCTGTCGCTGATACCAACAGTGGGACACTATTCCTCCCATTGACACCAACGATGGGACACACATTTTCTTCCATTGACACCAACGATGGGGCACATTTCCTTCCATTGATGCCAATGATGGGCCACTATTCCTCCCACTGACACCAGTGAAAGGACACAATTCTTCCCACTGACACCAATGATGGGGCAGAATTTCTTCCATTGATACCAACAATGGAGCACAATTCCTCCACTGACACCAAAGATAGGGCATTGTTTACTCCCACTGGACGCTAGGACATTTTCTACTCCCATTGGCCCTTGTCCGGTCCCCTTAAAGTCTGAAGAACAGCAAAGTTTCCCTTTGTTTAGAAAGTTTGGAGACCCCTGGTCTAGACAAAGCTAGGTGGCTATGGGGCTTATTGTATCTCCCCAATTAATTACATATTTTATCCTCAGCAATGTTCTGACTGTTAAATTAACTGAAAGGAAGCAAATCTGAGTTTTTACTGTGCTACAGTGATTAAGATGGATGGAGTAATATATTTCCAGGATGCAGATAAATCATTATTTTCTACAAATGCCAGCATTTTTTTTTTTTTTTTGTTAACAAATGTGGATCTTCTCAGTGGAAATTAAACTGCTACAAACATCCACAAACAAAAGGCAATTATAAAAGCAGGAGCTATAAAATAGAACTTAAAGCCCATCTGAACTTTTAGTTTCCATCAGCTGAATGCATTCAAGATGCTTAAAAACAAAAGACATTCCATGTCTTATAGTTATTATTTTCTTTAGCAGGCAGCCACTGCCTGAGTAGAAAAACCTATCCACTGCCAGCATACTGCATAGACGGGCCCTGGGTAAGCCACACCCCTTGCAGAGTCAGAGTTAGAGGTCTCCTATCCACAGGGAACATGGGCTTTGCTGATTGAAGATCTCAAACTCTGAGTCAGGAGATGGCATGTTTGACTCTATTTTTAAAGTGGCTGTAACGTGAAGTATCACGGCCACATCTCAAACCACAGCTCAACCGTTTATTTTTACTACTATACCCCCCAGTAGGGTGACCACATTTCCAAACTACCATTCAGGGACACCCTCCCTTCCCAAAAATCAGCTTGTGCTGTAACGAATCACAGCACAGTGACTGGACACAAGAGGCGGGATTTATGATTCTCCAATCACAAGCAGGAGGCAGGATTGTGCTCCTCCAGGCTTTCCGGGACAAGTGGTCACCCTACACCCCAGCCTCCTGTGTGAATGAGCTTAGGGTACAGCTTGGGCACAATTAATATTTCATAGGCTGGACTTGATGGACTTTTTTCAACCTCGCCTACTATGTAACTATGTAGATGTCCTCTACAAATGTTACTTTTTTGGGTTCAGGTCCACTTTAGGGTATACATGTTATTCCACGCTGTCCGGCAGCAGGTTCTGCCACCTACCAATTCCCTGAAGCTGTAGGTTGCAGAGATGGTCTGATGTATGGAGCTCAGTGCTCTGTGCCTAAACCATGAAGATGAGCAGGGCAGCTTTGACACAGGCCTGACCTCCAACATTCACCAGGGTCCACTCATTGGCCAACCCATCGAATCCACTGTGAATAGAGAGGAATACAATTTACAGCCTACCAATATGTAGATGTGGTGGCTATAGGGTGACCACGTGTCCCGGATTGCCCGAGACAGTCCCGCATTTTGCAGGTCTGTCCCGGGCACCTTCATTCCAGGACAATACAGTGTCCCGGAAAGAAACTGACACAGCCACCCCCCAAGCCAAACAAATGCCCCCAAAAAAGGCTGCCATATCACTGCTTTACTCACTAACAGTACTTGTCCTGGCCGGGAATGCCTGGAGAAGCACAGTCCCCGCCCCCTGCTTGTGATTGGAGAAATCATAAATCCCGCCTCTTGTGTCCAATCACTGTGTTGTGATTCGTTACAGCACAAGCTGATTTTTGGGAAGGGGGGTGTCCCTGAATGGTAGTTTGGAAATGTGGTCACCTAGGTGGCTGCATTTGTTTTCTTTTTTTTTTGGCTTTTTATTTTCTGTTTTCCCCCGGTGTTCTGGTCAGTTACACACCTCTCGTATTAGAGTGCCCTCACTCTGGATGAAGGAGCACCAGAGACACCTTTGGACAGCAGTCTGAGGGACAGGGAGGGGGCTGTTACTAGCTACCACTGCACACTACACCACTGGCTGGGAGTCAAGAGTTAGTGCAGCGGGCAACCTCAGCTGGAGTTGGGACTAGTGTGGGGGGCGGAAAAGAACAAAGAGGAGGTGCCAACTTGTAAGGGGTCCGGTCCCTCTGGAAGCCCAGGCCCCTCAGGACTCTCGGCCCCTTACATCTGTATGGGCTGTACCCCCCTGATGGCGGCCCGAAAGGTGAGTATTTACAATGGTTGCACCCACAGTGAACATTGTATGTATTATGGACTAACACTAATCAGGACACTGACAGCTTTACAGAGTCATGTTCAGTTTTCCTAATTAGACTGAACGGATGCATGGCCAGACACTCTTTGACACGACTGTGACAGATTTCATGGATGTTATTCAAGAGAGCTTGTTAAAAGTTTCACAAAGATGTCGACAGGCAGGGCATGTTCTCGATATACACGGCTTCTCTACAGATTTCTCAGTGTCTTTTTTTATTTAACCTGATCTATAGGAGAAGAGAACACTTTGTGCTCGGGGCCGGCAGAGGTAATGATAATAGAATCCCTCTGCTATTTCCTGTATTCAGAGACTATTCCAGATCCCCGGTGCTTTGATAATTGCTTTTTAACACCGATGTTTCTTAAGGTTCATTCCCAAATTCCCTTCTGCTCCAGTAAATCAATTTGCGTTTACCCTGGCGTTATTTCCGAGCTGCTCAACCAACACATTAGGCTTGGTTCTGCAGTCAATAATGGATTTTTTTTTCCCGTTATATCAAATATATAAAGCAAAAACATCACAATAACTTAATCTTCCTATTTTTTACATGAAATGTCACAGTGGTCATCATGAGGGACTCTGACCTGGTTCAGGGCTTCAGATGATTCATGAACTTGAATCAGTTACTCAGTTTGACAAGCTTGTTGAAGTTTGCTGAAAAGAAAAATGCAGTTGCCTTTCTTTCCTTTCCCTTCATTTTCTTTCTTTCCTTTCACTTCCTTCCTTCCTTCCTTTTCCTATCCTTTCCCTACTTCCTTTGTTTCCCTCTTTTATTCCTTCCTTCCTTCCTTCCTCCCTTCCCTTTCCTCTTTCCTTCCATTTCTTCTTTTTCATTTTCTTACCTGTTCTTCCTTTCCCTCTATTCATTCCTTCCCTCATTCTTTTCCCTTCTGTCTTCCCTTCTGTCTTCCCTTCTGTCTTCTCTTCTTTCTTTCCTTCTGTCTTTCCTTCTGTCTTCCCTTCCTTCCTCCCTTCCTTTCGTCTTCCCTTCCTTCCTCCCTTCCTTTCGTCTTCCCTTCCTTCCTTCCTTTCCTTTTCTTCTGTCCTTCCCTTCTTCTCTCTCCCTCCCAAGCTTTATTCAGACATTTATTAACACATAATTCTTTTTTTTTTCTAATTCATTATTTAATTCCAGTGGCTGGACGTTTCTCTCTTTTTTTACATGAATTTGTACTTGTGCCATGATAATCATAAATATAATAAAGGTTAAATACATCCCAGCTGTCTGTGTGTAGTGGCAAAGTCCTGATTTATACATCCAAAAAAGATTGAGAGTTACCTGTTAAATATAAAGGTTTTGTGAGTATTGATTGTGTTTTTCTTTTTTTTTTTGGTAGAATAATTTTTGTGATTACAAAATAGAGAAAGAACTAAAGATACAAATAAAAGAGATTAAGGAATGAAGAGTAAAATGCAAGGACAGGAAAAGGCAGAGTGTGCGGACAGGGAGAGTAAAATAAATAATAGGAGAGGAGAGCAGAGGAGGTGGAAAGTGGGGTGGGGGCAGCAAACGACAAGACGGGAGAGGAGAGCAGAGGAGAAGAGGGACAAGTAGAAGAGGAGCAAGGAGAAGAGGGGAGAGGATAAGAGGGAAGAGGAGAAGAGGGGAGAGGGGGAGAGGATAAGAGGGGAGAGGAGGAAAAGTGGGAGAGGGAGAAGAGGGGAGGGGAGAGGAGAGCAGAGGAGAAGACGGACAAGTAGAAAGGGAGCAAGGAGGGGAGAAAAGAGGGGAGAGGATAAGAAGGAAGAGGAGAAGAGGGGACAAGGCTGTCTTTAAGGCAGGGCAAAAGCTGCCCTGGGCCCTGTCATTGTTGTGGGCCCAAAGCAGCTGCCTCATACTTACCATCTACCCCAGTTTAAATTCCCTTGTCCCTTGAAGTTTTAGTCCTTTGTTGTGTCCTGAATCATGATATCTCAGTGTGAAGTGCTGCTACTAATGCTGCCCAACTCTGTCCTAGTGTTGTGTACAGATGACTCACCTGCAGACCCTGTGTTTATATGTAAATAACCATCATTCATATGTAAATAGTGGCAGGATTTATATGTAAATAGCTGAGGCTGGTGGCATTCATATGTATATCATGCCCTTCTGCAGTGAAGAGATGATGTGATGTAACCTCTAGCAACTAATCAGTGAGCCGTAATGTGTGCTGTAACCTCAAGCAACCAGTCAGTAAGTGGTAATGATATGCTGTAACCTCTGGTAACCAATCGCAATCACTGCCTGATCTGATACAGCAAACTGATTTTAAGTCTAGCTGATATTTATTGTATGTTTCAGAGCAGGTTGAGCGCAGGGTCCAATCAACATTAAAGACGGCCCTGAGAGGAGAGGAGAAGAGGGGAGAGCAGAGCAGAGGAAAAGAGGGGAGAGGGAGAAGAGGGGAGAAGAGAGCAGAGGAGAAGGGAGGTGGAGAAGGGAGGAGAAAAAGGGGGAGCAGGGGAGAAAAGGGGAGCAGAGGAGAAACAGAGAGCAGAGGAGAAAAGGAGAGCAGAGAAGCAGAGGAAAAGAGGGGAGATGGAGAAGAGTGGAGGGGAGAAGAGAGCAGAGGAGAAGGGAGGAGAAAAGGGGGAGCAGAGGAGAAAAGGGGAGCAGAGGCAGGGCCGTCTTAATAGCATCATGGGCCCCTGGGCAAAGTAATGCTCTGGGGCCCCTACAACGATGACCGTGCAGGTAAACAGACATCAAGTAGGTAGGAGGCAGACTGCCTCCCCTGTGTATTTATCACTCTCCGTGCCAACATGGGGGCCCCAATTTTGGGGCAGCATGGCCTCAAGGACCAGCTGCTTTGGGGAAAGTGCAGGGGCCCCCCATGCAGCTGGGACCCTTGGGAAGTACCCAGGTGTGCCCTCTCATTAAGACAGCCCTGAGCAGAGGAGAAAGGGAGAGCAGAGGAGAAAATGAGGAGAAGACAGGAGAATAGAGCAGGGGAGAAGAGGGGAGAGGAGAGCAGAAGAAAGAGGGCATAGAAGAGCAAATGAGAAGAGGGGAGAGGAGAGAACAGATGAACTGTTCATGGAACGGTGGAGGAGAAGAGAGGAGAGCAGAGAAGAAGATGGGAGACAGCTGAGGGGACAAATAGAGGGGAAAAGACTGGTTGGTAGGGGAGAGGGGAAGAGAAAAAAAGGGAAGGGGAGAGATGAAAAGGAAGAGGAGCAGAGAGCATAGAAGAAGAGAGAGGACAGGGGAGTAAATGAGAGGAGAGGGTGGTGGGGGAAGGAGAAGAAGAGAAGAGTAATGGAGAGGGCAGACAAGAGCAGAACAGCCGAGGGGCGAGGAAACAAGAGCAGAATTGGGAAGAGGAGGGTAAGGAAAGGGAAAGTATAAGACAGGTCAGGGGTAAGGTGTGAAGATGGGGGTGGGGGGCGGAAAAAGGGAAGGTGGAAGAAGTAAGGGGAGGGTCAGAGGGAAGGAGGAGAGGAGGAGAGGAAAAAGAGAGACAAGGAGCAGAGGGAAGAGACATGGTGAATAGAGAAGCGCAGAGGACAGAAGAGGAGCAGAGCAGAGAGTAGAAGAGGTGGGGAGAGGAAAGCAGAGCAAAAAGGGGGGGGGGGAGAGGACATTATCAGAATTCATGGATGTCTGGATGGATGGATGGATGAATGAATGAATAGAATAGTGAACACTGCTTCCTATCTGAATTACATGACTTCACGCTTGCCTAACAATTGGTACTTCCATATTAAGAAGTCTCTGAAAGTGGCACCTTTGTGGGTATTATTCACCCTATGTCTAAAAACACTAAAAAGTGAAACTTGAGATTTACAGCACGGCAAATCATAAAGCAGAAGATTCAAATGCTGCCCTGAGACTGTAAGATATGCTAAAATTTTGGAGGAGGGAAGCCGAGAACTAATAACTCTGACAAAATACAATAAAACTTAGTATATTTTAATCCGTCTCCGGAGGGCTATTGTGTCAGGCTGATGAATAAAGGAGGGGAAATTCTCGTCGTTCACCTGTTTGTATATGTCTCCCTGAGCGCAATCTGCACAACGGCACTAAAACTGCATCCCAATCAATATCAGAAGAAGGAAAAGGCTGCGGAAAAAAAAAAATCACACTGTAAAACATCGGGGAATAAATCTCTGTCCATTTTGGTGAGGCTAGAAAAAGGCCATATGGTATGGATGATAATACTGTGTGCCGCTGAAGACAGCCATGAGGCATAATGATGCAATTTACATACTTGACAATTCTTACAGCTTAGAAAGAAAGTGGAAAGCAAAAATCTGAATATCAACTTGAAGCAGATCTCTAGAATAACATTTGGCTTGCTACAAATCAGTTCCCAAAATGTAGTTACTGCCTGCATCAGGGATGCCCAACCAGTGGCCTGGGGGCCACATGTGGCCAGTGAACTGCTGCTCCGAGATGGTTTAGAATAGAATACTGTTATTAACCACTTGCTTACTGGGCACATAAACCCCCTTTGTTCCCAGGCGAAATTTCAGCTTCCGGCACTGTGTCGCTTTAACTGACATTTGCGCGGTCGTGCGACGTGGCTCCCAAACAAAATTGACGTCCTTTTTTCCCCACAAATAGAGCTTTATTTTGGTGGTATTTGATCACCTCTGCGGTTTTTATTTTTTGCGCTATAAACAAAAAAAGTGCGACAATTAAAAAAAAATATATATATTTTTTACTTGTTGCTATAATAAATATCCCAATTTAAAAAAAAAAAAAAAATTCACAGTTAAGGCCGATACGTATTTTGACGTATTTTTGTAAAACGTATGGTTTGCGCAAAAGTTATAGCGCCTACAAAATGGGGAACAGAATTATGATTTTTTTTATTATTATTTTTTTTACTAGTAATGGCGGCGATCTGCGATTTTTATTGCGACTGCGATATTGCGGCGGACATATCGGACACTTTTGACACAAATTTGGGACCATTCAAATTTATACAGCGATCAGTGCTATAAAAATGCACTAATTACTGTATAAATGTGACTGGCAGGGAAGGAGTTAACACTAGAGGGTGAGGAAGGGGTTAAATGTGTATCCTGGGTGTGTTCTAACTGTGTGGGGGGAGGGGGGTGACTGGGGGAGGTGACTGATGCTGTGTCCCTATGTACAAGAGACACAGATCGGTCTCCTCTCCTCTGACAGCACATGGAGCTCTGTGTTTACACACAGAGCTCCACGTCCCTGCTGTCATCTGCTAGTTTTCCCGCTGATCGCATGTACCCGACGGACATCGCGGCAGCCAGGTACATGCATCGGATCCCCAGCGATGCGGCGGGACAGTGTTTACCCGCCGTGCGCCACCCAGTGGCGCACGCAGGTAATGCACTAGAAATGACGTCCAAAGATGTATAGTTGGCGCCTCAGGTCCGCGCTGTTGACGTATTTTGTCAATAGCGCCAGTCTGAAGTGGTTAAAGGTCAGTTTATTACTAAAATCACAATGTATATAGGGGCATATCTGTTCTGCAGTGGTTACTGGGCTGCTTTCAAACTGAACTGTAGATGCATAGAAGCGCACCTGCGGGTTACCTGCACTGAGCCATAGACTTCTGTTATTACCTGCGAGTTTGGAGAATAGGGATGAGCCGAACACCCCCGTTCGGTTCGCACCAGAAACTTCGAACGGACCGAACGTTTGCACAAACATTTAGAACCCCATTGACGTCTATGGGACTCGAACGTTCGAATTCAAAAGTGCTCATTTTAAAGCCTAATATGCAAGTTATTGTCGTAAAACATGTATAGTTAGGCTTCATTTCCATGGACATTTTTACAGACACTTTTTTTTAGCCTTTTTTACAGCTTAAAAATGCCTGTCCATGTTTTTATTCTATTTTTCTTAATGTTTTTTTCTTTTCTTTTTTTGAGCTGGAGCTCAAAAACGCAGCGGTAGCGTTTTTGACTGTTTTTTTAGCGTTTTTTAACGTCTGGCGTTTTTACGCACTGGTCCTGGATTTTTTTTTGCAGCTTAAAAACGGCTCAGCCATCTACAGCTCAAAAACGTTATAGTGGGCATGAGGCCATAGACTAACATGGAGAGCTGTTTTTAAGCTGCAAAAAACGCTCAGAAAAGTGGCTGTAAAAACGTCCATGGAAATGAAGCCTAAGTGTTAAACTAGCCCTCGTTCTTTCAACACAGCTCAGCGCTTTAGAGGTTAAAATAAAGATGAACGAAAAAAAATGTGTATATAATGGGTAACCACCTCAAACACACATATGAAAAGACAGCAGCTGCTTAAGTTTAAATGGAATACAAAATATAACAATCAGTACAGAACCAGAAAGTCCAACACAAATTGCAGCAGCGCTCTTTTGTTCCCATTCAAGTGAACAAAACTTCTTTATGTGGTAAACACCATAAAGGTAGATAATAGATATAAATAGGAGAGGTGCTCATAAAAGTATAGTCTGAAGATAATTGCAGTAAAATAATAAAATGATCCTCTTCAGGGTCCACCTATCACCAGTATACCACCACATGCAGATAGGAACCCCTCTTGGGTATGCACTTACCCCAAGGATAAGTCAAATATGCCTTGAGAGAACAACACTTTGCCTCTGAATCTCTTCGCACTGATTGGGGATGGGATCCGCTTGGCTCATGTAAATAATAACAGAATGCACCACATAGGGCCAGATTCAGGTAGAGTTGCGCTGGAGTAATTCGATATGCGCCGCGTAACTGTGAAGATGCGCCGTCGTTTCTATGTGGCCGTACCCACCAAACTAGATGCGCCAGAAAACGGGCCATTTCCGATCGGCTTAACTTTCCGACGCCAGAGTCTCGTCAGCGCATAATTTCGCTTGGCGCATCAGTCGCGCCCAGGGGCGGACTGACCATTGAGGAACTTGGGCACTGCCCGAGGGCCCCGTGCCACTAGGGGGCCCCATCAGGGTTGCCAGGCTCATTAAAACCAGGGACAGTATGTGAAAATCTGTGTTTTTTTTACATCTGTCCCTGATATGTCTAAAACCTACATGCTTTTGATGTGAAAATCCCGAGATTTTAGCTGCCCTGCCTCTGTACTGCCACCTGGCTTGGTGGCCATCTGTAAGCCCGGGGGCCCCATAATCTTCTATTGCCCGGGGGCCCCATGAGTTGTCAGTCCGCCCCTGGTCGCGCCTATTGATTTCCCCTGCAAATATGCAAATGAGGGAGATTTCCTGATTCGCGAACGGATTAGCACCATACGCTGGCTACATGCGCCGCGCGTATCTCGTCCGTCCGGCGCAAAGTTATTTCTACAAATAGCTGCTTTATCTTTACTCCAGACGGCCACAGGTCAGCAGGAGAGCAGCTACAGCAGCGTTACCGACGATAAGAGCTAGCTAAGCACCCCCACTTGCAGGACAACACCTCTGTCCATGCTTGTCTGTCAACTTTTACAGCCATGGAGGAAGACATCATAGGTCCCCATAGCCGAGATGACGGCTGACAGCTCCTGGCCTTTAGAGTTCAGCTTTCTCCTGTGTGTTTGCGGGGAACGGGAGCAGCCATCTCAGAACAAAAGTAACTTCACTGCGGGGAGGGGGAACAGGATATACTTTAGTGCCGGAATGGCGCATCTACGGGCGCATTTAAACGCCCAACGGAACGCATTGCGCTGACGTTTCCCGTGAAGTGGTGCCGACGGAAGTTGTGAGCATGCGCACAAGGGGGCGAGTGAAGCCTCACTTACTGCGTATGCTCCGTGGATGATGCGCTGGACGTAAGCCTCTGCGCTGGGCTCCGCCCATCATTTACATATGATCACACCCACTTCCACTTGCGTCGGGTTACGCCAGCGCATTATCGTTACTCTGGCGCAAGTTTACGCGCAACTGCTATGTGAATAACAGTACTTGCGCCGAAAGTGTCGGCGGAGTAACGTAAATGAGAAACGTTACTCCAAAGTAAAGAAGCGCCCATGTACCTGAATCTGGCCCATAGTGTAATACTGTTTAAAATACTCAAGACGTTTATTGCTTCCCCCAATAACCCCTTCTCAGTATATACGTACACAAATCAACAAATCAACAATAACAACGGCAGAAAAGTGGGTACATAGATGCTTCACAGAAATGTAGTTACTGGTATCGCCAGCTGTAGACACCGAACACTTCCGGGAAAACCTCCGTGCAACATAGACCTCCACTTTCTGTTTAGGAGTGATAGGATCACAGCCCTGACGTTTCGTTCCTTGTTGGACTTCCTCTGAGGGCGTGATTGTCGTAAAACGTCTTTGAGAACCCGGAGAACTCGAATACGAAGCTCATCCCTATTGGTGAGCTTTCTGAAAATTCACCAAACCTGTAGAAAATAATAGAAGTCTATTGCAAAGTGCAGGAAAGCCAAAGGTACACTGCGTTGGTAATTTGTAGCACATCAGTGTGAAAGCAGCCATGGGCCCCTTTTACATGGTCAGTCCGACCCAATTGGACCCTCAATTCACCTCTAAGGAGTGGCAGATGTAAACTGACTTGTGTCCTACCTCCAATCTGCAAAAAAAAAAAAAGTAGTGGGCTGTGTCCGTGTTCACTCTGCATATGCAGAGCAGACATGAACCTGCCATCCGCCCCCGCTCCGTTTATTGTGTCCCACGACCGGTTACCAAGTCGCTTAAGTGACCCTCGAGCTTCAAAAGGTTGGGCACCCATGGCATGCATAATCAGCAAAAGTGAAAGTACTAGGAAGACATCACCCACAATTTGGTTGAGTGGATTGAATGTTTGAAAAAACAAAATTTTAATTAATTTGAATGCAAACTGCAGGTCAACATATCGAAAAAGCAGCATCCAAGTACTGCAATTGCCACAACTTGGTGCAAAAAAAACACTTTTTAGAAACCAATGGATTTTCTCCTGTCTACGTACCTTGCCTGCCACTGAAACTGCACCATATTGAGCTTGGAGTGAACTAACCCTCATTCATATTTATTGTTTACTCAGTTTCTTCAAGTAGTCCTTTTCTCCTTTCCCCTTATTTTTTGAACTCCACAGAGAATAATTGCAGTAATATACTGCAGATGTTGCAGTCATCTTCTCTCTGCAATAATAATAGGGTAAGAGTATGGTATTTACTGCCAGATTTGAAGAGAATTTCTCACCGTCACAAAGGCCTACAGAGTATTGATCCATCTCTTATTTTCACCTACCCTCTAACCTCATAATGACCTACAGCACTAACCCGTTCCACTCTGTTTTTTCCCATGCTGCATCTCTTCTATGAAATTCACTCACACAAACAACACATCTCTCTTCTAATCTCTAATAACTTCTAAAACAAAATATTTTTTATAGATGTAGCGCCCACCCCAAATCTAGGGGACGCTATTTCAAATAAAAGGGAAGTCTGGACCAGTAATTGGGCCCAGACACATTTTAATCAACACAAATTTGCCTCGGTTCTGGTTGTGGTACCATCTGGTAGTTTGCCTTGTTGCCTGCAGGTGGCGTTGGAACGCAGATGTACCATGGTGTATTGGGTGTCCCTTCTCGGCATCGGTGAAGTGGGAGTGGTGACCCCGCTGTGCATGCTGAGGAGGGGTACTTAAGGGGCAGACGCCATTTATCAGGGTCCTTCACCACGTGACCCTCCTGGAGCGAGGTGCGTGTGTGTGTGAGCCTGAATTCGGGGCCATGTTGGCCTGGGGTCGCTTCGCTGTCGGGTGGGCCCAGCTATGCTGGCTGGGGCCCGCAGTCCTAAATGGGGATCCAAGCTGTCTGTCCACAAAGGAAAAAAGCTGTCTTGATGAAGGAAACCGGGGAAGGGCCTGCCTTGAAGGAGACCGGCAACATGCTAGTGTCTCGGGTGAGGTCTGGTGACCTAATTAAGGAGGGATCCACTATTTTGAAAGCCCTGCAGTCTGCCGGTTCCGCTTAAAGGCTTTCCTACTGCACGGCTGGAGGTTCAGGACTTTGTAATCCTGTGGCAGAGGATTCCTGGACGCAAGTTCTTCCAAAAGGTCTGTTGCAGAGACTGTCTGGACATTAGTTTGTGCATCATCCCAGTTGCTAGGCCATGTAAGAGGGGACTATCTGGGTAAGCAATACCCACTCAATAGCTGCGAGTGGAGACTGATTGACTATTTTTGAGCATTCTATACCGCGTGTCTGAACCTTCGCCTACTCTTCTCCTCACTTCTACTCTCTCTTGTTCAAGTTACCCTGCAGAGAAAATAAAACCCAACTGTTGAAGGTTTTACATCTGTCTGGACATTACATTTACTATGGACATCCACACCCTGACAACCAGGCCCGGATTTCCCACAAGGCCACCGAGGCCAGGCGGGAAGGGGCGGCAGGGCGCCAAGGGGCAGCATGGAGTCCCCTGACGCCCGGAACATACAGTTAAGGGCGGTAAATTGTTTTCTGGCAGGAGACTAAATGTAGTGCGGGGGAATCTGCTCGCTCGTTAACCACTTAAGGACCGCCTCCTGCACATATACGTCGGCAGAATGACACGGCTGGGCACATCCACGTACAGGTACGTACAGGTACGTCCTGTACTAGTACCCAGCCATGGGTCGCGGGCGCGCGCCCGCAGCGCTCTCCCCAGACCCGGTCCGAAGCTCCGCTGGAGTTCGGCGATCGGTCTCCGGAGCTGAAGAACGGGGTGGGCCGTGTGTAAACACGGCTTCCCCGTTATTCACTGTGGTGGCGGCGTCATCGATCGCGTGATCCGTTATAGGGAGACACAATCGATGACGTCACACCTACAGCCACACCCCTCTACAGTTGTAAACACACATTAGGGAACACATAACCCCTTTAGCGCCCCCCTTGTGGTTAACTCCCAAACTGCAAATGTCATTTTCACAATAAACAATGCAATCTAAATGCATTTTTTGCTGTGAAAATGACAATTGTCCGAAGTGTCTGCCATAATGTCGCAGTCACGAAAAAAATCGCTGATCGCCTCCATTAGTAGTAAAAAAAAATTTTTTTATAAAAATGCAATAAAACTATCCCCTATTTTGTAAACGCTATAAATTTTGCGCAAACCGAAAGATGAACGCTTATTGCGATTTTTTTTACCAAAAATAGGTAGAAGAATACGTATCGGCCTAAACTGAGGGAAAAAAATATTTTTTTAGATATTTTTGGGGGATATTTATTATAGCAAAAAATATAGATTTTTTTTTAAAATTGTCGCTCTATTTTTGTTTATAGTGCAAAAAATTTAAAACGCAGAGGTGATCAAATACCACCAAGAGAAAGCTATATTTGTGTGAAAAAAGGACGCCAATTTTGTTTGGGAGCCACGTCGCACGACCGCGCAATTGTCTGTTAAAGCGACGCAGTGCCGAATCGCAAAACCTGGCCGGGTCCTTTAGCTGACTAAAGGTCCGGGTCTTAAGTGGTTAAGAGATTGCGGCGATGTTGCCAAAATCACTTGTAAAATGTGTGCTGCCGTCCGTCCTAGCCTCCCCCCCCCACACACATACCTTTCTCTGCTAGCTCTGTCTTCGGGACTCCACCCCCCGGCCGCCGAGTCTGTCTCCTGTCCCCGCCGCCACCGATGTACACAATGAGAGGGGTGAGCTGTGCTCTTCCCATCTAAGCTGTGACAGGAGTTCTAGCACAGTGCTAGGACTCTTGTTTTGGAGGTGACATGGTCAATAATGAGAACCTGTCACCTCTAATTTCTATCACACAGGGAATTGTTTTTTCTCCTGTGTGATAGCAATAAAGTCAAATGAAAAAAAATTGATAACAATGGCCCAGATTCACAGAGCGATTACGCCTGTCTAACTGGTGTTAGACAGGAGTAATTTCAAATTTCGCACGCCGTATCACTAGTTTGAATCCTCAAACCATGATACGGCGGCTTCGGGCTTCGATCCGAGAGGCTTACATCTTCGTACGCCTTCGGATCTACGCTGCGATCTTTTTGCGGCCGCTGGGTGGAGTTTGCGTCGTTTTCAGCATCGGGGTATGCAAATTAGCTTTTTATGGAGATCCACGAAGTTACGAGCGTCGTTCGCAATCGTGTACGTCATTTTTTCGCCACGTAAAGTTAAACCAGCTTTTAGCTGGTCTAACGTTACGCGGCCCATGTTAAGTATGGCCGTCGTTCCCGCGTCGACTTTCAATTTATTTTTTATTTTTTACGTAAGTCGTACGGGAATAGGAATGTCCGTAAACGACGCTACTGAAAAAAAAAATGACGTAACGTAGTGATTTCGCGCAATGCACGGCGGGAAATTTCTGAACGGAGCATGCGCAGTTCGATCGCGGCGGGGACGCGCTTAATTTAAATGCCTCACGCCCCCTATTCACGTATTTTGATTCCGCCGGGAGAAATACACTACGCCGCGGTACATTACGGGCCAAAATCTCTCTGAATTCCTCCTAGAGCCAGGTAAAGTACGGCGGCGTAGAGTATCTCTAATACTCTGCGGGAATCTAATTCTTGCTGAATCTGGCCCAATGTTTTTAACAAAAAAATGAAATAATAATTAAATGAATAAAATAAAAAAGTAATTAAAAAGTAAAGAAGAAAAATAATATTAGAATAAATTGTACAAGAATAAAAAAAGTAGACGACAAGCTATAAATAGAAAAAAAAAGTGATAAAAAAGTAAAAGAAAAAAGAAACAAAAAATATTTGAACTAACTGTGCCGCCCCTACCATCCGATTGCCATTCTCCGTTGATCTGGGGGGGGGGGGGGGGGTTTCGGCTGGCGGGGAGGGGGTGCATTGCGGAACCTGGCATAGGGGCTGCAGGGAGAGCAAATCCTGTGCAACTGACAACGAAGCTTAAAAGTTAACGTGCAAACTCAAAACTTAACCAGTAGCTCCTATGGGGGTAGTGCTACATAGAGATCATTAAAAACTCCTGCCAGCTTTTTTTTCCCATCTGTGTGCCATTGGGAAGATTCTCCAGGTCTTACAGACACCAAAGGAAGTAGGAGGAAATCTCTTTAAAGTAAGAAAGTCCCAGTATAGCCAGTTGTCTCTGCAACAGGTCTGCATTCAAATATTTTCCCTCTAGTCCTGTTCTGATGAATAATCAAAATTTTGGATTTATCTGTACTTCCAGTTTTGGGCACAGTGTATGGAAGGTACACCATATTTAGGGCTGCCTCTGGGAAAGTCAGGCTGCTAGGGGATGCATGCAGTTGCCTACACACATTGGGGGTTATTTACTAAAGAAAAATCCACTTTGCACTACAAGTGCAAACTACAAGTGTAAAGTGCACTTGAAATTGCACCGTACGTGCACTTGGAAGTGCCGTTGCTGTAGATTCGAGGGGGACATGCAAGGAAAATAAAAAAACAGCATTTTAGCTTGCATGTGATTGGATGATAAAATCAGCAGAGCTTCCCCTCATTTCAGATCTACCCCTTAGGCCGCGTACACACAACCAAATATATCTGTTCAAATCGGTCTGACAGACCGATTTGAACAGATATGTCTGCTGGCTGTTTTGGTTTGATCGCTGTACACACGATCAAACCAAAATCCCCGCCGGCAGACAGCGCGGTGACGTGGCGGTGACGTTGACGCGCCACGTCACCAGGAAGTAAAACACTTTCGCGCATGCGTCGAATCCATTCGACTCATGTGCGGGCAGATATGTCTGCTGGTTAGCGTACTAACCAGCAGACATATCGGTCCGACGGGTTCCCAGCAGACAGATTTTAAAGCAGGCTTTAAAATCTGTCTGCTGGACAAATCCATCGGCTCGCCCGTACACACGATGGAATCTGTCTGCTGAGACAGTCTGTCAGACCGTTTCCAGCAGATAGATTTGATCGTGTGTACGCGGCCTGAGATTTACAGCGACTGCACTTCCAATGCAATTTCATTTGCACTTGTAGTAAAAAGTGGATTTGCCTTTTGTAAATAACCCCCATTATGTTGCTGCCTATTAGAAACATATTCCTACTTAAAATATATTTTTTTTAGCTATCGCCCCTTTTGCCAATGACATCTGTCTAGGTCCTTGTTGCCATTTCTTCAGCAAATTAAGAGCAAATTATCTTTTTTGAGCTTCATTTTTGGCTAAGACATGTGATCTTGTTAGTATTAGCTAAAGCTAGACAGGTGACTGGAGGGGTGGTACAGACAGTTGGCCTAGGAGTCCAAAAAAGTACAAATTCGACCTGACTATAGGCATGATTATTGTCGTTACCTTGAAAGTACCTCTGCTACACCTAAAGAGCCCTAAAAAAATCTGGTGTAACCTTTAACATTTGGCAGTCCTCCTAGTTAGTTGTCAAGACACCCACATTGCACTGGGGATGCAGTGATCATGGAAGACCACAAAGTGTCTTATACAGAAAATAGGTGCAGGAACTCAACCATAACCCCCAAACTCAGCAGATATAAGACATCACAGACATCAAAACCTATAAAAAAATCTGAAAAATTATATACCAGAAAACTGGTCTGTTTTATTAGTCCAGAACATTAATTCTGCGTATAGTATAGCTAGAATGCCCACATGCCTGGATCCCTATTTATAATTGCAGCTTGTATGGCTCCTTGGCCTCCTTGGCATCCTTGGCCAGGTTGAACAGATTTAAAGCCTCTGAAGGATCCCCTACACAGTAGGTATTCGCTTATGGAATAAACAGAGGCATAACGTTCCATTTCCATTAAGGCCACGGGGCAAGTAAAATCCCCAGGTCTGGACCAAAAAGGTACAGACCAGGGACCCACAAATCAAAAGTAGAGGAGGGTTTGAATATATACCTGGCGTCTCCAGGTACGTGGTGTGTGTAATATTTTCTCCGTCGCGGCTCTGCTGAAAACCGTCTGTGGCCGGGTCTATATATGGCGCCACATATATTTCCTGAAAAATTGTATCTTGTATGCAACCCTTGACAGAGTTTATATTTTTTGTTGCCACTAGAAATCTACTTTAAAGATTCAAGCATGTTTTTAAAATAACATGTAATACCTATCAATCTTGCATTATCACACAATGCTCTAATCCAGGGGTGTCCAACTCTTGGCCCATGGGCCACATGCGGCCTAAGACGGCTATGAATGGGGCTTGACACAAAATCTTAACCTTAATTAAAAATGTCCTCACCTAGCCTGAGAAGACTTTTAATTTTAAAATCATGTCTCGGGTTTGGTGGTCAGTGGGAGGGAGTAAAAAGTATTACATAAAGCCTGTGGTGAGTAGGAGAAGGAATAGTTCCAGAAATTAATTATTGGGGCTAATAATGTTCCATTGTTGGTTTCCGTGGGAGGCATAGTACCCTGGCATTTGGGAAGGAATAGTGCCCCATTGGTGGTGATCACTGCTTTTAGTGGGAGGAATAGTGCCCCATCATTGGTGAAGTGGAAGAAATAGTGCAAAATTGTTAGTGGTCGTTGGTGTTAGTGGGAGGAATAGTGCCCTATCTTTGGTAAAGTGGAAGGAATAGTGCCCCACTGTTGACATCAGTGGGAGGAATAGTGCCCTAAAGACCAGATAAAGGCAAACAAAGGTCCCCATCTGGTCCAAAAACTTTGAGGCCGCGTACAGACGATGAGACATGTCCGCTCAAACATGTCCGACAGACCGTTTCCAGCGGACATGTCTCATCGGATTTTGGTAGATTTTGGACGAAAATCCCCTCGGGCTGAGGACGCGGTGACGTGGCGGTGACGTTGACGCCGCCACGTCACCACTCCAGGAAGTAAAATACTTCCACGCATCCATTAGACGCATGCGGGAGATTTCTGTCCGCTGGTTAGACATGTCGGACGGACAGGTTTGTAGCGGACAAATTTCAAAGCATGCTTTGAAATTTGGCCCTGGACAAACCTGTCCGCTAGGTCGTACACACGATCGGATATGTCCGCTGAAACTGATCGGCGGACCAGTTTCAGCAGATAAATTTGATCGTGTGTACGCGGCATGAGACTACTGCTCTAGCCTAATGAGATTACTGCACACACATGAATGTTTAAGATAAACTCCTATATTTCTGACCCTTACTAAAGCTAACCTATCCCTTACCCTTACAATAAACATACTCCTTGTTCTGTGTCAAGGAGATTGGTGGACCCACTGTGTCTCCAGGGGCAACAGCCGACTAACAAGTATACTGGAGCAGTGTTCTCAGATTGATTAGAGCAAAAATTAGGCTGATGGTCTGGTTAAGGTACAAAAATTGATCCTAAACAGAGTCCAGGTAGATAAACAAATGACTGCCAACAGCAAGAGTAACCGGCCTGGTGATCAGGATAATCACAAACAAGCCAAATACAAAGGCAGTGCAAGCGATCAAAAGTGTATTCCAGGGTATGAAAAGTCAGATAGAAGTTAGAATCAGACATACCTCTATTCAGGGGCTTGAGTAGACAAACTAGCTAGATCAAGCATAAGGGCCCTTTCACAGGTCCACCTCCGCTCGTCCGTTTTTACAAGTCCGTAAACGGACTTGTAATGGTTCCCTATGGGATCGTGTCCCTATTTTACCCTATTTTTCTTCCGTCCGGCGGAACGGATCGGATGCAAACAGACAGACGGTCCGTTTTCATCCGATTCCCCATAGGGGAGAGCGGAGGAGAGACAGGGCGGTCCCTGCACAGTGTGCGGGGACCGCCCTGTCTGCCGACAGCTGAGCGGGGATCCCCGCTGAGCCGACGGACACACACGGAGCGGACCGAAAAACGGTCCGCTCCATGTGAAAGGACCCTAAGTTGAAAAGCTGAATGTCCGACAGCCTGTTTTAGCTTTCTTGATTAGAGTAGGTGTGCCTACAGAGACTTGAGCTGTAGTGCTAAGTAAAGGCCAGTAGATGGCCAATGCTCAAGCCTAAAGTTACATTCTGTATATTCACCTCATCCTTTGCCACATTCCTAGTGTTCTGCCTAGCCAGAACTTTTTTTATATACAATTTAGTTGAGCTGTGAGGACTATGAGCAACTATGGATTAAAATACCCATTTTGCATAAAAATTGATTTTTCTTTATCTGTGGACTCTGATAAACAGTTTTGGTGCGCCTCGTAAGGCCTGCTCTTACACTAGAGAAGTCCATGCTATATGTCGATGGTATTATAGTGTAGGAAATATAATTGGATTGCCAGAGGGCTGACCTTTTCTAGCTGGACAGAGTAAGCCGGCAGAATGTTAGGCCCCAGTGGAAGGAAAGTCTTCTCAGGCTAGGTGAGGAAAGCTTGTTAGTATATGGAAGCCGGCCAGAACGCACAAGCATAAATAGATTTATTTAAGAACACTGTTCAAGCTGATTTTCTTTTTTTTTTCATTCTGGAATGAAAGATTAACGGTCGGCTGTTGCATTTCACAGCACTGCCTATAAAAGTAAACAGCTGTGGACTCCTATTTATCAAGGAGTGGTGCACTATTAGTATTTACTGCACACATGACACACAGCTGTTACCGAAGAGACTTAATTTAGGCCCCGATCTTGTGTCCAGATGCAGCCTGAGCATTTACAACACATTCTGATTGGTTGCTCTCAGTTATGGCACTTAGCACGTTGCCTTTGCTTTATTGAGTTGGCTGGGCTACACAAAGTCTTTCCTGCGGAGAGATTTAACCACTTGTTGATAGTCATTCATTCAGCAGCATGTTGATTTTAGTGTACTGCAAGAAGGGAGACTGATAACAATCACCTGTGTAGTTGTCGGGTTAGGGCCCTTTCCAGTGGCGGCTAGTACTCACGCAAACAATTGCAGCCTCACTGTGCCCATCAAACACAGCTACTGTGCCCACCAAACACAGCCACTGTGCCCATCAATGGCAGCCACTGTGCCCATCAATAGCAGCCACTGTGCCCATCAATGGCAGCCACTGTGCCTATCAATGGCAGCCACTGTGCCATGCCATCAATTGTCGCCACGTGCCATCAATTGTCACCACTGTACCATGCCATCAATTGTCGCCAATGTGCCATCAATTGTCGCCACTGTGTCATGCCATCAAATGCAGCCACTATGCTATGCCATCAAATGCAAACATTGTGCCATCATTTATCGCCACTGTGCCCATCAATTGTCACCACTGTGCCATGCCATCAAACGCAGCCACTCTGCCATCAATTGTCGCCACTGTGCCCATCAATTGTCACCACTGTGCCATGCCAAACGCAGCCACTGTGCCATCAAACACAGCCACTGTGCCATCAATTGTTGCCACTCTGCCATCAACTGTCGCCACTGTGCCATAAATTGTCGCCACTGTGCCATCAATTGTCACCACTGTGCCTGACACTTACCTTTCTGGGGTCAGCCATCCTCCTTCCACGGTCCCTCGATGTCTTCTCCCACCCTCGATGACGCTTCAGCCAATCGGGTTACCGGTATCCAGAATCGGTGAACCCGATTGGCTGAGACACCTGTCAGTGTTAGCCAGGGAACGCACCCCCCGTACACCCCCAAGTTAACTATTTGGAAGCCGATTACAGCCCTCAGTCTGTAATTGGAAAGCCTATGATATGCACTTCCAAAGCCAACCAGCTGCCGTTATTCAGATGGCCATCTGAATAGTGGGCGGCAGCAACAATACATGGATTCATGCAATGCATGAATCTGTGTATTGTATTCAGTGGCGGTGCAGGAGAAAGAGGGGGCGGCACTCCTGCGCCTTCTATGGACGAAACCCCACTGGCCCTTTCACACCTTGCACATTTGCAACATGAAAAAAGCACATCAAAAGTATTTCCCTTTAAATCCTATGTGACTTTTCACACGGCTGCGCTGTTTTTGTGCTGTGGTTTGAAAAGACCTTTTTGCAGCATCTTTGGTGCACTTTTCAAAAGCACACCAAAAATGCACCCTCCATTGTAAGTCAATGGAAATGCACCAAAAACACGCTAAGGGTATATTTTTTAGTGTGTTTTTGGGGTCACATGACACTTTTTCTTTAAAAAGATGCTGGTTGGTAAGGAGTCAGCACCTGCCGGTATCCTTAACCAGTTTTCCGACCAACTTACTCAGATATACTGTGGCAGAATGGCTCCCCTGGGTGAAATCCCGTAGAACTGGTGAGGGGAGTGCAGGTAGGCCTAGACAGTTGGTGGTAATAGGGGATTCTATAATCAGAAGGACTGATAGAATAATTTGTCGCCAGGATCGCCTCAACCGAATGGTTTGCTGTCTCCCTGGTGCCAGGGTTCGGCATGTGGTGGACCGGGTGGATAAATTACTGGGAGGGGCTGGGCTTGACCCAGCTGTCTTGGTCCATGTTGGAACCAATGACAGTATACATGGAAGGTGGAGGCTCCTTAAGAATCAATTTAAAGAACTAGGCTGCAAGATGAAGGGAATGACCTCCAAGGTGATATTCTCTGAAATATTGCCTGTGCCATGCGCAACACAGGAAAGGCAGGGGGAGATTAGAGAGCTGAATGCATGGCTAAAGACCTGGTGTAGGAAGGAGGGATTTGGGTTTCTAGAGCACTGGGATGACTTTTCATTGGGGTGCAACCTATATGCTAAAGATGGTTCGCACTTGAATGGAAGGGGTTCTGCTGTGCTGGGGGAGAGGTTTAGGGGAATGCTGGAGGAGTATTTAAACTAGACTTGAGGGGGGAGGCTGAACTAGAATTACATCGGGCACACAGGTCAGTTAGGGGTCAGACATTAATGGAGAGTGGAATGGGGATAGATGGAGGTGGGGTTATGGCAGGTGACAAGAAAGTTCCCATGTTGCAAACAGCCATTGGAAATTATAGTGCCATTTGCACTACTAAAAATTATATGAAAAACACCAGCGAAAAATGTAACAATACATTTAAGTGTTTGTTCACCAATGTCAGAAGCCTTCCAAGCAAAACAGGTGAGTTGGAAGCTCTGGTGCATGAGAAAAGCTATGATGTAATCGGTATTGCTGAAACTTGGCTTCAATCCTCACATGACTGGGCTATTAATATTCCTGGCTATGCTCTCTTTCGGAAAGACAGGGTAAAAAGCAGAGCTTTTTTTCTCAGAAAATAGGTGCAGGAACTCAACCACGACCCGTTCAGATTTCACAAACAGTAGAAGGGTCTTAAAGGGGCATTAAATACCAGAATTGCATTACATACAGTGTGCAGAGTTCAGGGGGTTACAAAGCAGTCACTTGTAAACACAGAAACCAGACTTCTGTGTTCACAGGTGATTGTGGTGAGCAGGCTCCAAAGGGTCTGAGCCAAAGGTGGTGGAACTGAGTTCCCCCAAGTTCCCCCAGAAAAAAAGCCCTGGTAAAAAGGAAAGGTGGAGGTGTCTGTCTCTATGTGAGAAGTGACCTCAAAGCAAGCATGAAAGAGGACCTGGTTGATGGAGAGTGTGATGAAGTTGAAGCATTATGGGTGGAACTGCATACAGATGTGCGTAGTTTAAAGTTAATCATTGCAGTTTGTTATAGACCACCCAATGTTAATGAGGAGGTGGAGACTCGGCTCCTTGCACAGATGGAAAGGGCAGCAAGGGCTGGGACGGTGATAATAATGGGGGATTTTAACTACCCAGAAATTGACTGGAATAATGGAACTTCTGGGACAGTTAAAGGACAAAAATTTAAAAACCTATTGCAGGACAATTTTATGGTTCAGTTTATTGAGGCCCCAACTAGGAATGATGCTCTGTTGGACTTGGTAATCTCAAACCATACAGAGCTTATTACTAATGTTCAGATAAAGGAACACCTGGGTAGCAGTGATCATAACATGATTTCATTTAATATTAACTATAAGCAAGAAATACATACAGGAAAGATGAAAACACTTAATTTCAAGAGAGCAAATTTTCAAAGCATGAGGACTGCTCTCCAGGGCTTGGACTGGGAGGGAATATTGGCACAGATGAACACAGAACAGAAATGGGAATTCTTCAAAAAGACTCTTTGGAACCTAACTGCAAAATATATTCCCATGGGCAATAAGTTTAAAAGGCTAAAGATAAAACCTATGTGGCTCACGGTCAAAGTTAAAAAAGCTATAAACAATAAGAAAATAGCTTTTGAAAAATATAAAAATGAAGGAACACTAGTGTCGTTTAAATGTTACAAAGAATATAATAGAATATGTAAAAAGGAAATCAAGGATGCAAAAATTTAAAATGAACGACAGATTGCAAAAGATAGTAGGACAAACCCCAAAAAATTCTTTAAATATATTAATAGTAAAAAGGTCAAGTCTGAGCATGTAGGCCCTTTACAAAATAATCTAGAGTGGGTGACTGAGGACATAGAGAAGGCAAATTTATTAAATGCTTTCTTCAGCTCTGTGTATACAATGGAGTATGGGGGAGCTCATGTCCATAATGGGGGTGGGAGTGACACAACCCCATAATCCACAATGGCTCAAAAGTGATATGGTCCAGAAATATTTAGACAGAATAAAGGTGGATAAAGCACCTGGACCAGATGGCATCCACCCACGGATCCTAAAAGAATTGAGCTCTGAAATTCCAAAGCCACTGTATCTAATATTTAGGGACTCATTAATGACAGGAATAGTACCACTGGATTGGCATAAAGCCAATGTGGTGCCCATATTTAAAAAGGGAACAAAGTCTTTACCAAGTAACTATAGACCTGTTAGTTTAACTTCTATAGTTGGGAAGATACTGGAACGTTTAATAAAAGACCACATGGATGAGTTTTTGCTGGAAACAAACTATTTAAGCAGCAGACAGCATGGATTCATGAAAGACAGAAGTTGTCAGACAAACCTGATTTCTTTTTATGAAGAGGTAAGTAAAACCCTGGACAGAGGCGTAGCAGTGGACGTGGTATACTTGGATTTTGCAAAAGCGTTCGATACAGTTCCCCACACACGGCTCATGTGTAAGGTAAGGTCTACAGGAAAAGCGTTAGATATACGGCTCATCGGATTAGATGTTTGTAAATGGATAGAAAACTGGCTGAAAGACAGAATTCAGAGAGTTGTGGTTAATGATTCTTACTCTGAATGGTCCAAGGTTATCAGTGGCAGGGCCGTCTCTACCATAGGGCAAACAGGGGCAGCTGCCCAGGGCCCTGTCACTGTTGGGGGCCCAAAGCAACCCCCTTTGAAAAAAAAAAAAAAAATTTTTTTTTTTTTTTTTTAGGGGTCCGGTGGTCCGGAGGTCCCCAGGGGCCCGGAGGCCCCAAGGGCCCAAGATGGCAACCCCCCCCCCCTTTTTTTTATTTATTTTTAAATAAAAAATATATTTATTTTATATATTTTTATTAAATTTTTTATTAAACGGCCAATTTTTTTAAATATATTTTTATTTTTTATTAAAGGGCCATTTTTTTAGGGGTCCCCAGGGACCCGGAGGCCCCCAGGGCCCCAGATGACAACCCCCTTTTTTTATTTTTTTATTTTTAAATAAAAATATATATTTATTTTATATATTTTTATTTAATTTTTTATTAAAGGGCCAATTTTTTTTAGAGGTCTGGAGGTCCCCAGGGGCCCGTAGTTCCCCAGGGCCCCGGATGACGACCCCCCTTTTTTATAAAAAAAAAACTTTTTTATATATTTCTTTTAATTATATATATATATATATATTATATAATATAAATGTTATTATTATTAAAGGACCCAGAGGTCCCCAGGGCCCTGGATGGCAACCCCCCCTTTTTTTTTTTTTTTTTTTATATATTTTTTTTTTTTCTTTTTATTTTTTATATATATATATATATATATATATATATATATATATAATTAAAGGGCTCAGAGGTCCCCAGGGCCCCATGTGGCATACACCCTTTTTTATTTTTTTTATAAATGTTTATTTTTTTATTTTTGTTTATATTTTTTTTTATTAAAGGGCCCAGAGGTTCCCAGGGCCCTGGATGGCAACCCCACTTTTTTTTATAAGTGTTTATTTTTAATATATTTTTTTTATTTTATTTTTTTATTAAAGGGTCCAGAGGTCCCGGAAGGCAACCCCCCTTTTTTTGTAGTTTTTATAAAAAAAATAAAAATTATTAAAGGGCCCAGAGGTCCCCAGATGGCAAAAGGGCCCCCTTTTTTTAAAAAAAATATATTTTTTATATTAATTTTTCATTTCTTTTTTTTCTTTTTATTAAAGGGCCCAGAGGTCCCCAGGGCCCCGGATGGCTACACCCCCCCCCCCGTTCTCTGCTCCAGGGGGCCCATGCCTGAAGCTGTGTAAGGGACCCCATAATTCCTGATGGCGGCCCTGCCGCCCGTTAAGCCCCTGTGCTGCCCACAAATCAGGCTGAAAATCATCAGCGGCACGCAGCCAGGTGACAGTACTGCTTCCCTTCCCAGTGTTTTAAAATGTACAAAACCCCTGGTTTCCCTTTAGACGTGCACTTCTCCCTTCCTGCCACTGGGTGCTGCTTGTATATAAAAGTGAATTAGAATGTGATTTTATAACATCCCCAGTTTGCTCTTCCCGAGGCTGACTTCTTCATGTCCTGCTCTTCAATGTATGTCACTGTTTGCTACTCTATATTGTAAATAGAAGTTTTCTGTAGAGTGTGCCCAAAGTCTTTATAATATTTGATGATTCACTGCAGGACTGGTCAGTGTTTTAAAAAGTTCCTGTATTTTACACATGGCATGGAATGGGGTCACAGCACCGTCTGTCCATTCTGCTTTAGCACCATGGGACCCCATGCCATGCCATGTGTAAAATAGAGGAACTCCCCAAATCACAGACCAGACCTGCAGTCCAGGCTGAGTGAGGCCTCAGAGCACATGGCATTACTGTCTGTATTTAACTGCTTGATGGGCTTATTTTGGGCCTGACTGGCTCACGTGTATGTGTTTTGGCGGCCCACATTTGTGCAGGCACAGCAGCCCATTGATTTGATGCCTCATGTAATAGGCTGAGCACACGGCACACCTATGCCCATCAAGCAATGAAATACAGCACTGTCTGTCCATTCTGCTGTGACTTATCTGCAGTTCCCGCACTGTCAAACTCACTGCATTTTTAGATGTTTAGGTCACGCTTTTAAAAACACAGTGCGTTTGTGTGTGCAAGAACTGCAGGTAAGTAGCATGGTGCAAAAGCAGAATGGATTTCAAGGCAACCGATTTTTAAAATGCTGAATGCACCTTTTTTCTGCAGGAAACAAAGGCATGGCAGCCCATTCAAATCAATGCTGTGCTGCACAAATGAGGGCCGCCAAAACACATACATATGAACCAGCCAGGCCCAAAATAAGCTAAAGGGGGGGCCCAAAAAAAATGTTTGCCCAGGGCCCAAACCATATTAAAGACGGCCCTGATCAGTGGTGTACCCCAAGGTTCAGTGTTGGGTCCCTTACTTTTCAATACATTTATAAATGATATTGGGTCTGAGATCCAAAGTAACATTTCTGTTTTTGCAGATGACACCAAGCTATGCAGCGGAATAGCGTCCTTGCAGGATGTCTCCAATTTACAAGCCGACCTCAATGCTCTGTCTAATTGGGCGACTAAGTGGCAGATGAGGTTTAATGTTGATAAATGTAAAGTTATGCACTTGGGGGCTAAGAATATGCATGCATCATACATGCTAGGGGGAGTTCAACTGGGGGGATCTGTAGTGGAGAAGGATCTGGGTGTTTTAGTTGATCATAAGCTCAATAATGGCATGCAATGCCAAGCTGCGGTTTCCAAAGCGAGCAAAGTCCAGAGAGAGAGATATACCGTATTTTTCGCTCTATAAGACGCACCTGACCATAAGACGCACCTAGGTTTTAGAGGAGGAAAACAAGAAAAATAAATATTCTGAACCAAATGGTGTACTATTTTTTTTTTTTTATTATACTACTACTATAGGTGGGTGGTGGACACACAGCAATATCATCCCACCTATTAAATCAGCTCAGCTACACTATATCTGGTGGTGGTGGTGGACACAGCAACCCCCCCCCCCCCTTCTCAGATCAGCTCAGGGTAGCAGGGAAGACACAAACACCCCTTAAGCCTCTTCTATCACATTAGCTCAGGTGATGAGCAATGGATACCATACCAGCTCACACCTCCCACCCCCTTATCAAGGGCTCACCTCAGGCAGTGGAGGACACTGCCATTATAATCCCCTCTGGCTGGCTCAGATGTACCCAGAAAACGGCTAGAAATGAGGACTGGGGACATTGTTTACAGCAGCAGCTGTGGGGGAAGGAGCAGGAAGTCAGACAGGACTAGACCACAGCGCCGGAAGGCGGGGGGGTTCAGCTGAAAAAAAAAAACAGCAAAAGCTCTCACTGCCTTCAGGATGGTGTCACCTCTGGCGAGTGACACCTGACCTGGGTGCAGAGCGCACCCCCATAGCACAGCTACTGACATCATAGCACCACTACTACACCCCATGTTTTGACACCCGGGGAAAAACGTCTCCCCCCGCTCCCTCTTGGTATGTCCCTGCTAGGATGCGCCGCACATTTCTGTCATCTCTCCTTCGTAGAGAAGGAGAGAGGGATTTTAAAACGGCGGCGGTTGCGACGGGGGGGTTGGTGCCTGGTCAGTATTCACACTATAAGACGCAGGGACATTTCACCCCGTTTTTGGGGGGTGAAAAAGTGCGTCTTATAGTGCGAAAAATAAGGTAATTTCGCCCCTGTACAAATCATTAGTAAGACCTCGTCTGGAATATGCAGTCCAGTTTTGGGCACCAGTTCTCAAAAAGGATATCGGAGAACTGGAGAAAGTGCAGAGAAGGGCAACTAAACTGATAAGAGGCATGGAGGAGCTCAGCTATGAGGAAAGATTAGAGGAACTGAATTTATTCACTCTTGAGAAGAGGAGAATAAGGGGGGATATGATCAACATGTACAAATATATAAGGGATCCATATAGTGAACTTGGTGTTGAGTTATTCACTTTAAGGTCAACGCTGAGGACAAGGGGGCACTCTTTACGTCTGGAGGAAAAGAGATTTCACCTACAAATACGGAAAGGTTTCTTCACAGTAAGAGCTGTGAAAATGTGGAACAGACTCCCTCCAGAGGTGGTTCTGGCCAGCTCAGTAGATTGCTTTAAGAAGGGCCTGGATTCTTTCCTAAATACACATAATATAACCGAGTACTAAGTTCTACTAAGTTCTGTAGGTAAAGTTGATCCGGGGTAAATCCGATTGCCTCTTGGGGGATCAGGAAGGAATTTTTTCCCCTCCGGTAGCAAATTGGATCATCGCTCTGCTGGGGTTTTTTGCCTTCCTCTGGATCAACTGTGGGTATGGAGTTGGGTGTATGGGATGTACTGTGTTTTATTTTGTTTGTTTGTTTATTTTTTTTATGGTTGAACTGGATGGACTTGTGTCTTTTTTCAACCTGACTAACTATGTAACTATGTAACTATATATACAGCTTGGCTCAGGAGAGCCACAAGAGGCTTGGAACCAGATGCACGTGTCTGGCGGGGGCGCAATCGCCACCAGCAACGTGCGATCACGTGCACAAGTGATCACGTACACGAGCGGGAGCATGAGGGTTTGTGTGTGTAAACAAACAAATCCCTGTGCTGTCTGAGGAGACAAGACTATACTGAGTCCCCTTCCCCCCCACAGTTAGAACACACAAAAGGGAACACAGTTAACCCCTTGATCGCCCCCTAGTGTTAACCCCTTCCCTGCCTGTGACATTTACACATATATTTATAGCACTGATCGCTCTGTAAATGTCAATGGTCCCAAAATATGTAAAAAAATGTCCGACCTGTCCGCCGCAATGTCACAGTACTGCTAAAAATCGTAGATAATTTACATTACTATTAAAGAAAAAAAATGCCAATTAAAAAAACATAAATCTTTCCCATAGTTTGTAGACGCTATCATTTTTGCGCCAACCAATAGGCTTATTGGGACTTTTCTTTACTAAACATATGTCGAAGTTTACATATCAGCCTAAACTGAGGAAAAAAATATGTGTTTTTTTTTTAAATTGTGATTTACTTTAGCAAAAGTAAAAGATATAATATATTTTTTTCAAAATTGATGCTCTATTTTTGTTTATAGCGCAAAAAATAAAAACAGCAGAGGTCATCAAATACCACCAAAAGAAAGCTCTATTTGTGGGGAAAAAAAGGGACACCAATTTTGTTTGGGAGCCACGTTGCACGACCGCGCAATTGTCAGTTAAAGCGACGCAGTGCTGTATCGCAAAAAATCTTCCGGGGCTTAAGCGGTTAAAGAGGAACTGCAGTCTGCTCACATAATTTGTAACAAAAACATCTTTGCCATTCTGAAGCTTCCCTCCAACCACTTTGCATATTATTTCATACAGTTGTGCTCATAAGTTTACATACCCTGGCAGAATTTATGATTTATTGATCATTTTTCAAAGGATATGAATAACACAAAAACTTTTCATTCACTAATGGTTAGCATTTGGCTGAAGCCATTTTTTATCAATCAACTGGGTTTACTCTTTTTAAATCATAATGGCAACAGAAACTACCCAAATGACCCTGATCAAAATTTTACATACTGGTAAAGCACCAATAAAATGAGCGTCGCTTTACTGCTAACGCTCGGGTGGCTGCTGTGTGAAAGCAGCCTTTGGTCTGTTTACCGTTATCATTCAAAGTAAAAGAAAATCCCAAATATTAAAGTGTCCCAAGAAGAGTAATAGCGAAATCTTTAAATGGGGACACTAGTTTTGGTATGAGAGATTCCAAGATAATCCCCTAAGTTGAAAGGATTTCCTCGCTCTTCCGGTTTTTAGTTATGAGACAGGTAAATGTAAATCTCTCCAACGGTACACAGATGGCAAAAATAAACCTTACAGGGGTTTTAACCCTAACTTACTCATCCAAAATGAAATAATTTTCCCTATAGTTCTACTTTAACCACTTCAGCCCCGGACCATTTTGCTGGTGAATGACCGGGCCACTTTTTGCGATTTGGCACTGCATCGCTTTAACTGACAATTGCGAGGTCGTGCGACGTGGCTCCCAAACAAAATTCATGTTCTTTTTTCCCACAAATAGAGCTTTCTTTTGGTGGTATTTGATCACCTCTGCGGTTTTTATTTTTTGAGTTGTAAACAAAAACAGAGCAACAATTTTGAAAAAAAATAATTATATTTTTTACCTTTTGCTATAATAAATATCCCCCAGTTTAGGCCGATACGTATTCTTCTAAAAAAATTGCAATAAGCATTTATTGATTGGTTTACGCAAAAGTTATAGCTTCTACAAAATAGGGCATAGTTTTATGGCATTTTTATTAATACGCTTTTTTTTACTAGTAATGGCGGCGATCTGTGATTTTTATCGGTACTGCGACCTTATGGCGGACACTTCGGACACTTTTGACACATTTTTTGGGACCATTGGCATTTTTATAGCAATCAGTGCTATAAAAATGCATTGATTACTGTAAAAATGTCACTGGCAGGAAAGGGGTTAACACTAGGGGGCGATCAAGGGGTTAATTATGTTCCCTCATTGTGTTCTAACTGAAGGGGGGGGTGGGACTGACTAGGGGAAATGACAGATCGTTGTTCATACATTGTATGAACAGACGATTAGTCATTTCTCCACCTGAAAGAACCGCGAGCGATCGTGGGTGCCCGGCTGTGATCACGCCCACCGGGCACTCGCATCAGCATCAGGGGTGAGCAGGGGGCGCGCCCCTAGTGGCTGCAATGCAAAATCACGTTATATTACGTGATTTTGTGCAGCCGAGCCGACCTGCTGCCGTAAAAATACGGTGGGTGGTCGGCAATCGGTTAATGTTCTCCTTGCTGGAGGATAAGCTGCACCTGACGACCTGCAGTGCAAGAATCTCCCTGCTTCTGATTCATTCATTCTGTGGATCAGTGCTTCCTTGATTTTTCCTCAACAGTCAATAGAGCAGAAGTAATCGGGGGGGGGGGGGGCAGCTCTAACATAAAGAAGCAAATCCCTGATCTTCCATCAAGAGAGCCATCACACACAGAAACCGTGCAGAATAAGACATGGTAAGTAATGCGGAAAGATCAGCTACAGGGAATCAACCAACTGACAATACTGGTGACCATCTCTTTGCCCACAGCTTCCACAGCACAGGTTCTCTTTAACTGGAGCCTGTTAGGTGATCGTTTTCAAACTACAAATAAAATAACATTCAACTAGACCATTTTAAAGTTGATATCTACGGCAATATCAGCATTCTGTGGAATCAGTATTGACTGGATAACAGTTACTCATCAGGAAGTGCTAAAAGCATTCATTGACAGGACATTTTCACACAATAGCCGAGACATAAGCTATGGTGCAAAAACCATTTCAATGTGGCAACTGGCTGGGAATTCTTGAGGTCCGGACTGACATACGTGTCCTTCAGGTCATTTGATGTTCTCTATTAGGGTCATGCAGAGGATAACCCAAGATAGCCTAATATTTGTTAGTAAATTGTACTTTTCTTTATATAGTACAATCCCGCGGTCCCGGAGCCTTGGACCGGGTCACAAGAGCGTGCCGCGTGTGCGCGCCCGTGACCCACGGCTGGGTACTAGCACAGCACATACCTGTACGTGCATGTGCCCAGCCGTGCCATTCTGCCAACGTAAATGTGCAGGAGACGGTCCTTAAGTGGTTAATGCAGTGCTGTTTTCAGCAGCATGTTCAATTTATTTTTTTTGTCATTTTTCAGAACATGAAAAACGATGTGAAGCCCACACACGATCATTTTAAATGACGTTTTTAAAAATGTTGTTTTTTTAATGCCGAAAAATGATCATGTGTACGCGGAATCATTGTTCGTTTTTGCTCTCAAGTTGAAAAAAATGGATTCATGAATTAAAAAATAACAAAACAGTAAAGTTAGCCAATTTTTTGGTAAAATATAAAAGAATATGTTATGCTGAGTAAATATATACCTAGCATGTCACGCTTTAAAATTGTGCACACTCAAGGAATGGCGCCAAACTTTGGTACTTAAAAATGTCCATATGCGACACTTTAATTTTTTTTACAGGTTACCAGTTTAGAGTTACAGAGGAGGTCTAGTGCTAGAATTGTTGCTGGCACTCTAATGCCGCGTACACACGATCATTTTTTGTGATGAAAAAAACGACGTTTTCTGTGAAGTAAAAAACGACGTTTTTGAAACGTCACTTTTCAAAGACGATGTTGCATGCACACCATCGTTTTTTTTCACAAAAAACGAGGTTACGTTCACCACTCTTTTCCATTGAAGCTCGCTTCATAACTTGCTTCTGGGCATGCACGGGTTGAAAAACGTCGTTTTAAACGACGTTTTTGCTACACACGGTGACTTTTTGTGAAACAAAAAACGACGTTTTGAAAAACGACACAAAAAATTCAAGCATGTTGGAATTTTTTTTTGGTCGTTTTTTTGAAGACAAGAAACAACGTTTTGCCCACACACGATCAATTTAAATGACGTTTTAAAAAACGTTGTTTTTTTCATCGCAAAAAACGACCGTGTGTACACGGCATAACGCATGCAGCGATACATCACATACAAGGTTGGAATGGCATTTACATATGTGGGCGGGACTTGCATGTACGTTCGCTTCTGAGCCCAAGCTACCGGGTACATGGGGCGTTTAAATTTTTTTTTTTTTTACTATTTTTTTTAATTTTTACACTTTTTTGGATCACTTTTAGTCCTATTACAAGGAATGTAAACATCCCTTGTAATAGGAATGGTGTGTAACAGGTCCTCTTTATGGAGAGATTTGGGGTCAATAAGACCATCTCTCCTCCAGGCTGGAAAGCATGAGATCGTGAAAAAAATGTCACCGATCTCATGCTTACTAGCCGCAATCGCGGCTTTGTTTACTTCCGGGTACCCGGGCATGATGTCATCACATCTGGTCACCAGTCATCTCTATGCTTCCCAGCCAGCACCGGACTATTCTTTCTTGGGGCTCCCGATGGCACGGGAGAGCCCAAAGAAGCACCGGATGGTGGCGGGGGGGGATGTCCTCTCCCGCCGCCTATAAGAACGATCAAGTGGCGGAACTGCCGCTATAATCATTCTCATCATGCACAGAATTTCCGGCACGAAAGAATGATATCCCTCTGGCTGCAGGCATCATTCAGATATCACTCCACAAAGCCCAGAACGTCATATGACGTCCACCCAGGATGGGAGATCCCATCTGTGGACGTCATATTACAATGGACAGGTAATGAAGTGGTTAAAGTGATTGTAAAGTCTCATTTTTTTCCTATAAAAATAATAAACATGTTATACTTACCTGCTCTGTGCAGTGGTTTTGCACAGATCCTCCTCTTTTCAAGTCCCTCTTCTGTGATCCTGGCCCATCCCTCCTATTCAGTGACCCCACAGCAAGCAGCTTGCCATGGGGGACACCGGAGCTGAGTCACAGCTCCCTGTGTCTTTTCAGACACGGAGCCCTGACTCGGCCCTGCCCCATCTCTCCCCTAATTGGCTAGCTGACTTTGATTGACAGCAGTGGGAGCAAATGGTTCCACTAAAGTGAAAAAGGTGTCTCACTCATTAAAACTCCACCATCCCACCAACCATCAACATCAATGATGAGGGGAGTGGAAATAAGTGATGATTGATAGAGGATAAATAGGTACACCTATTTATAAGCAATGGTGTGCCAATTAACCGCTTGGGAGGTTAAGGTTTATGGGACATGAACATGAAAAATCAAAAGTCCTCATTTTAAAGGCTTATATGCAAGTTATTGCCATGAAAAGTGTATGGGGACATGTATCAATGCAAAACATTTTTTTTTTCCAGGAGCAGTGCTTTTAACCACTTGCTTACTGGGCACTTAAACACCCCTCCTGCCCAGAGCAATTTTCAGCTTTCAGCGCTCTCACACTTTGAATGACAATTACTCAGTCATGCAACACTGTACCCAAATGATTTTTTTGTCCTTTTTTTCATAGAAATAGAGCTTTCTTTTGGTGGTATTTGATCACCTCTGGGTTTTTTTTTTTTTGCGCTATTAATGAAAAACAACGAAAATTTTGAAAAAAAAAACGGAAAATTGTATCATACTTACCAGTAATTTTCCTTTCCTGGTGCCTATCCATGGCAGCATACCTGTGACAAGCTCCGCCTTGGCTCCTCCCTCAGGACTAGTGAATATTATAAAAGAGTTGGCTAGCACTGCCCCCACATTCTCCGTAATATAGAATACCGAGGGTGGGATTGTATGCTGCCATGGATAGGCACCAGGAAAGGAAAATTACTGGTAAGTATGATACAATTTTCCGTTTTCCTGGTGCCTCCATGGCAGCATACCTGTGACAAATAACTAGCTGAGACGGGTGGGATGATGCTTAAAGGTTTATTTCAAAGGAATTATTACTATTGACCATTAGAGGAGGCAACCGCTGACTTGATTGTCCGTCTGCCGAACTCTACCGATGAGAGAGCTCCTGGGTCTACCCGGTAGTGCTTCATAAATGTATGTTGGGACGACCAGGTCGCTGCCCTACAAATGGTCTCGATTGAAACATTTGCCCTTGCCGCCCAAGAGGCAGATACCGCCCTCGTGGAGTGCGCCTTGACCATCAAAGGGGGGTCCCGACCCCTAGCCCTGTACACCTTGTGGATAACCTTCACGATCCATGAGGCAATTGTCCTTGATGATGCCTCCTTGCCTTTGTTCTTTCCCCAGGGGATTATGAGCAACCTAGTAGAGCCTCTGAAGGATGCTGTGGCCTGAAGATAACATCTCAGAGTGGAGGCAATGTCCAGTTCGTGAAGAGAGCCGGAGTCCTGTTCCAGAAACGTTGGGAGTGCCCAGGGTTCCGACATGGTCAAGGATGATGCGACCTTGGGGATAAATCCCCGTACTGTTCTGAGTTCTACTCTGTCAGGGTAGAATATGATCTGATTATCATCTGCCCCAAGAGCTTGGAGCTCCGAAACCCATCTGCCGGAGGTTATGGCTATTAGGAAGGTAAGCTTCAAGGTCAGATTCCACAGTGATGCCGAGTCCAAGGGGGCGAACGGTGGGCTGGCTAACGACTCCAGGATGATAGCAAGGTCCCAGGTGGGAAAGGACTGCTTAGTTGGTGGTCGGATTTTTCTGACGGCTTTGAGAAATTGGATTATTAACGGATCCTCTGCCCACCTTTTACTGGTTGCTGTTGAAATTGCTGCTATCTGTACTTTTAACGTACTTAGAGCAAGGCCCATGTTCAGGCCTGCCTGCAAAAACTCAAGAATTTGAGAGGATGATGGGGAATCCGGATTACTGCTTCTGCCCATCATGAAGGCCCTGAACCTGTTCCACACCCTGTCGTATATACTGTTTGTTGAAGGCTTTCTGGCCCTGAGGAGGGTTGCGATAACCTCGTTGGAACATCCTAGGGATTCAAACCTTTGCCTTTCAGCTGCCAGATGTGAAGGTTCAGCCTGCCTGGATCTGGATGGGTGTGATGCCCCTGAGACAGGAGGAAGGGTATCAACGGGACCTTGACCGGAGGCCGAGTACTCAGGTACATTGCCGTAGGAAACCAAGGACGTCTCGGCCAGTATGGTAGGACCGCTATTACTGTTGTGGACTCCGCCATTATCCTCGCCAGGAGCTTCGGAATGAGAGGCCGTGGAGGGAAAGCATAGGCCAGATTGCATGCCCAGGGGGCTAAGAGAGCGTCCACTGCTTCCGATTGGGGATGTGGGAGCCTCGAGATGAATCTTGGTAGCTTGGCATTGCCTGCTGTCGCAAATAGGTCCAGCTCGGGGGGCCCCCACTGGTTCACTATCCAGTTGAAGATTCTTGGGTGCAGAGACCATTCGTTGGCATCTATGAACCTGCGAGACAGGAGGTCGGCTCTTGAGTTCAGACGTCCGGGTAGGTAGACTGCCCTCAGGTCTTTCAGATTTCTCTCCGCCCAGAGGATTATGGGTTCCACCTCCCTCAGCAGGGACCTGCTGTGCGTGCCTCCCTGCCGGTGTATATAGGATACCGCGGCTCTGTTGTCCATCCGTAGAAGAACTGGTCTCCCCGTGACCTCGAATTCCAGGGTTAGCAATGCACGATAGGCTGCCCGGATTTCCAGAATATTTGATACCAGGCCAGTCGCCTGAAAGGACCATCTCCCCTGCACTGAGATCTGGTTGCAGTGTGCTCCCCAGCCTGCCAAACTGGCATCGGTGGTAACTATGATCCAGTTGACATGCCCTAACGGGCGTGACTTCATCAGCGTGTGTTTCTTCATCCACCAATGCAGACTTCTGAGCATCAGGGTCGTCAGGAGTATGGGCTGAGAAAGATATCGTTTGTTCCACTGCCTTAGGAATTCCAATTGAAAATATCTCAGATGCCAATGGGCCCAAGGGACCATAGGGATGCATGACGACATCCGACCTATCAGGCTCAGACAGTTCGAGGCGGTCAGATGGGATCTCACACTCACATTCTTCATCTGCTGAATAATAGATGCCACCTTCTGAGGTGGGAGGGACACTGTTCCACTCTCTGTGTTGAACAGAGCCCCCAGATAAACCATTTCCTGGGTTGGGGAAAGGTGACTCTTCTCCCGGTTTATTTTCCATCCAAACTCTGTTAGTGTTGTCAGAAGAATTTCCCTGTGTTCCACTAATTGGGCTGGATCCGTCGCCAGGAGAAGAAGATCGTCCAAATAATGGTAAACTCAAAGCCCTTGCTCCCTTAGAGGGGCTACGATGGCAATTAAGGTCTTTGTGAAGACTCTTGGAGAGGTGCATAGGCCAAACGGGAGACTCCGGAATTGTAGGTGTACCTGGCCTACTGCAAACCTCAGATACTTCTGAAAGGAAGGGAGTATGGGTATATGCAGGTAAGCATCCCGTAAATCTATTGATATCATCCAATCCCCGGATGGATTACACGGACGATGGTTTGTAGTGATTCCATCTTGAATCGCTCTAGAAGAATGTAGCGATTTAGCCTCTTTAGGTCTATGACGGGTCTCCAACCTCCGTTTCTTTTGGGGACTAAAAACAGGGTGGAATAAAAACCTGTAAATCTTTCTGATGGAGGTACTGGAATTACTGCCTGCTCTTCCTGCAAGGAGAGAAGGAACTGCTGAAGTGCTTCCGCTTTTTGAGGGGACCTTGACACCCTCGTTGGAGAAAAGAACTCTTTGGGGGGTTTGTCTAGAAATGTCCAAAAGTGCCCATACTTGACCGTGGAAACTACCCAAGGATCCCTGCACTTTTCCTCCCATATTTTCGAGAAACGTTGGAGTCTGGCCCCCACAGGAATCGATTGGAACGGTTTGGCGTCAAAAGGACTTAGTGGGATCTTGTGGAGTAGGCATGGTTCCCTGTCTACGGTTCTTGAGGAAGGTGGACTGCGTGCCTTTCCAATTCTGTCTGAAGCCTTTTCCCTGCCTGGACTGTCTGTAGTCCTTGCCTTTAGAATACTGGAATCTTGGTGCGAATGCCTTGGAGCGCCTGGGTCGCCTGTCCTGGGGCAACAGGCCCGACTTTCCACCAGTGACGCGAGAGATGGCTTCATTTAATTTCTCCCCAAATAGGGCTTTTCCATCAAATGGTATTTTGCACCAATTTTGTTTCGATGCAATATCTGCTGACCATGGTTTCAGCCACAAGGCCCGTTTGGCCATTACTGTGTGGAGCATTGCTCTTGCGGAGCATCGGATTGAATCAATAGCAGCTTCCCCAATAAAGTCTGCTGAGATTTTAAGCTCGTCTAAGGCCTTTATAATGTCCTCCTTAGGGATATCCTGTTGGATCGCCGACTCTATATTGTCCGTCCAGGCCCGTAGCGCGTTGGACACTGATGTCAGGGCTATCGCAGGCTTACAAGCATTGCCCGCCATCTGGTAAGCTTTCTTGAGGTCCATATCCATTCTTCTGTCGAGAGGATCTTTAAATGAAGTCGAGTCCTCCATGGGCAGCGTAACGTTTTTTGCTAATCTTACCACCGCTGCGTCCACCACTGGAGGGGCTTCAAGCATTGCCGAGTCGGCTTCCGAAAGAGGGTATAGCTTTGCCATGCGATTAAGGGAAAACCTTTTTTCAGTCTTTTTCCACTCCTCCTCAATCACGCCTTTAATCTCGTCCATGAGAGGGAAAACGGAAATTTGGCGCTTAAGAAAGGGGAAGTACGCCTTAGACTTCTTGACCTCTGTCTCAGCCTCCTCCCAGCCAATCGCCTGTTTTACTGCCTGTACATAGGGCTGGACCATGGCGAAGACAAAGCCAGAGGCATCCAAGTCATCAGAGGAGTCCCCTGAGGCGTTATTCTCCTCCTGATGCTTAGAGGATGAAGCAGGTGTCAAATGAGGTATTCCACCTGTGGAAGGGCCGGGAATGGCCTCCTCAGCCGGATGGCCCTGAGGAGGAGCTACCGGTTGCTGTGTTGGCATTGTGGCCACCAATTCTGCAAAGGAATCTTTTATTGCCTTCTTAAGGAGGTCCGCCACTTGCAGGCCCTCGGATTCCCTGTCCGCCGCATAGTCCCTCAGGCAAGCTTGACAGATCCGTTTATGTGGGAGAGGGGTGGCTCCACAGGCCTGACACTTTGGAGATCTGGGTCTCGGGGAGCGTGAGAGATGGCGTTTCTTGGCTGATGACTTCCTGCCACTCCTCTGGTCCCCTCGCCTGGAAGACCTATCTCTGCTGGGGCTTGAGTCAGAGTCTTCATGTCGCCTTGAGGTCTTCTTAGACATCTTCTGGCGTACAGGGCTGTAACACATAAAAGTACGAGCCTCAGTGCACTCTTTTTTTTTTTTTTTTTTAAAACATGCGTAAACTTACCTGGACGTAGGTCCTTACCTTAAATGTAGAGTAGGATCTTGTATGGGCGGCGAATGGCTCATATTAGGCGGACTAGCAGAGGAAGCAGCTAAGAAAAGAGCAGGAAAGGGTTAAGGGACATGTTTGAACTCGGCTAATCTGAACAAAGAACCATGTACACTGTTTCGCTATTTTTTTTTTTTTTTTTAAAACCACCCTACCTTTCCGCCTAAAACAAAAAAACATATACGTCAGTCCCCACTTTTTTTTTTTTTTGGTTGTTTTTTTATTTTTATTTTTTTACCTGAGAAAAAGGGGGGGAATTTCCTGCCCTGGAGCTCTCTATAACTGAATCTCCCGGGACAGCCTCAGGTATTCTACTGGGGCAGTCAGGGAGATAAAGGGGAGGACCAGGTGAAAGGGGACGCCTCCGCCATGAATATTGGAAAAAATGGCAAAAATTCGCCATTTTCCCTTCTCCAAGATGGCCGCCGCGGCTTCCGTGCGCACCGCGCATGCGCGAACCGGCGGCTCTAGTACCCGGAAGTCCCAACCGTCGGCGTCAGTGCAGAGCGCGGCGAAGGACGCCGCTAGTGCATTTAATGAGTGGGGGTGGGCGCGCGCGATCCCTAAGGGGGAGAGGAGGACAGGGGGACGGTGGAATACGGGGAAAAGACACAAATGAACACGGAGGGGGGGGGGGGGCGGGGGCGGGGGCGGACGAGGGGGACATGAAGGGGCACACATGAGAAGCAAGAAAGTTTGAGAAAACACCCAAGAAAGGGGAGAGAAGAGTGAAAAGAGGAAGAGAGAGAGAGAAAGAACAGGGAAGGAAGAGAGGGAAAAGAAGGGAAAAAGTACTAGCTGCTGCTTCTGTTACCGTGGGAGCCAGACGCCTCTAAGATGTACTGCAGATAGAGCTCTTAGCTTAAGAGACAAACTGCCTGTCCCAAAAGACCCTACAGAAGGGACTCCCAACCTTATTAGCGCGTTTAGCTGCCCAAGAGAAGGGACCGCATCCGGGAGAGGCTTGAACCCGGATGGACGCTGCCGACTGCAGAAGGTAGGACGTTCGACCAGCATTCACTGCCTTGAGGTATAAGGAAAAAAAGGAGAATGTGGGGGCAGTGCTAGCCAACTCTTTTATAATATTCACTAGTCCTGAGGGAGGAGCCAAGGCGGAGCTTGTCACAGGTATGCTGCCATGGAGGCACCAGGAAGAACGTTTTTTTCTTAGTTTCTGTGATAAAAAAATTCAAATTATTAATTTTTCTTCATACATTTTGGCCACAATTTATACTGCTACATGTCTTTGATAAAAATAACCCAACGTTTTTGGAAATTATTTGGTCTGTGTGGAAGTTTTAGAGTCTACATGCTATAGTGCAAATCATAAAAAATTATCACATCTGATGTACTGAAGGCCTCTCTCATTTCTTGAGACCCTAACAAGCCAGGAAAGTACAAATGCCCTCCATGCACTGATGAGGCGGCACAGATGAGGAAGCACAGGTGGGCACTGATAAGGTGGCACAGGTGGGCACTGATGTGGCGGCACAGGTGGGCACTGATGTGGCGGCACAGGTGGGCACTGATGAGGCGGCACAAGGGGGCACTGATGTGGTGGGACTGGTGGGCACTGATTGGCGGCACAGGTGGGAACTGATGTGGTGGCACATGTGGGCACTGATGAGGTGGCACAGAGATGGCACTGGGGTAGTGGCAGTACTTACAGACCTCTCTCCCTCCTCACACGCTGTCTCTGTGTGAGGAGGGAGAGATGATCTCATATGTTTACATTTGAGATCATCTCTCATTGGCCGCACAGATCGCATCGCAAACGGCCACTCTGATTGGCCGTTCGCGGCGATCTGTAATTAGCTGTGTTCAAGGGACACAGCCAACACAGAATTTCCCCGCTGCGCGCTCGGGAGCGAGGAAAGGGGCCCTGGATTTTCAGGTCCGCTCTGTAGCCGTCATTCGGCTATAGCGCGGGCCTCACGTAGATAATAATGTAGTTAATAATGCTTAAAGTGAAACAATAACAATTTTATATTGCCTTAAGTATCGTGCCTGGGGGTCCCCTTATTCTGCCTGTAAAGTGGCACATATCTGCAATGAATCGAACATGGCGCAATAATTTCTAAAGGAATTTTTTTTTATTTAAACTTGCTCACGGCTGTAATGTATTGCCGGCTGCTGGCAATATAGAGGGAAAATTAATGAAAAAAATGGCTTGTGCCTTGTGGACGGCCTTCCCAGAAGAGTTAGAACTGTTAGAGCAAGGGAGCTGTGGTGCCTCTACGTGATTGGCACTGCGCTGACAAGCCGTTCACCTCTGCAGCCAAGGGTTCGGATCCCGGTCTCGGCTACATGTGAATTGAGTTTGGTGGTCTCAGCCCGGCTCCCGGTGGGTGTGCTATGCAAGGTACGCCTGTGCTTAGTACGCCCCCCCCCCCCAAAAACCACCACACTTGCACGCACACGAAATTGGTTTACCACGGACGCACATTGGCCATGCGGTCTCCTAAAAATGAGAGGCGAAGGACCTACGGGGCTGGCTGGGTGGGCTAGACCCCCTCACTCCCTCATAGGGGGAGTCCCTCTGCCCCGTTGGGGTCCCATTGGGCCCCAGTCGGGCTCCCAAGTGGAGCAGGTAGGGTGGGGTGAGTGGGAGGCCCCCCCTCACACCCGCCATTGCCACCGGGGGCATGGAGAAGGATGGCGATTGCCTCCGGGGGGAGGGTCTGCCTACTGCCAACTCCTGCAGTCCGGCTCCTCTCTCTCGAGTTCACGCACAAAAATGCACTTTAAAAAAGAAAAAAAAAAAAAGAACTGTTATAGCTGCAAAGGGTGGACCAATGCAATATTGAACCCTACGGACTAAAGTTCATGTGCTTGTAAAGGCAGGTCTCCCAAAACTTTTGGTAATATAGTGTGTGTATATGTATATATATCTATACATTGATATATATATTATACGTCTTTTAGGCCTCGTACACACGATCAAATCTGTCTGCTGGAAACGGTCTGCTAGACCATTTCAGCAGACAGATTCGATCGTGTGTAAGGGCAAACAGACGGATTTGGCCACCCGACAGATTTCAAAGCATGCTTTGAAATCTGTCGGCTGGGAACCCGTCCGCCCGACATGTCTGCTGGTTAGTACGCTAACCAGCAGACATGTCTTCTCGCACACGCGCCAAATGGTTTTGACGCATGCGCGGAAGTGTTTTACTTCATGGTGTGATGACGTGGCGGCTTCAACGTCACCGCCACGTCACCGACACGTCAGCGCGCTGTCTGCTGGCGGGGATTTTGGTTTGCTCGTGTGTACACGCGAGCAAACCAAAATCCCAGCAGACAGATCTGTTCAAATCGGTCGGTCCGACCGATTTGAACAGACACATTTAATCGTGTGTACGAGGCCTGAGAGTGTTTCTTACAAATGAATTAAAAAAGTAAAGAAAATAAATCTTTTTCCGCTTTATAAATGAGCCCTTTGTACAAGGCTCTTAGTAACTTATACTGTATATTACATTATACAGTGACATCCACATAAGGCATGGTAGGCGGCAAGGATCACTCATGTGTAAACCAATTTAAATCCTATGGCACATGTACGGATTAAATACTTTTTACTGTACTTAAACTGGAAGCTTCTCCTGGGTATAAGAGCGCTGAGTCACTGGCAGGTCACTGCTGCACATCCAGACAAATGAGAACTGTCGAGGCTCCCGCTAAATAATGGCGATCCTCCGGAGACGAGGCAGAATTATCTGAGCTGCAGAGATACAGAAGAGAGGAGAACTGTGATCACAAGAAAGTACCAATTACCAGTCTAATCCCTTCATGAAAGAGACCAGAATGGGAACCTGGGGACCACCTATAGGAACTACTGCAGAATAGATTCTCTCTTCCTGCACAATGCAAATTTTAAAAGAGACTGCAAAGAAAGGGCTCTGTATGTTCTGCCTGTAAGGAAAAATGCTATATAACGTTATATCAGAACCTTTATAAAAATGTAAGGATAAATCCAGCCCCAATTTCAGTCTTGCAAAGTTGTACAAGCTCCTTTCTTCTTCTGATCTTGCTTACTCTAACTTGGGTTTTCATAGTGTGCATGACTGCTGAGACGCAATGGGCCCAGGTACAATTAACTGTAACATAGATGTATAGAAAACCTTCCCCCTTGCCCCCTCACCCCATTAAATAAACACACTTACAACCATTAGGTTGGAAAGGGCAAGGCCACAGCTTTATTAAAAACCAACACATAACATGTGAACACTTTTCAACCGCTGCCAGTCACAGTTGTCCTGTGAGAACGCAATTCCACAAGGGGGCCTGTCCTTACCATAAGTGCTGGACAGGCCGCCTACTTCCGATTTCCATCAAGGGCATAGACCATTACAGCCATTTTATGCTGGCAAGGTCAAAAAAAGCAAGCTGTAACATGCCAACAAAAAAAGCGGCGGGATGGTGGGCAGTTCTTTCACCACGTTCCTTGAAAAGACCCAGAATTCTCTGGGGCAATACTTTTACAGAGCTCAGGCCCAGCCCATCCCCCCAAACAACCAATCCTTAGTGACCACTCAGCCACCTTGTCCTGCACATGGCCATGCCCCCATCAGTCAAGACTCTCTTTCCTTAAGAGGCTCAAGAGGCCTTCATTAGAAGGATTTCCAACATCATCTAGATTTTGTTCTCCCAGCCTATTTTGTCCCTGGCCCATCCCTTTCATTCATTGAATTTTAGCTATTTCAATTTTGAAGGTCCAGTGGTAGGAATATCAAACATCCTGGATGCCGCCCTTCTGACCTGATCCATTGAAAGTGTTAGGTGGCCTCAGCCAGTGCTACTCCACTAACCACGCCCCACTTATGTGTTTCGTCACATAACACCAGGGCCGGCCTTTGGGGTGTGCGAGCTGTGCGGTCACACAGGGCGCCATGGGCAACAGGGCGCCTGAACACCTAAGGCTGGCCCTGCATAACACACATTGTGTGTTATAAGGAAAGCAGTATTACATAATTTAAACTTTGTTTTTATAGCTTATATAAGCTATATACATTTTAGGATTTAGCTAAAAGAATTCTACCTCATAAGGAAGGCAGACCGGTGGCCGGGTACCTGGTGGCATTGGATATGAGAGGGGCAATATAAGGTCAGATTATGGGTATATGGGGTATCCCAGCCAATGGGGAGGGGTTTTCTTAAATCCCTTGGCCTGCTGGGGGAACCTATGTATCTGTGTGGAGTCAGGTGTTAGAGGTTCTGTACCACCTGGACATCTGTCTGGGTGGATGTGTGTCATATTGTCCCGGGCTACTAGGCCAGAGTTTGGGCCTATCCTGGGCACATCTGGCTACCAGGCTGAAGCTGGAGAGCAGCACAGAGTTGGGATTGCGGCTTGCAGTCCAACCAGAAGTGACGGGTCTGCTGGCCGCTAAGGGACCATCCATCTTGTTACCAGGGACCACAGTGAGTAGCTGAAGCAAGTACCTGAGCAGAATTCTCACCAACTGGGGACGGTGAGGAATTGGGAAACTTCAGTGGGGGAAATATCGTAAACAAGGCACAGTGGCACTTTAGCAACAGCGATCATGCCGTTCTTAACCACTTCCATACCGGGCCTATTTTGGCACTTCTCTCTTACATGCATAAATCATAATTTTTTTGCTAGAAAATTACTTAAAACCCCCACACATTATATATGTTTTTTTAGCAGACACCCTAGGGAATAAAATGGCAGTCGTTGCAACTTTTTATCTCGCACGGTATTTGCGCAATACATTTTCAAACGCCCTTTTTTGGGGAAAAAAACTGTTTCATAAATTAAAAAATAACAAAACAGTAGTTAGCCCAATTTTTTTGTATCATGTGGAAGATAGATAGATACATAACATGTCACGCTTTAAAATTGCGTACACTCATGGAATGGCGCCAAACTTCAGACTACAAACTACCTAAAAATCTCCATAGGCGTCGCTTATTTTTTTTTTTACAGGTTACCAGTTTAGAGTTACAGAGGAGGTCTAGTGCTAGAAATGTGTGGTTTAAACAACGTTTATATATGTGGGCGGGACTTTCGTGTGTGTTCGCTTCTGAACGCAAGCTACTGGGGATAGGAGCGTTTAAAAAATTGTTTTTTATTATTTTATTTTACTTAATTTATTTTATTTTTACTTTTTTTTTTGATCACTTTTATTGATGAATAAGAATAATGATCATTCTTATGGTGCACAGAATCGCCGGCTGAAGAGATGGATATCTGAATGATGCCTGTAGCTGCAGGCATCTTTCAGATATCCCCACTGAAAGTCCAGGACGTCATATGACGTCCTTGGGCGGGAAGTGGTTGTAAACCCTTACAGACCACTTGGCCCTACAGGTAAGCCTACATTAAGGCTTACCTGTAGGTACAAGAAATATCTCCTTAATCTACGCGGTTAAGGAGATATTTGCATTAAAGACTGCACCAATGTGAGCGTGCCGTTAATGAATGGGACCGTGCCGTCCCTGATGGCTCCCACGCGCAGGCGCGGGAGTGACGTCATCGCTGCTCCGGCCAGTCACATCGCCGGAGCAGCGATACCTGGAAGTCACTCCGGGTATCATGGCGGCGGCGGAGGAACAAGGGTCGCTGCAGGGGCTTCGATCTCAGGTAAGTAATTCATAATGAGCTAGTATGCTATGCATGTACTTTCTGTAATTAATATCACTGTTTATTTTATTGATTGTGTGTTATATTATATTATTTGATTTGTCAATGTCTACCAATTTTATGATGTAATGATAAATGTATAAATTTGAAATAAAAACGTATTATTTCTCTTTGGCACTGAAAAAAGTGCCACTGATAAAGTAAAATGTTAAATGTTTTTTTTTTTAAGTGATTAGAGATGTAGCGCTTATGATTATCAATCCACTGCACACATTAATTTGAATTATAAAGGTTAAAAATGGAAAAAGTTCTCAGAGTGACCAAACAAATTTCAGCTGTGATTTTCCACGGCAATTTAAGAACTTTTTTTGCTGACTGATTGCTGTGATTTTTTTCCCCTGCAGATTAAAGCCCAACCATAGATATTCAGTCAGATAAACAAATTCTAATGACATCCATTTTTATGAGTTTACCTCCAGTAACCTGCTGTATAGAGTGAATGTCCCTATGCAATCTGCAATACATTAGGCACAAGACCCCGACTGTGCTTCCCAATGCACACTGTATACACCCCCTCAGCACTTCAAGTCTGCATGAGGATGTTTTTGATGAGGGCTGTGGTCATTACTGAGTTTTGCCAGCATAGAAATCCAGAATGGGAGAAAAGGAAGAACATGAGAATGAAAGAAGTTTAGTTTTTTTTTTTTTTTACAAAAATCTGTTAAAATTTATAACAAGGTACTTGACTATAAAGAGAAAAAAAAGCTGTGGGACTTTATATGAGCATTAAATGGCCTAAAAGTGGGTAGTACATTTCCTTTTTAGGTGCTGTCACATCCTTTCTCAACCTTTTTACCCCAGAGGAACCCCTGAAAAAATGGCAAAGGGAGGGGGGAGAGCACTCACATTTGCCAACATCCGTAAATAGCGAGGACATGAAAAAAATTACTCAAATAGCAGTAATTGAATGGACAGACTTTTGAGGCAAGGCAGGAAATATCAAAAATACATACATTTTATTACAAAAATATACACACATGTATACATAAACAACTTAAATAAAAATAAACCATATAGGATATATGATGTAGAAAATATCCTCTGTGCATCGTCTACACGTTTCGCCTTTGGGGCTTCCTCAGGACGAGCAGAAGAGATTAAGGAAGTGGGACAAATGTATATCTCATTATCAAAACGGACATCGACCCTCCAAGTTGCCAAACAGCACCCTGAATCGCATAAGCGTATGCCAGTCACATTTATTTAAACAAGGTTCCAAAAACAACTGGGAAATGTATACAAGAGGCACTAGTATTGAGCCAATGAGCACTAATACCGGGGCAGGCAGGAGGAGGTGAAGTCAGGACAAATATATATGTCCAGTATACCGCATCCATGTATATCAGCCTGGATAAACAAAGCCTCAAACAGCCAGCAAACAGTGGAATCCCAGTAAAGGAGATACCCAGAGATGATACGAGCGTCGTGTGCCCCGGGGAATAGCCTGTGTATAGCACAGGCTATATGGTTTATTTCTATTTAAGTTGTTTATGTATACATTTTTGTATATTTTTGTAATACAATTTATGTATTTTTGATATTCCCGCCTTGCCTCAAAAGTCCGTCCATTCAATTCCTGCTATTTAAGTATTTTTTTTCATCAACCCCTGAAAAAAGATTCAGGTCCAGGAAACCTCTAGTAAGACTAGATTAAAAAAGATGCCCCATACATTGGTGGTGGTACATGGGTAAAATGCCCACCATACATGGGTGGCCAAAATGACACCCTTGCAGTCATGCCGCTACCTCTGCCAAGTGGCGTTAGACCTGCAACTATACAGGCACCATCAGATGGGAGGTAAGTTAGCCATAGCTCAAGGAACCCCTAGCCACCCCTTGAGGAACCTTAAGGTTACACAAAAAACTGGTTGAGAATGGATGTCTATCCAAACCAGTGGCGGCTGGTGCTCAATATCTGGGGGGGCAGCAAACAAACCTGCCCCCCTCACTCTTACATACCGTCATCAGTCCCCGGGCCCAGGACCAGGCCGGCCTCAGTAGGTATTCACACTGCTCTCTGCTCTTCACAATGGCTCCCGCTCGTCTTCAAACAAGTCAAATGCATTACGTAGGATGTGCATCCATGATATTCCACCCAAAGTCCCCATGTGCAAAAAAAATTATTCTGATCAGAAACAGGTCAAATGTGTTCCTGGGCATGTTTAACCATGCTATTATACCCATAATTCCTTTGATCTCTTTGGGGGAAAAAAAATATATGCATATTCTTATCAGACACAAGTCAAATGTCTTTGGAATGTTACCTCCATAATCCCCATGTAAAAAAATACTGATATTCATATTCTTATATGAACTAGGTTAAAGGAGTTGTAAATGAAAATAAAATGTTTTGATGAAATGACTGTTTACAGGGTATAGAGACATAATACAGTAGTTAACTGATTCCTTTTAAAAACCATTAAAAATAGATAAAAATCAATCATATAATGTACCTGTAGTTTCTAGTTTCGTTTTTGCATGTTATTTCCTGCCTCTGTGCTATACAGAGCATACAGAGCAATAGAGCAGTGATGGTTTGGAAAACGAAACTAGAAACTAGACACACAGTAATCACACCTCCTTGAAGTTAGTGACCACAGAAAGAAAGCTCCCAGTACTGTGGTTATCAGGAAACAGACAACCAGGAAGTGTGGAGATCAGAGAAGAATTACAGCAACTTGAGAGCAAAAAACGAACAATGAGGACACGAAAACAGCACTGCATTAAGGTAAAGGAAGCTATTAAGATAAAAAAAAAAAATCCTTTACAAACCCTTTAAATATGTTCCTTGTAACCACGATATTACTTCTGTAATCTACATGTAGAACAATAATAATATCTCTATTCCTATCATAAAAAAAGCCAAATACAGGATATGGATTTCTGCACAAATTGGTCATAAAATGTGATCTGATCTTCATCTAAGTCAGCGTTTTTCAACTCCAGTCCTCAAGGCACACCAACAAGTCAAGTTTTCAGGATTTCCCTCAGATGAAATGACTGTGGTAATTACTAAGGCAGTGAAACTGATCAAATCGCCTGTGCAAAATAATGGAAAGCCTGAAAACATGACCTGTTGGTGTGCCTTGAGGACTGGAGTTGAAAAGCACTGATCTAAGTCACAACAATAGACAATCACAGTCTGATTAAACTAATAACACACAAAGAATGAAATGTTATCATGTTTTTATTGAATACACCATGTAAACATTCACATTCACAGTGCGGGTGGAAAAAGTATGTGAACCCTTGGATTTAATAACTGGTTGAACCTCCTCTGGCAGCAATAACTTCAACCAAACGTTTCCTGTAGTTGCTGACCAGACGTGCACAACAGTCAGGAGTAATTCATGACCATTCCTCTTTACAGAACTGTTTCAATTCAGCAATATTCTTGGGATGTCTGGTGTGAATTGTTTTTTTTTAGTTCAGGCCACAGCGTCTCAATTGAGGTCAGGACTCGGACTGGGCCACTCCAGAAGGCGTCTTTTCTTCTGTTTAAGCCATTCTGTTGTTGATTTACTTCTATGATTTTGGTCGTTGTCCCGTTGCAACACCCATCTTCTGTTAAGCTGGTGGACAGATGGCCTTAAAGGGAAGGTTCACCCAAAAGTGAACCTCTGCTTTTCGGAACCCTCCCCTCCTCCGGTGTCACATTTGGCACCTTTCAGGGGGGGGTGCAGATACCTGTATAAAAAAGGGATTTGCACCACTTCCGGGTATAGACTCCCACGGGAGTCTGGCCCCTCTGCGTCACCTCCCCCCCCCCCCATTGTGTTCTGGAAAACACTCGGCTCCCAGAACACAACGGGGACCAGTGGGAACTGCACAGTGTGACTCGCACATGCGCAGTAGGGAACCAGGCAGTGGAGCCGCAGTGCTTGACTTCCAGATTCCTTTACCGAGGATAGTGGCGGGGGAAGTCGAGAGCCGAGCTACTGCTTGGCTTCGGCTGCTGACGTCGCCGGCGACTTGGACAGGTAAGTGTTAACTTTTTAAAAGTCAGCAGCTGCTTTATTTTTAGCTGGTGGCTTTTAAAATCATTTTTTTCAGGTGAATCCCACCGCTTTAAGTTCTCCTGCAAAATGTCTTGATAAACTTGGGAATTACTTTTTCCTTCGATGATAGCAATCCGTCCAGGCCATGATGCAGCAAAGCAGCCCCAAACCATGATGCCCGAAACAGATTTTTGTCAAAAAAGCAAACAAACAACGAAAATGCTTTCTTTTTCAGTAATTCCTCTCCTCCCATTCTGGTTTTCTATGCTGGCAAAGATTAGTAATGACCACAGCCCTCGTCAAAAGCATCCTCATGCAGACTTGAAGTGCTGAGGGGGTGTATATAGTGTGCATTGGGCAGCACAGTCGGGGTCTTGTGCCTAATGGATTGCATAGTGACATTCACTCTATACAGCAGGTTACTGGAGGTAAACTCATAAAAATGGATGTCATTAGAATTTGTTTATCTGACTGAATATCTATGGTTGGGCTTTAATCTGCAGGGGAAAAAAAATTACAGCAATCAGTCAGCAATAAAAAGTTCTTAAATTGCCGTGGAAATTACAGCTGAAATTTGTTTGGTCGCTCTCAGAACTTTTTTCCATTTTTAACCTTCATACTTCAACTTAATGTGTGCAGTGGATTGATAATCATCAGCGCTACATCTCTAATCACTTAAAAAAAACTTTAACTTTATCAGTGGGACTTTTTTTTCAGTGCCAAAGAGAAATAATTTAAAATGTATATATTTATTATTAAATCATAAAATTGTTAGACATTGACAAATCAAATTATTTAACAGACATAATCAATAAAATAAACAGTGATATTAATTACAGATAGTAAATGTGTTTAACCACTTAAGACCCGGACCAATATGCAGGTAAAGGACCAGGCTCCTTTTTGCGATTCGGCACTGCGTCGCTTTAACTGACAATTGCGTGGTCGTATGACGTGGCTTCCGAACAAAATTGGCGTCCTTTTTTTCCCACAAATAGAGCTTTCTTTTGGTAGTATTTGATCACCTCTGCGGTTTTTATTTTTTGCGCTAAAAACAAAAATAGAGAGACAATTTTGAAAAAAAATAATATTTTTTACTTTTTGCTGTAATAAATATCCCCAAAAATATATAAAAAAAAAACTTTTTTTCCCCCTAAGTATAGGCCGATACGTATTCTTCTACTTATTTTTGGTAAAAAAAAAATCGCAATATTCGTTTATCGATTGGTTTACATAATAGGGGATAGTTTTATTATTTATTTTTTACTACTAATGTTGGCAATCATCGATTTTTTTTTTCGTGACTGCGACATTATGGCAGACACATCGGACAATTTTGACAAATTTTTGGGACCATTGTCATTTTCACAGCAAAAAGTGCTATAAAAATGCATTGTTTACTGTGAAAATGACAATTGCAGTTTGGGAGTTAACCACTAGGGGGCGCTAAAGGGGTTAAGTGTGACCTCATATGTGTTTCTAACTGTAGGGGGCGGGGCTGGATGTGTGGCATCATTGATATCAGGGAACAGACGATCAGTGACAGCGCCACTGTGAAGAACGGGGAAGGTGTGTTTACACACACCTCTCCCCGTTCTTCAGCTCCTGTGACCGATCGCGGGACTCCGGCGGCGATCAGGTCCGCGGGTCCCGCGGCCGCAGTCGCAGCTCTTCGTACCGGGGCACGCTCGCGACCCACGGCTGGGCACTTAAAGAGGACGTACAGGTACGTGCTTGTGCCCAGCCGTGCCATTCTGCCGACGTATATCGTGTTAGGCAGTCCTTAAGTGGTTAAAGTATAACTTCACTCTCCCAATCAACATTGATTCTTTTTAATCCTTATGCTGCCAGCATTAGAAAATAGATAGGAAAGTTTTTCGCATTTACTTGTTTAAAAAAAATATATATATTTTACATTTCTTCAGTGACTTCCTGGTTTACATTTTTTTTAAATGTATTTTATTTATTTTTTTGTTTACAAACTTTCATTGTAATAATAAAGAATGGTTGCATATATAAAATAGCAACGTAATCAATAAATAAATAAATAATAAATATTTTTTAAGAATGCTGTGTGAATGAGAACAAAGATCCTCCCTCCATCCCTCCCAACATGTAGTAAAGTTTGTAAAGTTAGGAACACAACTTTAAACCTCTTTTAATATGACGGGAAAATTGAGAATTGAAAGTTGACATATTTCACCAATGGAGCAATTTAAAAAAAACACAAATTACATTTTTTTTTTCTTAGAGTGTGTACGGCGTCTATAAATAATTCCCTAATCTGACAGCAGTGAGTACCTAGGAATATCTGTCAGCTGCTGTGATATTTCACAATCATCCAGCTCTTGGCACCGAGTAAAAGTGCCTCTGGCTCCCCGCAATCTCTCACATATTTGCTGGAAACATTTGAAAACTGAGCTGCTGCCATCTTCGCCATTTGTTAAAAATAAAAAATAAATGTCAAGAGAGCAGCAGCGGTTTACGGTGAATGTCATGCACAGCCATCCTGCCAGCTGGAGTCACATCTGGCAGCAAAAGGATTCCAAATCAATGAAAATGAATAATGATGGAAGGGAAACGAGCTTCCTGTGGCGAGGGATGCTGGGAATATTGCTGTTTAGAGGTAATTATAATCCTGTATGCATCCATCTCACTGTACAACTACAAGCTAGTATGGGTGTAGTATATTTTTATCCATATTTTCAGGTATGTAGGGGCTGAGGTATAACATTTCAGTGAGGCTACCTAGACATAAGTCAAGCAGTTACTGCCTATAACAGCCAATTTTTTTTAGGTGAGGGAAAATAGTTATTAGCCCATAGGATTATCTAATTGGTATTGCTATAGTAAAAAATTGATGTTGGTATAAATAATTTGATAAATAATAAATAAATAATTTGATTTCAGGACAATCAACTTCGACACCCCAGAGGATCTCCACAATCTCTTTGGCTTGATGCAACTTTATTCCAATAGAAGTCAGGGGGAAGTATTCAATGCATTTCGAGGATCCAAGAGTGTCCCCGCCATCAGGGCTTGATTGACAATAATGTGAATAGACTAGACGAACACTGAACCTTTAGTGATAGAGGTGCTCTTGAACCTCAAAAACACATTGTGTAAATAATATAAATTATTTAAATTTAGAGGGAGATCAGAGTGTAGTTAAACTCTGATCCAAATTGTTATGTGCAAAACAGGGTCTCTGTCTCTGCTTGGCTGTGCTGTGGGCTTATTCTGTTGTGCTGGGGTGCTCTTCCCACCCCTGTGCAGTAGGTGGCAGCAGTGGAGTCAAGGTTTGGGTGCTCTTCTCCAGCAGCCAATCGGGTGGGTTTGGCCTCGCTGTGCATGCTGAGGGAGGGTATTTATGGGGCAGACGCCATTGGTTCTGGTTGTTCTCCTTCGTCCAGTGTGGCACCAACCTTTAGGGTGGCCACATCATGGCGCCCCAGCGTTATGGCCTACCTGACTAGAGCGTGCGTGCCATGCAGTGTTCCTGGTTCCGGAGCCATGTTGGCCTGGAACATTGGAGCAACGACAGGGACCCAGTAAGTGACCTTTGTGGATCCCAAGCGGTAGGTGCTGTTCGGTGGGGAGTCTGTCTGAGGAGCACCATTGAGAGGCTGGCGGTCCAAAAGGGCCTCGACAAACCACCAGGGATCAAGGTAGCCGGGCACTGAGGGATTGATCACCTGTCAGTCGGTACCTAAGCGACAAGTTGAAGGAGACCCAGGCGTAATTCACCAAGGAGGATCTCCTCCGTAACTACAATCAGAGAGGGCCTGTGGCAGAGGTGTCTCCCTGACGTTCACTAAGGAAGGTCTGTGGCAGAGACTTTATCCTACAATTGTCCACGTGATACTCCGGCTGCCAGGTCAGTGAGAGAGGCCTGTCTGGGTACGCTAATCCCACTCTGGCAGGAGTGGCGCAGAGAAGTGCTACACTTGAGAGCAGGACTGTTTCCCTATCATTACGCCTGAATTTGCTACTTTCTACTTTCTTCCTTCAACTTTACTTTCCTCACCACAAGTTTATTGGTTTTACCCGGTTGGGTAATAAAGAGCACAGCAAACAGCACCTGTTGCGGACATTCCTTTACTTCTACCAAATGCATCATGCACCCCTAGGAATTTGGAAGAGCCAGAGGTAAATGTGCCACCCAAAACAACCAGCAGCTCCTCTGGGGGTAGTGCTACAGATTAGGGATGAGCTTCACGTTCGAAACGAACGTATGATCGACTCGAACATCGTCTGTTCGGTCGTTCGTCGAATTTCGAACAAAAACGATCATTCGCGGCAAATTCGAGTGAAACGAAACGACCGTTTTTAAAACTTTTTTTCCCATTGATACTACTATCAATGGAAAAAAAAGTTTTAAAAACGGTCGTTTTTTTTAGGAGTCCTGCTCCTGAAAAAACATCCCTTTTTAAGACTTTTTTCCATTGATACATGTTCCCTGGGGCAAGACCCGGGTTCTGAAAGACGTTTTCCAACAGTAACTTGAATTACTTGAAATTGGTCTTTAAAATGATCGTTTTTGAATTCGAACGTTCGAGTCCCATAGACTTCAATGGGGTTCTAAATGTTCGTGCGAACAATCGAACCGAACGTGGGGGTGTTCATCCCTACTACAGATACTTTTTAGATTGTCCCCCAACTTTTATTGAAATAAAGTTGTATCTGGACCACTTTTAATTTCATTTTTTTTTTTGCATTAAATGTTTTGTTCCAGTTTACCAGTGAATGAAAAATGAGAGACCTCAGTGGTGCTTATGGGCACCTACTGTACTCCACATCCTCTTGCTCAAGAATTGTATGTTAGGATGGTAGATTTGTGTATGGTCCTGCGGGGATTTAGTTTTGCACCACAGTTGCTCAAGATCATGCCTTATGCCCTGAACACACGACCAGTTCATCCGATGAAAACGGTCTGATGGATTTTTTCATCAGATATCCGATGAAGCTGACTTTCATCAGTTGTGCCTTCACACCACCAGTTAAAAAAAACGATTGTGTCAGAACGTGGTGACGTAAAACACAACAACGTGCTGAGAAAAATGAAGTTCAATGCTTCCGAGCATGCGTCGACTGGATTCTGAGCATGTGTGGATTTTTAACCGATGGACGTGCCCACAGACGATCGTTTTTTCTATCGGTTTTTTAACCATCAGATAATTTTAAAACAAGTTTCTAATTTTTTCACCGATGAATAAAAAACCGATGGGGCCCACACACGATCGGTTTCGTCTGATGAAAGCGGTCCATCAGACCGTTTTTATCAGACGAACCGATCATGTGTCCGCGGCATTAGTCTCTTGAGATTTCTGGTGTCGTTAGTTTATCCAGTTTGTAACCATCAGGGCTCTATTCTGCATGTAGTTAGAGAAGCAAGTACATACAGCAAGGATATGAAAGAATTGTTGTAGACAGAGGTGGCCAGGTTACGACAGGGCAGAGGTGAGATTTTGTCATAGAGGTGATCAGTAGCAAAATAGAAATAAATTGGTGAAGGTTTCTATCGGTAATCATTTGATGCTTGGAGGAATAATTAGTTGAAGACAAGAACACTGTACAACTGAGGATGTTTTGATCAGAGAAAGGAAAGGGGGTGTTGATGAGGGTGCCAGGAGTGCAGCAGTGGCGGCTGGTCCTCAAAATTTTTGGGGGGGCGCAAACGAAAAAAAAAAGTGCCCATCAAATGCAGCCACTGTGCCATTAATTGTCACCACTGTGCCATGCCATCAAACGCAGCCATTGTGCCATCAATTGATACCACTGTGCCATGCCATCAAACGCAGCCACTGTGCCATCAATTATCACCACTGTGCCATGCCATCAAATGCAGTCACTGTGCCATCAATTCACACCACTGTGCCATGCCATCAAATGCAGTCACTATCCCATCAATTTGCACCACTGTGCCATGCCATTAAACACAGTCACTGTGCCATGCCATCAAACACAGCCACTGTGCCATGCCATCAAACGCAGTCACTGTGCCATGCCATCAAACGCAGCCACTGTGCCATGCCATCAAACGCAGTCACTGTGCCATGCCATCAAACGCAGCCACTGTGCCATCAATTGTCACCACTGTGCCATGCCATCAAACGCCACCACTGTGCCATCACTTGTCACCACTGTGCCATGCCATCAAATGCAGCAACTGTGCCCTTCAATTGTCGCCACTGTGCCAATTGTCGCCACTGTGCCAATTGTCACCACTGTGCAAGTCACTGTGCCCTTTAATTGTCGCCACTGTGCCCATTGTTGCCACTGTGCATGTCACTGTGCCCTTTAATTGTTGCCACTGTGCCCATTGTCACCACTGTGCCCATTGATGCCACTGTGCCCATTGTCGCCACTGTGCCCTTTGATGCCACTGTGCCCTTTGTCGTCTCTGTGCCCTTTGTCGCCGCTGTGCCCTGTAAAATGCACTTACCTTACTCCTTTAACGTCCCTCGATGTCTTCTCCCGCCTTGCTGACGTTTCAGCCAATCAGGTTACAAATAACCAGAATCTGGGAACCCGATTGGCTGAGATGGTCGTCGGTCTTATCCAAGGAACGAACCCCCCGTGCGTTCTGAGGATAGACATCCGGGAGACGAGGGCTGTACTCGGAAAGCCTATCAGAGCAGCTGGCTCTGATAGTCACTTCTGCACAGCCAACCAGCTGCCGTTATTCAGGTGACCGGCGCTTGAGTTCCGGCCATCTGAATAGACCAGCGGCAGCTGGCAACAATAACATACATTCATACAACAATAACATGCAATGCATAAATGTATGTTATTTTTAGTGGTGTTGCGGAGCCAGAGGGTGCGGTGCTCCAGCGCCCTCTATGGACGGACCGCCACTGGAGTGCAGAGATGGGAGATATCAAGGTCAAGGGTGTTACCATTGGAAAGAGTGGAAGTGTATGTCCATTGTGTTAGGTCAAAAGATTAGGTGAATTTGAGAAGTTCAGATTTAGACGGGCTGTTAACATTGATGGCAATGTTAAAGTCTCCAAGAAGCGGGTATTTTAAAGGAGAGAAAATAGGGTAACCAGGTTATCAAAAATCGTGATATTGATCCAGGAGGCAGATACATCACTGCAATCTTCATAGAAATTGGAGAAAACAGATGAATACAACGGGTCTCAAAATAAATTGCCCATTTGTTGCCTTTGTACAACTATGATTACCCATTTGTTGCCCACCTTCTGTCAGAATTTGTAGTGTGCTGCTCAGGTTTGTTGCCCACCTTCTGTCAGAGTTTGTAGTGTGTTGCCCAGGTGTGATGTCCACATATTGTAATGACTACCACATTTGCCTGTGTACTAGCACAATTGTCCATGAATTGAAACAATTTAGTGCTATGATGCTGTCTTTGTGTGTGAGCGTCGCTTGGAATTAACTGTTTTTCTGCAGTAATCTCCCATAAAATATGATCCGATCCTCATCTAGGTCACAAAAATAGCTGAAGCTTAGTTGAAGTTGGGTGATGTAGCAGGACAATGACCCTAAAGCCCCGTACACACGGCCGAGGTTCTCGGCAGAAACCAGCGAGAACCTCGCTGGGAGCCGCATTCTGCCGAGAACGTGTGTACGCTCTCGGCGAGCCCCGCCCGTCGGGAAACCCGTCGAGCAAATAGAGAGCAGGTTCTCTATTTGCTCGACGGCCCGTCGGGATGAATGGCTGGTTGCCTTTCCCGACGGGCGGGTCGCAGATTCTGACGGCCGGCAGAGAACCTCGACGGGCGGAACGATGTGTTTCGCCCGTCGAGGTTCCCTGTCGTGTGTACGGGGCTTAAGTATCAAAGTAAAACCACCACATACTGGCTTCAGAAAAAGAAAATGTGCCTTTGTAGTGGCCCAGTCTGAGCCCAGACCTTAACCCCATAGAGAGGCTGTGGAATTACCTCAAACATCCCACCAGTGGCGGACTATCCATAGGGGGCGCAGGGGCGCCACCCCCTAATCCATGCGTGCATTTATTCAATCCGCCACCATCATGTACTAATGCACCCCTCAGCCACATAAACAGGCCTCGGCAGCGCGGAACACAATCTGACAGAAAAAAACATCTGCCTGCTATTGTGCACAGGCACCGTCTCGCCGTCACAACAGCTGATCATAAACTCAGCTGTTGCGATGTGCATGCGCAGTAGACGCATGGATTCCAGTGTATTTTTTTTTAAGCACGTGATTAGAGCCAGAGTCTCTAATTAGCTTAAAAAAAGGGTGGGCTCGGGGCGCAGAGCACTGCTGCCTGAGCCCACCCAGTTGTGCTACCATAACAATTTAATATTCAATATTGTCTTCCTGATCCTCCTCCTGAACAATCAGGAAGCAGGTCCTGAGATCCGATTGGCCAAGAGGAGAAGCAATCGTATTGGCCGCTGAGGAGGAGAAGGCGCAGGGGTAGCCGTCGCGAAGCCTAAAGAGGAGGAAATGCTGGTAATGTCGATGTGAGGAGGAACCGATACCTGCGACCTAGATGGGGTAAGGATGGGCTGACGATCGAGCAAGGGGGGGTTAGCGACCGACCAACCAAACCGACCAACATACCTACCGACCGTGGGGGGGAGGTTGGTGAAACAGATCGACCGACCTACCTACCGACTGTGGGGTGTCAGTCAACTCTTTTAATTATAGGTAGAGTCAGCTGGACTGAGTAAGCCCCTGGCTTCTTATACACCAGCCATAAGTACTCCCTGATATAATTTCCAGCTCTGTTCCTGACCACATGGGAGTTTTGGGTGTTCTTACCCAACAGCATAGCTCTCAAATGTCCCTGATTTTGAGGAACTGTCCCTGATTTGTAGTATTGTTCCTCTGTCCCTTTTTCTTGCTCATTTGTCCCTCATTTTGGTCTTAAATCCAGTCACTTACTATTTTACAATCCGCCGCCGCTCCGCATAGTTATTCAAAAAAGATAGCTAATAAAACTATGTCCACACGGTTGTCATTTTGCTTGTGGGCATTGTGAAGCCTACAACCACTTACTTCCTGGAAGTCTTGGATGGGGAGTGATAATTGGACAGCGCACTGCATCCTGGGAAATGATGACACACATTTCCCAGGAGCATTAGAGGGAGATGATGTCAGAATCCTAGGTGATTTCAAAGGCAGATTTCGTATGACCGCATAGCAACAGGCATTTCCAGATGAGTAAAAAAAAATAACCTTTTTTAGGTCTAATGAGCACAATAATGAAAAAAAAAAAAATTTGGGATGGAAACTCCACTTTAAGTATATACCTATATATAAAATGCACTATTTATCTTTCAAAAAGTGTTTCCCAGTACTAAACCTTTCATCCAATTTCTAAATCGTTGCATTTGTAAATGTCAAAAGCCAATATAAAGAAAAAATGTTAAAAAATAGAAACTTGGGGGCTTAACTAATCTTTTTTTTTTGTATAATTCCCCTTTAAGGGGGCGTGGCAGGGGGTGTGTCCTATGTCTACATACTTTTGCTAATCGGTGTCCCTCATTCCCATCTCAAAAAGTTGGGAGTATGTAACTGTGTATATCGATGTATTGATTGGAATAGACGTCAGATGAGCATCAAAATATTTAAGTGTTTTGGCTGTGGTGGGGGTTACAAATTTTGAACCTGTTTGCAGATTTTAGGTCCAACTTAAAATTTCCAAAACTTCACGTGCCCAAATTTTTTTCTAATTATATATATATATATATATAAATAAACGTATAAGTCATGCTTTATATGCCCTTGTAATGTGATACTCTTGTTACATTTTGGCTTTACGAGTTGTGCTTTATACAGGACTAAAACTATATTTGTATCAGATTATTTATTTTTAATGATGTGTTCATATTTATTTATTTATGTCCCCTTTCGTACATCACAGGGTTTTATTTGCTTTTGCAGCCACCTGCTGGGCGCAGAGTGTTGCTGCTTGCTGGGTGGTAACTTGCGCTGCCAAATTCTTGCCTAGCTCACTTTCTCCCAGCAATATTGATTACAATAGGAAGCAAAGTTATTATTGTGATCTTCCTGCATTACATTGGGCCAGATTCAGGTAGTCCAGAGCATCTTTGCTCCAGAGTAACGCTTCTCATTTACGTTACTCTGCCGAAATTTTAGCAGCAAGTGCTGTCATTCACGAAGCACTTGCTCCTAAAGTTGCGGCAGCGTAACGAAAATGAGCCGGCGGAATTCAAATTGGGCGGGTACGGGGCGTGTAGTATTTAAACTAAGCGCGATCCCACCGCGAACGTACTGCGCATGCGTCGAGTGTCATAGCATCCCCGTGCGCATGCTCCAAATTCTGTGAATGAACGTCAATGACGTCACATTCCCATTCATGATCTTTTTACGCAAGCGACGTGATTTTTTTTTTTCCCGACGCGATGACGACGCCTATACCTAACATAGGATACTCCAACCCCATGTAGGTATATCTTCGCGCCGCGTATCGCTTCCGGAAACCTCGTACCGTCATTGCGTCGCGCCGGAATTCGCTCGTGAATTGCCGATTTCCGCTCATTAACATATTTTTTGAGCGGAAATCGGCGGGAACGCCCCCTGCGCCATTTTTAAGTTGAAGTAACGATGCGATGGCGAAACTCAGTTACGCTGATCGCATCGGAGCTTCAACCCGGCGTTTCTTGTTTTCTGGTTACAGAAAACAAAAACGCCGGCTCAAAGTGACAGTTAGGCTGGCGGATCACTGGATCCGCCAGCCTAACTGTTCCTGAATCTGGCCCATTGTATTTTTTCACCTTTAAATGTAACTTATTTCACTAAAAGGATTTTATTTTACCGTTTGCTGACCCACCGCAGTACATTAACTTTGGCAGATCGGCTCATTCAGGCACAATCACTAAGGCAGAGCGGCACCACTGCGATGGATCACGTATGTGTGCCGCCCCAGCTGTGCTGTCATTTGTTGCAGCACAACCTGATCAGCAGCTCCCAGCCAACGATTCATGGGCAGCACCCGCTGATCGGCTAAGCAGGTGACAGAAAAAAGCCCTGGGTACACAGGGCTCTCTACAAACATGATTTTTTTTTCTCCCTGTAAGGCAGGGCGTAAAAACCGCCACGTGGCTTAGTAAAATGATCACACAGTACACACACTAAACATTGTTAGGCACACATCTAACCCTTTGAACGCTCCTGATGTTAACCTCTTCCCAGCCAGTGTCATTAGTACAGTGACAGTGCATATTTTAGGCACTGATCGCTGTATTGGTGCTACAGTTAGTGTCAGATTGTCCGCAATACTATCGCAGTCCCCCTATAAGTTGCTGGTCGCTACCATTACTAGTATATAAAAAAAAAAATACATATTCCAGTATCTATATCATAATTTGTAGACACTATGGGCCAGATCCACAAAACTTTTTCCAGATACGCCGCCGTAATTTCAAATCTCCATGTTTTTAAGGACCTTGGTTTGTACACTGGTGCGCAGTCACGTTGGAAGAGGAAGGGGCTGTCCGCAAACTGTTCCCACAAAGTTGGGAACATGAAATTGTCCAAATTGCCAAGCCCAACCCCTGAAAAACAATCCCACACCATAATCCCCCCCACACATCATAATCCCCCCTCCACCAAATGATTTAGAAACTTGGGGGGGGGGGGTGTGGTTACTAGAACTGGAGAGTGCAAAATCTGGCAGAGCTGTCTGTCTTTGAGCACCACAAACTGAAAAAACAAATGAATTTTTGTTTAACTGGTTACAGGCCATCCGCCACAGTTGTACTGCGGCAGGTTGGTTTCCCAGCACAAATCAGTCATTGTACATCGGGCATGTACACAGTGATCTGTGGGCACGCACACGTGCCCATTCGCTAGCGTGGGAGCCAACCAGCAGATTCCACAGACACAGGGCAAATCCTTAAGTGGTTAGTATTCTAAACAAACCCAACCATTCATCCATGTCTCCCCCCCCCCCCCCCCCCCGTATTCATATCTATAGCCATCTTAAAGAGGAAGTAAACCCTGATTATGTTTACTTCCTCTATCTTTCCCTGCAAAGGTAAAGCAAAATGGGCTACTATGCATCGCATAGTAGCCCATTATGTGACACTTACCAGCAGTAGAAGCCCGCCGCAATGTCACCGTCTTCCACGCTGGCAGCGAGCGTCCATCTTCCCCCCTCTTCTTCCGGGGCCACGAACTCTGGCTCTCTGACTGGCTGGAGTCGCGTTTCGTCACTCCCACGCATGCACGCGGGAGCCGCCTTTTCACAGCATGACCCTGGCTTGAAACGGCACAGAGTGCCCTTTCAAGATGGCGCAAGCGCCGTTGAAGTCGTCGCTCAGGGAAATTGCAAATATCTCTGAGACCGTGTAGGACTCAGAAATATTGCAAGCACCTAAAGGTAAGCCTTAATCTAGGCTTACCTGTAGGTGTAACTTGTCCCCAGGGGTTTACAACTACTAGTAAAGTAAGCATACCTCCCAACTTTTCAACTTCCGAATGAGGGACAAATGAGCATACCTCCCAATGAAGTTGTTGAGCGGGGGGGGGTTCCACGGATCGGAGTTGTTGAGCGGGGGGGTTCCGCATCAGATTGGACATGTTAAGCGCAGGATTTACCGCAAATCGCGGGGATTTAACGCGAATCGCGGTAATCGCAGGTCTTTTGCCGTGATCGTGGGACCGCAAAATCCGGGGCGGTTGGGAGGTATGAAGTAAGGGCAATTGATTCATGTAGCATTTACTTCCTGGAATCATCTGTCCTTAGCTCAGGTATGCAGGCAATAGAGTGTGCTTAGCTGAGAAAATCCTTCCTCGGCTCCTGAAGACTCCTGGGATGTATGACATCATTTTTCCCTAGGCCAGAAACCAGGATGCAACTAAAGCAATGAAAAAAAGTTGAAAACAAGCAAATATGATATACTTTCTTATCTATTTGCTACGGTTAGCAGCATAAGGATTAAAAATTAACATATCTAGATTTTGTATCTTAGAGATCTAGACACTTCCATTATTGTAGAATGCCATGTGTTTTTCCATCTCTCTCACCTTTAAAAGTTGTGCCAATACATCTCCCGCCTGCTGGAATCTTCATAGAAATTATGGAAATGAATTCTTTAGCTCTTTTGTCAAAATGTGACAGAATTTATAAAACACATTGCGTGTTCTGTAACCTTTACAGAAAACAGCGATTATTTTTCACGTTAATGCATTCCTTAGATGAAGACATGTTTTCCCCAAATGACATTGATTTTTAGAATGACGATAATTCTGTATTAAACCTCTGAGACTGGTGCCGCCGTGTAATCTTTATTAGGCCTTGTAATTTATTTACTGACCTTTGTCAAGTCAATTGGCGCACAAGCACCAAGGTCACCCGGTATCAATTAATACAAGGGCTCTTAGTCCCAGCGATCGCTGCTGTATTCACAGCCGTGACTCTTTCTCTGCACAATGGATATACAGATTGTTACACGGGTAAAGTACTTTTGGAATAGAGGTGAAGACCCAGGAGTCTGGTTATAAAAGAACAAACTATACTGCCAGGTAGTAAGGCGTGTGATGATGGTGTTCACTAAACAGGGACAAAAGACATGTAGGAACAAGATTCTTGTGGTGCCCCGTACACATGACCGGTTTTCCGGTCTAAAAAAACTGCGATGAGAGCTTTTGGCCGCAAATTCCGACCGTGTGTATGCTCAGTTTTTTTTAACGGGAACACTGCCGGGAAAAAAAAGAGAGCAGGATCTCTTTTTTCCTGTGAGGAAAAAATCCTAGCGGGAAAACCGTTCGCCTGTATGCTTTTCAAACGAGAAAAAAAAAATGTGCATGCTCTGAAACAAATTTCGACGCATGCTCGGAAGCATAGAACTTAATTTTGTTGGCTAGTCTTTTATGTCACCATGTTCTTGGCATTCAAAAGTTCACCGGACTTTTGTGTGACCGTGTGTATGCAAGGAAGGCTTGAGGGGAATTCCGTCGGGAAAACTATTGTTTTTTTTTTTTCGGCGGGAAAACCGGTCGTGTGTACGAGGCACAACAGGCCAAAGTTATGCTCTACATCTGTGTAGCTGTCTGGAGAACTGGAGGGGAAGACGATGGATAGAAACAATGGACCTGCTGAATTTCCAAATTTTACCCAAATTGGTATTCATGAACTCCTGAAATTCAAGTGGATTTCCTCTTTGCAGCCCAATTTTGATAACACCTACCTTATATTTATTACATGTTTCCATTCACATAGCATAACTTATCCGGTTAACGACCATTCCGTCACTTTAAATTTCCCACAGTGTGGGTGTGCTGCGATGGGGAGCTCTGCGACCGTGCCCGCGGGACCCGCGGACTCAATGTCCACCGGTGTCCCACGATTGGGTCACAGAGCTGCAGAACGGGGAGAGGCAAGTGTAAACAAGAATCTCCCCGTTCTGCCTAGTGACACTGACACTGGTCATCTGCTCAATTGTAATTGGGAGCAGCGATTAGTGACATGTCAGTCGTAGCCACGCCCCCCTAACAGTTAGAATCACTCCCTAGGACACACTTAACCCCCTTCCTAGCCCCCTAGTGGTTAATCCCTTAACTGGCAGTCACATTTATACAGTAATAAGTGCATTTTTATAGCACTCATCGCTGTATGAATGTGAATGGTCAAAAGTGCCCAATGTGTCCACCATAATGTCGCAGTTATGATAAAAATCGCTGATTACCACTATTACTATTAAAAAATATATTTAAAAAAATGCCATAAAACTATCCCCAATTATGTAGATGTTATAACTTTTGCACGAGTCAATCAATCAAAGCTTATTGCAATTTTTTTCCCCAAAAATATGTAGAATACGTATCGGCCTAAACTGAGGAAAAAAAATGTTTTTTTTATATATTTTTGGAGGATATTTATTATAGCAAAATGTAGAAAATATTTTTTTCAAAATTGACGCTCTATTTTTGTTTATAGCGCAAAAAATTTAAACCGCAGAGATGATCAAATACCACCAAAAGAAAGCTCTATTGTGGAAAAAAAAGGAAGTAAATTTTGTTTGGGAGCCACGTCGCAATTGTCAGTTAAAGCGACGCAAAAGTGGCAGCCAAATGGTCCAGGGCTGAAGTGGTTAAACAATATTTAAAAATATGTATGGAAGGGCTCCTGCGCTACCAGGAAAGGTGGCAAAGGGACACTGCTGCAAACACCTAGTGATCTGTCCTTAAAGCGGAGCTCCACCCGCATTTTTTTTTTTTCAAAGTCGGCAGCTACTAACAGTGTAGCTGCTGACTTTGAATAAGGACACTTACCTGTCCTAGGCGCCCGCGCTGACGTCCCCCGCCGATGCCGATCCTCGATCCCGGCACCGCCATCCACAGTCAGGGAAACAGGCAGTGAAGCCGTGCGGCTTCACTGCCCGTTTCCTACTGCGCATGTGCGAGCAGCGCAGCGCTTTGTGAATGGTCCGGCTGCTTTCTGGGATACACACAGTTCCCAGAATGCAGCGCGGCCCATTCACAAGAAGACACCGAGAAGAGGAGGAGGAAGAAAAGCACACCGCGGATCATGAGGGCAGATTTGGGACTTCCGCATAGCAACAGCCTATTTAGGGTGAGTATTTTTTTTATTTTTTTTTCCATTTAATTTTTTTTTATTTTTTTTTAGATTTTTGAAAAAAAAAATCAGGTTGGAGCTCCGCTTTAACAGAAAAAATATAACAAGAGTAGGAAGGGGGTGGTGTCTGCGCTGTGATAAGGTGGGGATGGGAGGAGTGGGAGGAGTGCAGAAAAAGCAATCAGGGGGTGGATGGCTAGATCAATAAGCGTGGGTGAATGGGCGTGTGGACACAAATACTATGTGCAAAACATGACAATCTGAAATAAGTAATATGAATGTACCAGCCTAAAAAAATGCATGAGCAAATGATGAATACAGCAATAAACATATGTACCACAAATGAAAAACGTAAGTGATAAACCAAAAACACAATATACTATATGAAATATGTAAAATATGAGTACAAAGTGAAACAAAAAAGTCAATGTGAAGAAAAAAGTCTCTGATATGTGCTCTCAAGGAACCAAAATCCAAAAGGAAGGGGTTTATATGACACAGTATTAACCGCAGCTTCATTTATGTTGTATTTGCACGTTCATATGCATTCTTGATTGTGTTTAGTTATAACACATTTATTTAGATTAGCGCAATTTTACCACTTGTTTACCTATTTAATCTAGGCTTACCTGTAGGTTAAAATGGTTGTAAAGGGTTTACAACCACTTTAAAGGATCCCTCTATTGTTGGGACTAAAATGGACATAAACTATATAGAAAACAGTATAGAAATATACCAAAGCTTTATTTTTACAAAATAGCACTTAAAAGAATGTAAAACCTACAGTATGCTGCTAGATCAGGGGTGGGCTAACTTTTTGACTCGAGGGCCGCAATGGGTTCATATATTGGACCCGGGGGCCGGACCAAGAGTAGATGGACGGTGTGTATGTGTGAATTAATATGAATTAAATTTAAATTTGTAACATTAAATGTTTAGATTAATTTAAGGTAGAAAAGCATAAAAAGAGTTATTTTACAAAACTTTTATGCAATGCATTTATTTCATACATTACCCGGCCTACGTTTGATGGCATGGCACAGTGGCTGCGTTTGATGGCATGGCACAGTGGCTGCGTTTGATGGCATGGCACAGTGGCTGCGTTTGATGGCATGGCACAGTGGTGACAATTGATGGCACAGTGGCTGCGTTTGATGGCATGGCACAGTGGTGACAATTGATGGCACAATGGCTGCGTTTGATGGCATGGCACAGTGGTGACAATTGATGGCACAGTGGCTGCGTTTGATGGCATAGCACAGTGGTGACAATAATGACACAGTAGCTGCATTTGATGGCATGGCACAGTGGTGTTAATTGATGGCACAGTGGCTGCGTTTGATGGCATGGCACAGTGGCTGCGTTTGATGGCATGGCACAGTGGCTGCATTTGGCATGGCACAGTGGTGACAATTGATGGCACAGTGATTGCTTTTGATGGCATGGCACAGTGGTGACAATTGATGGGCACAGTGAGGCTGCATTTTTTTTCCGTTTGCGCCCCCCCAAAATTTGAGCACCAGCCGCCACTGCCCCCTAAGTGTATTTGTAAAACTATATAATGGGCACATATATGTAGCACTGACCCCCGCAGGAGCTGCTGATTAAATTTTGGGCCTGCACTCTAACTACAACCCCAATGATAAGGCTCAGTCCCCTTTACACAGCTGTGGTGCAATACAATACAATACTGTACAATGTGATACCAGATACCTGTTTGTAACTTCAGGATCCACGAGCGGCACCTAGAGTGAATAAAGCAATACGCCACAACCCTGGTATGCTTAAACAGTAGTATTCTTTTACTGTTGATAATTGGCAAGTAAAGAAACACCAGTACATAAACTGTGCTATCCTCCTAACATGGGATGAGAGCACAAAAAATTAAATCTATACAGCAATCAAATGGCAAACAGTATACCTGCAGGTATATGAATAAGAAAATAAAACTAAGCCTAGGAGCTCCCCCTACTTTGTAAGGTAACCGTGAGATCTCACAAAAAAAAAAAAAAAACAGTCAGTTCTTGATCTTCTTTCTTCGCTAGCTAATAATGTTTCCCAAGTAATTTGTAATCCAAACAAAATGAGTAAACTTCCTGAAAAAGAAATGTCTCCGCAATGAGTGGGTTAACTGCCTTGGCCTTCTGGAGAGCGTCCCGAACAACTAGGCCTTCAGCCTTCTTAAAGGCAACCCCTCCGCTTCTTCTTGGAAGTATGTAGTGAGGCCTGTGTGTTAGTCTAATAGCGTGTGAGGCATAACAAACTGTGGGCCGTAACCCACTCACCTAACTGGACACAGGCTCCGTACAGTCTCGCGACCTCCTCCCGTTGCTCCGTCTGCTGGATCAAACACCAGGCCAACTCTGCTGGGGGACTCCCATCCTCCGATGCTCAATGGAAATGTCCGTGGGCCTTGCTGTTCGGTCCCGTCTCCTCACAGATCCTCTCCGGCTGCCCATGCGGTTCCAAAAGGGACCTAAGATGGCTGCTCCCACTCCTTATATAGCAAATCCCAGCATGCACTGCCCAAGAAATTGTTCCTGGGTCTTTGATCAACTTCCTATTTACAAGGGTCAACTCTGAGAACCAATAGTCTTTCTTCTTTATTTCTCAGATAGTGGAATCCTTCTTGCATTAACAACAATTGGCCACTAGATGGCTCCAAACACTCAACAATCTCAATGTCCATGAATGCCATCTGGGGAATGCAATATACACATTTATGTACTATATATATACATCAGCGCTACACACTCCCCCTACTTTGTCTCTTTTGGTCCCCCAAAGAGGTCCAAATTGCTAATCCTATCTTGCATTCTAGTTTCTATACGTTCACACAAAACGGACAGAGGAGCTTCCCACCAATTGTCATACAGTGGGAAGCTATCCTGTGCACCCACAGCTGATACTACCATGTCTGGTACAGATGTGTCAAGGGGTGAGCTGGGGCTGTCCCTTACTAAATCAAGAGTAGAGGGACTAGGCAGTTCAAAGTTTCTTCTGCTCACAAACTGTGAGGCTTCAGAGCATTCGCCCAATGTGTCATAAGTCAGTCTGCGTGGTGGGCGAATGTCTCTCTTTGCTCTGGGCACTTTTGGAGTGTCCATTCCTTCTGGGCCAAGGTCATCATTCCGTTCAATGCTTAAGGGTGGGGAATGAATGGAAGCACTGGGCTCTCCTACAGAGTGAGTGGTCGGCACAAATTCCGGGGCCTCTGCCCTAAGAGTTCCATTATCATCCTCCTCTACCTCCGAAAGGACATCAGCATTAGTGTTGCTCACGAATATTCGAATTGCGAATATTCGGCTCGAATATTGCATATTCGAGAAATCGCGCAATATCTCGAATATTGTGCCGAATATTCGCAATGTCGAATATTCGGATTTTTCTCAAATTTTTTTTAACACAGATCACATGCTAGTGATCTCCATCGACGTGTAAAAGCAATGGTGGTATGATTAGAGGGACCCTGGGCCGAGTAGCGCATGTGATCCTTTTATGCTGCCGAATATTCGCAATGCGAATATTCGGCAATAGCAATATCGCGCGATTTTTTTCCCCGCCCTTCATTCACATCACAGCCAATCAGAGTTCCATTTCCACAGGTGTCAGAGGTTAGCAACCTCCACATCAACCAATAGGAAGCTGCCTCACGACCATTATATAAACTAAGTGCCAGCATGTGCTCATTGCAGATTCACAAGGTGGATATAGAGGGAGAAGTGTTTCTGTGCTCTGTGTTATATTGCATCAGCATTGCAGTGCCTTTCAGTTCTGTGCTCCTGTTCAGTGTTCAGTTCATTTGAGTATTAGCAGCTGCTAGTGCTTATATTTCTAAACTGCTTTTTTAAAAGCAAGAAGAGACCAAACAGCTTTTTTTAAAGCTACTATTTGTGTGTTTGTGTTCCAGTTTCATTTAGTGTTAGATAGATAGGTTTGAGTGTACTTGTACACCTCTGTAAGCTAGCTAGCTTAGTTTAGTGTGTTTATTTAGTTAGATAGTTATCTGTTTTATAAAAAAAAAAAAAAAAAAAAAAAGTTATTTTTAGTTTATTCAGATCTCTGGCTCTGCTGTGTTAGCAGAGTCACTGTTCTATCTATATTAGTTTCTTTATTGCTCTTATTCGTTGCCCAGTCAGTTTTTGTCTGTTGTCTGTCAGTCAGTTAGTTAGTTTAAAAAAAAAAAAAAAATTTAAAAAAATTTACCTTTCGTTTAATTGTTGTTTAGTGGCATAGCTACTAGTTGTTTGTCTGCGCGCCTGTTTTTTCTATTATCACATTTACCCCCCCCCCCAATAAAGTTTACCCACCCCCCCATATCAGCATGAGCAGCATCCGTGGTCGTGGCAGCAGGGGTAGGGGAGTTACTCCCAGTGCTGGGTCGCTGCCAGCACGGGGTACCTCTCGCGCCCCTACTACTGGTAGAGGATCGGGTGGAAGGGGAGTCCGCCTCATCCGGGAGTTTTTTACTTCGGGCAGCCGCCCGATATTGCCTTCACAGGCTCCAGCAGTGGTGGAGTACATGGGGCACAGCAGTGCCACTCAGTCATCACCAAGTAGCACCACCACCATCAGTACACCGGTGCCTTTAGTACCCAGCCCCAGCGAGTCCAGCCTCATGCTGTTTGATGGTGAAAGTGACATGGATATCTTGGGGGAGGCCCTCGATCATGCAGACATTGATTTATGTGCTGATGGTCAGGACCTTTTTGAAGGGTTAATGGAGGAGGAGGAGGATGGGGTACTGGCTGTCAGTAGCCCAGAGACCTCCCTTCATGGTGGTGCTGGTGGTTTTCTGCAGGAAACACCAGCACCTAGTCAGACCCATGCGTCTGTGAGGGGACATCGGAGCCAGGCTAGCGGCTCCATGTCAGATGTCTCCTTCAGACCACCACATGTCAGCCCTGGGTCTGACATATCTGGGGGCGAAGAGGAGGGTGACCCAACATGGGTGCCACCTGCCTCGTCGGTTCACAGCATCAGTGACGACGAGGAAGGTAGGCACCCTGGGGAAACGGTGCGCCAGGTCACCAGGGAGACCAACGTCAGGGTCTCCACTGGTGATGGCAGCAGGAGGTGTCAGCAGCAGCAGCAGCAGCAGCAGCAGCAGCAGGCAGCTCCACCTGTGCGCACCGAGTCCCAGCAGGTGGAAGTCAGCGTCACCCCATCTGACAGGAGGGCGACGCTGAAGTCACCTCTCTGGGCCTACTTCACCTTGGTAGCAGATAACCCGACAGTAGCCATCTGCCAGCTCTGTCGTGCCAAGGTGAAGAGAGGGAAGTGTTTGGCTCGGGTGGGTACCACGGCACTCAACCAGCACCTGCGGATTAATCACTGGCAGGAGCATGACCAGATGAAGCGTGCTGGTGGTAGCAGCGCCACCACCACAAGTGTGCAGGGTACAGCAGCCCCTGCCACAGCTTCATCGGCTACCAGCAGGTCATGCCCCCCCGCTCCCTCTAGTAGAGGTACTGCTACCGACAGCCAGACCTCCACATCATCACCCTCCTCTTCGGTGTCCCGCACTGCCGTCCGGCGCCAGGCGTCTCTTTCTGACGCCTTTGAACGCAACACTCCCTTCCCCCCTTCAGACCGACGTGTGCGTTCCCTCAATGGGCTCCTGGCAAGGGTTATTGCCCAACATCTGCTTCCCTTTAACATAGTGGACTGCAACCCCTTCAGGCAGATGTTGGAGCAGGCCCAACCCCAATGGCGTGTCCCCAGCCGCCATTTCTTTGCCAGGACTGGTGTCCCTGCCCTACACCAGCACATTGTGCAGAATGTAACCCTGTCGCTGGATCATGCTGTCAGCAACAGGGTGCATCTGACAATGGATGGCTGGACCAGCAGGCATGGGCAGGGGCGCTACATAAGCTTCACGGCCCATTGGGTTTCCCTCCGAGGCGCCGGGGAGGGATTGGCGGCATCTGATTTTGTGGTGCCGCCCCGGGGTGTCCAGGGGAGAAGTGCTGGTCTCCCTCAAGCCACTGTCTCCGCAGCTGCTGAGCCTCCCAGCAAGCGCCCCCGTAGCTATTCAAGTGTGGGGCACGTGCGCTGTCAGGCCGTGCTCCAGCTTGTTAGTTTAGGGGAACGGAGACACACTGGACGAGAAGTGCTGAGCGCACTTCAGGCTCAGGTCCAGAAGTGGCTGACACCCCGAAGGCTCCAAGCAGGTCTGGTTGTCTGTGACAATGGCAGCAACCTCCTCTCCGCCCTCCAGGCTGGCAGTCTGACACACGTGCCCTGTCTGGCACATGTCCTCAACCTAGTGGTGCAGAAGTTCCTGCGCACCTATCCCGGTTGAGTGACATAGTGCTAAGGGTACGCAGGATTGCCAGCCACTTCAGGCGCTCCCCAACCGCTACCCGCGTCCCTGTCAAAGTTGCAGCGGGACAACAGCCTGCCCCTTCACAGGCTGATTGTGGACAGTGTGACGCGGTGGAACTCCAGCCTCTACATGCTGGAGAGGTTGTGGGAGCAGCGAAGGGCGGTGAAGGAGTACCTGCTGGAGCAAGGCACTGGCGGGCCATCACAACACACACTCCCGTACATCACCAGTCTGGAGTGGGGGCAGATACACCAGGTCTGCCATGTGTTGGCCCCTTTTGAGCAGGCGACCAAGATGGTGAGCAGGGAGCATGTCGGCCTCAACGACGTGCTCCCTATAGTGTTCCTGCTGGACAGGGCACTAGATCGCCTGCTCGGAGCTGGGGAGAGTGCCTTGGTGGAGCAGGAGGAGGCAACACTGCTCCACCAAGACCAGGCCCAGGACGAGGAGGAGGAGGAGGATCATGATGATGATCAGGAGGTGACTGGTGGCGTCCTGGAGTCAGGGCCTGGTCAGGAGGGAGAGCCGGTGTTGGGGGCACCGATAGTCCGGGGGTTTGGCATGACTGACCGCGAACAGCAGCGCCTCCATGACGAGGAAGCGGACGTCATGGACCCAGGCAGCCATGAGGAGTCACAGCGGGCTGTGCTCTTCCCCATGGCTGCCCACATGCTGAGATGCCTCAGGAGGGACCCCCGGGTTAAAGCCATCAAGGAGAGGGACGAGTTTTGGCTGGCCCACCCTTGTAGATCCCAGATTTAAGGGGAAACTGGAGCAGTTCCTCCCAGCCAGACGGAGGCAGCCCCGGATGGAGGAACTGCAGGCATGCCTAGTCAGCCGTTTGGAGCAGGCAAGTCCCCGGCCTCCAGTTGTCCCCCCTCATCTCACCCAGCAGGTGGCTGCACCCAGCAGCAACATCAGCAGCCGAGCAGGGGACCTAATGGGTGAGATGAGGATGTTCATGCAAACTGAGCGACCCAGTACCAGCAGCAGCAGCAGCAGCAGCAGCCATCACCACCAGCGGCTGGCCCACATGGTGGCAGACTACATGGGGTCCGTCAGTGCTTCTGACAGTATGAGCACCGACGACCCCATGGAGTACTGGGTTGCCAGATTGGACACCTGCCGCGAGCTCGCTCAGTATGCGCTGGAGTTTATTGTCTTGCCCCCCCTCCAGCGTACTATCTGAGCGGACATTCAGCGCGGCAGGTGGGGTGGTCACGGACAAGAGGACCCGTCTGTCCACAGACTCCGTGGACAGACTCACATTCATCAAAATGAATGAGTCCTGGATCGGCGGTGACTTTCTGGCACCCGCCGTCGCTTCAGGGCGCTGAATGGTCCCTTGTCAGTTACCAATACCTCTCCTATCTCTTTATACAGGGGTGTCAAACTCAATTTCATCGTGGTCCGCATCAGCATTATGGTTGCCCTCAAAAGGGCCGGTTTTATATCTGTAATATTATATGTCCAGCGCATCCCCTCCCCTTACATTCGATGTCAAAGGCCACCCCACCATCCTACCCCACCATCAGAAGTGGAGTTCCCCCTCTCCCTTACATCACAGTGCATCTCCCTTTCCTTATGCTGCTGCTGGGAAGAAGGTGGATATTTTTTTGTTTTTTTGAAAAGCCTGTGGCGTGCAAAACACAACCCAAAAACTCCACCCGGTGCCACAGCTACTTAAGGCCTGTGTCATTCTGCTTTTCAAATGTAATCACCATGCTAATGCAATTTCAAGCTTTTGTAATTTTGGCACTATATGGGCTCCTACTGCTAATGCCAAAAGGCTGAGTGATTATGTACCGATATATTACTCATACTGGTGCTGTTACCTTTTGTCTGTGAGATTTGCCACTTTCTTACTACTGCTGGTGCTGCTGCCACCTCTTCCACGACCACGAGTGAAAAAAACACTTAATTGTACTGTACTGGTACTACTATGCTGCTGCTTCTGCCAGTGCTCAGATACTTATGTGACAAGTTCTTTGGCACTATATGCTACAATTATCAACGCTGCTGCTATCCTGCTGCCACCTCTTCCCACGACCACGAGTGAAAAAAAACACTTTATTGTGTACTGGTACTACTACACTGCTGCTGCTGCCAGTGCTCACTTACCTATGTGACAAGTTCTTTGGCACTATATGCTACAATTATCAACGCTGCTGCTATCCTGCTGCCACCTCTTCCACGACCACGAGTGAAAAAAAACACTTAATTGTGTACTGGTACGACTATGCTGCTGCTTCTGCCAGTGCTCAGATACTTATGTGTCAAGTTCTTTGGCACTATATGCTACAATTATCAATGCTGCTGCTCCTATGCTGCTGCCACCTCTTCCACGACCACGAGTGAAAGAAACACTTAGTTGTGTACTGGTACTACTATGCTGCTGCTTCTGCCAGTGCTCAGATACTTATGTGTCAAGTTCTTTGGCACTATATGCTACAATTATCAATGCTGCTGCTCCTATGCTGCTGCCACCTCTTCCACGACCACGAGTGAAAAAAACACTTAGTTGTGTACTGGTACTACTACACTGCTGCTGCTGCCAGTGCTCACTTACCTATGTGACAAGTTCTTTGGCACTATATGCTACAATTATCAACGCTGCTGCTATCCTGCTGCCACCTCTTCCACGACCACGAGTGAAAAAAAACACTTAATTGTGTACTGGTACTACTACACTGCTGCTGCTGCCAGTGCTCATATACTTATGTGTCAAGTTCTTTGGCACTATATGCTACAATTATCAATGCTGCTGCTCCTATGCTGCTGCCACCTCTTCCACGACCACGAGTGAAAAAAACACTTAGTTGTGTATTGGTACTACTACACTGCTGCTGCTGCCAGTGCTCACTTACCTATGTGACAAGTTCTTTGGCACTATATGCTACAATTATCAACGCTGCTGCTATCCTGCTGCCACCTCTTCCACGACCACGAGTGAAAAAAACACTTAATTGTGTACTGGTACTACTATGCTGCTGCTTCTGCCAGTGCTCAGATACTTATGTGTGAAGTTCTTTGGCACTATATGCTACAATTATCAATGCTGCTGCTCCTATGCTGCTGCCTACCTCTTCCACGACCACGAGTGAAAAAAACACTTAGTTGTGTACTGGTACTACTATGCTGCTGCTGCTGCTAGTGCTCACTTACCTATGTGACAAGTTCTTTGGCACTATATGCTACAATTACCAATGCTGCTGCTGTGCTGCTGCCACCTCTTCCACAAGGATACAACACTTTATTGTGTACTGTTAATACTATACTGCTGCTGCCAGTGCTCAGATACCTATGTGACAAGTTCTTTGGCACTATATGCTACAATTACCAATGCTGCTGCTGTGCTGCTGCCACCTCTTCCACAAGGGATAAAAACACTTTATTGTGTACTGTTACTACTAGACTGCTGCTGCCAGTGCTCAGATACCTATGTGACAAGTTCTTTGACACTATATGCTACAATTTCAAATGCTGCTGCTGTGCTGCTGCCACCTCTTCCACAAGTGATACAACACTTTATTGTGTACTGTTACTACTATACTGCTGCTGCCAGTGCTCAGATACCTATGTGACAAGTTCTTTGACACTATATGCTACAATTTCAAATGCTGCTGCTGTGCTGCTGCCACCTCTTCCACAAGTGATACAACACTTTATTGTGTACTGTTACTACTATACTGCTGCTGCCAGTGCTCAGATACCTATGTGACAAGTTCTTTGGCACTATATGCTGCAATTACCAATGCTGCTGCTGTGCTGCTGCCACCTCTTCCACAAGTGATACAACACTTTATTGTGTACTGTTAATACTATACTCACGCTGCTGCCAGTGCTCAGATACCTATGTGACAAGTTCTTTGGCACTATATGCTACAATTACCAATGCTGCTGCTGTGCTGCTGCCACCTCTTCCACAAGTGATACAACACTTTATTGTGTACTGTTACTACTATACTGCTGCTGCCAGTGCTCAGATACCTATGTGACAAGTTCTTTGGCACTATATGCTACAATTACCAATGCTGCTGCTGTGCTGCTGCCACCTCTTCCACAAGTGATAAAACACTTTATTGTGTACTGTTACTACTATACTGCTGCTGCCAATGCTCAGATACCTATGTGACAAGTTCTTTGGCACTATATGCTACAATTACCAATGCTGCTGCTGTGCTGCTGCCACCTCTTCCACAAGGGATAAAACACTTTATTGTGTACTGTTACTACTAGACTGCTGCTGCCAGTGCTCAGATACCTATGTGACAAGTTCTTTGACACTATATGCTACAATTTCAAATGCTGCTGCTGTGCTGCTGCCACCTCTTCCACAAGTGATACAACACTTTATTGTGTACTGTTACTACTATACTGCTGCTGCCAGTGCTCAGATACCTATGTGACAAGTTCTTTGACACTATATGCTACAATTTCAAATGCTGCTGCTGTGCTGCTGCCACCTCTTCCACAAGTGATACAACACTTTATTGTGTACTGTTACTACTATACTGCTGCTGCCAGTGCTCAGATACCTATGTGACAAGTTCTTTGACACTATATGCTACAATTTCAAATGCTGCTGCTGTGCTGCTGCCACCTCTTCCACAAGTGATACAACACTTTATTGTGTACTGTTACTACTATACTGCTGCTGCCAGTGCTCAGATACCTATGTGACAAGTTCTTTGGCACTATATGCTGCAATTACCAATGCTGCTGCTGTGCTGCTGCCACCTCTTCCACAAGTGATAAAACACTTTATTGTGTACTGTTACTACTATACTGCTGCTGCCAGTGCTCAGATACCTATGTGACAAGTTCTTTGGCACTATATGCTACAATTACCAATGCTGCTGCTGTGCTGCTGCCACCATCTTCCACAAGTGATACAACACTTTATTGGGTACTGTTACTACTATACTGCTGCTGCCAGTGCTCAGATACCTATGTGACAAGTTCTTTGGCACTATATGCTGCAAATTACCACTACTGCTGCTGTCAAGTCTTGCCCAAGTGTTTTAGATGCTGTCTAGTACTATTACCACTACTGCTTGTAAATGTTGTGTGTGTGATAATTACTTTATATTTGAATACTACTGCTGCTGCCTTCATGCTGAGTAATGCTTCATGACCTCTCTGTCACAGCGGATCCACAAACAGCATCCGCTAAAAGCTACCAGACCGATCGTAACAAACAGCAAGTGTGACTAAATGACTGAACGTTATGTTAAACCCTGGTTTGTGGCCTTTTTACTGCAACTTTTAGCCTATCTGCAAGAGCAAATCAGCACTCTCTTTCTCTTTCTCGCTCTCTCTCTATATCTATATCTATATATATATATATATATATATATATATATATATATATTTATATGTATATATGTATATATTGTAGCTTTTGTTATAGTAATTTTTCAACAGTTTAGTTTGTGTTAGTAGTGTCTGTGTCCGTGTATTTTGTTTTTTATTAGATTTGTGTTAAATAAAATAATAGTATGAAATGTTTTTAGGTTATTATGAAGTTAGATGTGTTGATGTTGATGTGTTAGATGTGAAGTTAGATGTGTTGAAAGACCTAAGAATCTCAATAAGAAAGGAAACATTTGAAAAGAATAACAGGTTTAATAACCAAAAATATAAATATTTACATGGATTTTTTCAAGCGCTTGTAAATCTCAGCCAGCTCCTTGAAATTTTTTCTCTGCTGTTGTAACAGCTGTTCATTCTCGAGGTCCAATTTTTTTATTTTGCGCCGATTGGACAGGACTTTTTGATTGGTCCTCTCCATGACATAGGATTTCTCCTGAATCTCTTTCAAAACTGTTAGGATATAAGAAAAAAAAAATTAGGATTAAATACTGTACTTTTTTATATCTACATCTTATTGTTGAAATGTCATTAATCGTTGTGCACATATTTACCCTCCTGACTGATGGTCATCACAGGCGCTGTGTCATCCTCCTGCTCCTCTTCTGCATCATGGCATTCACCAGGAGGTTGGGTGGGGGGGAAGTTGCAGCTCCTCAGGAGCTGGGGGTGGTAAGTCGGAGGGCCCTGGCTGCTCCTTATCCCTCTCCTCCTCTGCATCCTCCTCTTCATCCTCCTCTTCTTCCTCCTCCTCCTCTGCGGCCTGTCGCCTTGTGCGCTTGGGGCGCACAGATGGTAGAGGAGATCCTATAATAACACAATGTTTATATATGTAAAAAATGATTTCTAATAACATATGCACATTCTGTGTACTCTGCTGTATTGTATATGAATACACATTTATTTATATAGACAGTTAACCAATGGGATAATGTTATACTAAAGGGTCTTGCTGGCACTACAGGGGACTGAGTGTGAGCTGGGCTGCCACCATGGTAAAATTAGCTGTTTGTGTTTCCTTTGTATTATTCTGAAGATCTCATGTTAAAAAAAAGGGCCTGATGGAGTACACGTGATTACTATGATAACCCCACGCCTAGCACAGGAATTTAGTGGTAATTGAGTTATAAAATACCACCCTTTCCCCTTGAAACCCACCACACCACCACTTTAATTCCATGGTTTAACTTGATGGAATAATGTCTTTTTTCAACAGTACTATGAATACCTTCGGTGGTGATATATGTTACCACAACATGGCGTCTGGGTTAACAACATCTGCCCTAAGGTTAATTACATATCACCTTACATGACTGTCACCAATAACTTACCTGGATGAAATTCATCGCGGATCTGTGTGACCCGGTCCATGTGGCGCCTCTTCAAGTCTGACCATTTTTTGAGAATGGCCATGTGGTCATGTGACCCGCCATGAAACTCATGTAATTCCTCCAATACGGACTGGACGATTTTTTGTTTATTATCCTGCTGGCACCTCATTAGGTCGTAACCATGTTGCAGGAACCTCTGCAAGATGAAGAACAAAGTATATTATAATACTTTTGTTTAAACCCTTATGGATATATGACGTAAATGTATGGTATTCAATAATTGGAAGCATTCTCGCCTTATTAATCACTGACAGTGGTAACATGACAGATTTTATATGTTGCCATTTTGGTCACCAGCTTTTTGGAATAAATATAGCAGCCATTATCATTTGCATAATTATGTATATATGAGTAACATCACAGGATAGACGTATAGGGGAGAAATGAGTTGCTATTCATCTGACCACTATAATAATTTTTTTGAGCCTTACACTGGCCCTGTACAATAGATTATTTTTTTTAATCCCTATCTTTACATATGAAAAATAATATGTTTGTTTCTTTTCACTTTTTGATGAAAAGGGAGAACTCTGTGGACTCTGATGTAAAAGGGAGAACTCTGTGGACTCTGATGTAAAGGGAAAACTCTGTGGACTCTGATGTTAAGGTAGAACTCTGTGGACTGTGATGTTAAGGGAGAACTCTGTGGACTCTGATGTTAAGGGAGAACTCTGTGGACTCTAATGTAAAAGGGGAACTCAGTGGACTCTAATTTAAAAGGGGAACTCTGTGGACTCTAATGTTAAGGGAGAACTCTGTGGACTCTAATGTAAAAGGGGAACTCTGTGGACTCTAATGTAAAAGGGGAACTCTGTGGACTCTAATGTAAAAGGTAGAACTCTGTGGACTCTAATGTAAAAGGTAGAACTACTCTGTGGACTCTGATGTAAAGGGAGAACTGTGTGGACTCTGATGTAAAGGGAGAACTCTGTGGACACTGATGTAAAGGGAGAACTCTGTGGACAACTGATGTAAAGGGAGAACTCTGTGGACTCTGTTTGTAAAGGGAGAACTCTGTGGACTCTGATGTAAAGGGAGAACTCTGTGGACTCATGTAAAGGGAGAACTCTGTGGACACACTGATCTAAAAGGGGAA